>CM031244.1:560174101-561374101 GCA_018340775.1 Taxus wallichiana var. yunnanensis | reverse complement strand
TATTATTAGTGCAAGGGAAATCAAGTCGGAATGAAAGAGGCATAGGTTCAAAGATTGAGAGGAATGAGAACAACGCTGCTCCTCCGCCGCGCCTGCATTTAAAATCCATCAAGAAGAGGGTCATTGGGTACGACTCTCCGTGAGGGAAAGAGTAGCGATGAGTTTCAGAAATGTGAAATTGGTAAATTGTTCCCGGTAGAGGAGCGTCCGCAAGTTGGTCTGCGATGGTTTGTCCTTTGATTGATTTCTGGTGGATAAACTCAAGGTCGAGGTCGGCGAGAAGCATGAGCCATCTAAAGAATGCGTTGGTTTAGATGAGGTTTGGGCGACATGTAATGGATGGGGTCTGTATTGGTGATGACGAAAGTCTTGTGATTTAGAAGGTAGTGTCGGAGTTTGGTGGCCACGAATGATAGGGCAAGGCATAATTTTTCTACATGTGTGTACCTAGTCTCATAGTCCACCAAAGTACGACTTATATAATAAACGGCTTGTTCGTGATTCTCAGAGTCACGATGTGCAAGCATGGCTCCTACAGCGTGGTCGGTGGCGGAAAGGTAAAGGTAGAAAGGGCGGTTGTCTTGGGGTGGGATAAGCACGGGTGGCTGCAAGAGATAGGATTTGAGAGCTTCGAAGGCTTGGTGACATTCTTCGCTCCATCGAATGTAATATCCTTTTTAAGGAGGTGATGGAAAGGTCGACACCGATCCGAGAGTCGGGAGATGAAACGTCTGATAGATTCGAGCTTACCTTGTAAACTACGCAATTGTTTGAGATTTTTGGGTGGGGGCATTTCTAGGATAGCTTTGACTTTCGATGGATCGAACTCAATGCCACGCAAAGAGACGATAAAGCCAAGAAGTTTTCCGAAAGAACACCAAAGACACATTTCTTCTGGTCAAGGCGATGTAATATTGTAATAAAGCATCAAAAATAATGGTTAAAACATCGAGATGTTCACTACGATGTTTAGACTTGCCGAGAAGATCGTCGACATAGTCTTCAAGGATAGTGTGCATAATGTCATGAAAATGTAGGTCATAGCCCGCCGATAGGTAGCCCCAAAGATTCTTAAGGCCAAATGGCATGACACGATAATGTAAGGTTCCCACTGAGTTATGAAGGCGCTTTGTGTTGATCGGCAGGGGCAACCAAAATTTGGTCAGATCCCGAAAAGCCATCCATGAGAGAAAGCATTTCATGGCTCGCAGTGAGATCAACAAGTTGATCAATACTGGGAGGGGGAAGTCATCCTCGGGGCAAGCGAGGTTAAGATCCCTGAAATCAGGCATATCCGAAGTCCCCCCGTCGCTTTAGTGATAGGTAGTGCACGATGTTAGAAATCCATTGAGGATAGTCAATAGCAAGATGAAGGAAACAGAAGGAGTCGTTGAGCTCCCTTGACCAAGAGAGCAATGCGTGGATGCATTTTTCTCAATTTCGTTTGACCGGTTCTGGAATCGGGGTTTAGGTGATGTTATGGACGGCGATAAGAGGATCAATTCTCGGCATGTCGCCGTAAGACCATGCGTAAAGCTTGGTTACGAGCACGGAGAAAGGCAAAGTAAAGGCGGCTTGTTCGATGTGTTAGAGATTGTCCAATCTTCACAATGTGAGGATCCTCCTCCGTGTGGATATTGATTTCTATGGTAGATTCGCTCAAAGATAGTTTGGGTTTGAGATGGCAAGGCTCGTTGAATATAAGAATCATCCGCACCAAGGTAAGTGAGGATGGAGTCGTCATCCCGGCATTCAACAACATTAATCAAAGGCGAATCCTCTTCGATCATGTCCGGATACGTAGGGGAAGAGAAGATGGGTCCTCATTATCGCGCTGATAAGTGAGAGGACCTATGAAGATAGCATTTATGAAAAAAAAAGTTAGGGGGATGGATTCTGTGGTCTATAGATTCTCGTGGGTGATGATGGCAAAGTGGGTGATGATGGTTTGGTAGGGGCGACGCTTCTTCTTCTTCCAGATACAAATTGATAGGAGGTGTCTCCCGTGTAGGTGTTTTGGGAAACCGAGACCACCGCGATCGTTATGTTTACGGGTAGTCACGGGAATGAGTGTATGTCGGCCTTGTTCGTAAAGGCCAAAACCAAAGCCTTCCACGCACAAACAGTCAAGAAGGTGAGGGATAAACGACGATTTGTCAAGTATTGAAAATCGGATCGAAAGGAACCACACCAAGAGGAGGTTCAGGGGTAATGGAGGATGCGTCAACACCCCCATACGTTAGGTTAGTGCGGCAATAGGGTGGTCCGTAAGAGATTATCTCCCCCACGCGACGGTCGTAGGTGGGATGTGCATGTAATTGTCCGTACTCGCATGGTAGGGAAAGAACTAACATTATATAAAGCGGTACTCCCTCAGCCAGAAGGCGCTGAAAAACATCTACTAAGGGCCTGAGGTGGAATGTTAGTCATGTGCGGGAAGGGAAGTGGTTTTTGCGATGGTGGTTTCATCAATTGAAGGCGTAAGCGCGGTTGGGGTGGATGGTTGAGGTACATTTGAGGAGGACGGTTGAGTTGAATGTATGGGTGTCTTGATTGGTATAAGCACATCGTTAGGGCGGTATAACATATTGCAGGTTTTAAAGGGGGAGGGTCACTTACGGTGTAAGACTTCCCCGTACTCAAATTTTATGCATCTATGTAATGTTGAGGGAACGCATCCCATGGCTCGGATCCAAGGACGGCCCAGCAATATATTATATTGGAACTCTCCCTCAAGGACATAGAAGAGTTCGGGTAAAGTACGTGGTCCTACGCGAATGTTGAGGATCACGGTGCCTAAGGTAGAAGTAATAAGGCTATCAATGACCGCAACATGATGGGGTTGGCACACATGCAACTGAAGGGATGTTCATCCGCTGGAAGGCTTTTCAAGAGATGATGTTTAGCTAGCCCCCGCCAATCATAACCCGACGTACTCGAATGTCCCTGACCTAAGCGGAGATGAAAAGGGGGTGGTGGATCTTCGTACCAAAGTCGATAATTTCATCTTCGAGAAACCGATCGGCAGCACTTGTTGTACAGAGACGTATGGTGGGGCAAAGGTTGTTTGGTGAGAGAAGCAACGTGATCGGGTGTTAGAATGGAGGTAACAGTGGTGGTTTCATTAGGCAAAACCTCTATCCTCAAGGATCTCAACAAGAGCTTGTCGATGAGATTCGTAAGTCCGAATGAGATCATACAAAGGTCATTTTTACTGCGATGGTGAAGCCGTTTAATCATATTTCGGTGGGCAATGCCATTAGAGACGGATAAAGCGGGTCCGCGAATGACCACTTTAGGTGGTGGTGCAACCTGGATGTTCGACGGAGAAAGAGATGCCGCAGTGTGTTTTCTTTTGCTTTCCCATTGTTTTTCTCGCCTCGAGCAGCGCACACTAATCATATTAATCTCGTAGACCCGAGATGAGGAAGATGGTGGGATAACTCATGGTCTTCACGAGGTGGGGTCAGAATAATGATAGATCTTGGTGAGGCGGGGACAGATGGTATAGAGAGGGAATGGAAACTAAAGGTCTCTCCCTTCGTAAGTTGTCTTTCTTAATCTTTCTATCCGGGAGAGGGTGATCGCGAAGGATGGTTTTTAGAGCTTTGCATCCCTCCACATCATGTCCAAAAGTGTGCGGTGATAAGCGCAGATTTTAGACTCATCGTAATCCATAGGTCGGGCTTAGACGGGTCATAAGGTGTAAGTGGAGGTAGGGAAATGGTCGCATTCTCCACCAACATAGCAAGGATTTTGCGTAAGATCCTTTGAGTGGGTCAAAATCGGAAGAGGATGAGGGTATTGATTGTGTGGGTTTTGGTAATGTTTGGGCGTGGTTAGTTCGTATGGGTGGCGGTTTAGCCGAGGGGTGTTGATACATGGTTTTTACTAAACGTGATTTCTTTGGCGCAGAAGTTATGTTGGATGATGAGGCCGCAGATGACGTGGTATCGTAAAAACAACCACGGGAAATAGAGTAATCGAAAACAAATCTTTTGATGATGATATTTGTTTAGGGTTGATAGTGGACAGATACGTGGAGTGACGGTGTTGCTATACCCTCGAATTTCAGATAGGTGCGGAAGGCGAGGTTGTTCTAAAGAAAACGCAGGAGGTATGATATATTGGTGTAAGGTAGAGGGATGGGGTCCCAATATGGAAGGTAGGTATGACGATGATGGTTTTGATTGTGATAGGGGCACGGATTGAGTTTGTCTCCTAGGTGGCGGAACGGATTTATTTTTGGATAGATCGAGTCGCAGCGGGTGTGTTAGACTGGGCATTGGTGAGGTCCCAAGCGTAGGGGAAGATCTGGTTAAGTTGATAGAAGTGGACGGGGCATTTGGTAGAGGTGAGGGGGGTGAAGGTGAGAACAGGGGCATTTTAAGCTTCTGTAAGCACTTCGGGTATATGGTGGAGACATCAGGATCAGTCATTTGCATTTGAGTAGAAAAAGGGGTACTCAAACGTTCCCATAGGGCCTCGTCTCATCTTCGTGGAATGACAGCCTCCAGTGTGATTTGTAATTTTGTATGGAAGAAAGGTGGGTGTAATTCCACCATCGCGGGTGTGACACAGAGGTAGATGAGGCAATCGTATCAATAGATGTTAAGAGGTCAACCTGGTCGTTGAAAAGATTTAGGCGATGAGGGACTAATAGGTAGGAGGGCGTGTTCGAGGGGATCGCGTCACGTTTAAAGAATGTGGTGATGTTAGTGTAAGAGATTTCTCGCCTAAGGATGTCAAAAGGAGGTGAGTACCTTCCTCTTGTGTAGCAAGAGTGGCAGAAGGGGACGCTTGGGAAATAGATAAATTAGATAGCATCCGCCTCACACTCAGAGGGATGTGGTGTAAGAAGACTCGCTGATGAGAAGAGAAGTCCGGGCTTAACTCTTCTATGGGTAAAGGAATGATTTCACTTTGGCTTGATGGTGGTGAAGGAGGTTCAAACTCCTGTGTTGGTGGAGAGGCTTGATTTAAAATTTTTTCAATAGAGGCTTTTGGCTGAGAATCGAAGACTGCATGGATCTCATGAACACTCTCCTCGGCTAAGATATCTGGTTCACGCATTTGGACGAGTGATTCGGGAATGGCTTGTTGAAAATTTTCAGATTTCGGTTAGCAGGGGCGTTAGGATTATCGAGGGTTATATCCCCCACAACCATTTCCTGCACTATGTTTTTCAACATCTTGCAGTTTTCATGACTATGTCCTTTTACGCGGTGAAAGTTACAAAAGTCATTTTCTTTGTACAGAAGGTATTGCGGGTGGAGTCAAACCCAGAGTGAGGTTTAACAGGGGCAAGGTGATAGCCCCAGCTTTGAGCAATTTCTCCAGAGGACGCTATAAGTTTCTCCCAAGGGAGTGTAATTGGTGGGCTCGGCTTTGTACTTATAAGTGGTTTTCGGCGGAGTATTGGACGGTGTTTGAGATTTGACCATTACCGCGTGGACAGCTCCTTTTGATTTAGAAGAAGTGGACGCGTGAGGAGTGGTGGTGTTTGGCTTGTTGGTAGAATCAGGAGTTCGGAAATTGGGGTTTTTGTTACGCAACCGCAATTTCTCTTCTTCTAAGGCTCGAATTTCTAGCTTCCGAGCCATGGTAAAGGCCTCGTCGAATGTGCGGAAAGTTTGAATTTGGAGGGTAGGGGAGATGTGCTTAGCGCAGGCCCGCGTAAATAGTTCGATGAGTTCGGTTTGAGGCAAGGCATACGTAAGTTGGTTGATAAGGCCCCGCCATCGTCCAACGAAATCTGCGATAGATTCGTCTTCAAATTGTCGGATGGCATAGAGGTCAGTGATAGATACTTTCTTGGCAATGTTAATGGAGAAATGATCCAAGAAAGATTGGGCTAGTTGGTTAAAAGAGAAGATTGAGTGCTGGGTTAAAGCACTGTACCACTCCAAGGCAGGTCCTGATAAGGACATGGGAAAGGTGCGGAGTAACAAGGCATCATCATGGGCAATCAAATAACAAGCATGTCTAAATGATCGCAAGTGTTGTTGAGGATCCTCTTTACTGTTAAAACGAGTAAACTTTGGCAACTCCCATTGAGGAGGATATGAATGAAGGGGGACAGAAGGGTGAATGGGCTCCCGACAAACTTGCTCGTATGTCAAGGCGCTACGACTTCCTGACACGGAAGCCTCCAGGTTTTGCATTTTGTCCATCATTTGTTTGATGAAATCTGTGGTTGGATGAGGTGATGGTGCCACAGAATAGGGATGTCCCATATAAGGTGTTGAGGTTACTGGATACGTGTATGGGAATGAAAAGGTAGGCGGAGCTTGAGAAAGAAAGCTCGTGTGAATAGGTGGCAGAGAGTAAGTCATGAATGGAGTGGTCTGAAAGAGAGATGAGATAGGGGCAGTTGGTGGTAACGATACGTGAGGTTCAAGGTTAACCAAAGGAAAGCTAATCGGGGTCGTATGAACCTCTGAAGCTGTCGGATTGGGAGACGGGGCTAGTGATGCAGGAAGTAAGGTATTGTTATCAGGAGGAGTGGGAGCTAAATGAGCAGCTATATTAATAGGCATGCTAATAAGGAGCCGACCATCAAAGCGACGGTCGGGTATGAGACAAATAGTATCAGACAATACTGGGATTAAGATCCGTAAATTTGGCAAAGTCCTTGCCTCCTACAGAATTTGGGGATCTCACCGGTGTCCGTAGGGTTCCCTATAGAATGTGAAAGGGGTGATCGCAAAGCAAAGACACAGAAAGCAGTGCATGTGAAACCATGGCGGCGGCTTGCTTCCGGTGATGACAACCATGTACTGTAACACACAGAAAGTTTCAATCTATCAAGAACAAAAACAACCTCTCGAATGGTGAATTTGGCAAGTCTTTGGTTTGTCTGGGTGATGAAGATGAAAGAAATAATATCGGTTTAGAACCGTGTCGGCCATGATCAAACGACGCCGGTCCCTTAACCGATGCCTGTGTCAAAAGTCTAGGATAAGAAGATATAAAAGGTGCTGATTTGATTTTTTTAGCAACGTTGAGTATGTTTAGAACTTATTGATCACGTAAGACAAAGTATGACAGAGAAAACAGGATTTGAAAACAAGCAAGAGGCACACGCAAATCTAGAGACTAACCCTAGGGTTAATTTTAGTTATCGTGGGCTTATGCCTTTAGACGTAAGATGATGTCGTAATCCTAAACAACAAGACCTAGGGAAATGTCAAGTTTGTTTTGGCTTATAAGGTTACCTCAATCAAAGTGGAGGAATACCGTGGAAAAGGGGGATGTTTGAGTTGTTGTGTTAATTGTGAAGTGATTCGGTATGTGTTGTGCAGTGAAACTAAGGTTAATTTCCTGTCAATACCGTGGATATCACCCCCACGTGTACGACCTGTTACTTAATCTATGTTCACTAGAATTGGAGAACAACAAGCAGGAATGCAATGCACGTGTTTTAAACCCAAATCGAAAATTATATTCGATGAAGCAAGAGAGATGACTTTCACTAATGCGAAACCAGGAAAGCAAGACAAATTCTTTACTAAATATATAACAAAAACAACAACAGCAAATATGCTTCCTAAAATGAAAATAAGCAAGAGAAAGAAACCCAAAATGGGTCCCACCGGGCGTGCCAAAATGTTTCGCTCGGAATGTTTCGGCTTCTGGGAATAGAGTTGCTTCTATCCTTTCATTCCTTTTAGAAACAGATGAGGTTAGGGTTAGGAGGAATACCTGTTGAATGTGGAGATGGTGTGCGCGTACCGTAGGGAAAGATCAGGCTGACTGCGGAGAACTCCTTTTTGTCTTGGAAGGACTACCTGCAAATAAGAACACAAGACCACAAGATTTTGATTAAACAATAAATGAGGAAACTGCCTTGGGCCCAGAAATATAAAACTTCCTTCGAAGGTGGTCGCCTCTCGCTAATATGAATTAACACAAAAGACTGCAAAATATCAATTAAATTATTTTGTTAAACTGGGTAGGGGGAAAGGCTGGTTTTCTGGTTTTGATCAGAGGAACCGATGGCGGTTATTGATGACCGACGCCGGTTACTGATAACCGATACCGGCGGGTTATAGGATCTTTTTGATACAGATGGTGTTTGTAATGGCTGGTTTTTTGGATGGTATTAGGAAATGGGATGGTTAGAAGCAAAAGAATGACAGTTCGATGCAATGGCACGTTGGGTAGTGGATTCAGAAACGGATTTAAGAGGACTGAGATTCAAAAAACATAAGAAATGTTATGACAAAGGGACATGCAAGATCTGACTTACTGGTTTTGACCGAGATGCAAGTTGATCTCCTTGGTTGCAAACACTTCTGGTTTCTTTTCGCCTCTCGCTTGTCAAGTGAAGATCCGACTCTGCTCGCTCGCCGCAATGCTCTATGTTGATCCGTAAATCCTTTCGATCGATCTCTCAAAATGAAATTCGATCCGTTGTTTTGGTTTGGGAGCCCATTTACAGGAATCGATGGCGGTTGCGAACCGACGCGGCGGTCAGCAGAACCTAAGCATCAGAAGGAAAAAGTAGGCTATTTTTAGTAAAATAGCCCACCTTCCCCGCTTTCTCCCGAGAGATCATTGCGGGCTTGGTCAAGTGGCTAGAAGGTCGGCTTTTGGTGCAAGTAAGGAGGCATTAGTTATGGATGTGAGTCTAGGCCAAGTCATGGGTCTTAATTAGGTTAGTTTAGGGTTAGGGCTAGGTCATGATGAGGTGGCAAAGTGAGGTGGCGGGTAAGGTGATGTGGATTTATCAATTACAAGGTAATTAATAAATAATTGTGTAAAGTTTAGATAATGAGGTTAGGTTGCGAAATGGGATGCGGGTCACAGGGGGTCGTGAGACACGAATTTGGTGTCTACACTCACAAGGTAGAGCTCAAGGAATTCCAAGAGAATAACAAAGGAAACAGAGTGGAGTGGGAGAGGATCCTAGCCGAGGTTGAGAAGAAGTTAGAAGCTATTGAAGCCTTACAAGGTTCAATTAAAAATCGTTGAAGGAGTTGTACCCACAGATTACAAGAAGGATGGATGCGCTTGAGGACATGGGCAAGGAATTGGAAGGAATTGTTGAAACAATGAACACTCAAGGAGATGGACTGGGTTTTGAGGAGGTAAGCAGCCTAGTCGGCGACCTCTGCCAAAGTGAGTGCAAAATGAAGTCGACACTGGAATAAGTTGGAGGCCAACTTGTAAAGAGATTTTCCTCTTTTTTCATGTTCCCGAGGGCGGAGAATAGGTAAAGTGTGGGGTGATGTTGGACCCCTAAAATATTGACTAAGTACAAAAAGGTGCATGGGCGTGCAAGGCCTAAGTTGAGGGGTGGGCATGCAAGGAGAAGGTGCACAAGGCAGGGTTCTAGGAGGGTTTAGAAGGACCCATGATACGCGCCAGTAGAACAAGGTCTCAGGACTTAGCCGTATTTGGCGTATCGGGTAGGACACAATAAAATTGTGACTTTCCTACACATGATGAATGGATAAGGTGCCATCTTGGCGACAGGTTGGCCTAGGAAGGAATATACCTTGTGTTGGAAGCTTCTAGAAGACCACCATGGCAAGCAGTAGAGAGCTCAGGCCTAGAAGAGCATGCTCCCATGGAGGACCATGTTGGGACACTTGCGTGCGATATGAAGCCACATAAAGGTGATTTGGCAGTTCAAGAGGCCTATAAAGATACAAGTGCCTACGTAATAAAAGGGTAGTAGATCAATAGAGAGCGAAGCTTTGCGAAACGTTGTAAGGAGTTGTATTAGGTTGGGTAGATAAAATATAGGAGGATGCATCAAGGGGCTTGGGATTGTAATTTTTTTAGAGCTAAGGGATGTAAATCTAGTTATGATGTATGACTTTGGTCCGCCATACCGTGATGTTCTCAGTAATGGATCTAATGGATGTAATGAGGTTACCAACTTATTTGAATATGATCATTAATGATTTTGGTCCATACATATATCTTCATAGTTCCATTTCATGTATGTTTATGGAATGAGTATGAATCCTTATGCATTTTCCTTTCTATTTTGGTTCAATCATATAATATGTTAAGTATATTTCTACTTGTAATGACCGCATTGGTTTGAAAGATATTCTGAGCTCTATGATGATTGCATGTCACATTTCCGCTCACTCTCTTTAAGTTCCTATCATAGATGATGTTTCCCACTAAACTCACATATAGGAGAGAATCAGCACCCGCGCATGCCTCGGGTGAGTGCCCAGCACCCGCTAGGTGATAGGCCAACGTGCATGGGATTCCCTTGTTATTTGATGGGTGTAAAAATGACTACAGGTGTATACCACTACAAAAGGATATAATAGGTGATGATTTAGCCTAAAGCGTATGTCACTAAGAGATGAATAGTAGGGAGTGGTGATGTAACCTAAGGTGTATACCACTACAAATGGATGGAATGGGGGATGATTTAGCCTAAGGCGTATGTCACTAAACTAGTAATGTCACATGATGAAAAGGTGGAATGGTGAATGTGTAAGGTCCATTTGATTTGTAAACCATCAACAAATGAGTATGGACCGATGAACTCAAGTGTGTCATTCGGCGGTGAGTGCAGCGCATAGAAGACAATGTAGTATATGTAAGGATGAAAAATGACCATGTGATGAGTAGAATGTGTAAAGACATGATGTGTAGAATGTAATGTATAGGGTGGTATGTAGAAATGTGTAGAGTGTAGTGTATAAGATGACATGTAATGTATGTAGATAGAATAGTAATGTAGAGCTAGACTCCTATATGATGAAGACTAGTTTAACATGTGGAATATGTGGGAAAATATGAGGTGTAATATGTATGATATGTAGACAAACTGGTAATACGATATGTATGATAAGTAGTGTAGGATGTAACTTGCATGGAAAAAGGTGTAGATACAATGCACAAGTATTGAAATTTTTATACTAAATGTAGAAAAAGCATGTATTACACGTAAATGTATGATGAGTTGCAATGTTTGATACCTATAGTGGCAAAGCAGTGTGTGAGGTTTAGTGTAGTAGTAACCCATCAAGATTCAAGTGTGAACCAAAGCATAAGAGTGTGTCATCACAGAACTAAGAGGGGGTGAATCGGTGCATATCAATTTTTCAACCTTTGAATCTTCTTAAGTATAACCAAAATCAAACCATGAACAAATCAGAGCTCATACAAGAGGAAAAGTACAAAGATACCAAATTTATGGCGGGAAACCCTTAAAGGGAGAAAACCCACCGAAATCAAAAGATCTATTCAAGAACACACATTACAAATTCTTACAATGATCTCACCTTGTTTGAGCCCCCACCCGAACTATGAAGCACCCACTTATGTATTTTTCTAGCACCCACTAGACTAGGAACACCCATTCCCTGATTATCCAAGCACCCACTTAGATGATAGAGAGAGAACCAATAACTTCCTCTAGCCTAAGCACCTACTTCGACAATTCAAGTATCAAAAATGACCATCTAGCTGCCTTGTTTCTTGATCAACTAATTATGGTCTCTTTATTGTCTCAATTCATCTACATCACCGATCTTGCACCTGTAGAATTCACTAGAAAACTATGTTAGTGTTCTATTTCAGTTTTGCACCTTTAGGAATGCTCCCGCCTTCTATTTTAGTCAATATCTTTCAATCTTAATCTAAAATATTTTCATGTTACTAACCATTCTTGTAATTATTCACTATCTTTACAAACTTCACACTTTGTTCTATCCTTTGAGTTCAAGTTAATTCTCTATAATTATTCAACATGTTGACACCTTTCTCATGATATCCTTTTGGTTTCTATATACATAGTCATTTGCAATTATGTCTCTATTTTCATGCTTTGTTTATTCATGGTTTGAACATGTAATCATTCCTTCTTCATATACTATATTCAAAGTGAATTAATTCACTTTACCTTGTCTCTGTATGTTAGTATTTATATCATCATTTTTACGAGTCTCATATTCAAACTTTTTCATCAAAAACTTAACTCACACATCCGAGGCAAGAGTACATACACCAACCATTAGATGTCTATTAGCAATTTTTAAATCTTCAACTACCCTTGTTAGCCTTGACTCAACCTCAAGAGTCACACCTCTTCAACTTCCATAAGCATGGATTCCTATCCTTGACTAAGCCTGGATTCCTATCCAAGCACCCACTTAGATGATAGAGAGAGAAGCACAAACTTCCTCTAGCCTAAGCACCTACTTAGACAATTCAAGTATCACAAATGACCATCTAGCTCCCTTGTTTCTTGATCAACTGATTATGGTCTCTTTCTTGGCTCAATTCATCTACATCACCGATCTTGCACCCCGTATAATTCATTAGAAAACTTTTCACTTTGTTGTATTTCAGTTTTGAACCTCTAGGAATGATCCCTACCTTCTATTTCAGTCAATAGCTTTCAATCTCAATCTAAAAGCTTTTCATGTTACTACCCATTCTTGTCATTATTCACTCTCTTTACAAACTTCACACTTTGTTCTATCCTCTAAGTTTAAGATGATTCTTTGTAATTCTTCACTGTTGACACCTTTCTCATGATCTCCTTTTAGTTTCTATATAGATATTCATTTGCAGTTATGTCTCTATTTTCATGCTTTGTTCATTCATGGTTTGAACTCTGTAATCATACCTTCTTCATATACTATATTCAATGAACTAATTCACTTCACCTTGTCTTTGTATGCCGTCTTTATATCACCATTTTTACAATCTCATATTTGAAATTTTTCATTAAAAACTTAACTCACATATCTTAGGTAGAGTAGATACACCAACCATTGGATGTCTATTAGAAATTTTTAAATCTTCAACTACCCTTATTATCCTTGACTCAACCTCAAGAGTCACACCTCTTCAACTTCCATAAGCCCGGATTCCTATGCAAAATTTTTCAAAGTATATTCTAAGACTTCTTGTTTCAAGTATCTTGTAACTCTTCAAGTTCCTATTCAAGTTAGATAAGATATTTAATTATCTTGTGACTCTTTAAGTTCACTCTTCAAGTTCCTATTCAAGTTAGAGTTAGATAACTACCCCGACTATTTGACTTCTTCCTCGTCTTGAAAGATATGTTATTACATGTTTCTTCAGCCTCTTTGATCATCATTAAACCATATTATAACTCCTCTTAGACTTACAACACTCCTCTTAAGCTTGAATACTCTTATGTAGACCAATTTGGATGCATTAATAGTCTTAAAAGTGCAAATTTGTCATTCTAGCACTATTCATTATGCAAGTATGAGATCCTCAGTAAATTATTTTCTTATAATTTCGAAAGATCTAAGCTTGATCAAACTTACAACCTTACCTTCAAGATTCATGCACCATAAAACCACTAAGATTCAATCATTTATACATTTTAGATGACAAAGAAACACGTGGAAATCGATAAGAGGAAGTTTTCACAATCAGATGTATATTGTGCATGTTCTTAAAAAACTTCTACTAAAAGAATATTTGTCAACACTTAATCAAACACCTACAAATAGTATTCAAACAAGAGAAGATGAACTCATAGAGGTTTGGTCAAAAAAAATTGAGGAATGAATGGTTAACGAGCTCAAATTTGTCAAAAACTTCTTAACAAAATCCTAGTTCATGGTTTGTTGACAATATTCACCCGAGAGCTCAAAAAGACGTGATTTCTATCTTGAATTTGAATGAAATTTGAATATGCATCCGAATTTGGATGGACAAGGATGAGTACTTCCTTTTCCAACTGTATTCATTACTGCAAGAAATCCTCTGAAAATGCTCTTATGATTCACTATTATAGTGCAGGTAAGGAGAAATGACTTCATAGTTATTCATTTGAACAATCAAATTTAATAAGGAAACCCTAGACATCTTCACCAAAAATAAATATATGTCTTTATTTGACCTCTAATTCTCATGAAATGGTCAATGATCTTGCAACTGACCTCAATCAGAGAAAATTGACATCAACACAGTACAATGACATTGAAGTCATAACAAGGCATGATGAGTTCAATCATTGATGAAACAAGGTGCATGAGAAGACATTGGTCTTCATGGGGAATGAATGGAGTCTTCTAGTCATTTTTAAAGCACCAAAACAATCTTTTATACACAAATAAAACACTTGTATAATGGTTTCACCTTGCATGGGAGGTTCTTCTTCACATTTTGACTGCAATAACCTTCACTACGAACTTGAGGACAAATTTTGGCCAAATAGGCTTGGAAAAAACCTTGCATACCTATGAAATAATTTTCACAAGCTCAAACAAGTGATTTTCATATCAAGATTTGACTTCTACTTCCATTAACCAAACAACTCGCCTAGAAGAGGGATAAACTACTTTACCAAAATGGATATAACTTTTACTTACATCTCCTTTTGCCAAACTTATTTCTACACATGATTTATAGGAAAATTTACTCCAAAAATTTCTTCTACGAGTTATACGAAGAAGTTTCGTATTTTTACATGACTGCTAAGAATATGGGAACTCAAAATGAGATTTTCAATAGACATGTCTCACAAAAACTCCCATAATTTGCACACAAGACCTCACAATGACCTAAAATTTTGTATGAAGCATGAGGACACCTTCATCCATCATCTCCCATGATTTTTGAAAGGGATAGCTATAAAATTATCTAACCTATCTCATTTGCATCCCAAAACAACTGAGTTCCCAAGAACAACTTTGGCTAACTTTTGAATTGTGCCTTTAGGAGCTAGAGTAAGCTTTATTTTTTCTCAAATATTCCCTAAACAACATTACTAGGCTACCTCCATTTTCTCATGACCTATGACATACCTTCACACCTCATTAGGCTCAAAGAATAGACTCGAATGGGCTAATTTGAATTGATACCTTCATCATCTGACCTGATATTCACTATAGAATCTTGTTATCATGCTTACATCATCATACCTGACCTGTACCACATCTAAACTAGCCATACCTACCATTTCCATACTTCCACTGGGCTCCTGCCTCACCTACCAAGCCTGTAAAACACTGAGACCATCCTAAAATTCCTTACTAGGTCTCACTTCACTGCTTTTCCATCAATGCCACTTGAAATCAATGACAACACCAATGACTAGGCTTCAACAAATTCCCCATTTGTCATTGATGTCAACCTCTCTTAAAAACCTATGAGATTTGATGGCAAACACTTACATACATGGTTTTTGGCTGCATACTTTGTATCTTTTCCCCTTTGACATCATTGACAAAGGGATATGGACCACTTGACATGAACTAATGACAATAATAAAACATGAGCAATTAAATTTACTTGTCCACAAGCTCCCCCTTGGATGATGTTCTAATCTCATGACTCTTGTGCCCCGCCTTAAACTCCCCCGAGTGCAAGCACTCTCCCTTTATAGATAAGAGTCATATTTAACCATGAGCAACATATAGAGATCCTTAATAGACCTCCCCCGAACATATTACATGATAGATTTTATAGTACCTTCATATAACTTGAACAAACATATACCCTCTGAAGCATTTACCAATCCTTTGATGTCTAGTACTTAAAAAACACTCCATGACAGTCCTTCAACATGATAATACACTCATGATCATTCTTAACTCAACTAGGCCTCTTACAACTTGTAAGGGATCTTACAACATGGCTATGGCATGATACATATCAAATACTTTTAAATACCTCAAGACTCATAAACACATACCCGCCGGAGGAATGATGAAGATCTGGAGGGAATCCGTGAGCATCGACACGTTGCACTCAACCGCGGAAATGGCGTAGCTTCAAGATCGAAGCAAGAACTCACTCGAAAAGCAATGTGCATGCATTGAGAGAAAAAGGCTCAAAAGAGGCCCATGCTCCGTGTTCATAGATCAGGAAAGGTGTGTACATATAGGGGAGTAAATGTGTAACTCCCATGTAAGAAAAGATTCCTCCATAATGGAGAAGAGGAGTTACTTTCCTAAATGGGAATGTAACTCCTATGACGCAACTTACACATATGACAGATTCTGTAAGAGAATCTGTCATAACTAAGATTACACCTAGATCCATGTCCACCTAAGTGAGATGACTCACCTGGTGAGGTGGAATAACACTAAATAAGTGAATAAATATACCACCTACACCAACAATACCTTCTTTGCCAAGATGTCACTAGACAGATAATAGACCTTCTTGAAGCACCTTTGCTTGCTACTTGAGCGTAATTTGACTAACAATAGTCCTAAAATTTCATGGATGATCCAAATCAGTATCTATTCCCTTGCTCCTAATCTAACATCTTTTATGCATTCTTCATCACCAATTTCAGAGATCAATATACATACGTAGACACTCACTCTCTTAACTAAGACCAAAGTGATCAATCTTGCCATGCAACTCCTTAACTGACTATTTATCAAGATACTCACAAGAAAAACTCATGGTGCATCATATCAACCTTTATACCTAGAGGAATACAATTTCTCTTATTTCTATACGAATAGGATCTTACAGTCACTCTCAATCCAATGAATTTGTATTTTTCACCATGTTTCTTCATCATTGTCAAGGATACAATGAGTTACTGAAGATATGAAAGTCCTTCCTTATGTTCTTTACCATATAGGATTCATACTTTGAACCTTCAAGGCATCACCATATATCAAAAAATCCGAGATTTCATCAACAATACACTATGTCTTCTACACCAACTAACACACTTTGTCATAGTCTCCTAGCCCAAAGAACTACAAGGTTCATACCCAACTTTTGATATATATATATATATATATATATACAAATTTGAATACTTCTTACCTGATGTAGACACTTATTTGATCAACCAAACACTCCTTTAGACCTTGAGAACCCATCGTGCTCATATCACGAAGGATATCTATCACAGATTAGGTCTCTATGCTCCAAAGTCAACTTTACAATACCATCAGCACCTGATTCTTGTCAACTTCTTCTCCATAGCTTAGAGAGAGTCTCATTATATGTCTTAGAAGCCTTAAATCTTTATCCTTTCCTTGAATGCATTTGCAAACCTCTATCAATCTAAACATTCTTCATAGCAGTGAGGTTCAAGATATGATCATTGTAGACCATCGAGCACATTGATTAGGGCCAAGTGAATACATTTTCATAAGTAACAAGACACAACATTTCACTTTTCTTTACTAGTTGCAACATTTGTTTATTGTCATAGGGTTTTATGACACACTTTTGATACACAAACTTCAATCTTTAACTCCCGAGAAAACACTATAGCCCTTTGGATACCTTTCGCAACCTCCATAGACTTTTTATACTACTCTTGAAAAGTGCAAGCCTTGACTATGGTTTTAGATACTTTTGCATAACACAGAACCATCATGACACCTTGACTTGAAGATATTTTTATCAGTCAATGAGAATGTTCACTTTTAGGATTGATATATGATATAATTCCTTGAAATAACCTTTGTGGACCTTGGTGACAACTTTCAAACTTATACAAGAACATGAATGACTTGTTGAGGAACACATTGATCCTGACAACACCATAAAATTCTGAATGGAGATCACACATTTTACTTTTGTGGAGACACATTATCGTAGTAACTCCATAAACTCATACCCAAAATGACACACTTAGTATATTTCCTTTACTAATATCTTCAAGAACTAGACTGAGATTAACACAAAACACTAATTTGGTGACTCGAGACCATTTTGAAATTTTGAAGAACCAGTTGCTGACTCAGATAACTATTAAATAATCAAGACATACCACACATAGAGTTTTAAAACATTTGAGAGAAAACTTAACATAGAGACTGAATACTTCATAAAACTCATGGAAATCTAGAAGATCATGTTACAAGCCATTGCAATTTATGGAATACATAATATACATCAATTGACTTGGATTCCTCATCATATAAATCACGACATATGCTCAAGCTTCACAATACACATTAACATGACGAGACATACCAATTTTGATAGGAGACATGACACTGTCATAATCACTTTGATAAGAATGATTGAACATGAACTTAGAGACTCCTTCAAGACTTCATAGATATTATGAACCAATGATACACATATTCAAAGGTTACTCACAACAGAGATATGATAATTGGTAATCCTTAAACTCGAAGCTCCATACTCAAAATTTGACAAGACATACAAGAAACTTATGGATGAACATTATCATTGTACTTGTGACATCATAACTGTTAGAATTGGCAAACTTAAATAGAAAATAAACATACCTCAACATGATCATACACCTTTTTCTCAAATACAATCCTAAAATTTGTATTTGAAGACTCTATGACCATTCAGTCTTGTGTGATCCTTCTTCAAGTTGTGTTGATCTTTTGAGCTTGACTAAACCTTACTCCTTTGAAGGATTTTGATAATTTTGGCTTCTAATATATTTGTAAGATATTTCTTATCAACACTTGATGATGGTGTCTTCACTCCAAACCAAACTATTGCTTCATCCAAAAGAGTATGTCTTCTAGAAGCATAGAGAAGACACTCTTTTCTTGATGAAATTTCTCATAACAGTAAGAAGTCATCAAAAACATATGATGACTCCATCTTCCCTTTCCTTGTTTTCACACTCTTATTGACCTTCTTAGTTGCATCTCTAGGAGTGATAACCTCATTACCTGAGCTCTCATCATCTGTTTGTATACCTGATAAACATAAATGTTGCACTTCATATACCTTCTCTACCACTTGCTTGAGGAAGAAATTCCTCATTCTTGGTACTAGAGTTGTTCTCATGTCTCTTGCCTTTGTCACCATTTTTGAAACAATATTTTCTAGTTGTGACTCTTTCATATTTACCCATGTCACCTTATTTTCAGTCTTTAATTTCTTAAATTATGACCTTACTTCCTTGATTCTGTATACCCATTTCATTTTCTTCTTTTCAGAGCTTTTGAGGCTTGGGTTGTCTATAATTATAGCAATGCTTTGAGAAATTCCCAACTTCATGACATGTATAACATATGACCTGATTTATCCTTTTCCTGAGTAATGACTGTCATTGCTAAATTGACTTATAGGTTCTTCTAGGAAATACTTGGCAGTATGACCTTTATTTCTACAATTGAAACATACTATGTTCTTTTCATATTCAGTAGCACAAGATCTCCATGGGTGCTCTTTGTCATAGTTTTTCATGCACTCTCTAGCTCTATGTCCAAATTCAGAACATGAGAAACAATAACCATTAAATTTCCTCTCATACCTAGATGTATTTGGCTATCTAATTGACTTAGCTATTACCATATTTTTCTACTTCTTGTTTGTTTGCTTGTTGGGGTCATCCTCTTCATTTTTTTGCCTTGATTGCTCCAGTTCCCCTCTAAGCATCATCAACTTTGCATTTAGCTCACCACATTCTACATTCTTAGCTTTGATGGTTGCTTCATTCTTATAGTTCAAACACGATATGTCATTCAATTTAACTTTAACAAGTTACATCTGCTCCTTTGAAGTCTTCAATTCTTCCTCAAGTTTAGTACAAACCTTTTCTTTGACACTTAGTTATTTTGATAACTTATCAACAAGCTGTTGCCACTTCTTGGATTCCTTCAAGATAATTTACATCTTTGAGCTTGAGTTCAACTTTTAACTCTTTAATCGAGCTTAGGCAATCTCATACTTCTTCTTCAACATAGACTCTACTGATATACACATTTCTGACTTCTAGATCACCTTCAAGCTGTTAGGCTTAACTCAGAAGGACCACAATGTGATACCAATTTTGGAAATCACAGCACCGAGAGGGGGGGGGTAAATCAGTGTAGATCAAAATTTCAATCTTAGAATCTTCTTAATTATAACCAAAATCAAACCATGAACAAATCATAGTGCATGCAAGAAGAAAAGTACACAAGACACCAAATTTATGGTGGGAAACCCTTAAAGGGAGAAAACCCACTGAAATCAAAATATCTATTTAGGAACACCCATTCCAAAGTCTTACAATGATCTCACCTTGTTTGAGCCCCTACCTAAACTATGAAGCACCCACTTATGTATTTTGTCTAGCACCCACTAGACTAGGAACACCCATTCCCTGATTATCCAAGCACCCAATCAGATGACAGAGAGAGAACCAATAACTTCCTCTAGCCTAAGCACCTACTTTGACAATTCAATTATAAAAATGACCATCTTGCTGCCTTATTTCTTGATCAATTGATTATGGTCTCTTTATGGCTCAATTCATCTACATCACTGATCTTGCACCCTGTAGAATTCAATAGAAAACTATGTTAGTGTTCTATTTCAGTTTTGTACCTTTAGGAATGCTCCCTACCTTCTATTTCAGTCAATATCTTTCAATCTTAATCTAAAATATTTTCATGTTACTAACCATTCTTGTAATTATTCACCATCTTTACAAACTTCACACTTTGTTCGTCCTCCGAGTTCAAGTTAATTCTCTATGTAATTATTCAACATGTTGACACCTTTCTCGTGATATCCTTTTGGTTTCTATATACATATTCATTTGCAATTATGTCTCTATTTTCATGCTTTGTTCATTCACGGTTTGAACATGTAATCATTCCTTCTTCATATACTATATTCAAGTGAATTAATTCACTTTACCTTGTCTATGTATGTTAGTATTTATATCATCATTTTTACAGTCTCATATTCAAACGTTTTCATCAAAACTTAACTCACACATCTTAGGCAGAGTACATACACCAACCATTGGATGTCTATTAGAAATTTTAAATCTTTAACTGCCCTTTTAGCCTTGACTCAACCTCAAGAGTCACACCTCTTCAACTTCCATCAGCTTGGATTCATATTCAAGACTTTTTCAAATTATATTCTAAGACTTCTTGTTTCAAGTATCTTGTAACTCTTCAAGTTCCTGTTTAATTTAGATAATTAATTTAATTATCTTGTGACTCTTCAAGTTCATGTTCGAGTTAGATAACTATCCCTAACTATTTGACTTCTTCCGATCTTGAAAGAGATGTTATTAGATGTTTCTTTGGTCTCTATGATCAACATTAAACCATCTTATAACTCCTCTGAGAATTACAACACTCCTATTAATCTTAAATACCCTTATGTAGACCAATTTGAATGCATTCATAGTCTTGAAAGTGTAAATTTGTCTCTCTAGCATTGTTCATTGTGCAAATACAAATACCTATAGATGATTTTCTTATACTTTTGAAAGAGTTAAGCTTGATCAAACTTACACTCTAGCCTTCAAGAGTAATACACCATAAAACCACTAAGATTAAATCATTTATACATTTTAGATAGCAAAGGAACTCATGGAAATCGATAAGAGGAAGTTTTCACCAATCAATCGTATACTATGCATGTTCTTAAAAACTTCGCTAAAAGAATATTTGTCAACACTTAATAAAACACCTCCAAATATTTTGCAAACGAGAGAAGATTAACTCACAGAGGTTTGGTAAAATTTTTTTGAGGAATGAATAGTTAACGAGCTCAAATTTGTCAAAATTTCTTAACAAAACCCTAGTTCAAGGTTTCTTTGACAATATTCACCCGAGAGCTCAAAAAGACATGTTTTCTCTCCGAATTTGAATGAAATTTGAATATGCAACCGAATGTGGATAGACAAGGATGAGTAATTCCTTTTCCAACCATATCATTTCAAGAAATCCTCGAAGATGCTCTTATGATTCATTGTTATAGTGTAGATAAGGAGAAATGAATTCACAACTACTCATTTGAACAAGAAACTTTAATAAAGAAACCCTAGAAATATTCACCAAAAGAAATATGTCTTTACTTGACCTCCAATGCTCATGAAATGGTCAATGAGGTCAGAATCGACCTCAATCATGAGAAAATTGACATCAACACGAGAATAATGACATGAAGCCATAATAGGGCATGATGAGTTCAACCGTTAATGAAACAAGGTGTGTGAGAAGACATTTATTTTCATGGAGAATGAATGGAGTCTTCTAGTCATTTTAGAGCACCAAAACACTCTTTTATACAAAACATAAAACCTATATAATGGTTTCACCTTCAGTATGGGAGGTTCTTATTCACATTTTGACCGCAACAACCTTCACTACCGAACTTGAGGAGAGATTATGTCCAAATATGATTGGAAACAACATTGCATACATATGAAGTAATTTGCACAATCTCAAACAAGTGATTTTCATATCAAGATTTGACTTCTACTTCCATTGACCAAATAACCTACCTAGAAGAGGGATAGATCGCTTTACCAAAATGGATAGAAATTTTTACTTACACCTCCTTTTCCCAAAATTATTTCTACACGGGATTTATAGGAAAATTTAATCCAAAAATTCATTCTATGAGTTATTTGAAGAAGTATCTATATTTTTACATGATCGCCGAGAAGCCACGCAACTCAAAATGAGCTTTTCAATAGACATGTTTTGCAAAAACTCACATAACTTGCTCAAATGACCTCACAATGACCTGAAATTTTGCATGAAGTACCAAGAAACCTTCATCCATCATCTCTCATGATTTTTTAAAATTAATAGGTCTAAAATTTTCTAACCTATCTCATTTGCATGCCAAAACAATTGAGTTCCCAAGAACAAATTTGGCTAACTTTTGAACTTTTCCTTTAGGACCTAGAGTAAGCTTTATTTTTTCTCAAATATTCCATAAACAACATTACTAGGCTACTTAAATTTTTCATGGCCTTGTCATGACTGTGGCATACCTTCACACCTCATCAGGCTCAAGGAATAGACGAACGGGCTAGTTTGTACCGAGACCATCATCCGACTTGATATTCACTTTGTAGAAGCTTGTTATCATGCTTACATCATCATACTTGAATTGTACCATATATAAACTTGCCATACCGGCCATGTCCATACTTCCACCGGGCTCTTGCATCACCAACCAATCCTATAGAACACCGAGGCCATCTTGAACTTCCTTACTAGGTCTCACTTCACCGCTTTTCCATCAATGCCACTTGACATTATTGACAACACCAATGACTAGGGTTCACGGTGACATACCCTAAGGTGTATACCACTAGAAGAGGATAGAATAGGTGACGGTTTGGGCTAAAGCGTATGTCACTAAGAGATGGATAATAGGGAGTGGTGATGTAACCTAAGGTGTATACCACTACAAAAGGATATAATATGTGATAATTTAGCCTAAAGCGTATGTCACTAAGAGATGAATAATAGGGAGTGGTGATGTAACCTAAGGTGTAGACCACTACAAATGGATGGAATGGGTGATGATTTAGCCTAAGGCGTATGCCACTAAACTAGTAATGTCGCATGATGAAAAGATGGAATTGGGATTGTGTAAGGTCCATTTGATTTGTAAAACCTCAATAGTTGAGTATGGACCGATGAACTAAAGTGTGTCATCGGGTGGTGAGTGCAGTGTGTAGAAGACAATGTATTATATGTAAGGATGAAGAACGATCATGTGATGAGTGGAATGTTTAAAGACGTAATGTGTAGCATGTAATGCTTATGATTGTATGTAGAAATGTGTAAAATGTAGTGTATAAGATGACATGTAATGTATGTAGATAGAATAATAATGTAGTGCTAGACTCCTATATGATGAAGACTAGTATAACATCCAGAATATGTGTGAAAATGCATGGTGTAATATGTATGATATGTAGACAAACCAATAATACGATATGTAGGATAAGTAGTGTAGGATGTAACTTGCGTTGAAAAAGGTGTAGATACAATGCACAAGTATCGAAATGTTGTATACTAAATGTAGAAAGAATGGTTTACTACGCATACATGTATGATGAAGTGAAATGTGTGAAACCTATGGTGCAGTGTGTGAGGTTTAGTGTAGTAGTAACCCCTCAACAGTCAAGTGTGAACCAAAGCACAAGAGTGTGTCATCGGGTAGTGACGATGTAGGTGTGTATGATGACAATGCAAAGATGATAGGTACTAAAAGTGTGATGTAGTACTATGCAACGATGCTAGAAATGAGGGGGAATATTAGGTGTGATGCCCCCCAAGATATATATGAAATCCTTGGTTAAGTAAGATCATCTAAAAGACCATTACTGTCATTGTCGAAATCATATTGAACAACACGAGAAACCTGATAAGCAATAGTCTCTCATTTGGTCATCCAAATAACCACAAATACGTAAGTTATACATTGTCATGGCATATTTTTCATCAAGTAAAGGGAGGCAATGGACACCCATGAGTATACCAAATAGTAAAATTGGGTGAGTAACAAAGAAAAGAGCTATTGCAAATGCGCACAGTACCAAATGGCATAGGAAAAGCTATATCAATATGACTAGGATCAAGTGTGCCTCCAATATAATCTAACCAAGATTGGCCGAGAGTAAGTGGAGAGGAAGTATGATAATGTGCAAGGTGAATAACAAGATGAAAAACATGAAGTCCATATGCAGTAGTGAGAAAAAAGTCCATGATACAAATGTGGATCGTATAAAGGAGAATGGAGATCTTCGAAGGTAAAACCAAGCCAAAGGAGACCGTCATGTGAATATGGTGGCTTTGCAAGAAGTATCAAGAGGTATGTGCTCCCAATAAGAATCATTCATGAAGAGAGTACAAGTGAATGATGGGTGTATGGATGGTGGTGGTGGAGGTGTGGATGATAGAGCGATGTTCATAGATTGGACAAGCCCCGATATGTAATAATATTAGTAGTAGTAATAGGAAACATAGAAGGAACTACATCTATCATACAAATGACACCCTCAAATGGTGATGAGTGAGGTGGTTTGTCCACAAGTTGAGGTGATGGAGGGGTAGGTAAAGCAAGGGAACATTCTAGAGTAGACCCCATATAAAGTATTATAGTATTTGTGTAAAATGTAGTGCAATGCTCAATCGTAAGATCACTCAATCGGGTGATCACCGAGGTCACTTGAATCCCCTTTTGCATCTTTAATTTTTAGGATTTGATGTAGTTTGGGTTTTTTAGGATATCACTTGTTTTGTAGGTTACATGCGAATTTAGAGATCATCCAACAAAATACATGTGACCAAAAGACAAGATTAGTGACACTTGTGCGACACAACAAAAACTAGTTTCTAAGCTCCTACGTGCTCACAAGTGCCCAACAGAGGTCCCTAACACCTAGGCACCCTAGTCGTGTTCTAGGTGCCCTAGTCTAGGCTCATTTGACGGTTCCAAGATTTTATATGTGTGATTCGAAAATTTTCTCCTCATGTTCATCAATCTTCCACCCAAAATACTTCAGATCAAGTGCGAAACCAACTAAGTCTTGTAGACTCTCTCTCTCTCTCTCGCACTTATGGTTTCATATTTATCTAGCTTATTTCTTGTGTCAAATCTATACTATAGCATTTATTTATCATACATAACTATACAATTAGGGTTTCATAAATTCCATATTTTTAAATCAACAACTTATTTAATAAACTAGGATGATAACATAATACGTACAAGTGATCGAAAGACATGAAACAAACATGTCAAACAAACCCAATATGAACAAGAATTAACTACACCAAAGTTATATCTGAACTAAGATGGTAATAATTCATCTGTAATTGGTCTAAAATAACAAAGTACAACAAAATAACAAACTAACATGCTAATAAAATCATCGTCACAATGTTGAAAAACCACAACAATACAACACAATTTGTAATAATGACATCTAATGACACCCCTAATGTGTTCCACATTGAAGAATTAGACATATATGAATGCCCTCAAGTGATAGCTTAGAAACACAAGAGGATTGGATCGGGTCGAAGAGCGGAGTGATCTTAGATACTCCAAAAACACTCTTGTTAGATCCCATTGTAGTGTGGCATGTATTGGATTAAATTGAAACCCCAGTGTGCCCTAAGAAAATTTATATTACGAAAGAGTAATTGATTGTTTTGCCTCAAGCATAGATATACACCACGGGTAAGAAAAGTGATTATCGGAAGATGATCTGGAATGATTAGTAAGATTTCCATCAAATGGTGATATTGGTGAGTCATGTGTTATTCAATTCTTTGAGATTTTATCAAACATTTTATGAATGTTTTACTTTTTACTAGTTTTATACTATTTTTGGTGTTTGCGAGTTTTATACTATTTTTTGGTTTTTATGAACATATTTGAATTTTTGGATTTTTGAAAGTTTTTACATTTTTGACTCTAAAATGGGTACACTATCTCGAACTCATATTCAAACAGCTTATATGGATTTTATTCCATTGGCGTAATGTAGATGATATAGTGATAGGATTTCTCACTCCATTCATGACTCCACATAACTAGGAGGATGCAAGGGCTTACCACCGAGAGCCATAAATGAGAACCAAGAGAATAATGATATGAAAATGAAAATGATGGATGCCAAGACGCAAGGTGTAACAATGATCCATTCGAGAAAATGTGACTCATCTAAAGTCAATATTACCTAACAATTCCAAGAGAAACATCTTCGTTGATGGCCCATGTATATGATTAAGCACTCTTTTTGATTCATAATTTCTAAAAGGCTTTATTTTGTTAATTTTTTTCTTGAATTTTTTGAATTGACCCCCTACATCTTGCCTCATACCACCAATAAGAGGAAAGGGATCAACACTAAAGAAAAACATAGGCAAGTAAGGATATTAATTTAATATAAATGGAATTAAATAAGGATATTAATTTAATATAAATGGAATTAAATCTAATTACAGAGTAACTAATGTAATAAATGATAATAAACAAAAATATACAAGTGCTAAGTACTCAAGCGTTGTAAACCCCGAGTAAATAAGAGTGATAAATGACTTAGCTAGTTTTCGTGTAACCTGCAGGGTAGTTGGGATTGTGTATCCGCTGGATTGATTGGGAAATGATGCAACAATGGCTAGCTAAGAATTCTCGAAACTTTGTTTTATGTGGGACAAGAGTTCCCATAGGAGGAGAGGAGCATATGGGTGCTAGTTTCCATTCTAGGTGGTAGTGTTAGTGTACATCTTCATGATATCCTCTTTTTTTGGGTTTGAGGGTCTTGCTTCAATATCTATTTTGTCACTCTAACTTTGTTGTTAAGGTTTCGATCACACCTGTAACCTAAAAAACAAACCCTAACTACTTGCACAAGCTCACAAACACATTAAATCTGAATAAAATATGTAATATGTGAAGTTAGAATGACCCTAACGGTCACCCAATGAGTGAACTTAGTACCGAGCATTGCACTACATTTCAAACTCCATGTAGTTCTATGTGTTTGTGTGTGAAATAATGTCCTTAAGTTTCCTTCATGCCAATGATGCCAAGATAGCAGTATATAACTATCTTTGATGCAAATGTGTGGTATGGAATTCAACACTTCCCCTTCCTATGTAGTGTATGTAGCCAAAAATATAGTCCCTTTTGATAGTAGTGATAATATGTAAATGTATTAGCCCCTTTGAATTTATATCCAAAATAATAGTGTGTATGTTGTGTATAAATACAAGTCTCTTGTTTGAATTTTGATACTAGTGACACAAAAATCCGACTATGAACATAGGATAAGGATAATAAAAGTGTAAAATTTGACCACAAATGTCAAAATGTGAAAAAGGAATAAACAAGATAGAAGAGCCCAGAATGGACATAAGCACCTGGGAACTAGTGTCCAAAGTGGGTGCTAGTGTCTTGGGATAAATGAAGAAAAATATGAGAAGACAGACAGATAGGGATGCTCGTGACATGACCAGAAGTGGATACATAAATGATAGATGTGGAAGAGAGTTACAATAGAAAACAATCAAAGACATAGATGGACAAGAGATAGTGTCACCAATGAATACTTTTCTTACTTAATATTCATGCATATAATAACATATTGATGGCATAGTAAAATAGTAGTATGTGCATGATTTTGTGTCTACATTTTCCCCTTTATGCTATTTGAATGAAATTCAAGTAGTGTAAAGGAAGTAAAGAACATACATGTATAGATCCTGAGCAACCATATTGCAAAGTGCACATAGAATATAAGAGCTTATAGTGTGATGAACCGTAGATTAATGTTTTGACCCACATGGCAAAGAGGAGATACCAAACTATATCATAAAGAGAACCTTAGAGAAATATTCATGATTTCATTGGAGATGTTGGATTATCTTATCAAAAGGAGATAGAGGGGTGGTATGGAGTGATCAATTCACAACCCGGTTTGTTTGAAAATGGGAGGATTTGGGCATCTTACCACTAAAGGAAGAGTTTTGGGGAGAGAGGTTTGTTTTTCTCTCTTTCCATGATGCTTCCCAAAAGGTCCTACTATGCAGATGGATAAAGACTGCATTTGTTCCTTATTTAGTTTCAATTAATTTGATTATAACATGTTTGTTCTGATTGAATAAAACCACATAGGAGTAGTATAGGAAAGGCCATGACGTCTCATTGCCCCCACTCCTATAGTAGTAGGGCTTCCAATTTGAATAGTGCTAAATGGCTTCCAAGTTAGTTCATTTGGAAGTGAAGGTAATGTAATGTGGCTCCCAAGTTAGGTCACCTGTGAGGGATAATAATTGTGATCATTGCATCAATTTATTTATTTGAATGGTATTAGTTGATTGAATAATACGTATTTAGAAGATTACTCATATAAAGGTTTTGCTTTGCCCCCAGATTAGGTCATTTGAGGGAGATAGTTTTGGAATAGTAGCAAGAATTGATTGTCGTATGGAATAATTGTAACCATGTTTGAATGAGATCCGAGAAAATTGTGATAATAATGTATTAGGAGTGTCGATTAATTGTATTGTATCCAGAGAGGGATTGTAAGATGATCCTGATTGTATGCCCCTTTCAGAGAAAGGGTGAAAGGTTAAGAAGTGAGCACTAAGCCAAAAGTAAGGCTATAAAAAGTTGTAATAGTAAATGAGAGGCAATGTAGGAAAATTAGTAATGTAGACAAAGTATGCATATATATTGATTACTACATGTTCCAAATTAGAATATGGGATTACAAAAATTGCATAGTATGGTGTTAGAGGAGACCGTGATCCGTATGTCTTAAACGGGAAGGAAAACAGAGTAATGAGGCTCAAGATATGATCGAAATCATGTGACTTGTATTAGTTGCAAGAATAGTGACAAATAGTAACTATATTATATGGTAAATTTAGATTACTATATATAGTAATAGTGAAAAAGTGAATAGTAATTTCATTTATACCAAGAGTAATTGAGATTTGGAGCTCTAAGCTATGAGGATGCCACATGTTAGAGTGACTAGTTTGATGAGATTTGAGAGAATGACGACGGTCGTGGCTTCGTGAGATGACCGAGGAGTTCGAGGTATGTGTGACTATTTTTGGAAAAAAATGTCAAAATTGCTTGATTTGATGATTTTTAGTAAAATTTAAATTTTTGAAGTTTTTGACATTTTTACACGGACGGAAGTAGATAGGGCGTTTATTTCCTTTGGAACACTAGCGCCTTGATTGTTGGTGCTAGTGACTCTGCATTTGGGCACTAATGTCCAAGTCCTAGGTGTTAGTGTCCAGGGGCAGGATTTTAGCACTATAGTGTGAAATGAATGTATTTTGATGAATGTGAGGCTATTATGATTGATTTTGAAGTATGTATGGTGTGCTAATAGTGTGATTTGGTTATTTTTTGGTGTTGTGTAAAGAGATATACACTCTAGGAGTTTTGGTAGGGTCGTCACTTGAGTACATTACTTGGTTTAGGGTTGTCAAATGATGAGTGGGATATATTGGACCGTACACGACCTATAGGACATTTATAGATTGGGGGAGATACCCCATAATATGCCTTTATTGACTGCTTTATGCTAGAGATGGTGTGCGAACACTTGTACATTTTGGTTGTCAACAGGTGAGATGACAGTGACACTAGAGGATGTATATAGGATATTGTGGTTATTGATTGTTAGAGAGAGAGCATAGATCATTGTAATATTGAATGCCCATAATCATATGAGGGAAACTCAATGGTATTTTATAGGGTTTTGAGTATAGGCTAAGACACATATTAGCTTGGATGTGATTATGATATATAGGGTTTCAGAATCTGAGAAGTTCATTACGGTGGTACTAACTTTGTCGGTGGCAGTGGAGGGTGGTGGAGATGGGATTTTGTAGAGGATGCATGATATTTATCATAGTATCGAGGAGTATGGTACATATATGCATTGACACGTTGTGTGTTAGCCCACTTATACAGGGACTTGTATAGGTTTACACAAGAGGATCATGGTGGTGGCATATGAGCAATTACTTTGTTACATGTATGGGCATACGAGCATAGTGTCATATTGAGGCCACTTAGCGGGCCACATGATGATTGGGCTTGACCAGAAATATTTACGGCAAGGTGGGTGGGTACATGTAGTAGAAGGATGGGCACGATCACGCATATAGGTCGATGATAGATTAGATGGGCCCTAAGGCCATTATATAGAGACTATATAGAGGCTATGGAGGATGGGTGGAAGATAATGTTGAGTTACGATGCATACGGTGCACCATGTGGTTAGAGGACCACTTCTCGGGGTAGCAAAGATGTTTCAAGGTGAGTGAGTATTTAGATAGTTCGACATGGCCCAAGATGCTGGAGCCATATATATGGTGTCGGTTTATGAGGGTCAGCACGTGACAACCGTGGTTGAGGCCAAGACCGACGTGAGCATGACTAGAGCATCTAGGGCCGGATGAGGTAGATCCAACCATAGGGCCTATACGGCAGTAGATGACATAGGATGAAATTTGGTGTATAATTAGTGGTGGGAGAAACACTAATGGGTTTTTCTATTTCTGTAGTGGTAGATGATGCAACCGGCAATGAGGTTGGAGGAGTTGCGCAGCCATGCATCGGCCCTCAAGATATATGATGTAGCAGATTACACAAGCAAAGCATAAGTATCATTCATTGTTATTTGTTATTTGTTGATGGATTGATATAGTTGATAAATGTGAAAAAGCATAGTAGCTAGTATTTGTTTTGTGGATGCATGCGATGCCTATTGGACATTGATTGTAAATACTTCCATACATATGTTGGCATAAAATGTTCCCTCGAATGTGCTCGTGGGAGGAGGGATGCTAGAGTGAGGGTGGGTGAGTATGCCCATTTATTTGAGATGGTGGATATAGCGGCAACCAAGTGCACAATTTTGTTGAGAAAACACGATGAGGCTTTAGGAGGAGGAGGTTTAGCTCAAGATATATTTGCACTATATGTGGAGCTACAAGGCTAATATGTAGAGTAGACAACTAAAGTTATCGTGTTACGGAGCCAACTTGAGAGATATAGAGGCCAAGATCAATGACATAGAGTTAGCGGTGAAGCTTCAAGTTTGAGAGCTCTCGCGATTGTAGATAGTGATAATGAGGATGATAGATGATGTATCAGATATGATGTATTGATGCATGGGGCTTGCCCCCAACGATTGTATTTTGTAAATTATGATTTTGATGATATGTGTGTGTGTGTGTGTGTGTGTGTACACACACACACACAGTGTGTGTGTGTGTGTGTGTGTGTGTGTGTGTGTGTGTGTGTGTGTGTGTGTGTGATAATGCATTGGTATATTATGCGATGATTGTGAGTTGCACTTGGTAGTGATTGTTGAGTTAGTTAGATTCGATATGCATTGTTGGAATGGTTAATTGAATATATATTGTTGCTTGTTGACATGCATTATGATGTCAAATAATTGCTAAGTAAGATAGTGAATAGGAATTACATATGAATAAGGGTGAATAGTATAGCATATGATAAATAAAAATGTATGTATGTGGTAGAGAAAATGGAAATGGTAACGTGATTTAGATAAGATAAAAAATGAACTAATAGTGCATAGATAATTACATAATGAGGAGATGTAAAATAATGTTTATAATCACATGTGATGGAGATAAAGGGGGGAAGAAGAGTGATTTCCAACAGTGTGAGAATGAGGTTCATTTTAGTAACAATTCCCTCAATAGTCATGTATGAACCTTAAGAACATGAGTGCATCATCGTAATGAGTTGAAAATGTATGTCATCTACCAGTGTGAAGTGGCCTACGCTTTCATATTAGGAGTATTAGAACAACCATAAAAGTGTATAGGTGTTGAATTAGATATCAGAGGAAATGGTGCCAATAATGGGTGGTGTGACATGGTGGGAAGTGCGGAAACAAAGCTACTTAGGAAGCCAATGAGATGTAGTAGCAATGTGTGGAGGGTGAGATGATGTGGTTATAGGTGGGTCAACTAGAGGACATGGATGGATGATAACCTTAGGAGGTGGATAGATGATAACCTTAGGAAGAGTTGAATGAGACAAGCTAATGGTGGCAAAGGCGCACTTATGTGGAATAAGAAAGAGAGAGCACTCACGAGAGCGGGAGCGGAAAGCAATGACACCTTTATCTTCTAATTGTTGTAGTCAATCATGGAGAGAATAGCAATCATTTTCACGGTGACCATTGATGCGGTGAAAATTGTAGAAAGGATGGTCATAATGACGGTGTAACCAATGAGGGTGGTGATGTTGTTTGGAAGGTAAACAAGACATCACAAGACATCATGTGGTTTAGCAACATGTGGAAATTGCAATGGCTCACACGTGGGAGGTGGAAAAGACTTGGGTGAATTTCGACATGGTGGTGGGGAAAGGAGATGCTTGCACAGAGAAGGAGAGGGTGACCATGGAGGAAGGTCAATAGGTTGGAGAGGAGAAGACTTAGTTACCAAGGGAGGAATAAAAGAAGTATAAGGGGGTATTATAACATGATCCACAATTAAGTTGTTTTCTAAATCAATAACCTTTTAGTACAAAAGAGTAAATTAATCACATGTATCATACAAAATATTTTATTTTAATGGAGAAATTAAGCCATGACAAATGCTAAATTGCATTTCCTAGACCCATAGGCTACAAAAATAACTGATGCATGTAAGAATTAAAGTGTAAGATGTAATCTAAGATCGGTTATTTATGTCCTTAAAGCAAATAAGGCAAGCACTTATATGTAATTTTAGGACCATTGTTAGGAATAAAACGTCTAAGAAAAGCATCATCCATATTATAATAAGTACTAATAGATCCATTAGGTAAATGAGTATACCATTCAAGAGCATGATCAATAAGGTTATGACTAAAGGCTTTGAGTAACAATCGATCATTGGAATAAGAATCCATGGCTAATTGATAATGTTATAGATGCAAACAGGGATTTCTTGTACCATCGAAACATGAAAAAGTAGGTATGATGAAACCCTTGGGGAAAGAGGAATTTTGAATCTTCTTAGGAATTAGATTTCCATGAAGGGAATTGTTGTCAATGAAAGCATAATAGGCTTTACTCTCAAGGGTAAAGGTATGAACTTTGGTTTGTAAAGTACCAACATCATGTATGAGAGAGAGGATATCTTATGAAGGGATGGTCAAGGAAGTGAGAGGCACATTGAGGGGTTGAATCTTTCCATTATGAGTGATCATGGGAACCGAGAAGGGGGAGTAGATGTGGAAGGAGGGGATGGAGGTGTGAGAGGAGGAGATGGATGTGGAAGCTATACAGATGTACTAGGTGTAGGATCATGAGACATAGTGAGAGGTATATTAGGAGTAGGATTGGTGTCAACATGGCCATCATTAGAAATAACTTCAGAAGTAGAAGAAAGAGGAGATGTAGATTCACATTAAGAAATTTTAATAGAAGAAATGTCATCATTAACATATGTAGTATCATTATCAGAATCTAAGTCACTATTAGTCATATTTTTGCAAGCAAAAATTTCATTAAGATTATTGTCAACATATAAGAAAGTGGTAGGATTGCTAACACTATAAATATTATGACAATCATTGGATTTTTTTAGAAGTAATAATAGTAGGAAAGATAGATTCACATTCAACTTGACTAATAACAGTAACATTATTATCCACATTTACATTTGTAATATCAGGAGTAGAGTCATTAGCATCCATGTTATCACAAGCAAGAACATCATCATACAAAGAATCTATATTAATGCTATCATTTGCCATAGTATAGGAAGAGGAAGATGGAGGATCATTCATGGCTATGGGAAATGAGGAGAACATGTGGTAAATTTTTGGTCAGGGGAAACTATGCAAATATCAAAGGTTTAGAAACCAATAGGAAGAGAATTTTGGAAGTCAAGGAGTTGTTGGAGGAATTTTGGATCATATTGAGGATTGTAGGTGTTGTAATGAAATTCAAATTTGACATAGGCATTAACAAATACTAGTTGTATGTCCATATAGGTCATATCATGCTTAGGAGATGGGTATCTTTTTAGCCATGAGGGTTTGGGATCCTAGGGAAAGGAGTTCGAATGAGAGTGGGGTTCACCAAATTATTTAATATAAATAGAATTAAATCTAATTACAGAGTAACTAATGTAATAAATGATAATACAACAAATATATAAGCACTAATTACTCAAGCAAAGTGTAAACCCTAAGCAAATAAGAGGGATATATTACTAAGCTAGTTTCGTGAAACCTAAAGGTAGTCGGGACGTGTGTATTTGATTGGAAATGATGCAACAATGGATGGCTAAGAGTTTTGAAACTTTGTTTTGTAAGGGAAAAGAGTTCCCATAGGAGGACATGAGCGCATGGGCACTAGTGTCTATGTAAATCTTTAGGATCTTCTCTTTTATGGGTCTAAGGGTCTTTGCTCCAATATCTTCTTTATCACTCTGGCTTTGTTGTTAGGGTTTTGATCACACATGTAACCTACAAAAAAACCCTATCTACCTACACAAGCTCACAAAAACATTAGATTTGAATAAAATATGTAATATGTGAATTCAGACTGACCATGGTAGTCACCAAATGAGTGAACTTAGTACCGAGCATTGCACTACATTCTAGAATCCATGTAGTTCTATGTACTTATGTGTGAAATAGTTTCCTTTGGTTTCCCTCACACCAATGATGCCAAGATAATAGGCTATAACTAGCTTTGATGCTAATGCGTGGTATGGAACTAAGCATTTCCCATTCCTATGCAAATGTATGCAACCCAAAATATAGTCCCTTTTGATAGTAGTGATAATATGTAAATGTATTAGCCCCTTTGAATTTCCAACCAGAATAATAATGTGTATGTTGTGTATATATACGAGTCTCTTTTTTTAATTTGAAACTAGTGACACAAAAGGTTGATGTGAACATGGGATAAGGATAATAAAAGTGAAAAGGTTGACCAAAAATGTCAAAATGTGAAAAAGGAATAAACATGATAGAAGCACCCAAAATGGACACAAGTGCCCAGGCGCTAGTGTCCCGGGGATAATTGAAAACAAATATGAGAGAATAGACATACATGGATCCATGTGACCTGACCAGAAGTGGATATAAAAATGACAGATGTGGAAGAGAGTTACAATAGAAAAAAATTAAAGACATAGATGGACAAGAGATAATTTCACCAATGAATACTATTTTTACTTAAGATTCATGCATATAACAAAATATTGATGACATAGTCAAATCGTAGTATGTGCATGATTTTGTGTCTACAAATGCATGCCTTCTTTCTCAATCTCATACTACTAGTATGACGTATGGGCTCATCACCGAATATTGTGAAGGACTAAAGGTGTAATGATTGATGTGTGTGTGTGTGTGTGTGTGTGTGTGTGTGTGTGTGTGTGTGTGTGTGTGTGTGTGTGTGTGTGTGTGTGTGTGTGTGTGTGTGTGTGTGTGTGTGTGTGTGTGTGTGTGTTGATGAGGGTCATCAATCCTTTTCATTAAAGAATGTAAATCCAAGGTAGGTGTTTGAAGGTTATATGTAAAAGGAGAAAGATATATTTGGAAATGGTCCCTTCTACCAAAAATCCACACTTGCATGAATTAAAAAAACACACTTGCATGAATTAAAACACACTTACAAGAATTTAAAATGCACACATTGTAGAAATAGAAACACACTCATAAAAGAAAGCACACATTCTAAAAAAGGAAATTGTTGAATTTAAAAGGAAATATAAACATAAACAAAACACTTGCAGGTTTACAACAAACTGTACATCACAAGAATAATTACAAGGTAAAAAATAAAATAAAAATACAACAAAAATAATTATAGAATAAACATAAATATACATGTCCATCTTCCTTGGAATGAGTGGCCAACTCATTCCTAAAAGGATTTTAATAAATACTACTTATAAATGGAAAAAATGGAATTTTATAATTGATCAAAAATGGTGATTACATTCAAAGGTGTGAGAGGTTGCATTTATAATTTCATGCTTTTAACCAACTCCTTATTTTAAGACATACATATTTATAAACTAATATTGCAATTTATCCAAAAACATCAATCTCCACAAAATATGGATAGAGCTTATTTTATTAGTAACCGATTCTATTATTTTCTTGTTGAGAATCAAAATGAACATTGATTCTTCTTTATTTTACAAATAATAAAACATAATAATTTCTATTTTTAGAATGAATCCAAAAATAGATAATAATTCCACCCTTAGAGTTATGTTCACTTATTTAACTCTAATATTCATCCCCAAACCTTTAATATCCAACTTTGAAGCTATAATAATCAACTCTGAAGCATTCTCAAAGTGACTCCGAAGCATTCTCAAAGAGACTCGAAGCATTCCAAAGAGACTCCAAAGCATTATCAAAGAGACTCTAAAGCATTCCAAGAGAATTTGAATCATTCCAAAGAGAATCTGAAGCTAGTCGGAGAACTCCGAAGCGAGTTGGAGCATTCTAGGAAGACTCCAAAGCATTCTTAAAATGGCTATAACTTTTGCATACAAACTCGAATCAATATGTTTTTTTAACTTGCATAATTTTTTGAGAGGAATCTGAATATGTAATCAAATTTGGGTTTAGGTATATTCTTGATGATTTTTTTCATTGTTTCCCAAACATATGCTTAAAGAGCCACTCATAAATCTACTAAACAACAGATGCCTTAAGAGTACTCCAGTGGGCACAGGGGCCAACAATGAGAGCATTTTAGAGTATCACCCGCTACAACAAGTACATCTAGATGAGGTCATATGGAAGCCCTACATAGGGAATGTTGATCAATGGTCCAATTAGCCTAGTGTAAAGGACTTAGAGGCAATTGTGTATGTGACATGACATTACTTGCATTGGGTAGAGACCCTTTCGATGGACATGGTACCTAGATAGTTTGGGTGACCAGATCCAGCTATGGTACCACCACTACCAGCCTACAAAAATGAATTGTAAGGGAGGATGCGAGTGCAGTGGATAGAGTATCATCGTTGTGGCCCCAAAGAGTATGATATATAGGTAGATGGACCCAAGATAGAGGGCGAGGGATGGGGCTACTCGGGACCCACCAAATATTATTTCATTGAGAGCTCGGATGAGGGATTCGAAGGAGGACCCGCAGCCCGCACCCATAGGTGGGTGATACGGGCATAATTGGTCCTAACACTAGAGAGTAGATACAACAAATTCCATGACAGAGAGCATATGATGTGGCATCAGGAGGTGGTTACCTGATTTCATTGGGGATGGAGATGGCCCTATAACTCGGGAAAACATAGGACCCGCCGCGAGAAGAGATGTGATTTTGGTGCCCCGAGATAAATGGGCACAATATGTCGAGTGGAGATCTTGATGATTTGATGAGGTTTAGGTGGTATTGGGTAGCCACAGACAACAAGACCGTCGCCAAGAGAGTCGAGAAACCACATATGAATGATGATAGTTTTATTTAGACATGTAGATGATTATATTTGATGCTTATATCATGAGATTGGTATTATTTGGTGAATTTTGGTTTTACATAGCGGACAACATTGAAGTGACACTCCTTAATAGAGAGTTCACACCATGAGATCATAGAATTAGTATTGGACATTCGGGATACTTGTCATGACATACCCCATAACACCATCGGTTGGCGAGTTAGTGGGAGAATTTTTGTTGGCTAGGGGAGGCTACTAGTTAACTACGAAGATGGAGAGACACGCGGGGTGGTAGACATCAACAATATAGACGTGATGCTACGAGAGCTTATTACAAGCATAGGGTTCTTTGGTTCAGGAGAAAATAACACGCCTTTTGGATGCTAGGAGCGTTGTAGAGAGGATCATGAGGCTAGAGGCACATCGGCGAGAGTAAATGGAGAGGCCTCCAAAGCTTGATTTATGACGGGGTCTCTAGCTCATACAACCTGAGCATCTAGCGTGACACCTTCAACACAAAGCATCCAGAAGAACCCCTCGAGAGGGTGAGGAATCTTGAGCCACCTAGATATTGATGATGTATTATGATTGATCATGATTGCATTTTTGTCAATGTATAAAATTGATTCGATATATGTGTGTGTGTGTGTGTGAACACATGCGTGTATGTGTGTGTGATGATTATTTTGATGATTATGGTGTTAATAAATGATGCTTTACTTATCATTTTCCTTTCTTTTCTCATGCATGTATGTGGTAATACTCATGATACTTAGGAAGAACAATAATGATATTTGGGTAAGAGAGCCACTAACAAGGAAAATAAATCCAAGTGAGGTCAAATACCTAAGAGAGGATGCACAAGACCGTGACGATTCACTAGGAAAGGCCAGGGTGAATCGAAGCCAAAATAGGTAGAATCAAGACCGCGATACTCCAATGGTAGGAAATGTTAGGGAAAAAGAGAGGTGATGATAAACCCAAGTGGGGCAAAGATCCCAAACAAGAGTAAGATATTTTGAAGATGTGTGTAAAACCCAAGGGGGCTAAGAGCCCAAGGAAAAGCAAGAGCTTGAGCCAAAAATGAAATCATGATGCTTATGAAGAAGATACCTAGCCACGAGGGGTGAATCAATGTAGAGTATTAGTGATGATATCATCTACTTGGTTCAAAATGTGACTCGGGCACGAGTCATGAGGTCCTCGATAGCATGTTGCGTAATAGCTACCTATCGATGGAATTTAGATCATATGGAAAACAAAGTGTCATTTATTCTATCCTTCAACCAAGCGAGGATGCCACATTAAATGTCATTAAGGGTGGGGGTAAGGTGAGGGTGAGGTGGAGGGCCATATCTAGGTTGTTTTCTAGGTGGTCTAGGGGAAGGTGGGCAGCTCAAATCGGCTCTACACTTATTTCCATGACAAGAGGACTCATGAACCGGGTGCCTACCGTGCATAACCACGATAGTTTGTGTTAGTATGTGAGTTGTAGTCATGGTGTGAACAATACAATGGGGATGAGGTGGAAAGTCATGTAGCTTTTCGAGATTGATCTCTTCTAACCTCAACTTTGAGCTTTTTCACGTGTCGTCTATAAGCTCTATAATCAAATACATCATGCCCCAAAGCCTCATGTCATGTATAATATGGCTCTACCCCGATGGATGATGAACCACGAGGATTAGAGGTAAGGGGGTGTATGAGTGACTGATATGGGTCAACATGGATGATGTTGGTACATCTGACACTTCTTCCTCCATGAGGTCATCAACTTTGTATTCAAATCCTAGTATACGATCCCCTTCATTTATGTGAGGAGGTATACCATGTGTTTGAGTAATGGAGTCATGAGGAAAGGGCAAGGCTGGTGGAGTTGTCGAAGGCTCAAGTATCAATCTATTAGGAAGGGAATCAAATGAATGTGAAGAGTCTTCTTATACAAGAATGACATTCACATCGCAAGCGAGCATGCTTTGGAGGGTGATTTAGTAACATTAGACTTCTCTATCCCAAATTTGGGCATAACTAGCCAAATGGGCATCGTCCAAAGTGTAACCATCATAGTAGTCGTGTGTGTAGTGATGTCTATTGCACATACATCAATGGTAATTTCTAGTTGAACCTTTTTTTTGGTGAAGGTTGAGGTGTACGTGAAATGGTGATGGGGATAGATGGCTCCTTCTTGACAAAGTTGTAATTTAGGAATCAGTTTTGATGGCTCCTTCCAGAACTTCATTATCCTATACTATAGTTATGATCCTTATTATTGCATCTAGCGCTGCACATAAATTATGAGCTTGGTCGACTTTCTTCAGATCAACTTTCAAGGTTTGGAGAAAAGCCTCGTAAGTTGAAACTTGTCTAACAATATTGGCCCTTGCTCTTGCTACTTCTCTGCAAAATATTTTGGTGCGGGCATTCAAATTAGCCCATCATCTAATACCAAATTGACTAAAGTGCGCAAATAGTGCATAAAGAAGGAAAATTTTTAGGAACTTGAGATTCTAGATGAGGCCTTGCTTTAAGAATGTGATCACCAAGCTCCTCAACCATGTTAATGAAGGCCTCATTCTTTTCCTCTTCTCATTCCTTCTCTTCTTTTAAGCGCTTTATATCTCTACAGCCTTATCCTTGTTATCTTCAAGTAACGTTTGAATGGTGGTAACCTTATCAATGTTCCTTCATGCCACCTCAGTAGATACCTTGACTAAGGCATTCCTGACTTGCCCATAAGACATTATAGTATCTTTTATTATCATGTCCCTACTCTGGGGTGCCTTCTTCACTCTACGTGAGACACATGACTCTTTGCACACATCAAAATATCATTTGTCCATATGAGTATGCATGGACTAAGATATTTGTTTCCATGTGTGTGTAGTAGCCATATCTAGATCCATCAGCTCCCACCCATATAACTCTTTCAGGCCCATAGTGCTCTGAAAATGGGTGCGGATGATTTTTCTCATGTCTTCAACATAGCCCATATTAGGGACAACATATTCTTCACTTGTCCTCTCTCTTTTTGTCCTTGGCCCTTAGAAACCGGGTGCCAGGGTCTGGAGTTGGCCCTTCTCCTTCTTAGTAGTAATGGGCATGTTGGGTGGCTCACCCATAACTTCCTCTACTTCTTTCACCCCTTCCTCATCATCTCTCATCTCCTCATCCCAGGGCTCTTCTACATCTTCAAGTTGAACCGAGGTTCTTAGCGTGCTCTCCCCTGACTCCTCCTCCTCATTATCTTTAAGCTTCAAATTTCTTCTCTTCTTTTCTCAGGTGTTTATTTTTTAGGGGAGAGTCGAGGTGACCTTCGTAAAGGTTGGGATGTCCCTGTGCCTTGGGTTTTGGTTCTTCTGAACACCCTCTTGAACTAGCGTTCCTCATGGACTATGTTTATGTCCAAGTCTTCCTCTTCTCCTTGTTGTTGTGGAGGAGTATTTGCGTGCTCACTTTCTGCTTTGTCAGTGGGCTGCCTCGGCCTTTGTGGTCCAAGCCTCCACTATCCTCATTGAGTTCTCCTTCCTCATCTTCCTCTAAGGTCAAGGTAGGCTTTAGAGCTGCCACATTTTCAACTGTATGCTTGCCTTTAGGTGGGCCTAGGAGCATGAACTCGTTCTCCACATATTGGCCCTTTTCCAATCTAGGCTTAAGCTGGAGATAGATAAGCATAGCCCCACTATCCCTAATGGCCAAAATTACTGGCTTCATACTTATAACATCATAAATAAGCCTCTCAATGTAGGTAAATTTACCTGGATAAACATAATTTTTTCTTAAGGTATGGTAGTCACAATCTACCTTGTCCACATTGTAGATTAACCGACACACGTCAATAAACATGTGTATTATTTCCTGGAAGAATCACACTGTGAAGGCATATGGTAGTTTACACCAGGGACTCCATGTCCCATCCTTCATTGTGAACCGCGTGATGCAAAAATGTTGATATACCGTGAATTGCACGGCCTTTCCCACCACTGAGGGTAGCTCCTTTGGAATACGCCATTCCTCCTCAAAGGCCGCACAAAGTCGATCATACCATAACTCCACCCTTTGCTTGAATAGACCACTCATTGATCCTTCACATAAATACTTTTCAAACCTCTCTGCGAGGGACTTATTTTCCATGGGGTATTCCCAGATTTTATTGTTTGGCCCATCGGGCACTCCAATTTCTACAAACACAAGTGATAATAGGATAGTGCCAAAACTTATCTTCTCACCTATGCGCTTCCTCAATGATTGTATATGTTATGTATCCTGCTAAGTTATAAAATTCTCCCTGTGAAATCTTCTTAGTAATGTGTAGCCACATGGTGTTCACTTGTGACCACCTTTCCTGATCATTTACTTGGTGAGTAGGTGCATGATTACTGTTCCATAAGGTACTTCCTCAACTTGTAAATATCCATCCTGTGTGGACCCTTCATATATCCCAACTCCTTGCTAGTGGCCATAAAACTACCTTATCAGTTAGATCACTGCTAACTTTTGTCCCTGTGCCCTTTAATCCTGTCAACATAGCAATTAAGGGTGTTGTGATCCTCACCCGCCACCCAACAAAGTAGAAGAAGTCCTCATGGACTCTGCTCATAAGCCACCGATATAGATTCTCTGGTTTTCAAAGTATGCCCATATAGCTGGTACACCCCTACCTTCTTCAGCAACTTCTCTCTAGCATTGTCATAAACTGGCATGTCATCAACCATTCGCTTGTTGGTCTTTCTATTTAGTAATGTGTCTAATTCCTCCTTGTTCTCGGTGGTGTGATGTTTATAGTCGCACACCTTGCACATGTGGATATGGGAATCCCAATCCCATTTGATAATTACTTCTTCTAGATACTACATTTCCAAAAATTACTTTGGGAGCATCCTCAACCTCGGTTTCTACCTTCTTCTTCCCCTTTATCCTACTCCAGGTGCTTTCCTCGGTGCCATGATAAGACAAAGTTACACCTTTTACCTCTATCGAGCAAGCTCCCATGCCCTAGCTCGAAACTACATGCCCTAGCTCCTTCTCAACCCTAGTGCTTTATTTCTTCTCTCTACACATTTCTACTTCACTCAAACCCTTCTTGAAATGGACATCAACCAATTTTGTGCACAAATCTACTCTCCTTTCCTGGTTTCACAACTCTCTACACCTCAACACATTTTCTTGGTTTGGTCGCAACTAGCTTGCTCAAATACTCGTGATCGCAAAGGTAGAAATGAACCCGCATCACGTCTTTATATAGAGTTGGGAAAATTTATCACATTTATTTCTCCTTTACCTACCACCAATCCTCTCATTAATTGACCATTTTCCCAATTTTCGCATGTGATACACCTGCGCGCCACAACTATAACCTTCAAGCGCGCCTTCCTACCTTTTGGCTACAGACCTCCTTCTACGCACTTCCATGCGCCAAATTACCTCACCACTATGCCTTCCTCTAGTAGTTTTTATGGCCTCGAGATCACCTCATGTTATACTCGTATATTCATTCATTTCTAGTTATGGTCTTCTTTAGGAGCAATTTTCTTTCTAGTAGCACCTTTCCATACTATCTGCACTTTTTAACAAGAGAAATCACATGTAACAATATTTTCTTATGTGTACCCATGTTTGAATGAAAAACCACCCACACCAAGGGTATGTGTAGTCCTCTGCGCATAAAAACACTTCAGATTGTGATCAGCCTATCGTGCAAACGCGCTTATTACACAAAACACTAAACTAAATTGACAAAGCATAACGACGAAGAAGGAAACACATTAAATGAAATATAGTAAGGGAAATCTATACTAAATGGCAATATTGCCTTATTACAAACACCAAGAAGGCTTATTTATAGTAGGGCTTCAACCTACTCCCGTTGAAGTAACCAGTAACCGTGTTCCATCAAGCACCTTTAACTGGCAAGTGCTTGATTCAAGTATGTGAGTGATAATATACGGTCCCAACCAATGCACCTTAAGCTTGCCTAGGTGGCGCAGAAACTTTGAATCATAAAGAAGCACCATCTTCCCAACCTCAAGCTTCTTGTCCTTGATGTGTCTGTCATGCCATGCCTTCTGTTTGGCCTTTTCCTACTTCTAACTCCAACGTGCTATGGCGCACCTCTCATCTAGCTGTATTAATTTTTCAATTATTTCTTCCAATGCTTTCTCATCAGCTAGACCTCCCACATGTGTAATACACAAAGAAGGTAACATAAATTCTATGGGAAGAATTGATTCTGCGCTAAACACCAACTAAAAGGGTGTGGCCTTATTCAACCTTTTGTAGGTTGTTCTATATGCCCAAAGTACAACAGAAAATTTATCATCCCAATATTTCCTTCCAACATCAATTTTTTTGTCAAGGTCTAGCTCAATATCTTGTTGAAGGCCTCAATAGTCCCATTTTCTTGAGGGTGATAGGGTGTAGTCTTGTGGTGCACAACCATAAATTCATCCAATAATATCCTGATTGTCTCATTCAAGAAATGTGTACCCCTATCACTTGTCAAACTCAATGAGACATCCATACCTAGTAAGAATATTTTCCCATAAGAACCTTTCGATATAGCTGATGTACAATCCTTTTTAGGTGTTGCTTCTGCCCACCTTGTAAGATAATTTGTACAAGTGATGATGTAGCGTGATCCGTTCTACATGTGGCTAGGGAAATAGGACCCAAAAAGTCTATTGCCCATTTTTCAAATGGCTTTGCACTAGTAATAGGCCTTAAAGGCATTTCATCTCTTTGCCCAAGTTTTCCAAGGTGCTGAAAGTGATCACACGCCTTACAATACTCCTTGTAATCCTTATACAAGGTTTCCAACCATAAACCAACAAGTAGAATCTTACACACGCTGTGGTGTCACCTGCATAGTGTCCACTTGTAATACTACCATGAGCCTCTTCCATGATTTTCGTGCGCTCATGCTCCTAGTACACATCGGTGCAATATGTCATCTCGTCCTAGTTTGTATAGGTCACCACTGATCAACATGAAAGGTGTGGAGTGAATTGCAAGTTGTTTCTTTTCTAAGGCTTTCATTCCTTCTAGTGACATACATGTGCGTAAAAAGACAACAATATCCTCTAGTTCCGATGGCACATAGTTTAACTCTGTATAACTATGCATTGGCATTGTATCTTCAATTATTTGCGTCCTCTCTCGATTGAATTCTCGATAAGTGGTCTAGGCCATAATTGATTTTTCCTAGCTTTACCACAATGAATCGTAAAATAAAACTCTTAAAATAAAAGAACCCATCGGCATATGTGCCCTTGTAAACAGAGCTTATTTACCAAGTATTTCAATGACATGTGATTTGTATAGAACACAAAAGGTGTGTCTTATAGCAAGTATTGTCTAAATTTATGCAAAGACATAGATCATTAAACGGGCCTCGCACTCTAGTAGTTGTATAATTTTTTCTACAGAGTCAACTTTCTACTAGCAAAGCAGAGAGGATAATCTATAATACCTTCTCCAAGATTAGCTAATATTGTGCGAATGGCCATACCAGAGGCATCCATATATATGTGAAAAGATTGGTTCCATGAGGGAAAACATAAAATAGGTGCAGTAGTAAGCCTCTCCTTCAACGTTACAAATGTGCGTTGTTGTGGTTCTCCTCAATAAAATGTCCCTTTACATTTTAATAACTCCTCCAAGGACGTGGAAATCTTAACATATCCTTTGATAAATTTTCTATAATACCATGTGTGGCCCAAGAATCACACACCTCACTTTGATTGGTAGGCTCCTCCAGGCCTAAGATAACTACAACCTTGGTTGGATCTACTAACAAACCCTCCTTGCAAATGATATGCGTGAGCAAAGTTCAAAAAAGGTGTAACAAATACACACTTCTTAATGTTTAAAGAGATGCTTAATTATCTACACCTCTCAAACATTAATCGTAAGTTGTCACAATGATCCTTGACAAGCCCATATACTATCCAATCATCCAAGTAAACCTACAAGAATTTGTGAATAAAATCTGGAATGCTTGAACCACAATGTGTGAAAATACTGTAGGTGTGTTCTTCAGTCCAAAGGGCATCACCATGTATGAAAAACTTCCCCATTCAGTGGTGAAATTTGTCTTCTCTTGATCCTCCTTTGCAATTCTTACCTGATGATACCTAGAGAATCCATCTGTAAAAGAGTAAATTTCACGCCCCCTACCTTCTAATATTTCCTTGGTGAAAGGTGTAGGAAAAGGATCAATCACACATGTAGCATTCAACTCCCTGTAGTCCACACAAATCCTAATCTTACCATCTTTCTTTATACTGATTACCATGGGGCTAACCCACTTTGATTCTTCTAGGGGCTTAATGATGCCAAATTTCAACATCTTTTCAATTTCTTCTTTAAATTTTATACACAAGTTAGGGTTCATCCTATAAGGTCTCTTCCTAACCGGGCACGTACCTTCCTTTAACTTAATATTCATCTCACCCAAAGACTCATGCACTCCTTTAAATCATGGTATCCCCTAGGAAATAAGTCTTGGAAATCATGTAGTAATTCAATTATTTTAGCCACCTAGAATCGGACCAATAGTCTCCAATTATGTCCTCCTTAGGTTCAACATCCATGTTAATGTTCACTTTCTTGGTCTTCATAGGTTCATGATAGGCATGTGCCTTCTTATCCGCATTGTCTAAGACTTCGCGTGTACCCTCTGAATGATCTATGTCCAATTTTTCTACTTCTTCATCATCCACTATGTAGACCATATTTCCTTTCTCCTTCTCAAGGCAATCGTGCACTCAAGTAGTTCGAATATGTCTCATCTACTTCATCAAAACACGCTCCTGGGTCTACCTCACCAAATAACTCCTGAATGAGTTCTTCAGCCTTTGCACTGTCTCCCATAGTCAATCACTCCATAACTGTAATGCCTCTTTCACTGAAGGTTTAGTGGAGAAGTAGTCAAAAGTCTGGATCATTCCTGCAGTCAAGTCTTGCCAATTTCTAGTCTCCCTATGCAGCTCCGCATAAACATACCAAGCACGCGCGTAGCGTAATTGCGTAAAGTGAAATAAAGTTTGTGCACCCATAATGAAGGTGGTAAAGCTTCCTACCCTCTATCCAAAGTCTCTCACACTGCTGAACATGGTGCTAAACATGATGATTACCATGATATGTGCAGATCTGAGTAAGTACATTGCTCCTGAGAAACTGATTTGTTAGAGAAATTCTCACGTCATTCCATTCTATGAGATTATCCCTGTGAACCATCCACCAGAACGTTGTTATCCGCACAAGGTATACACTAACATATTTCTTTTGTCCACTTGATCCTTCCATTGTTCTTCCATGGTGCGTAGGAATACCTCAGGGTCTCCTTCTCTAGTGTACCAGGGTACAAGGTTGTTACTTATCCTCCTAATATAGTGAATTCGACTCCACGTGTAAATGCACTTCTTACTTCATGCCCAACCATCTCGTAGGTGACATTCACCCAATTATCATAGGAAATACTTGTAGTATCACTAATGGATTATACATCCTCCCACTAGAGGATTCCTTCCTTAAATGGATAAAGTACTTTTGGATCTCAAATGGCGCGCACATAAATTCTATTTAGGTCTTCCTCACTCAAAGGTTCAACATAAGGTGCAAATTTCCCATCTATCAAAGGGATAATAACTCGTTCTTCCTTGTTCTCAAAAATTATATACCCCTTGTTGAACCGTAGATCAACATTATTTGCATAACACCAAGGGTGCCCAAGTAGAGCTAGGAAGTTGTCCACTTCTACAAGCGTTAAAACCTCAAAGTCCCCAGTGAACTTGGCCCCTTGTATAGTAATGGATGCATCCTTTAAAAATCCTATCGGAGTGGCCTTAGTTTGATTTGCCATAAACAATACATTAGAGGATAGTTATAATGGAGGTCTTCGGCCATCTACATCCATGCATCTAAAGCAAACACATTAACTTCACGCACTGTTTCAATCAATATATTTCTCAAAATCCACCCATCCATAACAACATTCAGGGTGATCTCTTTGTCATAATCCAAGCTATGAGGGGGGAGATTAACGTGCAGGATCTGCCACCCATTCTCAATACCTGTGTGTAGAGTGTTTCCCTTTAACTAATTCCCTAGTAATGGAATAATATTCTCCTGGCGCAATATCTTGCATACCTCTTTCAGATCATCAACATCTCATTGGACCGTCTCCGCATTACCTTCTTTTGCTCCAACTTCCACGGCAGTTCCTTTAAACACTATTTTTCACCCGAAGATTTATGAACACCCATATGGTTTCCTAATAAACCTCCTTCTGATGTGTAGGATATGGGTATCTTGCATGTAAGACCTCCTCCCTGGTAATGGTAGGCTTTTGTTGCAATGATTCTATGATGTGTGTAGCGGTGCGTGTAGTAATTTTCATAGGTACTACCTCAGGATCCGGTGCAAATTTGACATCCATTGGTTTTCCATGGTGTGTTGTATTCTAACCATCCCTATGCCCTTGTTCTCTTGTTTATGTTGCTTGCTAAGATGCTCATATAAGTTTGGGCACTCCTCATAGTTATGATTCTTTCCACAAAAAGAACAAGTAATATTCTAAGGACATTCGCGCTGTAGTGGTCGAGATCCACACATATAACATGTTCCATGAGGAAACTCCCCTCATCCACCACTATGGCCTTGGCCCTTGAATCCACCACGATATCCTCGACCTCTACCACGACCTCCTTCAAAATGCCCATTTGTTATGATCATAGTGCCCTTGAGTGTGATCATGATCATGGTGCTCACTTTTACCTTTAGAGTCATCGAAACCCCTTTCCATTTGTACGCCAATATCAATGGCATCATGGATTTGATAAATCAACCTACAATCTTCGGTATTATGAGTCATGGATCGACAAATATTATAGTAGCAAGATACGTTCTTCCTTATCGTGCATTGTAACAATGGGCAATGGCTTGCATCATGGTCTAAATGACATATCTCATAGTCTAACAACAATGAATGCACTGATATGCGGGGATAACTATCCTTAGTGTGCCCCTCCACTTCACAATCTGTACACTAAATCCTAGTGCACGTCTCGTGCAATTGGCCGATAGTTTCTCCCACTTTTTTCCATATTTGCAATATGAGCTTCTAGGAATGGGCTCACTCCAGTGTCATAATTATGAGTGGCTCAAAGACGTAATTCTGATTCAAGTGCTTCACATAGATTCATATATGTCTTATGTGATAGTGCCCTCCTAAAACGTGTGATCAAGCCTTTGACGAACCACTGTGCATGTTGGCTTGCATGGACATCATAGGAAAGTTTGGACAAAAGAGTTTTGAAATAGATTTCATATTCCCGAATATTCTCAGTGATGAGGGTCGTCAATCGTCACCATTAATAATGTCAATCTAGGGTTGGTGTTCGATGGTTGTATGCATTAAGAGAAGAATATCTTTGGAAAACAACTCCTTTAAACACAAACCAAACTTGCATAAAAAAAATCACAATTACAGAAATTTAAAGGCACACTTGCAGAAATAAAGTTTGCATGAAAAAAATCACACTTATATGAAGGAAATCAAACTCATGGAAATAAAAACACTATTGCATAAATTGAAATTGCTAAATTGGAAATAAACATAATTAAACGAAACACCTGCAGGTTCACAACATCTGAATTTTCACAATACAAAGATAAAAACAATATAACAAAATGAATTACAAAGAAATGAATAAACATAAACATAAATACACAGATCCATCTTCCTTGAAATGAGTGGTCATCTCATTCCTTGGAAGAGGATTTAAATCATACTTCCGAGATTTAAAACTACAAAATATTTGAGAGTAAAGAACAAATCTTTATTTCTTGGGAGAAGGAATTACATATTTCAGTGTGGAAGGTTGCATTTATAATTCATGCATCCAACCAAATCCTTATTTTAGGAAATACAATCTAATCTTATCTTTATTCCAATCCTAACAACTAAGATCTCCATCTCCACAAAATATGGAGAGAGATATATTATTGGAGTCAAATCTTATCTTACTTATTTTAGGAAGATTTGCTCCCAAATCTTCTCCTTGCTTTTTGGTAACAAGAATCAGAATGATTTTATTCTCCTACATTATTGGAAGGATATTTTTCCTCAAAATATTATTTTGACCAAATACCTTTCCCAGATTTTCCATTTGACTTTGTTGTTTTTGATTGTGGAACTTTTGATGCTTGTTTGATACGCTTTTTCCTCAAACTGCAGTTCACTAAAAGTTATATATCTCTTCATTGGTAAAACTTGTAGTAAATATGAATGAGGTTTTTGTTAAACTCATTTCCATGAACAAAAACCTCTCTCATATTTTCCATTTTACTATTATGTTTCTATTTATGGAACTTTTAGTGCTCTTCCTAATACACATTTTCCTCGAACTGCAGTTCACTAAAATTTATATATCTCTTCATTAGTAAAACCTGTAGTAAATATGAATGAGGTTTTTATTAAACACATTTTCATGAACAAAAACCTCTCTCATATTTTTTATTTGACTTTTTCTGTGCTTACGTATATGGAACTTTTAGTGCTCATATGATACACTTTTTCCTCGACTGCAACTCACTAAAAGTTAGATTTCTCTTAATTGGTATTACTTGTAGCAACTCGAATGAGTTTTATGTTAAACATATTATTATGAACAAAAACATCTCTCATATTTTCCATTGAATTTTTTTATTTTTCACAATTCCTCAAAAATCGTCATTCCGTTGATGTAGGTTCCGGAGCTAACGTTGTCATTCCTTTTATGCAAGTTTGAACTAAATCAGTTTCTGAAACTAACTGTCATTCTATACCTTGCATTTTTTTCCACTATTTTAATTTCTTGAAAATATAAATATATGAATTGCAAGTTCCAAAACTAAATGTTATTTGATTGATGCAAGTTCGAACTAAATTTGTAAGTTCCAGAACTAAATTTCCCGATTAGGAACTAAATCTGCAAGTTCCTAACTAAACCGCGATTCCAAAACTAAGTATGAGTTTTGAAACTAAATCTATGAGTTTAGAAACTAAACATGTGAGTTCTAGAACTAAATCTACGAGTTCAAACTAAATCTGCAAGTTCGGGACTAAATCATGAGTTTCGAGCTAACTTAAAACAACTATAACTTTTGCATGCGATCTCAGATTGAGATGATTATTTTTTTGAACTTGCATAATTTTTCAAGAGGAATATGAATATGAAATCATATTTGAGTTTAAATTTAATTTTCATGATCAATTTCACTTTTCCCAAAACTAGCATTATCTTTCCTTTATGGCCTACATACACAAGACTTTGCATCTTTTCCCAAATAATCAATAGGATTAGTCAACAAAATAGATAACAAAATATTTATAAAGAATGAAAAAGATATATATCCTATATTATATCTTAAACAAACTATAAGTTCCAAGATTACATTTAAATCCACTTTCAAAGGTAACTTGGAAGGACAAAATAATGGTAATTTATGGCCAATTTATGGCCTCATCACTCAATAGTGCCTCGCTTAATATCCTTGAGCACGCTTATACTTTTTTCTCAAACTTAGGGATATAAAATTACATAAGGAAAGCATCCGTAACACTATATAATCTATGCAATTCGATCGTGGTCAAACTTCTGTACTAACCGGTGTGTGTGCGTCCTGCGCAACGTAATTGTAAAATGACTTACCTTGCACTCGAGAAGCCATGATAGCTTTTGTGCGCCACAAGATATCTCACATATGTGCACATGGTTAGAAATATATTTTATTCCTCTATACTGGAAGATGAAGTGACATCTACATATAAATATTATGGGGTTGGTGAGGACTATGTCCACCGGATCTAGAACCTCATGTGTTACCTCTTCCTTCGGACCCACCATATCCACCAGAACCGCAGAGCCACCTATGCCCCCTAACCCTCCACTTGTAGCTGGAAGTGAACTAGAGGATGTATTTCCGTGTCCCAACAAAGTGGTACTAAATTGAATACCTATAGTCTGGAGGTGGTACTATTCCAGAGGTGAGTCCAAAATTCTACACGCACATGAGTTCGCACCGACGACTTGCCTAAAAAGGTACCTCTAAATAACAAGAAATACGTCTACTCAACCATAGATGTACTTGCTATTTGATTCAATCCTATTATTTTACTACCCAAACTAGCTTGTTGACTACTAGCTATACTAGAAACTAGAAAACCAAGCGTAAGGGCTAGGTCACTAGGTAGATTCAGATGCGCACTCACGACCCATGTCGTCTCTATTGGCACGCTCTCATAAGAGGTAGAGGAGGGTTCCCTATCATGCTTTCCCAAATGGGGGAGTTCTAAATGCTCTAGCTCCATGTCCTTTGTGTGAGTTCCAAATCCTTCACGATCCATCTCTCTCCACAACTCCATCCATTATGTAACCTTGCGTTGCTTCTCTAAATCCCTCTCACGCCTCATTGAACTTGAGCCACCTTTCTTCTCTTTTCCTCTCTGCTGTCGGTCCACCATCTTTCACCAAACCTACTCCTACCCTTGTGCGTGGTGGGGCTTAGCTAGCCATCAACTTCTCTTCCAAATTTAGGGTTACTATTAAGATTTTGATTACGGTGGAATGCCTTCAGAGATAGGTTCCTCTGGGATAACGTATAAACTAAAACTCAGCTACCTCCGGGAAAGAAAAAGTGGAAATTGAGTACTCCAAAATATAACTATTCAGAACACCATGGAACTAAATTTCCAAAGTGCAAGTCTAAATCATATTAGCATCATAGAGGGCTTGAAATTCTTCCTACATCCAGACAAGTGTGTGAAACCTCTAATTCCTTTTAGATGCATAAAAACCAACCACTCATACAAATCTATCAAAAAGATAACAAATAAACTCTCATATAAACAATCATACAAGTTCTACTCCACCCACGTGTGTGTGTCAAACTCAGATCTAGTGATGAATCTTTGAGCGTATTCTTCTTCTAGATCTACTATCTACTCCTCAACACTTGATAAGGTCGATCGGGAGTATTCATCATGAAACATCCCGAAAACAATGAAAAGAGGTCCCATCAATGGAACCAACTATGTAACCTAGAATTTACTATGAATAACCCATGCGCACCGAGACATCACTCGGAACTATGTTAAGTGCTCACCCAAAGTGCACAAAGCACTGTGCCCCTCTTTAGAGTTGCTTGTACAAAATGTTAGCATGATGATGTTTAAACATATTTATATTCATAGCTAGACATAAACATTCCACATTGCATAATCCATATTGATATCTTAGAGAATCATAATAAAGGAACTAAACAATAACTATGATAAGATTAACCATATAAGAACCAAATTCAATTATGTCTAATGTCATTATCCAACCAATATACTCCATCGCATTAAATACTATAAACACAAAAGCTTCTAATATTATATAAGTATCTCCATGAGTTATGTGCGTGTCAAAACCAACATCATAACTCTACAATAATTCACCACACTAAACTACAAAAATCAATAGATATTTATAGGGGTGGGGACTTGCCCTTCACCGCCCACATACTTCTCAAAATAGCTCACATGCTAATAATAGTCATGTGCCTTTACAATGGTATGCACAACATGCAAGTTTTCTAACAATAGATGTCCTATAGTGAATTCCAAGTAGAAAGCCTATTATTAGCTTAAACTATGCATGGTGTTTATCTACGCTTGTTCCCAAAATACCATTGCGTGGAGTGCAAGTCTTCATCTCTATGTATGCTCGCACGTTATCTCCAAAAATAGTCCTTATCCACAAAAATGGCTAAGTCCTGATCCAAAGTGTTTTGGCGCACGTTTCCTTTTCTATCTTCACGTGCCTTCAAATGCACCTTGTTCCCATACACACATCCTTTATATGTCTTCTCCTTAGAGAACCATTATGTATGCTCAATAGTTCTCGAAGGGTTGGGAATTTATAAGTCCTTTTTTGTTGTAGAGTGTCATAATTCCAAGGATTTAGATCACCTTGGATCTTATATATTTCCCCTTGATGTGAAAACTTTACACATTGGTATGCGAAGTGCAAGCACACACATACAGTGGGTCCAAGGTTGATCGAGGAGGATCTAATAAGATGGGGGAAGTTAAATACCATGACCTTCACACATATGATCCTAGGAGGGATAGTGATAGGAAACCAAATGCAACTTATGGGAGGCATCTATCGATGATCATACCCTTAACAAGTAGTACGTGTGGTTTTGAGATTGTCGATTGAGTAACCAAGGGCTTTGATGAATTCTAAAGAGGCCACACAAGTATTGGCACCTTTGTTAATGAGGGCATGATTGACTATGTTTTGACCATTTGTACAAAGATAAAAAGTGGAGGATCATCTGCCCGAAGCAAGAGCTTGTCAAAATCATAGCAGATTATAGGGAAATGGATGCACGTTTGAGTGTTAGTGGCACGACACAGTAGAAATGGAAAGTTCCTCACATTGACAAAGGATGCTTTCTTCCAAACCGTGCAATGTAGGAGACTACCCCAAAGTAGGAGGGAAGGGGATGTTCATGTTAAACAATGTAGTCATAAGACGCTCACGATGGTGAGGTGACGTGCGCATGAGTTATAAAATGAGTATTAGACCAAGAATTTGAGACAATGCTTCTAAATAATCCCACTTAGTGTGGTCGGTTTGAACAACATGCCGAGAGTGCCGAGGATCCTTAGAAATAGGTTTAGAAGGAGGTGGAATGACCAAATATACTTCAGAAATTGATATTTTCTTATGCCCGATGTCATCGACCGATTGAATGCGTTTGTGATTGGAGAAGCAACTTAAAACACCTTCACCATGTAGTAGTCCAAGCATAGGGGCCGATGGCATCTATAGGAGATGATGCCTGTGTATTTGGGAGTCGATTTTGAGAGACACAAGGGTAAATGACCTTGTGAGTTTGATGTTGAAATGGTGGAGGGTATTCAAGCTATATATATGCTATAACACACCTCACATAATTTATGACCATTGTGTTTTCAGGAGGATAATCATGATCAATCAACCATGTTTATTGTGGAGTTTTCCGATTTATTAGAACTTTCCCCACGTTGTGGTTAGGCATAAGATTAGAGAAAACTTTGAGTTCTTCATTAGCTTGATTAATGACATTGTGACAATATTTTTACTTTTGATCATCACGAGCCTTGACCACTTCAATCAAACGTTTCTAGTGATAACATCATGGTCAAATTGAGGACTGCTGAAGAATGTGATGGTAGCTATGTAAAGGGCACAACAATTTTCATAAGAATATCCCCAATTGGCATGTCACGACATAACTTGCTCTCATCATTCCATTGAGGGATAGGTTGAGAAGGATCAAGGATCTAACTAAATGGTTTAGGCGTGTGCCCATCAAGTCATATTTGGTTAATGGATGATAATAAGTAGGTTGATTCTTACTATTATTATATTTTTATCAATGTTAAAGACATTCCTATTTGAATAATCCATAAGAGGAAGGGTATCTGAGACCCTATCATCTGTGGCATTCTTGTTCTTTGATTTTTGAAGGATTTGTATTTATTTGGTTGCTTGAGTATTAGGAGGATCCTTCTCAAATTCCCTCATGAGGTAATATTTTTGTTGGATTACTCAAAAGATTCATCAAGGAAGTAGGAGAAAAAACATAACCTTATATTGAAGGTGAGGTTCTAGAGCTCGAAGGAAAAGTTGGAATAAACTATCATTTGGCATATTATGTTTTGCTTTAGTAGATAGGGTTTTCCAACACTTAATGAATGTTTGAGCTGATTCATTTTCATGTTGTTTACAGTTGATGAAAGCATTGATGTTGTTTTCAGGAAAATCATGATATTGAAACTCATTAACTAGGGCTATTACTAGGGATTCTAGCTCCACTATGGATTTAGGGGTAAAGTGTGATACCAGTCTAAGGCATCCTCAGTAAGAGTCTTAGCTAAAAGTTTAGTGGCATCATAAGAGTTGACTTTGATCCATTCTTTATAAATATTACCAAAGGCCTTAATGTGTAAAGTAGGATCGGTTGATCCATCATAAGAGATAGAAGGGGCAATGCCTCCAATATCCATGCTAGCAATGTAAGGCGCATTAGAGGCTCTTGTTGGACTGCCTGCAAGACCTTGTTGTGAATGGGAGGTTGGGAAATAGGTGCCCCATTATGTCAATTAGGAAAAATGAGGGGAATTACACCCCAGATCCTGAGTTAGGATGATTAACCATTTGAACCATGTTGGTTTGCATTTGGATGAGTTGGGTTGAAGCAGTTAGTTTGTTCTTGAATCATCTTGTCCATAAGTTGAATGATAAGATTAATGGGGTAAAATATAGAGGCATTTTCAGATGAGCGTGTTATAGTTACCTTTCCATTATCCACCCTATTGTCAAGTTGTTTAGATACAAAGTCAAGAAGGTGTTTATGGATTACTAACTCAGTTCCCCTTTGTATTGAGGAAACTTATCAAGGAATTTTTGAATTTCAGGTGGAAGATCAAAAATGTCTTCAATCTGAATATCTTCCTCTTCATCACCTAAGACATTATTATTTGGGTGTTATACTTTTCCTATTAGCTCCTATCACACAACAATCTAAATAGAAAGGAAAGATATATTCTAGGTGATGTGTTTCGGAAATGATTGTTCATCGAGTTGGAGAGCCCCATGCCAAGATACTCCATGATGGAGTGTTGATCTGACCCAAAAGAATCTCAAAAAAATAGGCTACCTGACACAATCAGCCTTGTAAAAGAGTTTCATAAGGGTGAAGGCATCGTGGTAAAGTTTACACATAATAGACAAATTTGGCCCTATACTGAATTGACACAAGGGCCGATGGTGTCTAGGAAATTGATTTTAGGGTTTTTCTTAATCTTAAGGGTGAAACAAGATGAAAATGAAAAATGGGTGCTTTTAAAAGTTGTGCTCAATCGAAGGTGAAAATAAATATTTGAGTTGAGTTCACAAAGGATTTATGGCAGGTAATAATGTGTCTAGAAACCGTGCACTCTTATCATCCTGCTCAACTAGGGTATTGAGGAAATGAGTAAGGGACACACCAAGAGTGGAATACAACAGATATAATTAAATGGGTATATGGACCGCTGAAATTACATATCCAAAGGTAAGTAGCCCTTACACTAGAACAACATAAGGTTTCCAAGGCCTTAAGTCAAAGAAGAGGAACCTTATTGGGATATTGACACTCGAGGGTAATGGAAGATAAAATAAACAAGCAAAGCATATGTTAACCAAATTAAAACATGTAAAATGAAAAAAAGAACCAAAATACAATATGCTAACCTAGTATGTGCATGAAATACTAAGCTAACATATAGTATGAACAAATATATAGGATACTACTCTATGCAAAATGACAAGTTGGGTTAGAGCACTTACTTGTTGGGGTCGGTTGCTAATGCATCTATCTCCCAAAGGACCATACACCAAGAGAGAGTAGATTTCTGGAGAAGAAGGGGAAACAAGCCAGACTTGGCTCACTATAGATCACCCAAAAGAACAAGAAAACCAATCCAATAAGAAGAAGATCCAATCCAAGAGTCGAGATGTAATAAATCTAAGAGTTGAGTGAGAAGATGCAAGTTAAAGCAAGAGAGAAAAGCTAATGGTGAGTTCCTTTTTATATAATGTGATTGTCCTAATGTGAAAATGTGAGTTGGGGTCTTTATGCTGATGACACCGTCCACGGATGAAGGCGTCGGCCAAGGATTTAAAATAACGCCGACGCAATCACCCATGGACGACAACATCGGCTAGGGATGGAAATATGAGGGAGTGTGTGCAAAGTGTCATGGAAAGTAGAGGGAATGCAAGACAAAAGAAATGTGGTCACAAACAAGTAAGATGTCTGAGAGATGTGGAGGAAAATAAGAGGGTAAGAGCAAAAAATTAATATGAATATGACTAAAAGATACTCTCTCTGTGTATCATCCCTAACCTAATGGTTACATAAATTACCGTACTCTATCCCATAATGAGGCCCTTAAGGAACCCATTCCCAGAAATAGATGCATTAACGACCTCTAACCTAAAAAGAGAAATTGTTAGTAATAGGTATGAAATAGAAAGTGTGAAAAAATAGTTTTATACACCACATATTCCTTCTTAGGAGTTTGACCCTTCCCTTGGCCTCTAGTTGATCTCACTTGTCATGATGTAGGGTTTATGTCTTAGGGTACCAGGTTAGGGTGAAAATTTAGGGCTTGGGGTTTTTAAGGTTACTATGCAAATAAAGAGAAACATAGAGAACAAATCCTAGATAATTTTTGGCAAGCTTTCCGAAAATATAAGAAACTTAGAAAAATTCCCAAAATTGTAGCCTAGGTAGTGAATTTATGAAAACCCTAAAATTGATATAACTTTTGAAAATCAAGTCAAAAAACCTTGAAATTTGGAGAGGATCTTACTTGACTTATTTCTCAATAGCACAAAAAAATTCAAAAAAATTGCTACTAGTTTTGAGATATAGACAAACCTTCACAATTAGGGTTTTGATGCAATTCTGGCCGAGATCAAGCTCTAATACCACTTATAATGAAGTTACTTAGATAGATATAAAAATCAATAGAAATAAAACACCAAATAACAAAATATACATAAATGATCACAATATGCAAGTATAATGACCTAACCACTTCGAGGGGAAACCTCCAAGCCATATAATAACACGCAAGTGGTCGATATGATGATCATATCCTACTCTCTAACTATTGTATACACCCTACTATAATATCCAAGCCCTAAGGTCTATCGAATAAGCATATGAAAACATAAATAATTATGATATGACATGATAAGATATTATGTTAGCCATAGGTCAGCTATCCATATCTTGATATATCAATTAGGGTTAAAGGTGTAACATAAAAAAAAATCACAACACTAATTCACATTCATAATATAAATTAGTGGCTATCAATAAGATGGAGAACTAAAACATTTTAAAACAAAATGATTTCCTCTTCAATATTTCCATAACAAGTCAAACTAACGTCAAAAGGGAAAATTCTCTTTATCACAAAAAGTTAAAGATATAGAAACCATATATTAACAAATAACAAATATAACAACATTAAAAAAGGTGTTGAGGCCACCTAGACAAATAGTTTTGCTATTTAATCTAGTTTTTCTCAAGGCCAATTTAGCTCCAAAAACTAAGGTCTAGTTTCCTTTTTACAAAATCTAAGTAAACCAAACTAAGAAATAAATTAGACTAAAAGTAGGTGGATTCTCGAAAGAAAATTAATAACATAGAGGTAGGTAATGGAAATAACAATTAGTTTTAGAAAACATGAAAATAAGTACGAGTAGTTTAGTTCTTCTTCATGAGACAATTTAATTTTTAAATGTTTAATTTGTTCCACATTCTTAGAGGCAAACAATGGCAAGAATATTATGATACAATTGTTTTCCTAGTAGGTGCTATTAGAATAAATCTCAAGGACATTTTCCTATAAATGTTTATTTTCCTACAAATTGATAGGGGTTTTCCAGATAGGGACAACATTCTATTATGTGTTTTCTATACTAGCCTTTTTACAAAGTGTGTTTTTGTTGTTATATTGAATACATGAAATTACAACATTATGTTAGCAGATTTTTTTATGGCATATATCTCAAGATATGAGCACAAACTTTGAAATTGTTGGCATTTTGTGGCTCCAACTTACAATTAGTAATATCCTCCAACTCCGAATCCTACACCTTGTTTATCCCTTTAATTGTTCCCCTCCATTTCTTTTTTGACACTTGACACAGAGCCTACTATCATATCATAATTATGGTTAATCTAATTAAGATAAAATACTATGTGTAAATTACATGCTCTAAAATTCAACATATAAAAATACATGGATTCTAAATCTTGTTTTGACCAAATACAAAAATAAATAAGTTGTAGGTAAGCTAGATTGGAAGTTAGGTTTAGTGTTTAGAATCATTGCACCATTGCAAAAATATTTGGAAGCTGAAAAGAGGACTAATATTATATAAATGGGATGTGAGGGGCATCGTTAAACCATATGTAAAATATGGAATGATAAAACATGTGTATTATAAATTCACTTGAATAAGGAAAAACATATGGGCATTTATGTCTTGTTGTGGCCAAATTTTCCATTTGTTATTCTAATTTATATCTGAGTTCTAGCACATGAAAGCTCTATGTTGTTGGGTTATGGATTTATGTTTCAAGGTTCGTGATCATATTTATGTAACAAAATGCAAGTTCCTTCTTTAAAACCCCATCTCTCTCTACTTTATGGACCTAAAAGGGGTTAGTTTGATTGTGGTTGAGCTTCCTTAACCCCTCACCGAGTTAAGAGTTTCCTATGTAGTAATACTTGAAAGATGTGTTCGACTAATGCATTTCTCCCAAGTAGTGAATATGTGCACAATGTCCAATAATAACATGTTCAGTAAATATAAACACCAACAAGTTGGCCTTTGACGAGTTGGTAATGATATTTGGGTGTCATTGTAGTATGTAATAGTGACTTAGGTCAACATCACGAGAAGTACTAAGACTTGGTATTTATTGATGTGACTCAAAGAGGAATAGAGCTATGATATTCCTATCTCATGTGCTTTTATGTGTCACCCCTTAAATAGCCAAAAATGTGAGATATGAGACCCTTTTAATGGGTAAGGTGATTTTGCTTTTATATCTAACTTGTAAAAATGGTTTTCCTTCTCAATCTACCCTAAGCCAACTTAAGTAACTTGTGATTTGAAAACATTGTATCATTGGAAGTGTTTAGGATAAAAACATTGGCTAAGGTCATAAACATTGACCATTTTTACCCTTTTCGGTCAATGCTAGCTTCACTTACTTCAAGTCTTGATTTGAAAGCGGAGAAAAGTGGTCAAGAGTCTCAAGATGTGTTTTTTTATGACACAATGGTTATTGATGAACAAAAATGGAGTAACAAGTGTTATCTAGTGGCTACGGTGTTAGGAAATCATATTAGTGTGAACACATATTTATAAGTTGGTAAGTGATTTGTTATAACAAATCATGTAGTTATTTTGTTAAAGGTATTGTAAGTTGTTAGAAACAACTTATGAATATAGTAGAGTTGTTTTAGTTTGTTATCCTATTTTATAGGAGTTATTTCTCCTATATATATGGATGTAATTGATTATAGAATATAAAATTTTTATATAGTGTTTATGTTGTGAAAACTCTAAACCAAATTCACATTTGGTACTAAAGAAGGTTATACCTAATTTCTAAATGGTTTTAAATGTGAAGAGGTTGTCGATTTAATATCATTTGAAGGAGGTTATCTATGTGTCATTCATCCTCATGCATTGCTAGCACATGTTTTATATGTACTTATGTTGCATTCCTATAACCTTAGAACCATGTGCATCGTGTCTCCAAGCATTACCATTCACTTGGTGACTCGCATCCTCACAGCTGCGAAGAAATGCTAAACTTGTGTGCATGAACATACATTGTCCCCATTTACACGTGTCAATGTCTACTTGGTTGCTATTTAGTAAATCCCTATAGTGTGTGAAGGAGGATGATTGAACATCACATAAGCAGTGTCATTTCCATATCTTTGGACTTGCGCACATGGCTAAACCTAATTAAACAACAAATTCCAAACCATCACACCATCTCAACATAAAAATACATAAGCTTCATATAAAAGGTTTCTCGTCACGAGGCATAGGTATTATCATGATTTAGATGTAGTATTTTGAAGTTATATATTCCAACATTCTCTACATGGTAGTTCGGTTTGAGCCTTAATCGACTCGCCACACTCCCAATTCAATTATGGCATTTTTGTAAGATCTACGCCCACGTAATCATAGGTTGTTGTACGCACCAAAAATTACATGTGCTACATTGTCTAAAAATGGCTACAAATGTCCCCAATGATGATTCATGTCCTTTCAAAATGTGTTTGAGTTCCTAAACCCATTCTTAGTGTATATTTATAGCCTAGACATCCTCACTTAGCTTTTCCATGCTTTCTTCCAGCTTCCTGTTCATTTATGTGCATGTTTTGGCCTTAGTGTCGAACCGCCTCCCAAACAGGGCAGTGGTCCTAGGACCACCTCCCCGAGCAGGTGACTATCCTAGGACTACCTCCCCTGTGCGGGGTGACGGTCCCTAAACACTTTTTCCATAACTCTTCATGCGTGTTTTTGACACGCGACGCTTCACTCAACTCGACTTTTAGGGTGCATTTGTGAACCAAATTAGCTAAAAATAGTCTTAATGGATTAGTTTTCCTTCCCTTTTCTATTTTTTAATAGATTTGATTATTTTGAACTACCTGTTCTTGCCTTGTGCATGAAGGCACATCCCAACCCAAATATTATATATTCCATGCTTGTATTCAAGAAAAGGCCTGAGATTTTTGTGTATCTTGCATAGTATTACTGCCACAATCCTGCTAGAAATTACATAGCCAAGCTCTGTTCACTTGTGTTATCTCTCTTCCACCTACATTGCAACCAAACTACCTTTAAGCTACCATTTCTCAAGCGCTTTCTCCTGTTGCTGCCTTTGCATTCCCAATTCCTTGGACTCATATGGACACACATAAAAGAAAGGACAAACTAAGGGGGGAAACTATCGCTTGCCTGAGATTTACCTCGGTTGCCTGTGAATTCCAGGTTGGATTTGTTGTTTGATTTCCTTCATTCCTATAATTTATCATTGTTATATCATATCAAATAGAGTACAACTAAATTTACTTTCATTCACAAGTAATTAGTTAATTTCAAGAGGTTTGAATCTTTCATAGCAATCCCCACCGATGGATCCTATTCTTCCCATCCCTTTGGTTTCAAGGAGAGAATATCTATAGGAGGTTGTCTACACATCATAGATCATTTAGAAAAGTTGTTGTTTTAAGTTAGTTTAGTTTCCATACACTCAAGGCCACGGGTGAATAGCCACATCGGGTTATCTCACTTGTTTAGTTTTAGTGTAGAAATATTTTAATTATTTAGAACATAAGCAAATTGTTGTTTGTGATTGTAATATTTTAGTTTTTGATTTGTTTAGATTAGTTTCCTTTTAGTAGTAGCATAGATTGTTAATTTCATTCATTTTAAATGGACACTTCAAACTAGTTTAACACTTAGATCCGAGTTAGGAAAATAAACCATAGCAAATTTATGCTACCCATTCATAGCCTCTAAATCTCCCCTTTGCCAACCCAGATACCAGGAGATCACACTACCAGATCTTAGTCATTGATCCTCCTATAGTTAGCCACACACATTCATTTTCATTCAACATCGGTTGCTCCAGACGACCTCGGGGGTCGAGTGCGGTTGAAGGTTGCATGTCAATTTTCATCCGTACAAATTGGTGAACCTGACATGAAGGATTAATTCCTTCTTGTTTCCTTTTCTTTCATTGTTATTACCTCACCTCTCCATTTCTTCCCTTATTTTGGTAGGTATTTTATACTTTCTAAAATATGTTTGAAGAGAGTTTGGTGGGCAATTTGGCTCTGATAGATATTACACCAACGTGCAACCAAAAATCCCCTTCTCTTTCGAGGTGGGGTGACAATTACACAAGCAACGTCCAAACCTCCCTAGTTACACTTCAAACCCCATTAGTTATGTAAGGATGGAGGAGGTTGATCAACCATTAAACATGCAATACGGTCAACCCAATGTAAACCATGTTGTTATCACAAACGGAATAGGTTCTTACCATAGAGTCTTGTCAAGACCTCACATTTCCATGTAGTCAACAAAAGATGATATGTTCACACAAATAGAAAATCCTCTTCATCATATAGATGAGTCTTTGGATAGGATGTAGGCTACAACCTCAAAGATTTTGAATTCATATCCTAAGACTATTGCTTTTGAGGAAGACAAGAATTATAACACTGAACAATTCATAACAGGGTATCATGAGCCTGCTCAATCAAACCCTACGCCACAAGCACCCCAACAAGGGAATCAATCCTCTCCCAATGATCTCATTTCTACTTTAGTAGGGAGGATTAGAAAATAAGAAATTTCCCGGACTTCATAACCAACACATGCAAAGTAGGGTAGAACAAAGGTATCAAACTCGAAACAAAGGATACATCCCTCCCAATGAACAACCAACACAATATCTTGTACAACAAGGTTATCTAGTTCATTCAAATCTAGGTGATCTTCTCATAGGGTTAGACACACTAGGTATGGGTCCTCATCCTTCTCAAGCTTATCCTACGTAAGGGTTGTCCGGAAGTGCATTCTCGAATGCTACCATAACAGGCAATGTAATGTTCCTTGGTTTTACGCCCACTAGTCCATATCCTGGTACTATCCCACCTTACATGCATATGTATTCAAAATTCCTAGATGGACCCATATACCATTCCTGCTCCCTACACACCATATCAAGGGACCCCATACGTTCCCGTCAATGCTTATAATGCAGTTTATCCAAATCCTCCTCCTCCACCTCCTCATCAAGGATCTTCAATGGTGGAATCTTATGCAATGGGTACATACGCTGAGTACTTAAAGGAGCCTCTTGAATTCACCATATGTGGTGTCATGCTTCTGCACCCATTTCTAGATATTCCAAAATTTAAGGGAGAAGGAGACCCGAACACTCATATCAAGGCCTACGCTACTGCTATTAGGGAATTGCTTCCTTGGGATGTTTTAGTGGTTAAGATATTTCCAAATAACCTTGAAGGAATCACATTAGATTGGTATTCTTTGTATTCCGAAGCTTCTATACATTCCCTTAAATAACTTCTTTCCAAGTTCTACAAAGCATTTGACATTAACAAGTTGTTGCGTATAGGGATTAGGGAGTTCCTTCATATTAGATAGGAGAAAAATGAATATGTCTCCCATTTTATTTAGAGATGGCACCAAGTTCTCTATTCTTTGTAAGTGCACCCAACATGGAATAGATGGAACGTTATAATATTTTCCTTCACTCACTCAATCGAGAGACTAGGGAGGAAGTCCAGAAGTTTCCTTTCCGTAGTTATGAGGAAGTATTGGAAGGTGCACTTCAGATTGACCAAGACACCATAGATAATGGCCATAAGATCTATTGTCGGTAAATTGGTATCCCCAAATCAAAATAACACAAATTATCAAAACAATGGTGCCAAAACCAAGGACCTAAGGGTGTGAATCGCAATCATGGTGCTACCACGAATAGTGCTACTAATCAAGCCAAGAACGTTGTTTTTACAAACAACGGAAACAACAATAATAACAAAAATCACACAATTAAAGAGGCCCTAACATAGTGTCTTCTATCAACATGGTCGATGTAAATCATCCACCACAAAAACAAAATCAAACCCAAGGCCCAAACCAGTATCAAAACTTTGTCCAAGGGGCAATGAATCATGGTTATAACAACCAATTTCAAAACTACAACTAAGGTTATAATCAAAAACAACAAGACACTTATCAAAGGCCAAGAGATTATGATCCTAACCTATATTATGGTTTCCATAAGGTTCAAGGTCATGATGATAGGACTTGCTGTGATTGCAACAAGTTTCTGCAAAGACTTCCGAAAACCAAAGGCAACTCTTTGTAGACATGTTCCTAGCAAATCTTGAAACAAACCCGTAGCCTAGTCATACCGGACTTATCACACCTCAAAATACAAACCCTAAACATCCGGGGATTCCCAAGTGAATCCTCAAAATATAAACAAGGGCATCCCTATAGGGAACAATGATCATGAAGCCTCAACTTTGACAATTCTTGAGTTGCTCCTAACCTTGGTTCAAATAATAATACAAAAGTCTTGGGGTTAGTCGAGCTAGAATTTGAACTAGAAATTAATGCAACAACTCAGAAGAAGGAATACATTTCAAAACCCCTACCCTCTCTTTCATTCCCATAGGATGATGTTCTATAATCACAAAACTAGTAGGAGCCTATGATTTAATAACGGATTTGAACAAGACCTTTTCTCACATCTCATTTTTAGATTTGTTGAAGAATTCACCTGCACATCATTTTACATTGCTAAATGCACTAGGTATTGGTCATCTAATCCATGTTACACCACCTCCTAACACTCAAATAAATAATATTAACTTTGAAATACATCCTCCATGACATAATGATAGGGATACAAGGTTTTTTTTTATATAGACAAGATGCCATCTTACGCTGAAATTTCCCGAAGAGGTGATCTTGCATTATTTTTTTAAGTCTAGGTTTATAACAATTGCATTAAGAGAGCCATGATTGATGATGGGGATGTTGTAAATGTGGTTCCTTTCTCTTTCTTACAAAATCTGGGATATGGAGAGACAAATTTTTCCTATATAAGAAACTCATTACGGGGAACACGGCAGTCTTAATGTGACCTCGATTGGAACCATAGTTCTTCTAGCCATGTTTGGTCCAAAACCATCGTGACGGAGTTTTACATTATCGATGGGGAAAAAAGTTATAACTTGATCCTCAGGAGACCCTGGATTCATCGAATGAAGGCTATCCCTTCTACCCTATTCCAGGAGATTAGATTCCTTAATTTGGGAAAGGTCTTCATCACTCAAGGGGATCCTAAGCCCTTTGATATACACTTAGAAAACCTCAAGAAGAAGAAAGGAGTCCATACAAAGTATGAACTTCCTATGAATCAGTTGAACAAACCATCTTCATCAAAAGAGTTAGCCGCGATCACCCCGGGCATTCCAAAGGCTAAAGTCATTGACCCATAAAAATTTGAGGTGGCAAGGATAGATAAAGGTAAATCAATATCTATGGAATCAGTGTCAACTAAAACTACAACATAAATTATGAAACTTTTGGAGAGTGAGGATCTGATTTTCCTTTTGTTTAAACCACAGGGGATGGGTAGTCTTTTTGGTTTAGCGTCTCTTCCCTCCGATGACCTATGTCTAGGTGTAAACATGATAGAATTAAAAAATGAAGAAGGGAAATTTGAGATTGAAATGGTGCCCATCAAAACCATATCTGAGGGTTTTTCTATTCTAAATCTCGGTTTCAACCCATGTGTATATGAAACTAATCTTTCCATAATCATGGGGTAAGGCCTCATCATTCAAAGCAAGTGTCACAAGTAAACACAATGCTCTCTATAGGAGACAAGGCCGAGCAACATAGTCATGCTCTCCCACACACCATGTCTCAAGAATGTGACAAAGAGGTGCACAAACACCTCTTTTAGACAAATAATTTTAATGATTGGAAATATACACTTCCAGAAAGGGTATTAAGTTTAAACCCATAATGGTGAGCCCTTGTCAAGAGAACAAATTTTTTGAGGATAATGGTTCTCTATTGTATTTTTAGGGGTGAAGAATTCGATATTCATCAACTTTCTTCACCTTTGGCATCATAACATGTAGTTTTACCTTTATTTCCATATGTACATTATCGCATCCTCATTGCATTTTCGCCTCACCGCTTAATTTCATAAATTTGTGATCAAAGGACTTATTCTTATAAGAATTAATAAAAACTTATGAAAATATTGGAAAAACATTCAAATCACATCTCTTCAAATCTTCATAGTATCATCAATTATTTCTGAATCATTTCATCGATCCAAACAAGATAAGACAAAGCTTTGAAAGTAACCATACCAAGGCATGCATACTTGGCTCTACTTATAGTCTCTTTCTAGGTTAGTTTTTTTTCCTATAGTCTATTCTAGAAGCTTCATGTTGTCACTCTATCCCATAAACATCTCTTTGGAAATAAGAACATTCTAGACATTTTGCCTAGATAAATAAGTCAAATGCAAATCCAAAGAAAAATTTATTTTACACATTTCTTTTCCCTACCAACCTTCAGTGTTGAGCCTGTGTCTCTTACTAGTGAAGTAGGGTTGGGAAAGGAGATAAATGCCCTTACTCGCTTATGCCTTGCCCATGGTGATGAGCCCATACTTCCTACTAGTAGCATTGGGCAAGGTGTAGGGGGTTTCTTTGACAAACTTAAAAGTTAGAAGCAGTTCATTCAAATGTTGTGAAATCATAAATCAAAACAAAGTGAGTTAGATGTCCAAAATTCCAAAAGATTTTAAAACCTCAAAACCAGATTTTGTCAACCAAGTGGCCATCTACAGATCTAAGTATAGATAAACTGGAAAGCAATTCACATTTTAAACTATGAAGAAAACTTGAGTAGAGTGAGGTTGTAGTGTCTCAATTTGGTCTTTCCAAATCCTTGTCTTTCTCTCATCATTACCATTCGACAAATTTCTATAACTTGTGCCCCTTCTGGATCTTGGTGTTGAGCCCTGCATCTTACTAGTTACGTGGAGTTAGGAGCGGGGAAATTTCATTCACTTATCATATCCCTCTTTCGCCACGTTTTTCTAAAACAATAAGAAGTACCAAAAGGTTTATTAGAGAAACTAAAGTTCAACATCACAATGTGATTGCATTATCATATATCATCATTACAAAGAAAATAAATAAATCATTCTGTTAGCATTCATGTCCACTGCATGCATTTTGAAAAGAATAGAAAATCAAAAATTCTAAACATCTAAGAGTACACACGTGAATCAAATCATCAATGTAAGCCAACTCTATGCAAGGAATAACTGAGCCAAAAAGAGATATATGTACATATCATGGTGTGTCATAGTTTTTACGATGTCATCGCACACTAGGTGTGGTCAAAATGCTCGCAATGAGCATGAAATATCAAAACATCATATATGCCTCACAAAATGGAGACTAAAGCAATAAAGGCACTCTACCTATCCACCTCTTTGAGGCCCCTTATGACTGCTCTAGTTACGAATTTCTTAGGAGTTCTTCTCAAAAGTATTCAAACAAAGAAAGGGCCAAGCCTAACACAAAATACCATTCCCAAATCCATTCCAATTCAACCATACTCAAAAATGAAAAACGGTCACCATGGGTCCAAAGCTCAAAATCACAAAGTCGATATGTGCAAATGAATTTGAAAATGAGTTTATATATATATATATATATATATATATATATATATATATATATGTTGTTATAACTTGTTTTGAGTGCATGTGTTCACAGGGCTAGAGCGCTGGCATAGGTATATTTCTACATCCCCGCACATATGGTAAGTCCTCTTGTCATTTTAATTTAGTGTTTATTTTTCGATATTTTATCTAGTTGCACTTGAGTCTTCTTTTCATTTTATAGGTATTTAGAGTTTGACGGCAACATTTCGACACATGGGTGTGTAAGTATAACTTCTAACTCCCCATTTCAAGAAATCCATACTCGGACTCTACGTTTTAGTTGCACGCAATCAAACTTGGTCAACTTGTGGATCAAACAACACGTTAACCGGTGTAATCAAGGATAAATATTTTAATAGTGGATGACATCATTGCACAATGATATCTCGAAATGACATGGTCTTGGTATGATCCACTAGTCAGCAACATGATATTTGACTGATAGTGGACGCCTTTCATTCTATGTCAAGAAAAGTAGCGAACGCTTTAATTGACCAACAATCAAAGTGATTTTTAAATTAAAACAAGGTCAATTTGTTTTTAGTCAATTTTTCTAGTTTAAAAACCCAATTGGTACATGTAAATGCTTGCAAATGTACATTGGTCGATTGGTGTGACATAACTTTTGCTTACTCATCAATCTTCAGATGGGTCGATAGGTCAAATCTATCAATTATAAAAATAGTGGGAGTATTCAAATTATTTGAGATTAGTGGTGATATTTTCCCTTGATAGAAAGGAAAAGTAAGTAAATATTAATTTTCTCAATATTGTTATTTTCTTAGTATAGTATTCATTTTGGAGAAAGTATTCCAAAAATGTTTGTATAAAAACGTGTTGTTTGTAAAAGTCAAAAGTGTCAAAATTTGTAAAAAAAAAAAAATAGAATTGTCTTTACAGACGCATTTTTGGGGTAACCAAGTCTGAATTGTATTTGAGCTTCATGATCATAACACAATGAGTTAACACAAATTCTACTAGAGGTCGAGGCAACCGAGCATGGAGGGCGATCAACACCTCTCGTCAGTCACCACCAACAACGAGGTCGCATACAACATTGGTGGAAAATTTTTATAATATATTTTAGTTGTGTTGTTTGAGTGGCATGGATAAAAATAAAACAATGTATTCATTCCCTGCTAAAGTTTGAAATAAGGAGAATGTGCATTGCAGATGTTGAGAACAATTATATAGGAGGGTGAATGATCATGTGATCCTCTAACTACGAAATTCTCTCGATTGTCATACTTCTTAACCAATCATTTGGTTAAAGTGTGATAATTCGGTGATGGATTCACTATGGTGAAGTGAATGGCCATGTGTAAGCGAGATCCGGATAGCAAGATCCAGACGGTAGTATGCAGACCTAAAATTATGTGGAGGCATACAATTATGTTTCCAATTCTTGAGATGTGTTTTCTCCCCATGTTCACGCTAAGGGGGCGAATGTTAGGGAATCATATTAGTGTGAACATATATTTATAAGTTGGTAAGTGTAATGAACCTTCTTAGATATTTTTAATAACACATCATAAATAATATCAAAATGAACAATGAATAACAAAATAGAATAACTTATATCACTTAGCCACTTCGAGGGGGAAACCTCCAAGACCTTACAATAAGATTATAATGCTCAATATGATTCTCAAGTACTACCCATACCTTCTATATATATCCTACTTAGGCAATGGTTAGTCCATATGCCGACCCTACTATAATATAAAATCATAGAAAGATGTGACACGACCAAGGAGGGAATATGTTAGCCACATGTTAGTTAATCATATCTCATTATAGAGCAAGTATATTAAGGGCTTAACATGCCACTCCCCTTGAAACCAATTTTTTCTTCAATTTTATGTAAGCCTAGATGTTTCTAAATGAATTCTTCATCCTCCCAAGTGGCATCCTCATTTGGCATATTCTTCCACTTGATCAAATATTATTGGAGAATCTCGGTACACATCTTCTTTGTACACATTTGAAGCACTGAATTTGGTTCAAGAATAATGTTCCCTTTTTCATCCAACTCGTAATTATCTCTTGGTGGGTACTCATTTGTCCAATGACCTTCAAGAAGGAGACATGAAAAATAGGATGCATTTTGGTTGAAGGGAGTACGTATAATTTGTATGCCACATTGCCAATCTTACGAATGACCTCGATAAGGACCACAATACATGGGATCCAACATGTTATCTTTCCTTTATTGTTTCACTAACATCTGCTTGTATGGTTGAAGTCTTACAAATACCCAATCACCTGATTCAAAATGCCTTTCACTTCAGTGTTGATTTGTTTGTTGTTTCATTCTATTTTGGGAGAGAGCCAAATTTTCTTTGAGGGATGTCAAGATTTCATGTTGATGTTGGATGTGATCCTCCACTGCCCTAACCTTAGGATGCATCCTTAAAGTGGATGTGATGGAGGGTGGTTCATACCCATATAAAGCCACAAATGGTGACATCTTGGAAGAGGAATGAAAGGATGTGTTATACCACCATTCTACAAGGGGTAGCCACTAAGCCCAGCTTCCCTGTTTATCAAACACAAAACAACGTAGATATCCCTCAAGGAATTTTTTGACTACCTCTATTTGACCATTTGATTGAGGGTGATATGATGAACTGTGAGCTAGCTAAGTACCTAGAACTGAAAATAAATCAATCCAAAAATTACTAGTAAATATCAGATCTCTGTCACTTACAATGATCTTAGGAGTACCATGGAGTTTCTGAATTGTATCCATGAAGGAAGAGGCCATTGTACAAGTTGTAAAGTGTTATCATAGTGCATAGAAGTGAGCATACGTAGTGAGCCTATCCACTACCACCATGATGAAATTATTACCATCTGACCTAGGAATCCCTATGATGAAGTCCATGGAAACCTCCTCCCACCACTGGCTTGGGATAAACATGGGCTGCAACAAACTAGGTGTCCTAACTATTTCACCCTTAGTTTGTTGACATATAATATATTCAGACACAAATTTTTTCACATCCCCCTTGAGGACTTCCCAAAAGAATTCTTTTTGATATGATGATATGTCTTTAAGAAGCCATAATTCCCACCTATGTGAGAGGAGTGTAATTCCTAAATAATCTTATACTTAAGTACTTGAATTGTTACTTAAGTACAACCAATCCTTATACCAAAGAGTAACACCATCCCATACAAATTTTTCTGACACTTTGGAATCTTGACTAAGCTGATGAATGAGATCTTGTGTTGTTGCATCATGTTCCCATTTAGTCTTGGCCTCTGTTATCCAATTTGGTTGTAGTAATGACATGGCACAAAGTAGTGCTTCAGTGGGCTCATCCTTTCTCAAGAGTGCATCTGCTACAACATTTTCCTTCCCCTTCTTGTAAATTATTTCAAAGTCAAATCCCAACATTTTAGTAACCCATTTTTTTGTTCCTTAGATGATAACCTCTATTCTAAGAAATACTTGAGACTATCATGGTTGGTTTTTACCTTGAAGTTCCTACCCAATAGGTAGGGTCGTCATTGTTTTACAACATGGAGGATAGCCATCATTTCCTTCTCATAGATGGGCTTGAGAAGGTTCTTCCCTATGAGTTGGCGACTCTCAAAATTAATGGGGCATCCTTCTTGCATGAGCACCACACCCATTCCATATCCAAATGCATCACATTCCATAATAAAAGGCTTGAAAAGTCTCTGATTAGCCAAGAATGAGGTAGTACACATAACCTCTTTGAAAGCTGTTCAAAAGCCATAGGAAGGAATATTTCTTTAGGAGAGTCTTGAGAGGTACTATCATGCCCCCATAGTGTTTGGCAAACCTCGATAATAACCTACTAATCCCAAGAATCCTCGCAACTATTTCAATGTTTTTGGAATGGGCCATTCCATCATGGCTTTGATCCTCTACGAGGGTCCACTTTTACCCCTTCATGTGACACAATGTGACCTAAATACTCCACTTCATTCACCCCAAAAGAGCATTTGGATGGTTTGGCATAAATTTGATGTTGTTCAAGGGTGAGGAGCACTTGATCCACCTGCTACAAATGATCTTCCCATGTCTTGTTGTAAATTAAGATATCATCAAAAAATACCAAAACAAATTTACGAAGAAATGGCTGGAAGATGGTGTTCATCAGACTCTGAAAAATGGAGGGGGCATTTGTGAGGCCAAAAGGCATCACTAGAAACTCATAGTGACCCTCATGGGTTTGAAAATATGTCTTATGGACATCTTCATCCTTGATTCAAATTTGATGATAACCCGAACGAAGATCTAGCTTAGTGAAATAGACAACACCATGTAACTCATCTAACAAATCATAAATTACAAGAATAGGAAACTTATCTTTGATGGTGTACTTGTTGAGCTCTCTATAATCTAGAAACATCCTCCATTTGTCATCCTTCTTATGCACCATTACCATAAGAGAAGAATATGCACTCGAATAGGGTGTATAATACCTTCTTCCAACATCTCTTACACCATCTTCTCAATCTCACTCTTTTGGACATAGGGGTACCTATACGGGTGGATGTTGGGTGGTTGACTTCTGGAAGTAAATGAATGACATGATCATGTGATCATTTTAGAGGAAGACCTTTGGAATCTCACCAAAAAACCTTCAAGTGGTTATCCAAAATTAGTTGTAAATCCATAGGGGTATCGATCTTCATATGTTCATATTCGATTGAGAACAACTATGTGAAAACCCATCAGCACCCTTCCGTAATAGCTTTTGTATCTAATGGGAGTTGACCATATGAGGGGCCTTTTCCCGTAGTCCCCAAAGTTCAAACTTCTTACCCTCATATTGGAAGCACATGAATAGTTCCTGAAATTTCATCTCAATTGTCCCCAAGGTTGTGAGCCATTGTACTCCCAAAACAATATCGGCACCACCCATAGGAATGACAAACATAGGAGAGTCCAATTTGTACTCACCCATGGATAACTTGATACTATGACATTTTCCTGAACAACTAATTGTGCCCCCATCAACAATCATGACTTGAAATTCAGGGGCTAGATAAATAAATCAATTCAATCTTGCTGCCAATTTATGGTTGATGAAGTTATGTGTACTACCTAAATCAATCAAACGGTCTTTATTTCTTGAGGAAACCCACCACCTTGAGGGTTTAAGGAGTGTTAATTCTAGATAAAGCATGACATGAAATGGTTGGTGGAGAGTCTTCCAAGCCACTCTCAAGATATTCTTATGCCTCCCGTGCATTGTTCTCCTCCTCCTCATCTTCATTGCTCCTTCAATGTATAACAACTTCTTCTCAACACATTTGTGACCTTAACTATATTTGTTATCACAGTTAAAACATAACCCTTTGGAATTTTTTCTTGATATGTTGAGGAGTCAGTGTTGGAATCACAATGGAATGAGAGGGGGGTGAATCAGTCCTTACAAAATTTCAAATCATATTTCATATTGCTTATTCAAAACTCAAAACCATTTAACCATCCATTAATGTGTGCACACAATCATATATCACATATGCAAGAAACCATAAGCAAGATAATCAACACAAGACACAAGATATAAGTGGGAAACCCTCAAGGGGAATAAAAACCACTGAAACACAATATTTATATTGATATGTTTAAAATTTAGTGAGGCACCAACCCCACAAAGAGCACCAACCCCTAGTTTAGTAAAGCTACAACCCTACAATGAGCACTAACCCCTAATTTTATGAAGCACCAACTCCACAAGGAGGCTACAACCCCCAAGATGATAAAGCACCAACTCAACCACCTTATGATGTTCGATATCTAAATTATTTCTGCCACAACTGATAAAGACCAATGATTTAGCTCGCACTCCTTCAAATCCTAGGTCTTCAAACTTGCATAAACTAGCTCTTTCTTCACTTCTCAAGTATTAAAAATCTTGCACACATGTTTTCCATAAATATTAAACTTGTCACACACTTGATATTATCTCAATTCATGCTTTAACACCTGTAAAAATCTCTCACCTAGGTCACACTTCTTGCACACATCACACACTCACTCAACTAGCTCACAAAAGCACCCAAAACTATGCTTTTATAAGCTCCTTCTTATTTCAAATTCAAAACAAATAATTTTCCTCATTTTACACGACCAATAAATCATAAAAACATCCCATATACTTTTCATAACAGCTACAAGTGACCCATATGGGTTGGCCTAGCAAAAACCCTTCTTCCATGCACCAAAAATCACCAAAACCCATGCATTGGAATGCCAAAAATCTCCTAACACCAAAAATATTTTTAGTAATGATTTAAAATTAATCACACATGTTTAAAATAAAATTTAAACATCATACATGGTCACAATTTTCATCAACCAATCAAAACATTTCATTAAATGGGACCACTACTTCTTATACTTCTCAAAACACATGTTTCCAACACCCTTCAGGACACTATCTTCACCTTTAGGCCTCAAGATAAAACCAAATCATCTCAACTATGGAATTTTACCACTAAATGGAAATTGAATAAAATTTATAACAATTATAAGTAATTTAGAAGTCTTGAAGCAACCACTGGTTTAAACTACATCAACTTTTGCCTTCACCAAATCATGTTTCCCAAACATATGTTTTCAAAACACAACTGATTAACACTATTCCTAACACTTTCAATACCTCCAAATGGATTCATATGATGAAAAATTCATATATATTCACATTTAAGGTGATAGCAAATATCAACCAATCTATCTCATGCTCTAACAATTCAATTATTCAACAAAAATAGTTCTGTCTTGGATATCCAAAAATCTTCTTGTCCACAAATTGACATAGAAACTATACAAAAAATCATCATCATAAGGAAAACCTTATATAAATATAAATATATCTTAATAATATTTCCAACACAACTTGAATCACCTCCTAACTCCACCGTAGCTCTGTTATGCCCATTTTACTAAAGACTATTTTTTACTGCCTCAAAACTACCCTTTGACCAATCAACCTAAATGAATCACACTTGACCATGTAACTACATCACCATGACATAAAACCTCTTTTTACATCAATAAAAACTCATATACATCACACAATTTCAATTTATTTTGTAACTCCTTGGGACAACCTTGTTCCAAAACAAACTTCTTCAGAAACCCGACTGTTTGAGTGGAACCCACTCATCACCATAACCTATACCATACCTTTATGGAAATATTAAGGAGTAATATAAATTTTACAATCATCATACATGTACTAGGAATCAATTTTGGCCACTTAGGAAACAAATCTCTCAAACCACTTTCAAGTTAGGGTTTTAAACTCATAAATAGTTGTTTACCTTCTTAACATTCATTCATAAAAATGTGACGATGAAATTACCTCATTATTTTTTTGAAACCTTCTGGACACAATGTATAAAAATAATTGAGATCCAAAAGGTCCCATTCAAATCACATAATTCAGGGTGAGCATCAGAAGTTCCAATTCGAGATGGAAATGCACTTGTTCTTGACCATGTTTCACCGAAAATGTCATATCTTGCAAAATTCACATCATTACAACCTGATTTTTTTCCCACATCATAAAGACACACCCTAATAACATATAAAATCATCATAATTTCATAATTACCTCTCAATATTTCCATCCATTGAGACTTTCATAGCTACCCCTTAGGGTTTTACACTGTATAAGGTAGAATCAACCTGAAAGAACACTATCACTCATCATGAAAACACTGAAAATGTCCAAAAATACTTAATACATCATTATACACCTACCTAAATGCATCCATGAGCTTATATATCTCCATACCTCAATCTCATACCTCATAACATCCATACTTACTCCAAATGAGCACCGAAACATGGTCACCAACCTATATGTGCACCCTGCATTTCATGTGAGTGCCAAGAACTCTCAAAACATGCTCTCCATCATGATAACATGATTCTCAAGCAACCAAGAATCTCCAATGAACATGCAACATCACCTAGGCTAGCTAAGTCACCTGATTAGGCTTACTAGAACAAGCCATGGTCACTGAATCATCCTTTGCAACAACGAACGCACGCAATCTCCATGTCATCATCACTATGAGCATCATTTGAACCTACACCATCATCCACTTTGTCATTAATGAGGTTTTTCATCATTTACAACACCTATGTAGCATACCAACATTTAGTCGAATGGGTTGGGAGTGTTGGGGTTAGCACAAGGTTGTACAGATAATATATTAGATCTAAGCATACATGCAATAAAAATGGATATTCTACCAGAAGAAATATACAAAACAAGAGATATAAATCAACACCAGATTTAACGTGGTTCACTCAGTGTGGGCTACATCCACCAAGAAACAAACAATCTATTATACACAAGATTTTAGAATATATTCACACCTCTCACGATGTAGAATACTTTCTTTCTCTCAAGCTTCGCCTTCCTCTCAAATAATTCTCTCTCACACAATTATTTCCACAATAATCATTAACTCTCTCAATCCTTTACTTCTAAACCCTAACTTTCATGTTTATATAGGCATATACAAACTTAGGGCACTTAGCCATGCAATTACAATCAATAGATCTACTTTAATACTAAAATTAGATCTAATTCCCGTGAGTTAAATAAAACACTCACACATAGGTAACCGACACCGGTTAGCCCTAACCGATGTTGGTTCCTACTTTCTTGACCGATGCTGGTCATAGGTGACCGATGTTGGTCCCTTCATAACTGAATCAACCCCTTCATGGCGATGTCGGTTCAATGTATTTCTGCAAGTTTAATATAGCATGCTAAATTGAAGTAATTGAGCTCCACAACTCAACAATATCCCACTTGGAGATAAATTACTGCATTATACCTATACAATGTCATTCTTGGATCCTTTCCTTAGCTTTGTTTCTTCCTCTTCAAGTCTCAAACTCGAAGACCAACAAAAGTGGAGTGTAGCTCCAACTTCTCTTTTCTAATGGCTTCGTTAGCATATCCATAGGGTTTTCACTCGTATGAATCTTCTTTAGTTTCAATTTGCCCATCCTCCAATACTGCCGTATTAAGTGATACCTCGACTTGAATGTGTTTCATTTTAGAATGTGTTGAGTTCTTTAGAATGAATTACACTCGACTTTCTTTGGAACAATTTACAACCATATTGATCCTTTCCCAACTCTTCCATGAAACCGCTCATTCATATCATCTCTTTTCTAGCCTATGTAGCTGCATGACATACTCTGCCTTTGTAGTAGACAAAGCCACAACCTTCTGCATGATCTTGAAATCCAACTAGTTTCTCGCTCCACCTATTGTGAAAATATATCCAAGTAGTGTTCCTTCTACCATACGGATCTCCAACCATATCCGAATCAACATAGCCACATATAGAAATTTCCAAGCCTCCATAATATAAATATATTCTAGATGTCCCTCTTAAATACCGAGTATCCATTGGACTACTTTCCAATGCTCTTTACCTGGATTGGCCATAAATCTACTCACAACTCCCATTGCCTGTGTAATGTCTGGTTTGGTAAAAACCATAGCATACATGAGACTCCTAACTGCTAAAGCATATGGTACTCATGTCATGTATTTGACCTCCTCATGTGATGAAGGACATTGATATCTACACAATTCGAAGTGTCAGCCATAGGTGTACTTATAGGTTTTGAATTATGTATTTTAAACCTTTCTAACACCTTATAGATATAATCCTCCTGAGAAAAATACAATTTCTTGTTCTTCATGTCTTTGTGTATTTACATGTCAAGGATTCTTTTGTAGCTCTTAAATCCTTCATAGCAAATGTGTGAGCTAGCTTTCCTTTAAGATCACCAATGTCCTACATACTAGATCCCGTAATAAGAATCTCATCTACATACAGTAACAAAATAATATAGCTCCCATTTTCAAGCTTCTTGAAATAAACACAATGATCGAATTCACATCTTAAGTAACCATGCTCATGCATGAATCTATTAAACCTCATGTACCATTTCCTTGTAGCTTGTTTGAGCCCATATAGACTATTTTTCAAACGCGCACACTAATTTCTTCTTACCCATGACTTCATACCCAAGTGGGTGTTGCATATAAATCTCTTCATCCAAATCACCATGAAGAAAAGTCATCTTCACATCTAGTTGTTGTAAATGTAAATCATGTACTGCAACTATACTCAATACTGATATGAATAGAAGTCATTTTAAAAATAGGAGAAAATATTTCACCAAATTCAATACTTGCTTTATGTGTAAATTCTTTACTACAAGCCTTGCCTTGTACCTTTTTTTGTCCACCCTCTTCTTCTTTAATCCTATAAACCCACTTGTTTTGATATGTCTCTTACTCGCTGCTGACAACTTAACCAAATCCATCTGCGTATTCATGTCATGCTCCCACTAAATGTGGGTCTCAACTTGCATTTCTTCTTCAAAATTTCTGGTTCACCATTATCATCAATAATAAATAAGATAGAGAAGGTGTAAATCATTTTGGAGGTTTACTTACCCTTTGTGACCTTCTCATAGGAGTTTGGGGTACCGGAGGCTCATTCTGGACCTCTTGGACATTTGTTTCCAATTATGACAAATGATGACGCGTTGGTCACCTGTGAATCGACACTAGTTACTACTAACCGATGTCGGTTTGGCTCTTTTGTAAACGATACTGTTTAGTTGACCGATGTCGGTAGGGGTTAATCGACACCGATTCTTTGTGTAACCCTATAGGTATGATTTTAAATCCGAGAGTTCATTTTCATTCACAAACTTCTCAACGGTTCGTCCTTGGGTACTAAAATTTGATCCCTATACATTCTCTTTTCATTCCATTCAATGTCACGAATCGTAATAATTTTAGAATTCTCTAAATCCCAAAAACGGAATCCGAAATCACCAAATCCAACTTTTTTCTATTTTCCTTATCAATATGCACAAAATCTTTTGAACCAAAAACTTTAAGAAAAGAAATATCTACCTCTTTTTTGATCCAAGATTCCTTTGGTATTCCTCAATCTAGTGAACTTGAAGGCCCATAGTTAATTAAATAAACCGTTGTATCAACTGCTTCTACCCAAAACTGCAAGGGCAATCTAGAATGTATCCTCATACTTCTAGCACATTCCATGATTGTCCTATTCATTTTTTCTACAACACCATTCTCTTGTGGTATTCTTGGAATCATCCTTTCTCTACATATTCCATTCATTGAAAAAATAATCATTGAAAGTCTTCTTTACAATATTGACCACCATTATCAAGATCTAAGGCACTTTAACTTTGAATTTGATTCATTTCAACAAGGGTTTTCCATCTTTTAAAAGTCTCAAAAACATCATATTTATGTTTAATACAATAAACCCATACCTTTCTTGTAGCATCATCAATTAAAGTAACATAATATTGGGATCCTCCAGAGAAGCTACGGGTTGGTCCCCACACATCTGAGTGTACAAGCTCCAATTTTAGCTCCTTCTTGGTTGCCCCAATTTTGAGAAATCTCACTCTTTTTTACTTTCCAAAGACACAATTCTTATAGAAATCAAGATCTAAATCTTTCAAATTTGATAACTTACCCTTAACCTTTAAGATCTGCATTCCTTTTTGAATCATATGGCCCAACTGATTATGCCACATGCATGCATTTGAATCTAAAGTAGATAACACAGAAAAGGAATCAATAACATAGGTAAATAAATATAATGTTCCTACCTTCTTGCCTCTTGTCACAACAAAGGCACCCTTGGTGACTTTCCAAGAGTTTGTTGTGAATGTAACCATTCAACCAGCTTCACCTAGTTGCCCTACAGAAATAAGATTGCTCTTGAGGTTTGGCACATGCTTCATATCTTTCAATACCCATGTATTTCCATTCTTCAATTTTAGATGAACTTCCTCTTTACCGAATGTCTGCAACGTTTGTCATCACGCAAATAAACATGCCCAAAATTGCCTTGGACATAATTTCTGAAATAACACGTATTAGGGGTTACATGGAAAGAAACTCTTGAATCTAAAACCCATGATTTTATTTTATTATCCAAAGAAAGAATAAGAGCATCTTGCATTACCTCTACTGTAATATTTTCCTCTTTATTTGTCTCTTTACCTTTTTTTGGGTGTTGGTTCTCTTTATCATTTGACCAACAATCTTTCTTTGCATGTCCTTTCTTTCCATAATTCCAACAGGTAATTCCCTTACCTCTGGATTTAGATATGTCATTCCTTGACTTTGATTTCCCATTATTCTTACTCTTGGATCTCTCTTTCTACTGCCTCTACTTTCTACATTCAAAGCATTCCTAGATGATGATTCCTTTGTACTTTTCCTACAAATTTCTTCATTCAAGATTATACTAACCACATCATCAAACTTCAAAATATTATTAGCAGATGTTGTATTACTAACAACCATTACCAAGTTATCTCAACTATCAGGAAAAGAACATAAGAATAAGAGTGCTTTCACTTCATCATCAAACAGAATATCAACCGATTTTAACTGATTTATAATAGATCGGAAATCATTCAAATGATTAGATGTAGATCCACCTTCATGCATCTTAGAACTAAATAGTTTCTTCATCAAATAAAATTTATTTGAAGCACTAGGTTTTTCATATAAATTAGCAAGAGATTTCATTAACTCTACCGTAGATGTTGCTTCTGTAATATTGGAAGCCACGGATGTTGTCAAGATCAATCTTATAGATCCCAAATCCTTTCTGTTAAAAATCTTCCATTCTTCATCAGTCATCTTCGTAGGTCTAGAATTTTCATCCAATGGTAAGTACAAATCTCTTTGATATAGATAATCCTCAATCTGCATCTTCCATAATTGATAATTTCGGTCATCAAACTTCTCTACCTTGTATTTTTTTCTTTTTCCATTGTTGTAGATCTCACTCAATCATAAAACCCTCTGTGAGTAAATTTGTCGACACATAAAACCCTCAAACAAAGCTCGACATCTTTGGTTGTTGGGTTAACATAAGGTTATCTGAGATAATATATCATATATAAGCATACATGTAATAAAAATAGATATTTCACCGGAAGAAATATACAAAACAAAAATATAAATCAACACCAAATTTAACATGGTTCACCCAGTGTGGGCTACATCCACCAAGAAACAAACCAATCTATTATCCAAATCTTTCAGAAGATATACAATGAAGATTTACAATCTTCCACACCTCTCACGATGTACAATACTTTCTTTCTCTCAAGCTTCTCCTTCTTCTCCAAGAATTATCTCTCTCACAATTATTTTCACAATAATCATTAACTCTCTCAATCTTTACTTCTAAACCCTAGCTTTCATGCTTATATAAGCATATACAAACTTAGGGAACTTAGCCATGCAATTATAATCAATAGATCTAATTTAATACTAAAATTAGATCTAATTCCCGTGAGTTAAATAAAACACTCACACATAGGTAACCAATGTTGGTTAGCCCTAACCGATGTCGGTTCCTACTTGCCTGACCGGTCATAGGTGTCGATGTCGAGTCACCCTAGGTGAGCAATGTTCATTCCTCGCATAACCGATGTTGGTCCCTTCATAACTAATGTTGGTTACTATGTTTTCTTGTAAGTTTAATATAGCATGATAAACTGAAGTAATTGAGCTCCAAAATCAACAGGGAGAATGATGGTCTTGGTGGTCCTGACATATGTTGTTCCCAAACCGAGGTGAATTCATGATGTTTGGACAAATCCCTTTCTTCCATTCTCCAAGCAAGGACCATAGAGTTAGAGATCGAATTCAGTTAAAAATACAAACATCATGTTGGATGTTATCCTTGAGACCTCCCAAAAATAGGTCATTGAGGTTCTCATTAGTGATATCCTCCACTCTCAAGGATAAATTCTAAAATTGTTGAATGTAATCCTTGACCAGACATGTTTGCCGTAATCCGGAGAGCCGACTGAAGTAGTTCTCAGTGAAATTATTCTTATAGTGTAATTGAAGTTCATCTGCGAATGTTGACCAGAAGAGATTGAGTCCTTTTTTTATTTTTGTGCGCAATGCAACAAGCGATACTAAATGAATTGGTATGGTTCCAAGTATAAGGATACTACAATCACCTTCTATGCACAAGAGGTTTGGTGTTGAAAGCACCCTAAACTTTACAAAGCAAATTGCATAATTAATTAAGGAAGGCTAACACCATTACCACCTCTAGTCAAGGATATAAGTCTAGGAATGTAACATTAAGATAGAAGCTTAAAGGAATGCTTAACTAACATGAATACAATTCAAAATATAACTAAACATGCCTACTAATATGCTCAATTACCTAACATGGGCCTAAATAGACCTAAGAGGGCAATCAAATTGGGATGGTTGCTACTCCAAACAAGGTGAAATGGCCTCTCCAAATGACTACATGGTAATTTTGGATATCCATCAACTAACCTTGTTGAAGGCTTTAGGTAAGGATTGAGCTCAGATTTAAATCATATTTCTTATATGAGATGCAAATCAAAGCATGGTGTTAAGTATTAAGGTAAGAGGTGAACTCTTTTATAGTTTTATTTTTGGGAAAAACTTGTATTTTAGTGCATGAGGGACTAAAAGCCCCAAATTAGATTAGAATTGCTAATCATGATTAAGCTTTGTTAATCACAATTAATGAATTATCAAGTGATTAAGATATGTGGAGCCTTAATCAACCGCTTAGGGTCAACTAGGAGGCTAGGATAAGATTTTAAAGATTGTTGAGACGTTGTGGAGGAAACTAGGGTGATTTTGAGTGGTTAGAAGAGGAGTTTTAGCCAATAGTAGGGTATATTGACCAAAACAAGGGCAAAATAGGCTTAATTAGCTAATAAACGATAATTGTATATTTTGAAGAGGATTTAGGCTTACGATTCATTGTAAAGTGGCATCATGAATGTGAAAGGGATTTAGTGATCAACAAAGTGCTTGTTAATTGACCAAAGTGGCAAGAAACGTTAGTTAATTAGTAGAAATCACTAATTATAACGAAATTGATAAGAATGAGAGTGATTTGTGTGTGTTTTGGCAATAAGATTGCAAAAGCAGAATTTAGGTGTCTACATTTGCCCCTATTTGAGGTGAAGTAAGTGACTTCACTTCAAATATAGTAGACAAGCATAAATAAGTAAATTTTTGAAGAAAAATTAGTAGAATGAAGGATGCCCCTTGAGTGTCAATGGGGTGATAGAAGAAGTCAATCGATAATCGAAAATATGATTGAAATGGATAGAAGAAATAGGATAGAACGGGCGCAAAACCCTTGGTTATTTAGAAGGAAAAAGGATAGGGATAAACATGGTTGTTTATTGCCCCGAGGTGATTTGGAAGAAAAATTAGTAGTGATAATAAATGATAATGGAGAAGAATATATGGGGAATATAAAAATCCAATCTTTGCATCCAACCTTTCAATAAGTAACCTTGTTGTATCATTTTTCCCTAGATCTACATCATCGGCCTTTATTGAAATAAACAAAAGTGTAAGATAACATGAAAAGCTAAATTACTAACATTTTTTTCATTATACGCAACTCCATGCAACATACATAATGCAATGCAATACGAGAAAGTAAAACAATGCTTAACTCGATGCAACATACATAATGCAATGCAATACAAGAAAGTAAACCAACTAACCTAATAGAGAAACTAGTACAATCACACATACTCAAACAAAACAATGCTTAAGATAATTGCACCAATGTTTTTGTTAGCAAGTCATGGATCCCAAATGTTCGTATTGTAACAACAAGGGTTAAATATGGTGCCCCAAGCAAGGATACATGCGAGGGAATAATGGAGGACACAAGTAGTCCCATGGAAAATCTTTCGTGCACTATAACACAATCTCTCGGCAACTCACCGTTATACAGAGTATCAACATAGCATGTAACCTAGCTTTTGTCAATGGAGTTAGATCACGATGATCCACAAGTCGTTTAAGATAGAACAAGTAAGAAATTTAGAAAGATGTTTTTGTAGGAAAAATTTTTTGATGTTCAAGGATAATGCATTTACCACAAGCTTTAGCTACGTGAATGACGTTTACCAATTTTTGAAAAAAATTAAATTTTTGCAATTTTTTGGATTTTTAATGATTTTACCATTTTTTTGGGTTTTTTATTGTTTTACCAATTTGTTTGGGTTTTTTTGAAACATATTTGAATGTTTTTTATTTTTGAAACATATTTGAATGTTTTTATTTTGAAACATATTTGAATGTTTTTATTTTTGAAACATATTTGAATGTTTTTGTGATTTTCTAGAAGTTTTCTAAAGTTATGTATAGAAGATGAAAAATGTGGATACCCCCATGTGATGATGGGATGTACATGGGAAGAATGTCATGCGTATGTAAGAAAGTGAAGATGAAAAATTACCCCAATGTTAGATGGGAATATTCAAAGGCAAACTCTTCACGTGCAAAAGTTGGATCAGGGCCAATATAGATAGGTTCAACATGATGATGAACGTAACCCAATGACGTGCTAGGAAGGAGCAAGGATGCCCCCAACATAAGTTGGCCAAGAAGCACATGATAGAAAGAAGTGGAAGATTTTTTTTTGAGAAAGGGGACAAAGGTTTCCACAAACATGGAAAAATTCACTATTATACACATGGATGTTCTGAATGAAGTAGAAGAACAATGTGAATATTGTGAATGTAGCTTAGAAGCCTCACGATGAAGAAGTGATTAACCAAAGGCACAAATTGTGAGACAAGATACATACTAGAGTAAGAGTCTAAACAAGGTCCAAAAAAGACACTTGGTAACATAATAATCTTGTTTGCTCATAGAGATCCAGTGTGTCCACGTGGAAATTATTACCTCTTGGAGGGAAGATTTGAAAGACAATAAGTGAAGACACCCTACCAAATGTGAAGGAATGATTTATTTTTCAAAGTTGATTTTTTTGTGAATGGATTGTGGAATGAGAGTTGTACATTTCTCTGCTGCCAGTCAAATGTCCATAGCCCCGATGGAGATGTATTTGATTCTAATCGCAACATTTCTCTACTATCAATTAGGTGTCCATAGCCCCAGTAGAGATTATTGGAAATACCCAAGAGAGAGTTATATATCAATTTGCTTTTGTTTTTAGCATTTGCTTTTTGATTTGATTGATTTTTTTTTCTTTTGAAAACTTATTTCATCTCTCTTGTTTGAAAAGGGGTTAAGAACCACTAACGACATGATGGAAGGAGGCAAAAGTGCTTGTGATGATGACATTGGCTAGTGTCAACAAATATGTCCAAAAGTTCTTCACAAAAATTTTTTTAGATGTTGATTGTGATAGGATCTTTATGAGGTCAATCGTTCTTTAATTTACCAAGGTGATAAAAGACCAAGGCCAAACAAATACCATAGAGATAAATGTCACAAAATGCATGCAAATAGGCTAACCAAAATATCACCGAAGGGATGAAAATGGTAGGAAGAATTGTAGAAGAAGAGAAAGAAAGGGAAGAAAGAAAATCCATGTGTATGTAATACCGGATTGCAATGTTGTATCATTTTTCCCTAGATCTACATCATCGGCCTTTATTGAAATAAACAAAAGTGTAAGATAACATGAAAAGCTAAATTACTAACATTTGTTCATTGTTACGTAACTCCATGCAACATACATAATGTAATGCAATACGAGAAAGTAAAACAATGCTTAAATCAATGCAACATACATAATGCAATGCAATACGAGAAAGTAAACCAACTAACCTAACATAGAAACCAATACAATCACACATACTCAAACAAAACAATGTTCAAGATAGTTGCACCAATGTTTTTTTATCAAGTTGCGGTTCCCAAATGTTTGTGTTGTAACGACAAGGGTTAAAAATGGTGCCCCAAGCAAGGATACATGTGAGGGGAATAATGGAGGACACAAGTAGTCCCATGGAAAAGATTTCATGCACTATGACACAGTCTCTGGAAACTCACTGTTGCACAGGAGTACCAACATAACATGTAACCTAGCTTTTGTTAATGGAGGTAGATCACGATGATCTGCAAGTCATTTGAGACCAGAACAAGCAAGAACTTTAGAAAGATGTTTTTGTAGGAAAAATTTTGATGTTCGAGGATAATTCATTTGACACAGCTTCAGTTGCGTGTATGACGTTTAATAATTTTTGAAAAAAAAATTGCAATTTTTTTATTTTTAATGATTTTACCAAAAAAATAGTTTTTGATTGTTTTACCAATTTGTTTGGGTTATTTTTTGAAACATATTTGAATGTTTTTTATTTTTGAAACATATTTAAGTGTTTTTTATTTCTGAAACATATTTGAATGTTTTTTATTTTTAAACATATTTGAATGTTTTTATGATTTTCTAGAAGTTTTATGAAGCTATGTACAGGAAATAAAGAAATGTGGATAACCCCATCAACAGATGGGATGTACACAGGTAGAATGCCATGCGTATGCACAAGAAGTGAAGATGTGAAATTGCCCTAGAGTTAGATGGAAATATTCAAAGGAAAACTCTTCACGTGTAGAAGTTAGATCAGGGCCAATATAGATAGGTTCAACATGATGATGAATGTAACATAATGACGTGCTAGGAAGGAGCAAGGATGTCATCGGCGTAAGATGCCCCAAGAAGCAGATGATGGAAAGAAGTGGAAGATTATTTTTGAGAAAGGGGACAAAGGTGCCGCAAACATGTAAAAAAGGCATTATTATACACATAGATGTTCTAAACGTTGGGAATATAGCTTAGAAGCCTCATGATGAAGAAGTGATTAGCCAAAGGCATAAATCGCAAGACAAGATATAGACTAGAGTAAGAGTCTAAACAAGGTCCAATAAAAGAATCTTGGTAACATACTAATCATGTTTGCTCATTGAGATCTAGTGTGTGCACGTGGAAATTTATTACCTCTTGGAGGGAATATTTGATAGACAACAAGTGAAGATGCCCTATCCAATATGTAGGAAAGATTTATTTTTAAAAGTTGATTTTTTTTGTGAATGGATTATAGGAGAGTTGTACATGTCTCCACCGGCTACCCAGAGTCCATAGCCCCGACAGAGATGCATTTGATTCTAATCACAATATTTCTATACTACCATCTGTGCATCCATAGCCCAAAGTAGATATTATTGGAAATACCCCAAGAGAGAGTTATATATCAATTTGCTTTTGTTTTTAGCGTTTACTTTTTGATTTGATTGATTTTGTTTTGCTTTCTAAAAACTTATTTCAACTCTCTTGTTTGACAAGGGGTTAAGAACCACTGATGGCTTGATGGAAGGAGGTGGAAGTGCTTGTGATGATGACATTGGATAGTGTCAACAAATATGTCCAAAAGTTCTTCGCAACAAGTTTTTTAGATGTTGATTGTGATAGGATCTCTATGAGGTCAGTCATTCTTTTATTTACCAAGGTGATAAAAGACCAAGGCCAAATGGATACCATAGAGATAAATGTCATAAAATGTGTGTGAATAGGCTAACCAAAATATCATCGAAGGGATGAAAATGGTAGGAAGACTTGCAGAAGAAGAGCAAGAAAGGGAAGAAAGAACATCCATGTGTATGTAATACTGATTGCAATGTGTGTTTGTTTACCTTTGATTTTTTTGAAATGTTTTCTCATTTTTGTGTTTTGAATTTTTTGAAAAGGTGAGACCAACAAGGTCACTTGGTATGATAAGATCCAACAACAATGTTAGTGATTTCCTTGATAAGGAAGACTAGGCATGTTTGCTTATCAAGAGTCATATTATCCCCAATCTCAATGATTGTGGTGAGATCATACTCAATAGATGACTGTGTTTTATTGTGAAACATGGATGTTGTATGTGGGAGCTTAAGGTCCCTATCCAGAGGTTTCTGCACTTTGTGCCATACTTGATGGGTGCATTGATGTGCATTTTTGAATCGTGGTTGATTTTGAACTTTAAGATCGTTTAAATTGTTGTGAGATTTGGAGCTCTTGGAATTTTTGAGCTTATTCTAATGAAGGAATCATTTTGGTTTCCTATAAGCTAATATGTGACTTGTCTAATCCCGAGAAGTGGGAGAAGAAAGTGGACGAATAAAATTGATGTGATAAATGATGGTGGGCTGGCCACAATCATTGATAGAAGGAAAATGTGATGGATGCAAAGGATACAATCCAAGAATTGAAGAGGATGGGCTACCAAGAGGTGTCCCATAGACTGAAGATAAAGGACTACCAGGATGTGGCCCTAAGATTGAAGATGAGGGACTACCTAGAGGTGTCCCATATATAGAAGATGATGGGCTACTAGGATGTGGCCCAAGAATCGAAGATGAGGGACTTCTAAGACGTGCCCCAGTATAAACGAAGAGGGGATACCCGAGGTGAGCCACATATAGAAGAAAATGGGCTACAAGAGGTGAGCCACATATAGAATAAAATGGGCTACTAGGAGGTGAGCCACACATAGATGATGAAGGGCTACTTGGAGGTGCCCCACATATAGAAGCAAACGATGGGCTACTAGGTGGTGACCCAAGGTGAGATTGTGATTGAGGAATCATGTTATGCAAAGAATGATGTGAAGAAAAGATAGGATCTTCCTCAATGGTCTTAGGATCTTCCTTAGTATTCTGACAAAAGGAATCAATTTCTTCTTCCCAATACGCAAGCGTATCGAAGTCAAGATTAAATCCTTGATTGTAATCCTCTAGGGGAATGCCATCGTGTGACCCTAGGAATTTCGTGATCATCTCCTCATCTCAAGATGAATCGATTGGTAGGGGTATTTGTTCTTTGACCATAGGAGGTTGATTAGAAGAAATGGGTCCAACTGGTGTGGAAGATTGAGAAGATGATGACTCAAGAGACGAAGTAGATTTAGATCTAGATGTCTCGCGAGTAGAAGAAGACATAGATTTGGAACTGATTGGCATAGGTTTTCCTAGAAGATGGCATATTATTGAGAAACAATGAGGATCGCGTAGAAAATTAGCATATGATTGTGACATAGGAGTTGTCTAAGGTGTTTGCGATGTATGCGTTGACTTAGATGATTGTGACATGGGAGTTGAATTTGATGATTATGACATGGGAGTCAACTTGGAAGATGATTGCAACATGGGAGTTGACTTAGAAGGATTTGGATTCACCCAGATCTTTGAAGGAGGAAAATGTTGTTGATGCATCGAATAAGGGAGGTCCTTCAAAGCACACGGAAGGATCATGACTCAAGAACCAAATTATATGTTTGATTGATGGATATCGGTGCCATACCAATCTTCAAAGGAGGAAGATGTCGTTTAGGTGACTGATAAGGGGAATCCTAAAAAGAAATGGAGGACTACGACTCAAGAAATAAATTAGATTTTTGATTAGCAAGACTTGGGGCTGCACAAATCTTCAAAGGAGGAAGACGTCGTTTAGGTGACTAATAAGGGGATTCCTGTGAAGAAAGGGAAGACTATGACTTAAGACTTGAATGCATTAAATAATCTGTAATGAGAATTTTCAAAAGATCGAGGTGAATCCAAAGAATCATAATAATAGTTTGGATCAGAGTTGGAAGAAGAGTGGGGGAACCTGAATAATAATTTGGATCACAAGTGTCAAAACCATACCACCGACTATGAGATGAAGGTGGGGAATAGGGTACCCGAGTGGGTTCTCTAGTGTGAAGAACCAAACAAAGTTTAGCCATGATGGGCATCCTTTGATGGGAATGCCAAAAATTTGATTCCTTAATGTCGTATGTATAAGAAACCTCATGATAGTTAGTTATTACGGTGTTTGCGTGATACAAATGTCTAGATCAAGATAGTGTTATTGAAATCCTTCAATTGTAAGGAAGTTTTGTGTTAATTTGGGTAGCGAGAATAGAAACCAGCTAGGTATTCAGAAAATACGGAGCCCTAGACAAGCCGAAGCAATGTAAATACACTAAGTTATTACAAAGAATACCAAACAATAAATGGTCACGAATCGAAGGATCAATATGAACCTAAGGACACCAAAGAATAAAGAATGATCTACCCTAGAAAGGTAATACACAACAAGAGTTATCTAAGACACTACAATGACGTATAACATTCAAATCCAGTCACACCAAAAAGTTTACTCCCTATGATTTTTGAGATAGGTTTGAAACCAAATAGTGACAACACAATATCACCAGTTAGGTCAAGTTTGAAACAAACAAGACCTAAATGCTAAGAAAGTGTTGACACGATCCTCTAACAAGGTATACTCAAAATCAGTTTCTAAACACTAACAAAGTCTAAGTGTTGTAAAATGGATGATACAAATGTGAGCAACGTAACAATGCTATTTGGACACATAATCCAACTTTGCGAGAAAGCAAGATTTTAGTATCAAAATGGTGTTATAACGATGCTAACAAAGTAACCTCAACACTTACAAAACTCAAGACAAAGATAGGATGTAAAAACTATGTCTAAGTATAACAAGAAATTGTTATGCATGTTGTAACTACCGCTAAAATCCCCACTTGAGACCCATAACAACCTAGGTTTAGTTAGAAAATTATGGAATAATTTTTTTCTTTAAAAGGTGTTCACAAGGCTTCAAGGATAATTAAACTCAACAATTTACATTTCCATTATAAAACCACACTATAAAATATTAAGTATGATAAATCCATACCTAGCTCAAGTTTCCCTAGGGTATAAATTTACAAGGTCAAAACATAGGGTTAGATTATGCATTAAAATTAAAAGGGTAAATTCCCACTTACCCACTCTCATAACTCACTAAAAGATTCAACTATATTTTTCTCACATTCAACACACTCAAAAATTCCAAAAACATTCCCATTAGATAGGAAATTTCCTCACCTTTCCAGTGATATAAAGAAGTCCTTCTAACTCCTCATATTTCTCAAGTTATGGGCCGGTGGGCCTTGGGGTGAAAATTTTCCCAACAATGTAGGCATGCGAGCCCTGGGAGGAAAGTTTTCCATAACTCGGGCTGCGGGCTTCAGAGAGAAATTTTTCCCCAGAAGATTTTGGGCTGACGGGCTTGGGGAGAAAACATAGCACTTTGCCCCTTTGGGCAAAAAGCGCCAATGACGCCCGCACGCCCGCGAGTCTCACTGTGCAAGACCTCACGCCCGAAGAAGGAAAGTTTTCCCGAGTCCGCTAAGGGACACATGTCCAAATTTTAACCGGGGCGGGAAGGCGGGTCGCTGGAGACCAAGAGGAATTTTTGAATTTTATCTTAATAGGGAAAAAAGGATCAAGTTTACCCGCTCCTCCGTTGACGCTCAGAGACGCCACGTGTCGGCCAACCATTGGTTGCGGTGTGGCGGGGCGGTGGAGAACTTAGGAAAACTAGTCCTAACCCTAAACTAACCTAATTAAGACCTATAACTTGGTCACACCTACACCCATGACTAATGACCCCTTTCTCGCACCCAAAACCGACCTTCTAGTCACTTGACCAAGCCCGCAACTAATCTCTCGGGAGAAAAGCAGGAAAGTGGGTGATTTTACTAAAAATAGCTTGCTTTTTCCTAGCCGATACGGTTCTACTCGACCGCCGTCGGTTACGTAACCGCCATCGGTTCCCGCAAATGGGCTCCCAAACCAAAAACAAAGGTGGAAGGATTTTGGATCAACGAGAGATCAGCGAGAGCGATCAAGAGAATCCGGATCTTTACTTGGCGAGCGAGAGACGAGTGAAGAAACCGAGAAGAGTTTGCAGTGAAAGGAGATCAAGCCCAAAGCTGCAACGGAATAGCCGAGCCTGTGATACTCGGTGATCATCGGGAGGAGATCTCTCATCTTACGTGTGTCAAGCCATCTTACCTAAGTTCTGCCTTTGTCATCGAGTTCTGGACTGCATCTTCGTCGATAACTAGTAAGTTACATCTTGCATGTCCTCTTTAATAACATTTCTTAGACTTTTTGAATCACAGTCCCCATAAATCCATTCCTAGATCCACTACCCAACGTGTCATTGCATCTAACTATCATTCATTTACCTCTCACCATCTCATTACCTAATATCACTCATATACCGGCCTTACCAACAACACCGTTACCCTATGACACAACCACCCCATAAAACAACCAACCACGGATCCTAGACCATACGATATCGGTTTATCGAAAGAGCCGGTATCGGTTATTGTGACTCAAAACCAGAAATCAGCCTTTCCCCTACCCGTCTCAACGAAGCAATTTAATTGATATTTTACAAGTTTTGGTGTTAATTCATATTAGCAAGGGAACTGACCACCTTCGAAAGGAAGTTTTATATTTCCTGGGCCCAAGGCAGTTCCCTCATTTATTGTCTAATCAAAATCTTGTGGTCTTGTGTTCTTATTTGCAGGTAGTCCTTCCAAGACAAAAAGGAGTTCTTCGCATGATCAACTTTGATCTTTCTCTACTGATGCACACCATCTCGACATTCAACAGGTATTCCTCCTAGCCCTAACCTTATCTGTTTCTAAAAGGAATGAAAGGATAGAAGTAACTCTATTCCCAGAAGCCGAAACATTCCGAGTGAAACATTTTGGCACGCCCGGTGGGACCCATTTTGGGTTTCTTTCTTTCTTGCTTGCTTTCATATAGGAGCATACTTGTTGTTTTATTCTTCTAAAGATATTCACAAGGCTTTTTATTATTTTGGTAAAAGAATTTGTCTTTCTTCCTCATCTTGCATTAGTGAAAGTCATTTCTTTTGCTTCATCGAATATCATTTTCGATTTGGGTTTAAAACACGTGCATTGCATTCTGCTTCTTTGTTTTCAATTCTAGTGAACATAGATTAAGTAGCAGTCGTACATGCGTGGGGTGATATCCACGGTATTGACAAGAAATTAATCTTACTTTTCACTTGCACAACACATACCGAATCACTTCACAATTAACACATGACTCAAACATCCCCCTTTTTTTCCGCGGTATTCCTCGCCCGATTGAGGTAACCTTATGAGCCAAAACAACTTGACATTTCCCTAAGTCCTTTATTTAGGATTGACATCATTCGCGTCTAAAGGCATAAGCCCATAATAATTAAAATTAACCCTAGGGTTAGTCTGCGGATTTACGTGTGCATCTTGCTTGTTTTTAGTTCTGTTTTCTTTCTCATACTCTATTACGTGATCAATAATTGGACAAGTATACTAAACGTTGTTAAAAATCAAATTAGCGACCTTTTATATCTTGTTAGCCGGACTTCTTACACCGACATCGGTTACCTGACCGGCGTCGGCTATAGTATAACCGACATCGGTTACTAGACCGATATCGGTTACTGTCTTTTCGAATTCCTGACAAACCAACAACCTACCAATTTTACGATGCGAGTTTGTTTTGTTCTATGATTGAAACCCTGTTGTGAACTCCTGTCCATGGTTGTTATCACTCGAAAGCAAGCCGCCGCCATGGTTTCACATGCTTGCTCTGTTTCTTTGCCTGAATCACCCCCTTCACATTCTGTGGGGAATCCTACGGATACCAGCGAGGTTCCTAAAATTCCTGTGGGAGATAAAGAATTTGCCAAGTTTCTGGATGCTAATCCTAGTGTTGTACAATACTATTTGTCTCATGCCCCTGACCGTACGCCCGATGGTCAGCTCCTTGTTGGTATGCCTATTAGTATAGCTGCTCATTTAGCTCCCACTCCGCCTGATGACACCGCCTTGCTTCCCGCATCTTTAGCCCCGTCTCCCAATTCGATGGCTTCAGAGGTTCATACGACACAGATTGGCTTTCCTTTGGTTAATCTTGGGCCCAACATGTCATTACCGCCAACTGCTCCTACCTCATCTCCCTTGCAGACTGCTCCGTTCATGACTTGCTCTCTTCCACCTATCCACACTAGCTTTCCTTCTCAAGCTCCGCCTACCTTTTCATTCCCATACACGTATCCAGTGACCTCAACATCTTATATGGGACATCCCTATTCGGTCACCTCAACATATTCATCCTCCATACCTTATCAACACTTAACCCCACCATTGTCTAGCGGAGGCCCTTGTTGATTTGCCTCGTTTACCACAACCGCACCATCTTCTCATCCAACCACAGATTTCATCAAACAAATGATGGACAAAATGCAAAATCTGGAGGCTTCTGTTTCGGGAAGTCGTAGCGCCTTGACATACGAGCAAGTTTGTCGGGAGCCTATTCACCCTTCTGTCCCCCTTCATTCATATCCTCCTCAATGGGAATTACCAAAATTTACCTATTTTAACAGTAAGGAGGACCCTCAACAACACTTGCGATCATTTAGACATGCTTGTTATTTGATTGCTCATGATGATGCCTTGTTACTCCGCACCTTTCCCATGTCCTTATCAGGACCCGCCTTGGAGTGGTACAGTGCTTTAACCCAGCACTCAATCTTCTCTTTTAACCAACTAGCCCAATCTTTCTTGGATCATTTCTCCATTAACATTGCCAAGAAAGTATCTATCACCGACCTTTATGCCATCCGACAATTCGAAGACGAATCTATCGCAGATTTCGTTGGACGATGGCGTGGCCTTATCAACCAACTTACATATGCCTTGCCTCAGGCTGAACTTATCGAACTTTTTACGCGGGCCTGCGCTAAGCACATCTCTCCTACCCTCCAAATTCAAACTTTCCGTACATTTGATGAGGCCTTTACCATGGCTCGGAAATTAGAAATTCGAGCCTTAGAAGAAGAGAAATTGCGGTTCTTGCAACAAAAACCCCAATTTCGAACTCCAGATTCTACGATAAGCCAAACACCACCCCTCCTCACACATCCACTTCTTGAAATCAAAAGGAGTTGTCCACGCGGTGATGGTCAAATCTCAAACACCGTCTAATACCCCACCAAAAACCACCTATAAGTACAAAGCCGAGCCCATCAATTACACTCCCTTGGGAGAAACTTATGGTGTCATCTTGGAAAAATTGCTCAAAGCGGAGCTATCACCTTGCCTCTGTTAAACCCCACTCCGGGTTTGATTCTACCCGCTTATACCTTCTGGTACAAGAAAATGACACGTAACTTTCACGCGTAAAAGGACATAGTCATGAAAGCGCAAAATGTTGAAAAACATAGTGCGAGGAAATGGTTGACGTAGGTGATATAACCCTCGATAACCCTAATGCCCCCTTGCCGAAATCTGAAAATATTCAACAAACCATTCCCAAATCACTCTTCTAATGATGCGTAAACCGGGATATCTTAGCCGAGGAAAGTGTTCATGAGATCCATGCGTCTTCGACTCCCGGCCAAAGCCTCTATCGAGAAAATTTTGAATCAAGCCTCTTCACTAACTTGGGGCCGAACCTCCTTCACCACCATCAAACCAAGGTGAAATCATTCCTTTACCCATAAAGGAGTTAACTACCCAGACTTTTCTTCTCATCGATGAGTCTTCTTATACCACATCCTCTGAGGCTGCGAACGGATGTTATCTAACTTATCTATTTCCCAAACGTCTCCTCCTCCCGCTCTTGCTGCACAAGAGGAAGGCTCGCCACTCCTTTTGTCATCCTTAGATGAGCAATCTCTCACACCGACATCACCGAATTCTTTAACCATAACAGACCCTCTCAAACATGCCCTCCTGCCTATTAGTTCTTCATCGCCTAAATCTTTTCAACGACCAGTCGATCTCTTAACATCTATTGATACAGTGCCTCATCTACCCCCTGTATCACACCCACAGTGGACTGGAATCACAACCCGTCTTTCTTCCGTACCAAATTTACAATTCACGCCTGAAGATTGTCATTCTCCAGAAGATAGACGAGTCCTATGGGAACGTTTGAGTACCCCCTATTCTACTCAAATGCAGGTGACCGATCCAGACACCTCTACCATATACCCTAAGTGTTTACAGAAACTCAAAATCCCTATGTCCTCATCTCCATCCCCCGCATCTATACCAAGTATCTCATCCACCTCTATTAACCTAACCAAATCTTCCCCTACACTTGGGACCTCACCAATACCCAGCCTAACACACCCGCCTAAGCGACTAGATTTATCCAAAAATAAAGCCGCCCCGCCACTTAGGAGACAAACTCCATCCGTGCCTCTATCACAATCAAAACCATCATCGTCACACCTACCTTCCATATTGGGACCTCATCCCTCCACCTTGCATCAATATATCATACCTCCTGCGTTTTCTTCAAAGCGACCTCGCCTCCTACACCCATACGAGAGATCAAAGGATATATCAGCGTTGTCACCCCACGTATCGGTCCACCCATCAACCCTAAGCGAACTCCATCATCAAAGGATTTATTTTTGTCACTCCCTTTTCCGTGGTTGTTCCCGCTTTACCACGTCATCTGCGCAAGCCTCATCATCTAACCGGTGAACGTAGCTCTGCGCCAAAGAAACCACGTTTAGTGAAAACCACGTGTCAACACCCCTTGGCTAAACCACCCCGTCACGAACCAACCATGCCCAAACATTACCAAAACCCGCACAACAATGCCCTCATCCTCCGCCGATTTTGACCCACTCAAAGGATCTTACGCCAAAATCCTTGCTATGTTGGTGGAGAATGCGACCATTTCCCTACCCCCACTTAGACCTTATGACCCATCTAAACCTTGACCTATAGGTTATGATGAGTCTAAAATCTGCGCTTATCACGCGCACAGGACATGATGTGGAGGGATGCAAAGCTTTAAAAAGCCATCCTTCGTCGTCACCTCTCTCCCGAGATAGAAAGGTTAAGAAAGACAACTTACGAAGGAGAGACCTTTAGCTTGATTCCCTCTCCTATACCATCTCCCCCCTCCTCACCAAGATCTATCATTATTCTGACCCCACCTCTTGAAGACCATGATTTATCCCGACCATCTTCCTCATCTCAAAGTCTACGAGATTAATATGATTAGTGTTGTTGCTACTCGAGCGCAGAAAAACAACGAGAAAGCGAAAGATAGCACACGCTGCGTCCTCTCTTTCTCGTCCACCATCCCGATTGCACCACCACCCAAAGTGGTTATTCGTGGACCCACTTACCCGTCTCGATGGAGTTGCCCATCGAGCCATGATCAAACGGCTTCACCGATCACCCGTAAAAATGACACTATATGATCTCATTGGACTTGAATCTCATCGACAAGCTCTCGTGGAAATTCTTCAAGGGATCGAGGTCTTACCTAATGAAACCCTGCCTGTTACCTCCATTCTTACACCCAATCACATTGCTTCTCTCACCAAACAACCCACTGCCCCAACCACTTCTATCTCTGTACAACAAGCTGCTGCAGTCAGTTTCTCCGAAGATGAAATTGTTGACTTTGGTACAGAAGATCCTGACCCTGCTCTTTTCATCTCAACTTACGTCCGAGACATTCGGGTACGTCGTGTTATGATTGACGGGGGCGCTAGCCTAAACATCATCTCTTCAAAAGCCTTCCAACAAATGAATATCCCTTCTAGCTACATGTGTGCCAATCCCATCATGTTGCGGTCATTCAATGACGCTATTACCTCTACCTTAGGCACCGTGATTCTTAACATTCGTGTAGGACCACGTACTTTACCGAACTCTTCTATGTCCTTGAGGGAGAGTTTTGATACAATATATTGCTAGGTGCCCTTGGATCCGGGCTATGGGATGCGTTCCCTCAACCTTACATAGATGCATAAAATTTGAATACGAGGGAAGTCCTGCAGTAAAAGCTGATCCTCCCCCTTTAAAACCTGCGTAATATGATATACCGCCCTAATGATGTGCTTGTACCAATCAAGACACCCATTCATTCATTGACCATCCTCTTGAATGTGCCTCAACCATCCACCTCAACCGCACCTACACCTTGAAATGAAACCACTTTGTCGCATGAAAACCACTTCCCTTCTGCGGCTAATATCGACCGCATGAGACCCCTTAGTAGATGTTTTTCAACGCCTTACTGCTTTGGGGAGTATCGCTATATGCGTTAGTTCTTTCCATACCACGGGGAGTACGGACAGGTACATGCACATCCTACCTATGACCGTCGTGTGGGGAAGTAATCCCCTACGGACCACCTCACTTGCCGCACTAACCTAACATATGGGGTGTGTCGCGCATCTTCCGTTGCCCCCTGAGCCCCCTCTTGGTGTGGTTCCTTCCAATCTGATTTTCAATACACGACAAATCGTCGTTTTTCCCTCACCTTCTTGACTCATTTTGCTTGGAAAGGCTTTGGTTTTGGTCTTTATGAACAGAGGCCGACATACAATCATCCCGTAACTACACGTAAGCACAATGATCGTAGTGGCCTCGGTTTTCGGGAACACTTACAGAAGGAACCTCGTGTTAGTTGTCTTCTAGGAAGACAAGCGTCACCCCTACCAGAACCATCATCACCCATTTTGCCTTCGTCACCTGAGTCGATAGATCCGAATCTATCCCTCCTAACTTTTTTTTCATAAATGCTATCTTCCTAGGTCCTCTCACTTATCAGCGCGATAATGAGGACCCCTCTTCTATCCCCATACGTATCCGGACATGATTGAAGAGGACTCACCTTGATTAACGTTGTTGAGTGTCGGGATGATGACTCCATCCTCACTTACCTTGGCGCGGATGACTCTTATATTCAACGCGCCTTACCATCGAAACTCAAACCATCTTTGAGCAGATCTACTATGAAATCAACATCCACACGGAGGAGGATCCTCACATTGTGAAGATCGGACAATCCCTTAAGCATCGAGAACAAGTCGCCTTTACTACCTTTCTCCATGCTCGCATGACCAAGCTTTCGCTTGGTCCTACTGTTGACATGCGGGAATTGATCGACATTGCCGTCCATAACATTACTACTGAAACCCGATTCAAGCCAATTAAGCGAAATTGAGAAAAATGCATCCACGCATTGCCCTCTTGGTCAAAGAGGAGCTTAACGACTTCTTTTCTGTTTCCTTCATCTTGCCTATTGACTATCCTCAATGGATTTCTAACATCGTACATCACTTAAAGCGACGGGGGGACTTCGGATATGCGGATTTCGAGATCTCAACCTCGCTTGCCCTAAGGATGACTTCCCCCTACCTAGTATTGACCAACTTATTGATCTCACTGCAGGCCATGAGATGCTCTCTCTCATGGATGGCTTTTGAGGATATAACCAAATTTTGGTTGCCCCGCCGATCAACATAAAAGCGCCTTCATAACTCCTTGGGAACCTTACATTTATCGTGTAATGCCATTTGGCCTTAAGAATCTTTGGTGCTGACCTATCGGTGAGCTATGACCTACATTTTCATGACATTATGCACACTATCCTTGAAGATTCGTCGATGATCTTCTTGGCAAATCTAAACATCGCGGTGAACATCTCGATGTTTTAACCATTATTTTTGATGCTTTGTTACAATATTATGTCAGTCTTGACCAAAGAAATGTGTCTTTGGTGTCCTTTGGGAAAACTTCTCGGCTTTATTGTCTCTGCGTGGCATTGAGGTCGACCCATCTAAAGTCAAAGCTATTCTAGAAATGCCCCCACCTACCGATCTTAAACAATTGCGTAGTTTATAAGGTAAGCTCGATCTATCCGAGCGTTTCATCTCCCGACTCTCGGATCGATGTCGACCTTTCCATCACCTCCTTAAAAAGACATTGACTTTGATGGGGCGAAGAGTGCCACCAAGCCTTTGAGGCTCTCAAAGCTTATCTCTTGCGACCACCCGTGCTTATCCCACCCCGGGACGACCGCCCTTTCTATCTTTACCTTTCGCCACGACCACGCATTTTTGTAGGGGCCATGCTTGCACATCGTGACTACGAGAATCGAGAACAATTTGTTTATTATATAAGTCGTACTTTGGTGGACTATGAGACTAGGTATACACATGTAGAAAAGTTATGCCTAGCCCTATCATTCGTGGCCACCAAACTCCGACACTACCTTTGAATCACAAAACTTTCGTCATCACCAACACGGACCCCATCCATTACATGTATGCCAAACCTCATCTAAACCAACGCATGCGGATGGCTCATGCTCCTCGCCGACCTCGACCTTGAGTTTGTCACGAGAAATCAATCAAAGGACAAACCATCGTCAGACCAACTTGCGGAAGCCCCTTTACCTGGGGAACAATTTACCAATTTTACATTCCCCGACGAACTCATCGCCACTCTTTCACTCGGGGAGGAGTCGTATCCAATGACCCTCTTCTTGATGGATCAAATGCCAGGCGGTGGAGGAGCCGGCGTTGTTCTCATTCCTCTCGGCCGCTGAGCCTATGCCTCTCTCATTCGACTCGATTTCCCTTGCACTAATAATACGGCGGAATACGAGGCCCTTGTTGCAGGTCTCAAGTTGCGTTACACTTAGGTATCAAATCTATCAATATTTTTGGCGACTCTCAATTTGGTAGTCAATCAAGTTATGGGCATCTACCAATGCAAAATGAGGAACTTCAAAAGTACAAACACTACGTGGATTCACTTCTAGCCTTATTTACTCGCATTATTCTATCAAACCATTCCCGCTCCACTAACAAATTTGCGGATACTATGGCTTGCTTAGCCTCGCAAATTCAGCTTCATCAATTGACTCGACATTTTCGTCTTGGTCAACAACTCTTTGCCCCATCTTATTTGAGCCTCGGTTGTTTGTACGATAAATAATGTGTATACATGGTAATTCGCGAGGATACAGTATCACCAATTTCACGACTACCTTACTGACCTCTGTTCTCCCATCGACCTTCTAGTACCGGAAAAGCGCGTTTCTTAAGCGCGTTTCTCGTTATGTTGTTATGGGGGACTCCTTTATAAACGTGGCTTTGATGGCATCCTCCTTCGATGTCTCACCGGTGCGGAGGTCACCCATACCATCCAACAAGTCCATGACGGTATTTGTGGTGGACATTTTAGCGGCCTTGCCGTGGCCAAACGAATCCTCCGCCTAGGTTATTATTGGCCTACTCTCAATAACGATTGCTATGAATATGTTAAGCGTTGTGTTATGTGTCAACAACATGCCAACCTTCAACATACTCCTAGCCACCCATTCTTCTGAGTCGCCCGAGATCTTTGGCCTTTCTCACAATGGGGTTTAGACCTTATTGGTGAGATTCATCCGTCCTCTTCGCAACGTCACCGATGGATTATCACGGCAACCGAATATTACACAAAATGGGTGGAGGCTATTCCGCTCATTTCAACTAAAAAAGAAAAAATTGTAGAGTTCATTAACCACCACATTATCATCGTTTTGGTGTTCCTCATCTCGCACGATAACGAGATAATGGAAAATCTTTCAAAAACAAGTTGTTCACGGGACCTTTGCGACAACTTTGGTATCAAACTCACTTCTCATCACCCTACTATCCACAAGCAAATGGACAAGTGAATCCTCTAATAAAACCCTAACCAAAATCCTCATGAAAGTTGTCGATGAATCGGAAGAAATTGGCACGATCACATCCCCTTTGCCCTTTGGGCTTATCGTACTAGCATTCGTACCTCCACTAATGCCACACCTTTTTCTTTGGTATATGGTATAGTGCAGGTTGTCATGCCTCTCGAAGTACAAATACCCTCCTTAGAATATCTCTTGAGGATATTCTCACCCAGCGATGATTTCCGCCAAGAGCGGTTAGCCCAGTGGAGCTTCTTGACGAGCGTCGTCTTACGGCTCTTGATCACCTCCAAATCTATCAAAACGTATCAAGCGTGCTTATGATAAGCGACTTCATGAGCGTACCTTTAAGGTTGGTGATCTTGTCCTCAAAGAGAATCAACATGTAACCAAACTAGAAAAGAGCAAACGTGGAAAATTTGCTCCTAATTGGATTGGGCCTTATATAATCACTCACTTATGGATCGAGGCACTTATCGTTTAGCTTAAGCAATGGTAAACTGAGCACTGAACCCCTTAATGCCTTGCATCTTCGACCATTCTCTTTGTTGAATTTAGTGTTATATCACTTCTTATCTACTGTCGCTCGTCCCTTGAGCTCACTTACCACACATACACTTTGTTTCCTACACCTCATAATAAAAATCAAGCTCACATAGTTTGATTCTCACTTCACCTCAAATGATGCCTTCCCTTTTTAGTCTAGTCCATGACTTCAAAGTATTAAAATAAGCCGTATTCTTATGAGATTTTCTTGAGTCAAACTTCCTACAAAAACTAGATGCTTCACGTCAAAAGGACATCTAGCTATCTACCTTATATATATTTGCTCCCTCGAAGGACAGCTATAAGCCAAACTATTGCTACTTTATTATATATATACTACTCCCCAGAAGGGACATGCTATGCACTAAAATCATATCTGCTACTATAAATAGTTTGCTCCCTCGAAGGACAGCTATATACACGGTCGACCTTTATCGAAGCTTCTCGCATTGATTAGCTTTGTGAAGACCTCAAGAATAGTACAATCAATATCCCTTGTAGACTTCCCGCATCGATCGGTCTATATTCAGTAAAATAAAAGCCTCATTCAAAAGAACTTTTGAGTCATGGACTTGTCTATTTAGGGTAGGTTCTCTTTCGTCAGAACACTCGCTTTGTAACAAGTTCTCTGTACCTCCGTTATATCATCCACCTCACCTCACCATTTGTTTGACTCAAGGGACGTGACGTACACCCGATATATTGTGATCATACTGACTCTTTTCACCTATTGACTTCTTGTCATGCACGGTACTAGGGCTTGAAGCTCGTTCTACGTTGTGTGGTTTGTTTAGCTCTTTTCACCTACGGAGCACTCTTTCCTCTTTGCCTCGCATCTAGGATTGTGTGTTGATCTTAATCAGGACATGGTTCCCTTCTACTTGGGTAGGCTAACTTTCGCTTCCCTTATACCTTTTACAACATTACCAATTCGTTACCAACACCCTCAACCTTACCTTACCAATATTAATATCAATATTTTTACCAACCAACCAATTGCCTAACCATACCAAATTGCCTAAATTCACCTCTCCCTGGTCCTAAGGGAGAACTACATCGGTCTGAGGCCCCTCCTTGCTTTGTGCAATGGGCTATGTAGGCAGCACTTAGGAGACATGGGGTCTCCCAAGGTTAGCTCGACCATCCCCTACCATAACCTATCATGTGTGGTAAATATAAATATTTTTGTGTATTTCTATTTAATCACATTCCTCTTTATCCTTTTTCAAAACACCAAAAATCACAACGCAAACATTCTTATTATTATCATAACTCAAATCAACATACATATTCAGTCTTATTTAGATGTTAAACAAATACATCTTCTCTATCATCGACACGCTTGAGTTGGCATCCTTATTTATTCTTATACCTCTATAACATTTACTTAGACCCTCACGATTCATCCCGGCCAGGAGATGATCGTGATCATCGGCATACCTCTCGCCGGGCCTCTCCGTCCTCAAAGGTATCGCGTGGCTGTTAGTACCGCCCAGCGATCTGATCTGTCAATCTCTCCTGTAACATATGAATACGCCTCTCGCATGGAGGAATCCAGCCTCTAGTCTCTCTGCTCGTGACTCCGCAACCGCTAACAATCCTCTTGTCTCATTCATCTGCGTTTGGAGCTGATGAACTAAACTCTGCAGACGATCTCTCTCCGTTATAATCACAGCTATGTCAGGGCGATCACGTACACCTCGCAGCTCTGCTACCCACCATAACCTATAGGCCTCTGTCGTTCCTGCATCCATTACCCTGCGATCAGCTGCTATCTCCTCTGGCCCTTCTGGAGGTGTTGGCCGGGGAGGTGAGAATGTTGCCTCGGCGTCGATCCTCATATATGGTCTATAAGCCAGGGGTATATCCTGCACAAATCCGAATTGTCGCCGCACGCGATCTAGAGGAATCCTCTCATACTCACAGTGCGTGCCTGCGATCCACCTAAATCGCTCTACACCCCTCAACTCCTCGGCTATGTTCTCTGTTACCATATAGTTCCCGTAAGGCCTCAATGAGATATCCATGATCGTCACCCTCTCCCATACCTGCTGTAATACTCAATGTCACCCGTCACGGCACGGGATCTTGCCTCTTGTTATGTCTGCGGACCCATCGTCACGAATCCCGACCTCTGTACTCCGGTCTCTCATTTGGATGGGTCGACTTTATTGGTCGCACACAAACAATGTGCTCATAGGCCCAACAGGTGTAATAAGTATGAACAATCCAGTGTAGTCTGTGATTTCACCTCAAGCCCATAAACCCTGTATAACTCCGCCAAATATGCGGTGCCCATGCAAAAGTCACGTTCCTTTCTATCATCTCCCAAATAACACACATCAATGCCTTTGGAAATCTTCCCCCATCCGCCTCGTGTAATGCATAATACCCTACCGCTATCATTAATATCACTGCTAACCTTGTCTCCTCAGGGTGTGCTGCATACATTATCCCATATGTGAATGTCAAACCTCGTTGTGTCAAATCTCGTGCGTATGGACCAAATACTGCTGTTATCGCTCCCCGCGCTGCGCTAGGTAATGCACGATATCTTGGTTTTCTGTAATAGGAAGTCTCAAAATACGGAACACATCTTCCGATGTTATTGTCATCTCCCTGTTGGCGGATAGAAGGTATTCTTCTCTGGATTCCATCTTTGATCAAGCGCGCATGACATAGCATGGTTATGTGCGATTCGTGAATAATAGCGGATTCCACTTAACCCCAAACGATTTATCAATGTCCATTAAATTTGGTGTTACATCCGCTCGGATTCGTGACAACAGCTTATTTGGTACACTATCATTCATCCTCATACTGCCGCCTCTGCTGCTGCATACGTCCACAACAACAAATAACCATTGATCCATCGAATCCCTAAAGGTTTTTCTCACATGCGGAAATTCCTCGATGGTAGGTATCGGTTATAAATAATGATACCGGTTCGATGAATCGATACCGGTTATCCTAACCGCTATCGGTCCATCAATTACATACACCTTGCCTAAACAACCACCTACGACAATAAATTGATCGTTTATTCCTCTCTATACACATAGACATACCCGAAACCCTTGATTACCTACCCCATAACACTCACCTCACCTATAACCCTTGCTATCACGTTTTCTTTATCATATCTACCCACTTAATCTCCCTCCTCCTATTTACAAAACATGCAAACACCAAATTACAACCAAATCGTTTACCTCTTGGGCTGCAGCAGCTTGCGGTGGAACTTGTCTTCCCTCTCGTCCATGCCTGCTGGATGCTTCTCCTCGTTCAACCATGCTCACCACCCTCTTCAAATATAGCTTGGATTTGTCTTCTTGATCTCACCACAATCACGTTACCTGTCTCTTTCCTCCTTATCACTCAAATCTCTCATGCAATTACTTGTCTCAGTCGTTAAAATAGCGTCGCATTCGCATATTTAACATCTTGCATGCCTCTCAAAATAAGAACTTCATTTGCCACCTACGCTTTTCTATTTTTAGAAAAATCTCATTTTGGAATAACCGGTATCGGTTACCTAACCGATATCGGTCTATACTATACCGACATCGGTTAGCTAACCGACGCGTCGGTCACATACCCACCTTTTTCAAAACATAGTCATTTTCTTTATTTTTATCTAATTTTTGGAGGTGCGCCTCTCTTTTTCCTGCATACCAACACCGATAGCTATAATATTTTCATCAAATCCACATCTCATTACGATTTCATCCATATCATCTATCCACATTACCAAAACAAACAAATCATCAACAAACGATATCAAAAACCATTAATCTATATACCATTTGGATCCAACTTAACAGCTACATACATACATTTTCATAAAATCAGTGACAAAACATACAACATTTCATAATACAACATGTCAATTAAACTCATCATTTATATCTACATACATCCCATCCACAAAAGACATCAACATCATTAATATATAACACCATGTAAATCCAACTCATCATACATCAAATATCACAAACCATCGACAAAACATTTAACGCATTTTTAAACACAGCATGTGGATCAAAACATCATATCTATATATATATACAAGGTTTCAAATATACAATGTGCCCTGCATCGGGGCCTCTGTGATCTCATAATACAACAAAGCCGGCGCGCAGGCCGCAATAACCGTCAAAAACCTCAACACGGCTCGCAGGCCGGTCTCTCATATCAAAAACAGACTCGGCTCGAGGCCGTATCAGCTGTCTGACACCTGTACTCGGCTCATGAGGCGGTATAATAAATACATGAATGAATCAATGAATAATATGTAGGCACGCATGCCTCTATCAACACAACCGGTTCGCAGACCGGTGCCCATGTCCAATATACAAAAAGTGCAGGGACCCCTCAGCTCTCTCCACCTCCCTCCCTCTGCTGTCTGCTGCTCCCTGGTCCACTGCCTGCCTCGCCTCGCCTGTGACTGTGACGGACCCACCGGTGTGGCTGGCCCTCCTGAGACCTCGGCTCAGAGGTCTCTGCTCTTCTATGTGCCGCATGGGGTTGATAATCAGCCAGTGCCATCAAGAATATCCACGATAGTATTGGGCCTCCGCTCTAGCCTCCATGTAACACTCTCGAGCCACCGTAGGTCTTGGGCCTGGTCCTCGACACCTCTACCCGGTGCCCCCTGTCTGTGCTTTGGTGGTGCCGGTGCATTGGTGGTGCACAATGTGGCTATGGTACTGTGACTTTCGCACTGCACAATGCTACTTGCACTTGGGCCGTAATGTATCTGCATTCTTTGGTGGTGGTACTGCACTGCTGTGCTGTGGGGTGCTATCACACTCTACTGCTATACTGCTGCCTGGTGGTGGTGCCATCGTGCTGCACTTTGACCCCTGAGTGATCTCGCTCTCGCCATCACCGCCGCTAAGTCCGGTGCATGTGCGGTTTGTCTTTACCCTCGTTGCTCTCGACGGCCCACCAAACCATATATGCTCCCGTACAGCCAGCATCATCTACAGTGTCATCTGCCGGCCTCTCAGCAACCCAATCTGGATCCACGGGCTGTGGTGCAGGCAGTGGGGCCTCTACATCATCCCTCCGGTACTGAGGGAAGCGAGGGGGCTCATCCTGTCGTAGCCCCATCTGCCTGCGTACCCTCTCCAGGGGTATCCTCTCATACTCTCCCGGCCTCCGTCCCGCTATCCAGAATGTGTACTGGATCCACTGCAACTGTCCTCGGGCTCCTCCACGGGGGTGATGACCTCTATATGGTCTCCATACAATATCTACCACTGTCAGGCCCTCTAATAAATGCCTGTAGTAAGTAACGTCTCGCCCTGCAAGCACTGCTCGTGGCTGACCCACGACCCCCAACCACCTCTGAAAGCCATATCTATATATGACCTGTGGCCCTGGCTGCTGGGGTAATCCTACTGGTCTAATGCATATGATGTGCTCATATGCCCAACAGTGAAGCAAAAATGTCGAACAAATCCCAAATCGCCTCATCCGGTGATAGCCCCACAGCTCTCTATATAACTGCACCAGGTATACTGGTGCCCAAGCATAACATGTGTGCTCCTCCACCATCTCATGTAGCACCCCCATCAGGGCCCGTGGAAAGCGGCCTCCTCTCGAGTCCGGGAGGCGGCGGGTGTGATCCGATCATCATCAACACGGCAAGCCGTGTCTCATGTCGGTGCGCACGGTACATATCCCCATACCCGATACTCGCGTTGTGATATGTCAATAAGCGTAATGGCTACATCCCAAAACCCAGTAGGATCTTGTCCATGGCTGTCTCTGCATCCACCTGAAAGATGGCCTCTCCATCGATAGGTAATCGAAGGATGCGATACACATCCTCCAATGTGATGGTCATCTCTCCAGTCGGGAGATGGAACACATTGGTCGCCGGATCCCATCTCTCGATGAGGGCAACCATCAAACTATGATCTCTGTCGATCGCTCTGTATCGCTGGACTCCGCCGAGTCCCACCTCGCGCATGATAGCCCAGTGTGCTGCGGACACATGTGGTCGCATCCGGCTCAACAGTGGGGGCATCCTGTCCCGCATCGTCAGCTGCTGACGTGCCTGCAAAACCAACCCACAACCTTAGCCCTACTCTTTATCACAACATCTACTTTACCCTCTATACCCCCTTTTATCCCCCGACCACACCCCGACTCTCTAACACACCCCTCTACCCACCTACCTTCTCCACACCCCGACTCCTAACACACCCCTCTACCCACCTACCTTCTCCACACCCCGACTCCCTAACACACCCCTCTACCCACCTATCTTCTCCAATATCCCACTCCCTCTTCACACCCAAACAAACAACCCCCACCATACTACCACACAACCAAAACGATACCCAAACAACCAAATCCAACAACCGACACAACCTAAATCATATCAAAACATCCCTATCCCACCCCAATCATACCAAAACACCAACTCAACTCAACCACACAACCCAAACTACACCCACACACCCAAACTATACCCAAAAACTTAACTCCACCACACAACCCAAACCACGCCCACACACCCAAACCACATAAACAAAAAAAAAAAAAAAAACAAAAACAACCAAACCACAAAAACAAAAACAAAAACAAAAACAACCAAACCACAAAAACAAAACAAAAAAACAAAAACAACCACAACATAAACACACAACACCACTTACGTGCCGATATATCGACCGACGCCACAAACACAAACCACCGTGACCTTAAAATTTGCGACCGATGTTGGTCGGCCAGATGTATTACCCGAGCCAAACCCCCGCGCGGCCCCCAACCTACATTTTTTCATTTTTCTCCCTCTCTACCCACCCAAACACCCTAAAAACCTACCCACCCAGCCGCCTCGGCTTATTTCACCTATCTACCCTCTCCCTTTTTCAAATTATTTCCATTTTCTAATTATTTCCTAAAAACATGTACATTCCTACCCAAACCCCAAATCTAGCTTAATAACATCAAATGAACACAATGCAAGGTTTCGAACTTACCGGTACGACGACACGTCGTCATGGTGGGATGGGTGGTGGTGGTCCAGCTGGTCCAGCTCCTCCTGCTGGCTGTGCCATGGCTCCAAATGTCCTCTTCTGGGTCCTCAACCAATCAACTACTGCCTCCTCCTCACTCGGGCCCGCCAATCACCTCACTTCTCCACTCAACTAGTGCCACCTCAGCCAACAAATACACCAATATCAATATTCCACCTCAGACAACTTAATTTGGTTTCCAAATTGACAAAGTGACAATGACCGGCCGTATTTTTCTTTTTATAGGTTTTTAACATAGAACCGATACCGGTCAAATCGTGCCCTAAGGAACCGGCGTCGGTTATCTAACCGGTAGCGGTCATAGATAACCGATATCGGTTTTGTCCTTTTTTACCCAACTTTTTGCCCTTATTCACTACTTTCCCTTTCCCACCACATTGCCTCTTTACCACATCGCCTATATGCTCCATTGCTCTTTAGCCGTTTTTGACTTCACCGGCCCGACCCAAGGCCGCAACCAACCACTCCGGCCCGACCCAAGGCCGCACCCCAACCATTTGGCCCGACCCAAGGCCTCACCCTAACCATTCGGCCCGACCTTAGGCCGTCCCCCAACCATTCGGCCCGACCTTAGGCCGTCACCCAACCATTTGGCCCGACCCAAGGCCGCCACCCTAACAACTTGGCCTGACCCAAGGCCTCAACCTACCTATCCGGCCCGACCCAAGGCCTCACCCTAACCATTCGGCCCGAGGCCGCCCCCAACCATTCGGCCCGACCTTAGGCCGTCACCCAACCATTTGGCCCGACCCAAGGCCGCCACCCTAACAACTTGGCCTGACCCAAGGCCTCAACCTACCTATCCGGCCCGACCCAAGGCCTCAACCTACCTATCCGGCCCGACCCAAGGCCTCACCCTACCCATTTGGCCCGACCCAAGGCCGCAACCCAACAACTTGGCCCGACCCACGGCCGTATCACTTCAATACCTTACCCAACATCAACAACATACACTTTTATCCACCCATCATGTAGCTTTTTGTTCCATCGAGCTCACCTGTTCGTGTTTTAGCATGATTAGGGTCCCTGACTTGCTCTGCCGACCAACTTTGCCTAGACCTCGACCGTGACGTTTATCTCAACCAAACCAACCATTTGGTACTGCCGAACATGCCTAAACGTTCCTGTACCTTACCTGTTATATACCCTGGAGCTACTTCCTATGCCTTGGATACCAGGATTATATCACCCTTGTTTGGATAAACTATCGACCTTTGCCTATGCATTGCTGGTTTGCTCATCAAATCATGTACCCTAGTCGCATTATTGCATTTCAACGTGCGTCTGCTTCCTTGGACCTACCCCACCATCTCACCATCATCTCTACACCATTTACCCTTTATCAACCCTATCCCTGATTTCACGCGATCTCAATCTGTGCTAGATTTGAGGGGGATTACCTATACCCTTAATGAGGGAGACCACTTCATATTATTTATCCAGTGCACTTTACAAAACAAGCTACACGACAATAAGGGGCTAATGTAGACACCAAATTTGTGTCTTACGACCCCTTGTGACCCGCATCTCATTTCGCAACCTAACCTCATCACCTAAACCTTACACAATTATTTATTAATTACCTTGTAATTGATAAATCCACATCACCTTACCTGCCACCTCATTTTGCCACCTCATCATGACCTAGTCCTAACCCTAAACTAACCTAATTAAGACCTATAACTTGGTCCACACCTACACCCATGACTAATGACCCCTTTCTCGCACCCAAAACCGACCTTCTAGTCACTTGACCAAGCCCGCAACTAATCTCTCGGGAGAAAAGCAGGGAAAGTGGGTGATTTTACTAAAAATAGCCTACTTTTTCCTAACCGATACCGGTTCCTACTCGACCGCCGTCGGTTACGTAACCGCCATCGGTTCCCTGTAAATGGGCTCCCCAAACCAAAAACAAAGGTGGAAGGATTTTTGGATCAACAGAGATCAGCAGGAGCGATCAAGAGAATCCGGATCTTTACTTGGCCGAGCAGAGACGAGTGAAGAAACCAGAAGAGTTTGCAGCAAAGGAGATCAAGCCCAAAACTGCAACGGAATAGCCAGAAACCTGTGATACTCAGCTGATCATCGGGAGGGAGATCTCTCATCTTCTGTGTGTCAAGCCATCTTACCTAAGTTCTGCCTTTGTCATCAGAGTTCCTGGACCTGCATCTTCGTCAATAACCAGTAAGTTACATCTTGCATGTCCTCTTTAATAACATTTCTTAGACTTTTTGAATCACAGTCCCCATAAATCCATTCCTAGATCCACTACCCAACGTGTCATTGCATCTAACTATCATTCATTTACCTCTCACCATCTCATTACCTAATATCACTCATATACCAGCCTTACCAACAACACCGTTACCCTACGACACAACCAACCCCATAAAACAACCAACCCACGATCCTAGACCATACCGATATCGGTTATTAGAACCAAAGTATCAGCATCGGTTATTGTGACTCAAAACCAGAAATCAGCCTTTCCCTGCCGTCTCAACGAAGCAATTTAATTGATATTTTACGCTTTTGGTGTTAATTCATATTATAGGGGAACCGACCACCTTCGAAAGGAAGTTTTATATTTCCGGGCCCAAGGCAGTTCCCTCATTTATTGTCTAATCAAAATCTTGTGGTCTTGTGTTCTTATTTCGCAGTAGTCCTTCCAAGACAAAAGGAGTTCTTCGCAGCCAACCCGATCTTTCTCTACGGTACACGCACACCATTTCGACATTCAAATGTATTCCTCCTAGCCCTAACCTTATCTCTGTTTCTAAAAGGAATGAAAGGATAGAAATAACTCTATTCCCAGGAAGCAGAAGCATTCCGAGCGAAACACCCGTGCACCCACGAAAGAGCTTTACCAAATGAAGGGTGGGGTGCGGGACCATAGAGGAAGATAGATTTTTTTTCCAAAATTAGAAAAAGGTTAAGTTAGTGGTTACGGGCCCGCGTGCCTGCGGAAATGCTTCCAAAAGCGAAGGGTGGGGCCGGGGAAAATTTTCCAAATTTTCCTTTTTCAAACTTAGATTATTTTTGACAAAAATGTTTTCGTGTTGGCGGAGTGGCGGGAAACATGTAATATCCCACTTCCGGGATCAATATGAAAATTAGGCAAACCACCAACTCTTCAATGCTCCAATCAAATACAAATAGTCAAATCCAATGTAAATATTTGAACTCGATCAAATAGATGACTCAATAAACCCAATAGAAGGGGTTTAATGGCCTCTAATGAATGGCTTACTCCCACTGAAGCTAAAATCTTCAAGAATCAATTCTTGATGGATTAATTATAAATGAGCCATGCAAACATGCTCTAAAAGTAGTGCTTAAAGCATCAAGGAAACATACCACTCTCATTGTCAAAGTAAGGATGTCTTAGTCATAAAAGGGATGTAAACAAGTTACGATCCACTGCTACTATGGTTTGCTGCTATGGAGCTCCACAATTCTATTAAACCAAGCCTCATCAACAGCAAATGATATCCAAACTGATCATTGAACCATGCAATATTATATTCAACAAATAGACCCAGATCGCAGCCTTGAAGAGGCCCAAACTTACCAACAAATCATGCAATTACCAGTCGCTGGGCTTAATAAAATTGCACTAACAGTTTGCTGCTTATGTTAGGATCAAAACATGTAATAAATGCCCAACTTTCACCCCTAAAGAAGTCACTGTTTGATGGAAATGAAGGCAGCCTACAGATCGCTATTACAAGGGCTCCAAAAACATCATTAAATCATCAATAAGTGAATGGCAGAGATGCATACCAACCCAGATTTATACCTCTCATACAAGTCGCATGAACTGCTCCAAAGGCATATATTAAATCTGATCCAAACTTTATCTATAGATCGCTGCAAAAGGGTTGATTATCCACTAAACAAGCATACAAAATCATATCCGAATCTCCCTATCCAAATCACTGCTATTAGAGGTTGCAAAACACCACAATACCATGCACTAATCAGATCACCATACTCAGAAATAACAATCACATAGAAGACATGCAAATGAGATGGAAAATCGCTGCTAATATGTTCACTTTGCACTCAGCTTTATCCTCTAAACCAGTCACCAACAAAGCATGCAATTCGCTAGGGTTTTCGTTGGGATATAGAACAAAATATTGCATTCAAACCAGTAGCTTCAGTCAACACATAAGCACCATAAAAGTTGTTGTAACAAGGGCACAATAACCTGCAAAAATCTGAACGATCCATACCAAGTAATGCATGCAAAACAGTCCACAAAATACCATAAAAGAAGTCGCTAGGGTTTAGAGAACCACACACCCAAATCAATTTGCAAAAACACTCATAAACCCGCTGCTACAGTGACGCTACAGTGACGTCGCTACAGTAAAAGGACAGATTTCACTTGCAAATTAAATCAAATGCTTGCCAAAACCAAAGACATGGATCTCACAAATAAATACTTCAACTAAATCTCAAAACCAGCTTGATCCAACCTCCCACGCAAGAGAGATAGAACATCAAAGGGCATGCATCCCACTCCAAGCATGGAGTATCAAAATAAGTTCATCATAACATAATAATAATAATGGTCCTAGCACTCCTTTTATAAGCAAGGAGGCACAAAATTCGAAAACCCTAGGAGAAGGAAAATATTAAATAAAAGCAGTTTGTCTTCCCTAGGTGTGGCGTCCCCTTTGCAAAGGGTGATTTTATAAATTAAAAGCCACCTAAATATTTATTTAATTAATTCCCCATTTAATTTTTATATTTTGGGAATTAAATTAAATAATCTTCATAATTAAATAATTAAATAATTATTGCTCCAGGCAATAATATTTAATTATTTATTAAAAATGTTCCCCTTGCACATCCCGAAGCCCATGGGGACGCATAGGCTAAGGGTCTTCAAAAATGGGGACATTACAGTCCTCCCTTCCCAAGATTGCTTGCCCTCAAGCAATAGCAAGCTCATGCCTCCGGTACCTCCATGGTAGCACTCCAAGAACCGGGTTCCCATGCCACTCAAGTGGAGTAGCATTTGTAAGATCTTTGGCTGCTTCATCCTCCTAAAAGTGGGGAGTGAAAACTGCTGCAATTTATTCTTCAAACCTGCACATGAAACAAACCAGTTAGAAAAATGAGTGTTGAAGAACACTCTCCTTGCTTCTCCTTGGTATCTCCATGGCTTGGATAGTGCCCAACTTCCTTTCATGCATGGGCTGCCCCCACAAACTGCTATGCAGTCCCATACTCTGTTGTAGTCATGTCGTTTCTCATCAAAATCAGATTTAGCCCTCCCCAATCAATCATGCATGAGTCACAACCAAACACCCATAACCATATCATCATCTGCTCATCAAAAATCTGAACTGTAGAATTAAACAACCTTGCATGATTTGACTTCTCATTCTGCTGTCCCAAAATTTCAGTCATATGCTTCCAGGTTTTCCTGTACTTTTGCCACACTTTTTCCCACCAAATGTTAGCTACAAGAACAAGCCATACATTATTCCTCGTGAAACTCCATTGGATGTGGAAAAACTCATTACTCATAAAAGAACATGAGTCAAAAACTTCATCACCCTTCTTATTATGTGGCCCATGATCATAAGGAATGTTGAATGAGTAATATAGCAATCCAAAAATAATAGATTCAACTAGTGCCAACAACCATAAATCATTCTTTCCATTACCATAAAATGTGCATGTAACAGGACCAACTAAGTGGCTTTCATAAAAGAATGCAGCAGCAACTATAACCATAGAAAATATGTTCGTGGCTGTCCCGAAAAACTCAACAATACATATCACTTCATCCCTTATTTCAAAAAAAAATCAGTCATCATGCCTACTTGGAAATTCATCATGTAGTGGTGCCATGTGTTCAAGCAATTACCTTGAGGTGGGAGAACTTTCTCTCTCCCAAAAGTGGATGCTTGGATCACCAAGAAGAGTACCCTGGGCTGATTACTCGCTGCTGTCCATAACCCCAAAAAAATACCCAACTCATGATGGAAGATGTGTGTCCCACTATCCAACAAGTTAAAAACAACAAGACATTCATCACAAGTGATTAGAGTAGGCTTAAAAAACTGAAAATTACCATTCTTTATGGTTGCCTTCATGATGTGAATGGCAAGAGGAATAATGGTGTTGCTGCTATGATGTCCATAATTCTTCCTTGGGCTGCCCCCAACTTCTTCTAAACTCAGAATTTCTGAGTTTGGTGCAGCGTGTTTTTCTCCCTCATTCTCCTCATCCAAAACCTCTTTTTCTTCCCTACAAGTGTGCATGCTTGGTGGGTAATGATGTGGGACCTTTATGGGACTTATGCCTTCCTTTTGTTCTTTCAATGGCTCACGGTGGGACCTCAAATCTGATTTTTCAAAGTGCAGATCTGAGTCTTCCCTTTGCTTCTTCTTTATGACTCCCTTTTTTGTCACTATATCATGCATGCGAATGTTAGAAGAAAAAGACATCTTTTCAATCAACAAAGCATTTTTACCTTGCTCTTTCTTCGATCCTTCATCTTCTTGTCCATGGGAGGTAGGTGACTCTATATGGCCATTGACTTCTTTGATGAGCTTATCCCAAGTATGCATCAACCGAAGTCTTTCCTCTTTTGATCCACTTCTTTTCCTCTTCAAGTTACAAAACCCTTGGAGGGTCAAGAGGGCTTGGGTCTCTTGACTTAGTGCCCGGTATTCTTTGCAATAAGTATCAAAGTCATGCTTGAGCCATTCCTTCCATTCACCGTCACTAGCAAGCCCCATGATCTAATCTCTGCAAGCAACACCCACAAGGAGTAGAGGAAAGTAGCTCTGATACCACTGTAATATCCCACTTCCTGGGATCAATATGAAAATTAGGCAAACCACCAACTCTTAAATGCTCCAATCAAATACAAATAGTCAAATCCAGTCAAAAATATTTGAACCAATCAAATAGATGACTCAATAAACCCAATAGAAGGGGTTTAATGGCCTCTAATGAATGGCTTACTCCCAGCTGAAGCTAAACTCTTCAGGAATCAGACTTCTTGATGGATTAATTATAAATGAGCTCATGCAAACATGCTCTAAAAGTAGTGCTTAAAGCATCAAGGAAACATACCACTCTCAGCTGTCAAAGTAAGGATGTCTTAGTCATAAAAGGGATGCAAACAAGTTACGATCCACTGCTACTATGGTTTGCTGCTATGGAGCTCCACAATTCTATTAAACCAAGCCTCATCAACAACAAATGATATCCAAACTGATCATTGAACCATGAAATATTATATTCAACAAATAGTCCCAGATCATAGCCTTGAAGAGGCCCAAACTTACCAACAAATCATGCAATTACCAGTTGCTGGGCTTAATAAAATTGCACTAACAGTTTGCTGCTTATGTTAGGATCAAAACATGTAATAAATGCCCAACTTTCACCCCTAAAGAAGTCGTTGTTTGATGGAAATGAAGGCAGCCTACAGATCGCTATTACAAGGGCTCCAAAAACATCATTAAATCATCAATAAGTGAATGGTAGAGATGCATACCAACCCAAATTTATACATCTCATACAAGTCGCATGAACTGCTCCAAAGGCATATATTAAATCTGATCCAAACTTTATCTATAGATCGCTACAAAAGGGTTGATTATCCACTAAACAAGCATACAAAATCATATCCAAATCTCCCTATCCAAATCACCGCTATTAGAGGTTGCAAAACACCACAATACCATGAAATAATCAGATCACCATACTCAGAAATAACAATCACATAGAATACATGCAAAAGATATGGAAAATCGCTGCTAATATGTTCACTTTGCACTCAGCTTTATCCTCTAAACCTTGAGTCACCAACAAAGCATGTAATTGCTAGGGTTTTTGCAGGATATAGAACAAAATATTACATTCAAACCAGTAGCTTCAGTCAACACATAAACACCATAAAAGTTGTTGTAACAAGGGCACAATAACCTGCAAAAATATGAATGATCCATACCAAGTAATGCATGCAAAAACAGTCCACAAAATACCATAAAAGAAGTTGCTGGGTTTAGAGAACCACACACCCAAATCAATTTGCAAAAACACTCATAAACCCGCTCGCTACAAAGTGACATCGCACGATAAAAGGACAGATTTCACTTGCAAATTAAATCAAATGCTTGCCAAAACCAAAGACATGGATCTCACAAATAAATACTTCAAATAAATCTCAAAACCAGCTCGATCCAACCTCCCACGCAAGAGAGAGATAGAACATCAAAGGGCATGCATCCCAACTCCAAGCATGGAGTATCAAAATAAGTTCATCATAACATAATAATAATAATGGTCCTAGCACTCCTTTTATAAGCAAGGAGGCACAAAATTCGAAAACCCTAGGAGAAGGAAAATATTAAATAAAAGTAGTTTGTCTTCCCTAGGTGTGGCGTCCCCTTTACAAAGGGTGATTTTATAAATTAAAAGCCACCTAAATATTTATTTAATTAATTCCCCATTTAATTTTTATATTTTGGGAATTAAATTAAATAATCTTCATAATTAAATAATTAAATAATTATTGCTCCAGGCAATAATATTTAATTATTTATTAAAAATGTTCCCCTTGCACATCCCGAAGCCCATGGGGACGCATAGGCTAAGGGTCTTCAGAAAATGGGGACATTACAGAACATAATGCCTTTAGCACTTTTGGGCAAAAAGCGCAAAAAGGAAATATTTTTCCCATGGGTCCACCCAAGAATATTTTATTCATTTAAATTTGTGATTAGATTATTTTGAAGCCAATTGAAGTAAAAACTTCAGAAGGCCATAAATTTTAATAGGAACTCGGTTTTTGGCAAACGAGGACTTTCTGGAAAGCTCTCGACATCCTCTTTGCACAACAACCTTAAGAATTTAATTTTGATAAAGTTTAAAGGGTAAATTTTGAGAAAATGTTTTGTTGTCACTTAAAAAGTGAACTGGTCATTTTAACTTATAAATTTTGTTCAAATTTGTCATTCTTTCTCCTTCAACATGTCAAACAGACATGGAGGTTTGCATTTGGAAGAATGTGGGGTAGAAAACAAAGGTCGATTTGTTCGATTGATTTGCATTTCAAAAATTACCAATGTTTACACAGTAGAAAGCTTGTAATTTTACCTTTACTCGATTTGAAGGGTTCTTTAAAAATTTCTTGAGTGTTTTAGTTTAGTTTGGGGATCATTTTGATCTCATTAAGTCCAATTAAATATTTCATTTGTCTCTTATAGATTTGCAGGGTTGTTTTGGACATTTGATAAAAAGGAATTTGCAAAGCATACAGTGAAGTAAAAATGAAGTTTGTACATTTCAAGAACAAAGATTAAACTATCTCTTTTGCCATGTAATAAAACATTGAATTTATTCCATGCTAGTTTTAAATAGTTTTCTTTCCTTCAATCAAATGATAGAGACAAGAATGCAACTTCTATTTTTTCAAAATTAAACATTTCAAATGAGATAGAGCAGTGCAATATTTCTTCATACGTGCTTCCTTTTCACTTTTACAAACAGAGGTTTCCTATTGTATATTAAACACATATTTCTAATGGAAATAAGATCATATGAACAAGGCAAAAAAATCTATTAATTCAAAGGAATCTCTTACAACTTCTTTCCCATTTATTTTCAAAATACAACATACCAAATGCATATCTTTCTTTTCTATTCACAGAATTGAATACAAGATATATTCTTCCATAATCAATTACAACTTTCATAGCTAAAACAGAGTAGTCTTTCCAACACAATAATATACAAGATCATCCACTTCAAGGTGGGAAAGGTTACAAAAGAAGTTTCACAAGGGATGTCAGAACTTTGTCTTCTTCCTCAATTACAATATACAAAATACAATTTCTTCCACATTTATTCAAAACTAAAAATAGAGTATATCTCTTTCACATTTGAATTGCAACTTTCATAGCCAATATAAAACATCTTTTCATCACAAATAATGTACAAGGTCATCCACTTCAAAGTGGGAAAGGGTTACAATAAGAATAATCTCAACAAGGATCACAAACTTGTCTTTTCCTCTGCTCCAAAACAAAGCAACATGAATATCCTCCATTTTTTTATTTCAATTTGATCACAATATAACAGGGGGAAAGGCAATGATCTCCACCCAACCAAGACATCCAATGATAAGAGAGAATCCATCCTTCTTCATTTGCCTTCAAGCCCTAACCACAATGCAATAAGAAATGTTTTCCAACACATGGCAACAACAGGATTCCACAACACACAAGCAAATTTCACATTTAAAATACAGTCCAAAGCAAAATTGTAGTTTACAACCACAGAATAAAGACAACAAACAACACTCAGGCTTCATCATGCAAGCCAAAGGAGCAAGAAACTATGGGGGATGTTGCTTATGCCTCCCAAAGGGGAAATGGGTATCACCACCTAAGAACAAACTACCAAAATATATATCATTTCAAATCCCTGACATGCCCTTATGCCTCCCCCAAGTACCCCTTATTCCTCCCATTTCCTTATGCCCCCAACCTCTTATGGCACCCCATAACAAGTAAAGAAATGCAAGTTATTTCTTTGTAAGGTGGAACCCAAATCCCAACTCCCTCCACACTTATACCTCCCCAAAACACTTATGCCTCCCACAAAATACCCCATAGTCTTCTCCTACACCATTCCTAGGCCATCTACCCAACCAGCCAACAAATAAAACAACACATTCAACCATTCACATATGCATAAAAATGAAAGGAGAGCATTTCAAGAGCTAAGCTCTTACCTCTCCATGATGGAGTTTGTTCCAAGTTCAACACAAAAAGCTCTCCAATGCAACACAATCCAAGAGATCAACAATCAACAAGTATGCAACAATCTCCAACTTTCTCCCAATTTGCAAGAGCTCCAAAACCCCAAAGCAAGTCACCAAAAATGAAGTGATAAAAGTGAAGCAACCAAAAACAAGCCAAGGAATTCGAATATATAGAAGAGGGAAGAGAAGAGGATGAGGTGGATCCATGTAGGATGCCACTTCACACATCCTCAACTCCAACAACCAAGGTCAACTTCAATCTCCAAGGCACAATAAATAAGTAGGTGAATAAATGACAGTTTTACTTACACACTCAAATCAAGCCCACACCCCATAAGGACTGAAATTGAAAGCATGTAAGAAAGTGCAATTAAAGCATACAACTTGACTTACAAAAATGCATAATGAAGGTTAGATTTAAACTCTCCAACCATAGGTAAGGTTGGTATGCAAATTTAAGAGGTATGAGACAAGTTTAACTTGTCCCACAAGCCTCCAAAATCAGCCTCCAAGGACAAATTCGAATTTCAAAGAAGGTGGAGTGTTTCACACTCAAATGTTTACTTACACATCACTTACAATACTTGATCCAAGAGCCAACAACTCTATTAATTACATTCTTATGTCCCAATTTGATTAATTGATTTTTACCAATATGATTACTCATATTACTTTACCACAATTTATTTAAATAAAAGGGAAACACACCACTTATAAAATACATACATACTAAACAAAGGAACCAAATAAAAGAAAACATAAATCCCTTGGTCACATTCGAAGGTGATCCCCCCGTGGGAATCCCTAACAATAATCAAACACACACAACAAATACAAGTTGCCATGGTGACCTTGTTGAATTCATCTAGAATTCCAATGTGGTTGGTCTCTAATCACCCGATGTGTGTTGTGATATATTTTTTAAACCTGCAAAACACAAATACTTCCTTCGGCCTCGTGGCCATATCATAACATCCAAATGAACATAAATATAATTTCAAAATCATCAATATATATGAATCACAACAACATCCACACAATCAACAATATCACTTACAATTTCATCAACAACTATATCATCATCAATTTTAATTCAATTTTCTCGGTCTACTCAATATATCCAAATATCACATGTCCTAACAACATCCATAAATATATATAACCATGTCCAACAAAGCATGTCAACATCTATATAAAATGTCTCTAACAATCATCATGCATCATATGTGAATCAGAGTCAATAATAGTCCATGCTCTAACATCTAATCATCATACTAAATCAAAAGTCACAATAATGTCCATAATATAGTCAACAAAGTGTCATAATCAATATCAAAATGTGTCGAAGGGAAGTGGGCACTACACATGTGAGTAGAGTAACAATACAATATAGAGATTTAGGCCCAGTTTCATAATGGAAACAAGACGTAAATATCTCAATTGTATGGCTATAATGTGGGCAACGTAACAACTCAAAAGAAGACAATGATGATATCACCTAACTACAAATGATAATGAGTCTCAAATATGGGTTTTTGAGACAATGAGGGCCTACTAGATTGTGAGTACGTACCATGCACACTTTCAACACTTACGCTTTGGCATTGCAACCTAGTCATGCAAGTAGAATACAAAAGTGGTAGACACATAATATGATCAAGTGGTATCCGTATATTTTGTTTCCTTTTGTCCCAAAATGGGCAGTAATAAAACAAAGGTGCAAACCAAGAGGTGTTGAAAAAAACTTGGTGTAACTTTGACAGAGTTTCACCTTGTCTTAGAACAAGTGAAAAACTAGGTTAAAGTAACACTAAATAGATTTTGTGATGAAATGTCACGTGGTTTCAACTTTAAGAGATTATTTCCCTTGTTCAAAAAACAAGAGTTTGAATCCAACAAATTTTTCACTTTGTGAGAGCTCTCAAGTATAACAACTAAGACAAAAATTGGCTCCAAGCCGACAAGCTTTCCTAGGGGTTCTCTCTCTATGTGTCACAAGATATCTCTACGAGCTCGATTTACCAAGGTTTCCCAAGGATTATCTGGCTTTACTTTACCCCCTTCTAATACAATGAGCAACTAGTGTGTTTAGTTGTATTATCACTAGGTCGCAATGAAAATAACTTTGACTCTAAAATTTTAAGGAGTACTAGTTAATTCGGAAGTGTGGAGCACTTTCTGTTTTGTTCACAAGGTTCCCTCTTACATGAACTAATTTAGGGTTCCTAGGACCACCCCCATTGTTGTAGCTTAAGGCTTATGCCAAAGGGGTTATGTCCTAGTTAAGCAGATAAGCCATAACTCTAAACCAAAACTTGTAAATACAATGTGATGATTGTGGTGTGTTTTTATCTTTTTAATGTGGTTTTTGTCGCACTCCTTTTGGCAACCTACAATCACACATGAATGTTAGAATTTGGTTTGAAGAGAGCCCTTATTTCTTTGACAAGTGTTTTAGGTCCTTCACATAAATGGTTAGTAGTTCAAAAAGATTCACAATATCATAGAAATATAGCAATGAAAATGCTTGTAAATCAACTAACTACTATCAATATTTTCAAAAACAAGGTTTATTCCCAATTAATCCAAGTGCTTCTTAATGAAAAGACTAAAATTGATTTTGGTTCCCAAGATCACACTAGGTGCAAGGGAAGAGCATACACAAATTTTAGCCTTGATTATTTATCAAGTGAAAAATCTCTTAAACTAAAAGATCAAGTACATGTCAAAAATGAAAGTTTATTCCCTTAAGCACAAAATGAATGATGATTGTTCCTACTTACTCCCAAGAAGCAAAAAGTGGTTTAGGGGTGTTTTTGGTTCTCAAGATCACACTAGGTGCAAGAGAAGAGCATACACAACCCTATTCCAAACTCAAAAAAATATGAAAAAATAATCACTCATCAAATCCTAAGACAATTTAGCCAAAAACCCCTTATATAACCCTAAAGAAATTTGTTAGGAATATTGCTCTAAAATCAATAAATTGACAAAAACAACAACTAAAACCCCTAAAAATGACAACAATCTTAAAACTACATACATTAAAATTTTGAAGTTTGATGAAATTTTACCTTAGTGCATGGGCACACTTCTTAGTGCATGGGTGCACTCTATAGAGTATGGGCACACTCAGTAGTGCACATGCACAAGCAATATTGCATAGGCGCCCCCTCTATCAATTTTACATAGTCAGTGTTGTACAGGCACATCTAATGAGGCGTAGGCGCACCCTTTCCTATAGATGCTCAAAATCCGAGTTTTGGAAATAATTTCATGAAAAAGATCAAAACTTTGGCACTTTGGGGAAATTTTGATAAGGCTTCACCTCCTTATATCCTACAAATAAAATGAAAACATAACTTCTACTACTAATCTAATTGAAACAACTACCTAGCTTGAAAATTGATCTACAAAACTTTGAAAATTACTCTAAAACTTTGAAATTAATCTAAAAAGATTGAGAAACTAATCTAAAAAGCTTGAAAGTACTCTAGAAAGCTTGAAATTAAACTAGAAAACTTGAAATTAATCTAAGAAACTTGAAACTAAGCTAGAAAACTTGAAATGAAAAACTTTGAAACCAATTTAAAAAGTTTTAAAAATTGAATGCACGAGGTATTCTCTCAGTGGGCGTGCAAATGAAAGCACCCTAAACTTTACAAAGAAAATTGCATGACTAACTAAGGAAGGCTAACACCATTGCCACCTCTAGTCAAGGTTCTAAGTCTAGGAATGTAACATTAAGATAGAAGCTTAAAGGAATGCTTAACTAACATGAATATAATTCAAAATCTAACTAAACATGCCTACTAATATGTTCAATTACCTAACATGGGCCTAAATAGACCTAAGAGGGCAATCAAATTGGGATGGTTGCTACTCCAAACAAGGTGAAATGGCCTCTCCAAATGACTACATGGTCATTTTGGATATCCATCTACTAACCTTGTTGAAGGCTTTAGGCAAGGATTGAGCTTGGCTATAAATCATATTTCTTATATGAGATGCAAATCAAAGCATGGTGTAAAGTATTAAGGTAAGAGGTGAACTCTTTTTATAGTTTTCCTTTTGGGAAAAACTTGTATTTTGGTGCATGTGGGACTAAAAGCCCCAAATTAGATTAGAATTGCTAATCATGATTAAGATTTGCTAATCACAATTAGTGAATTATCAAGTGATTAAGATGTGTGGAGCCTTAATCAACCGCTTAGGGTCAACTAGGAGGCTATGATAAGATTTTGAAGCTTGTTGAGACATTGTGGAGGAAAGTGGGGTGATTTTGAGTGGTTGGAAGAGGGGTTTGAGCCAATAGTAGGGTATATTGACCAAAACAAGGGCAAACAAGCTTAATTAGCTAATAAACACTAATTGTTTGTTTTGAAGAGGATTTTGGCTTACGATTCGTCATAAAGTGGCATCCTGAATGTGAAAGGGATTTTATGATCAACAAAGAACTTGTTAATTGACCAAAGTGGCAAGAAACGTTATTTAATTAGAGGAAATCACTAATTATAATGGAATTGATAAGAATGAGAGTGATTTGTGTGCATTTTGGCAATAAGATCGCAAAAGTGGAATTTAGGTGTCTACATGTGTAGATCAAAAAAAACCTCCATTTGGTTGATCTAAGTGATTGGATCCTTCCCATCAAATTTACGCATTTCCACCTTTGGTAGCATGTTACGTAATCCTTCATTAGGACCCGATGACGGTGGTGATACTGAGGAGGATTACTAGACGGTCAAGTGTTTCCTATACTAGCAACTAATACATTGAGGGAGATGATTTGGGCCTATATATGTGCCAAGATTTCACAAAATTCTGTTGTATCAAGCACAAATAATATTTCTTCACCATATCTTAAACATCTGCTTAGATTTAATCTACTATAGCAGATAAATCAAACTCAAACTCTACCTCTTCCTTACTTGGTGTTTTTCTTGACATGTTAGATCCTTTACCACTACCACAAGTTGATCATCTTACCATTGATTAGGGTATATGGATTAGGGTTTAGGGTTTAAGGATTAGGGTTTAGGGTTTAGGATTATGGGTTTAGGGTTTAGGGTGGTAAAAATAGGGTTTCTAATAGATCGCACGGTTGCGAAGGTGTTTTGAAAACAAGACTATTGACGATGACAGATAAAAAGAGTGAAAATGGCGAAAAAAGGTTATGGGAGGATGGTACCATTGCGATCCTGACATCAAGATTAAACTAATGACTACTATAATGCAAAAGATCAAAAAAAATTGGACCTCTTTTTTAAAAACTTTTTTTAACACTTCATTTTTGTAAAAAAAATCCCGAGCAATACTATAGTGATGCAAAAAATCAAAAACATTTGAAATCGTAACTATTTTTTTCTTACCGCTAGTTGTTAATACACTAGAAAAAAATTACCTCAAAGAAACTTTCCAAATCAAGCTCGATACCACTTGTAATGAACCTTATTAGATATTGTCAATAACTGATCACAGATAATGTTGAAATGATCAATGAACAACACAATAGAACATAATAGAATACCTTAATCTCTCGCCCACTTTGAGGGGGAAACCTCTAAGACCTTACAATAAGATTATAATGCTCAAGATGATCCTCAAGTACTACCCCTACCTTCTATATATATCCTACTTAGGTAATGGTTAGTCCATATGCCAACCTTACTATAATATGAAAGCATAGAAAGATGTGACAAGACCAAGGAGGGATTATACTAGCCACATTTTGGCTAATCATATCTCATTACAGAGAAAGTAAATTAAGGGCGTAGTATGCCCCTCCCCTTAAAACCAATGTTTTCCTCAATGTTGAGTAAGCTTGGATGCTTTTGAATGAATTTTCATCCTCCCAAGTGACATCCTCACTTGGCAGGTTCTTCCATTTGATCAAATATTATTGGCGGATCCAGGTATACAAATTCTTTGTACACATTTATAGGACTGAATCTAGTTCAAGAGTAATGCGCCATTCTTCATCCAGCTCTGCTAATTTTGTCTGGGTGGTTGTTTTTGTCTAATGACCTTCTTCAAGTAGGAGACATGAAAAACATGATGTATTTTGGATGAAGGGGGTAGGTCCAATTTGTATGCCACAGTGCCAATATTGTGTAAGACTTGATAAGGACCATAATACTTGAGAGCTAACTTGTTATCCCTCCTTTGTTGTTTCAATGATATCTTCTTGTATGGTTGAAGTCTTACAAATAACCAATCACCTAATTCAAAATTCCTTTCACTTCGGCATTGATTCGCTTGTCATTTCATTCTATTTTGGGAGAGAGCCAAATTTTCTTTTAGGGCTACCAAGATTTCCTATTGATATTGGATGTGATCCTGCATTACCCTAACCTTAGGATGCATCCTTAAAGTGTGCAGGATTGTTAGGAAAACCTATGTTAGTGGTATACATGAATTCATATATTTACTTTTGGTAAATGGTAATCGGATAGTAATTAGTAATTTTTTACATTGTTATAACAAAATTGTACCCATAATGTTATTAACGGAATTGTTGTTTATAATACACCCTATTTTAAATAAGATGTCAATTTTCTATTTCTTTGGCTATATAATAGTCATTTTCCATGTATTGGTCAAATATAATATAGAGTGATTATTATTTGTGTTAATATTAGTGCTTCGTATTTTCCTTCAACTGTCCAAATCTCCAGATTTGGTATTAGAGTAGCTTATGATCATCCTATGATGGAGAGATAATTTGTTTTGTAAGGGGCAACTTCATTGGCTCTTAGTTTCCCGTGAATGAAATTCATATCATTCCACACGACTCTGTTGGATCACACTGTGTTTGGTGACCTGGTCTATATTCTTCCCAAGATTATGAATTGCATTAATTAGCTTTGTCAATCGTTGACATCCACCGTGCATTTGATAGATTTACCTGTCAAGTAAGAGGAAATCTGAATCAATGGTGAACTCCATCAAATATTCATACTGTTAGTTGTTGTGTTTACATGTGTGAAAGCTTGAAGAAGAATCATTTATCATGAAAGAAAAGACGTGCGATTTTTAAAGGAGTGCCCAACCAATTAAAAAAATTGTTGGTCACGAAGTATACATATTTGGCCCGTATATTGCATGATTACACCTGATCGGAATATTCGTCTTAGATCCAAAATCCTATTGTATCTAGAAACACCAGCATGTACCAACGTAAACGAATATTGTTGGTCGAACTTGAAAACCATAACTGCTCGCTTCAGAATCATCTTAGCCCCAACATTGCATTGGCACCAAATTGAACTCTGTATTATCTACCACCGGTGGTGACGTTGTTCTTGCTGGTGGCATAAGTGTTCTTGGATCTTCATCGACTTATATTGAATCTTCCATCACAAATTTTTCCCATCGTTACATTTAGGACTTGTTTTTTTAATATAAAATATGTGTAGTTCAATTTGTTAGTCTACTTAGAGTTTATAGTCAAGTTGCTCGCAAAAGATTTGTTAGATAATGTTCAAGAGTATAATTGTGTCATTGTAAGAGTGAATGTTTTTAAAACACTTTTATTTTGTCATATGCATTATTTAGTGTTTAGAGTTTGTAAGTCCACGTTCGTATTATATATCTAGATATAAGTTCTAAAGAGTAATTGTTTATTTATTTAGTGTAGTTTATTTTTTATAGGGTCCTTTCGTCATTTAGTAATAATTTTGTATCACAGTATATTGTCTAGGTTAATTGAGTTAGTTGTAGTCAAAGAGTCATTGTGTCATTTAGTGTCAGTATTGTCAAATATTGTAAAAACAAAAAAATTGCCTCACTTTTACCCAGACGCATTTTCGGTGGAATGTGACATCCGAGTTGAACTTGAGGGGCGGAATTCTCAAGAGCCTCAAAGCAATATTCAGGTGAGCTAGTGTTAGTGCAAAATTATAGCACCCTTTGATTTTTCATGTGTGTGTGCATGAGTTATCAGTGTAATTTGGTAACATTGGACCATCTCTCAAGTTGTGGGACTTTCATACTTGAGATGGCCCTCCAGAGAAGGTTGGTTCCTCTACCTAATCCTAACACTAAACTACTCCTAATACAATAAAAACACCTATATAATCCTACCCTATGAATTACAAGGGTACAGAGAGAGAGAGTGCATAAAAACAAGGAAATCCTATACTACGAGAGATGATAACACCAAGAAAAGGGGTTGGAATATCCTGTTAAGGGAGAATAGAGAAGGGAAATGAAGTTTGGAAAGGCCAAAACAACTGTGATACAAGCCAAGGTTCCATTCACTATTGAATCTCCATTAAACACAACAACAAGAACTTGCAAATGAAGGAAACATGCACATAATAGACAAATAATAATAGAGAGGAAAGAAGATGCAAGGAAATAAATGTAAGGGTTGAGAGAACACCACAAACACAAATTTTATTGCTCCAAGTAGTTGCAGTCCATTACATCTAAAAATAGAGGAAAAATACATTTTATAGGCCCATGTGAAGGCTTACAACTCAATGGAATTGAGAAACAATTTTGCAAGAGTTTCCCCATGTCCCAGAATATCCATCCTTCTCAAATGAGAAGTGGTTACAATATATAGAAGAAGTGAGAAAGAGAGAAGAGAAGAAGAATCCCAAAATTCCCCCTTTACCCACCAAAAACATGCATTAATTATTTGAAAAGGGGTATGGGCAGCCTTACAAACCCATTCCTCCATTGTACATTTCTTTTAGAAGAAGAATCGCACCCTATACTTCATTAAATTTAGTAGTTGGGATACCTGGAACAATTCATTTTCGTGTTGGAGACGTTTCCCTATTTTTCGCCCATCTAACCTCACTTAAATTAATAAATCCAATTTCCATTTCATAGAGGATGTTGAGACCTTTCCAACGATATAAAGTTTCGAAAAACAGAGCAACGGGTCAAAAGTTATGGCCATTTTAAGTTCGTGCAAAAAAACTATCGTTTTTCCTTTGTTGTGCGGCTTTTCCTTTGTAGCGCAGATTTTTCTTTGTTGCTCGGATTTTCCTTTGTTGTGCAGATTTTCCTTTATAGCATGGTTTTTCCTTTATTGCGTGACTTTTCCTTTGTTGCACGGATTTCCCTTTGTTTTTACATTTTCTCCAATTTTCTCTAACTTTTTGGATTTCTCTTGATTTAGGGAGTTATAAAAAATGAAGTAGAGTGCCCCAAAGCCAAATTTTCTCAATTTTACTCATTTTTGCTCAAATTTGGCTAAGAATTGAACTCTTTTCCTCTAGAAGAAGGGAAATGCACCAATGACCCCCAAGTGCTCCCAAATCAACTACAAGTGTTATGAATCATAAAATTTACCAATTTTTCTTGATTCTCCACGAAGCTCCCGATCAACCGCTCAAGTTCATTTTCTCCAACTTATCCATTTTTTCCAAGGGGGTAAAATCGGATAACAACTAGCTTGATAGATAGATGGAGGATGAAGGCATTAAAGGTTGGAGGACAACCAATGACCTCTCGTCAATCACCTACGATGGGGCCGCTTTTCAATTTGGTGGCACATTTATATAGTATTTTCGGTTGTGTGGTGTGTGCGTAAGAATAATATGGTATGGTTTCATTTCCCTATTATGATTGAGACATGGAAGATGTGAATTTTAGAATGCGGGAACAGGTTGTATAGGAGGGCAGCTAAATTGGAGTGATCCTCGATAGTTATGATTCTTCGACTGTTGTACTTTCAACATCAATCGATTTGGTGAAAGGGCGTTCACCTGGAAGTGAAAGCGCGAATTGTTGAATTCGCGTATATAAGTGGAATTGGTGTAAGTGTGATCATCGGATATGGGATTCTTCGTAGTGAAGCAGATTGGTAATGTGCAAAGCAATATCCAGACAACAAGATCCAAGCCAACAAGATGCGTACTTGAAAGTATGCGGAGGCATATGATTCTATTTCCAATTTTTTAGATGTGCTTCTTCCCATGGAAACACTAAGGGGGGGAATGTTAGGAAAGCCTATGTTAGTGTTATACATGGATTCATATATTTACTTTTGGTAAATGTTAATAGGATAGTAATTATTATTATTTTACATTGTTATAAAAACATTATACCCGTAATGTTATTAATGGGATTTTTGTTTGTAATACATCCTATTTTATAGGACGTTAGTTTTCTATTTCCTTGGCTATATAATAGCCATTTGCTATGTATTGGTTGAATATAATATAGAGTGATTATTATTTGTGTTAATATTATTGCTTTGTATTTGCCTTTGGTTGTCCAAATCTCCGGAGTGATGGAGGGTGGTTCATACCCATATAAAGCCATAAATGGTGACATCTTGGAAGAGGAATGAAAGGATGTGTTATACCACCATTCTGTAAGGGGTAGTCATTGAGCCCAACTTCCCTATTGATCAAACACAAAACAACGTAGATATCCCTCAAGGCATTTGTTGATTACCTCCATTTGACCATCTGATTGAGGGTGATATAATGAAGCTGTGAGCTAGTGAGTACCAGAATCGATAATAAATCAGTCAAAAATTACCGAAGAAACATCGGATCTCTGTCACTTACAATGATCTTAGGAGTACCATGGAGTTTCGAATTGTGTCCATGAAGGAAGAGGCCATTGTACTAGTTGTAAAGGGTTATGATAGTGCATAGAAGTGAGCATACTTAGTGAGCCTATCCACTACCACCATGATGACATTATTACTATCTGACCTGGGAATCCTTGTGATGAAGTCCATGGAAACCTCCTCCCACCGCTAGCTTGGGATAGACAGGGGGCTGTAACAAACTAGGTGTCCTGACTATTTCACCCTTAGTTCCCTAACATAAAGCATACATTTAAACATAAATTTTTGTACATTCCCCTCGAGGCCTTCCTAGAAGAAGTAATTTTTGATCCAGTGATATGTCCTTAGGAAGAGATGATTCCCACCTATGGGAGAGGAGTGTAATTCTGAATGATCTTATACTTAAGTACTAAATTGTTACACAAGTACAACCAATCCTTATACTAAAGAGTAACACCATCCCATATAAATTTTTTTGACACTTTGGAATCTTAACTAAGTTAATCAATGAGATCATGTGTTGTTGCATCACGTTCCCATTCAGTCATGGCCTCTGCTATCTTATTTGGTTGTAGTACGGACATGACACAAAGTAGTGCTTCAATGGGCTCATCCTTTCTCAAGAGTGCATCTATTACAACATTTTCCTTCCCCTTCTTGTAAATTATTTCAAATTCAAATCCCAACATTTTAGTAACCCATTTTTATTGTTCCTCAGATGATAACCTATGTTCTAAGAAATACTTGAGACTATCATGGTCGGTTTTTACCTTGAAGTGCCTACCCAGTAGGTAGGGTCGTCATTGTTTTACAGCATGGAGGATAGCCATCATTTCCTTCTCATAGATGGGCTTGAGAAGGTTCTTCCGTGAGTTAACGAATCTCAAAAGTAATGGGGCATCCTTCTTGCATGAGCACCGCACCCATTCCATATCTAGATGCATCACATTCCACAATAAAAGGCTCGAAAAGTCTAGAGTAGCCAAGACTTGGGTAGTACACATAGCCTCTTTTATTTGTTCAAAAGTCGTAGAAGCAACATCATTCCACTAGAAGGAATATTTCTTTAGGAGAGTTTTGAGAGGTATTTTATGCCCCCATAGTGCTTGAAAACCTCTAATAGTAACATGTTAATCCCAAGAATCCTCACAATTGTTTCAATGTTTTTAGAATGGGCCATTCCATCATGGCTTTGATCTTCTGAGGGTCCACTTTTACCCCTTCATGTGACACAATGTGACCTAAATACTCCACTTCATTCACCCCAAAAGAGCATTTGGATGGTTTGGCATAAAGTTGATGTTTTTCGATGGTGAAGAGCACTTGATTCACACGTGCGAAATGATCTTCCCATGTCTTACTATAAATTAAGATATCATTAAAAAATACCAAAACAAATTTATGAAGAAATGGCCAGAAGATGGTGTTCATCAGACTCTAAAAAGTGGAGGGGAATTTTTGAGGCCAAAAGGCATCACCAAAAACTCATAGTGACCCTCATGGGTTCAGAAAGTTGTCTTATGGACATCTTCATCCTTGATTTGAATTTGATGATAACCCAAACGAAGATCTAGCTTAGTGAAATAGACAACACCATGTAACTCATCTAACAAATCATCAATTACAGGAATAGGAAACTTATCTTTGATGGTGTACTTGTTGAGCTCTCTTTGTAATCTGGACACATCCTCTAGTTGTCATCCTTCTTACGCACCATTACCATAAGAGAAGAATATTCACTATGACTAGGGTGTATAATACCGGCTTCCCAAAGCATCTCTTGCAGCATCTTCTCAATCTCACTCTTTTGGACATATGTGCACCTATAACAACGGATGTTGGGTGGTTGACTTCTTGGAAGTAAATGAATGGTATGATCATGTGATCATTTTCAAGGAATACCTTTTGATATCTCACTTGTTGGAGCTCAATCTACTTGTAGTCACTTTTGCGCCCACTAAGAACAAGGGAACCTCATGCACACCTGGCCTATCACCCAACAGGCGCTGGGTGCTCACCTGAGGTGCGCGAGAGGGAGCCGAGTCTCTCTTTTATGTGAGTCTAGTGGAAGGCATAGCTCATGATTTTGACTTAGTGATTTAATAGACATGAAGGGCTATAGAGCTCAGGACGGCTTCTACACCCCTTCAGTCATAATAGAACCAAAGCGCAATGAAATAATAGAACTAAGAGTTGTACATCTACTACTATACTTAACCATTTAAGCAAGATTCACGATTATATAAGAACTGAAGTGCAATAGTAATATGCAGATAATACAGAGAAAGAGTCTTGATATATTTGTCACAGCAACCTTATCACATTCATTCATAGTGTTTACTTATAAAAGATTACGGAAAATGCGGGACCGTAGTTATGTGCCATATGTGGATCCATATATGTATTCTCACAAGACAAAAATTTCACTCCCCATTTTCCCATTACATCCTTACTGGAATTTTGTACCCATTTTCATCCCATAGTTCTCACAGTAATTCTGCAGAGCTTCGCTATCTCTCTTTTCCTCTCTTTCTTTGCCAAGGGTGCACGTATAAATAGGCCTCTGAGCTCTAACAAACTCCTCTGCAGCCTCAGATTTGGCCCCAAGTGTCAAGGTGTGGGTTGCCCCAGGCGCATGCCTCTCCATGTCATGATTAACTTTTTGGATCTTTCTATCGCAAGGTATATTCCCTCCAAGACACCTTGTCGCCAGGCTGGAACCTTATCCAAATGGAACACGTTCTTCATGTGTTCTGTCCCAAAGGCCAAAAATGGCTAAGTCCCGAATTGTTCTTCATGCGGCGCGCACGTCCTGGGTTCTTCAAGAAGCCTTTTGAATTCTACCTTGCGTGCCTACACTTGCGCGCTTCTCTCGGCCATGTGTGCCTATGCGCCCTTAAGATTTGGAAGCTAAATTAGGGCCCAACACCACTTCCTTGGATTGAGCTTGTATGTTTCAATAATCCCCAAGTATTTAATTGGTTCTATATGTTTTATATTGTTCCCTATGCCTTAAAGATCAATATGAGTCAAGAAAGGGTATCAGTTTGTAATAGATTTTGTGCCTTATCCAAATAAATGAGAAGATTCAACAAAAATGTCGGGATTTGGTTTAATGGTCTGGTTATTCAAAGTAAAAGCTTCAAAGCAGAGCGAGTGATGGGGACTGTCTCCATCTTCCATAAGAACTCGCAATCAACACCAAAATGATCCAAAGCTGCTTTCAAAATTTGTAGCTACAAAGGCTAAAAAACATACAACCCTACCAAAAAGTATCAAGCTACAGAGCTGGTGAAGAAAACTCGATTAAAATGGACTTGGCCATTTTAACAAATCTGAGACGTTTAAACGGTTGTCAAATTTCACCTCTCAAAAGCACCATTTGTTGACATATGAAAACCCACGGGAGAATAAGTTTAAAAGTATTGGTGGGTTACCGTTTAGGGGCCGACAAACATTCATTTGGCCCTTAAAGTTCTACACCACAGAGTAATCAAAAAATGCCTAGAGGACATGTGGTAAAAATTCAACGGTTAAGAGATAAACACGTGTCGGCATTCTGACACTCTTTAAGTAGATGGGCTCCGATGGATCTTAAGCCCACGAAATAAACCACAATTTATAAACTTTTCAGTCCATGGGAGAAGACGGGGTGGTCAACAAGGTCAATAGGACAAATGGTAGAATAAAAGGCCCACACATTGTGAAGATCCAAGAGCGAGAGGAAGGACATGCTTCGTCGTTCCGGTGAAGCTTGAGGCGATGGTCTTTGGTGGAGCTCAAGCCCGTAGAATGATCCAAAATTCATTAAGTTTTTAGGTTCAAATTTAGGTGGTATAATCGGAAGGTGACACACGATAAAAAATAAATAAACAGTCCAAGTAGGACACATGGTGGCATTCCGTCATAACTCTAACCGATGGGCTCTTGCGGACGTAAAGTCCCTAGAACAAGCAAAATTTTAAATGGATTTCGAGTCGCATGACCATGCAACCAATAAAAACAAGCACTATGCAAGTAGGTCGACACGAGGGAAGGTACATGGATATTTTTATTGGCTTGTGTTTCATGATTTTCATCAAGGGGATGTCAAAGGTGAATTGTGAAGTAAGCATGGAGCTTTCCTATTGGATCATGCTTCACAATAAGTAAAGAAGAGTTTGACAAGGTGAAGGAGCATGACATTGTCTTATTGGCTCGTACTTCACAAAGTGAGCATAACACAAATAAAGGGTATAAAGGTGGACACGTGTCATCATTCCACCAAACTTCGTGCCAATATACTCACGAATCTCAAGCCCTAGGATAAACGAGAATTTAGTAAAGGTGTCGGTCCGGAAGAAAGAAAATAAACAAAGCCCAATCCTACGAGCTAATTAAAGACTGAAACATGGAAAAAAAAAAGCTAAGCACACGTAGGTAGAGTCAATCTCCAAGACCAATCAAAGGCTGCCACATGCCATTCTCTTGTTCATCCCGACATGCAAAACTTCAGAGGGTCATATCTTTCGATCCAAAGCTCCAAATATTACAAAATTTATATCATTCGAAAGGTCTCTTTAATCCCTTCACTATGGCATCATTAGATTCATAAATTGATGATATTCGGTGGGAGAAAAAGTAGAAAACATCTTTTATATTCACATTGCATTCTCGGTGTCTGGCCAACCACCAAATTGATGCAATACGGTGTTTGTTTCTTCTCTAAAACAAGAAAGACAGAAGGAATGAATGACTTTGGTAGGATGTCCATGATCCTTTTCAGACTTTTAATGCATCTTGTTGGTGGGTGAAGAGGGAAATTAGATTTTCTTCTCTATCTCCCCCATCTTCTATATATTGTAATAGTTTGCCATTTTGTGTGAGGAGGCGGATTAGGGGTAGTTGTAGAATTTTTGATCTAGTTTTTAGTTCTAGTTTCTTATAAGACTGTATGTGTCTAAGTCTGTAAGGAAGAGCTAAGGTGGTTGCATTGTACATCCATTAGCAGGTTTTGAAGGCATTTTTTATGTCCCCTAGCCAAAAATTACATGAATATATTATGACTATTTTGATCAAGCTATAATTTCTTATTTCTTATGTTTTGAATGAATGAATGAGGCAATATAGTTTTGTTACTATCTTGCATTAGCTTTACATTGTCAAGTACACAAGGGTCTTTCTTAGTTGTTGCATTCTTCTGGTCACTGTGGGCATTGTAGAATAGTGTATATTTTGCAGTGGTTCAACTCAGTTGTAAAATCCTAAAGGCAACATCACTTTTGAATAGATTTTGTTATCCCTTAAGGGTCTTTTGGGTGTATAAGACAAATATAACAAGTGTTTTATCTCAGCTCTAACTCCATGATTTGTAGTTAGGATTTTTGTGCACATTGAGTATCAATGAATGCAAATGTTATTTCATAGATTGTGTTAACTTGATTGTTCTTTCCAAACATTCCAGATATGGATGGATTCATTCCATGGGAAAAATGGTGTACCAAAGTCATAAAAGTAACTACCCTCCCCTTCCAAATCTTAATTAAAAAAACTAGTGATATTGATACCTACTAAGCGTATCATACCTGAAAACCATACATGTGCTTATTCTGTAAAGTTGAGCTTAAAATTTATCTATTACCAATAAGATTTGCCAAAAAAACCCACCGAGTCCGTGATCCAATATCATGTAAATCAACATTGGTTAATAATGTTATGCAAATGTAATATTTGAAGATTATTCATTATCTACCTTTTTTATTTGTATTTGACTGTCAAGTGCTTATAATAAATCAAGTGACAACTCTTTTGAGAGAAGTATTGTATCTGTGGCTGCACTTGCTTCAAATTAAGTTGCACCAACCATAGAGGAAACCAAGCCATGAAATATTTTCCTTTATTTAGATCCCCCAACTAGGTCCTCTCACCTTGGTCCAAGCAGAGCCAGTAGCAAGGTAAAGCCATCCCCTTTGTGAAGGTGCCTCCTAATCACCTCCTTGACTTGATTCATTGAGTTGAGTGTTGAACAAACCCCGAATATGAACAACATTTTTTCCATTGTTCATCATTCTCTCAAAGCCAACCCACTCAAGTTAGTTGCTCATCTCCTAGGGGTGTTATTTTGGGAGCCAACATCACTAAAAACCTTTGACTGGTTATCTAAAATTAGCTATAAATGCGAGGGGTATCGGTCTTCACTGTCCAACTTCATTGGAGAACAATCGTATATGACAAACCCATCAACACCATTTTGTAATAGCTTTTGCATCTTATGAGAGTGACTGAAGAGGGGCCTTTTCCCATAGTCCTCGAAGTTTAAATTTTTACCATCGATTAGGAGCATATGAGCAGGTTCTGAAAGTTCATCTCAATTATCCCCAAGGTTGTGAGCCATTGTACTCCCAAAACAATATCGACACCACCCATAGGAATGAAAAACATAAAAGAGTCCAATTTTTACTCACCCATGGATAGCTTGATACTTGATTAACTAAAATTAACTAACTATGTAATATGGGGGTAGTTAATATAAGCTATGAACAACTGTAATAAAGTAAATAAATGTAGTAAAGGAAGTATGTAAATAATCCAGTAACTATGCAAATGAAAATAATAACCCTAATGTGCAAGAAGGAAGCGAAAGAACTCATTTGGAAGGAAGATGCTCGTAGGACAATGTCGTAGTGATGACTAAAAATACGAAGCCGGAACAATTTGTTATCCAAATTTCACCCCCCAGAGTTAATTTGATAACATGCATCAGAGTTTTTAGTTCCAAGCAAGTAGATTGATTCAGGGGAAAATCGTAAAATTGGCTAAGTCCTTCAAGGCCACCTTTGGGACAGTTGGAACAATTATACGCGTAAAAGCCTCCAGGCGGCCCAAACAGAAAAGGGACATCTGGGACAAATGGACGCGAAATGCCCGAATCGGCCGAAAGAAAGAAAATTTGTCCAAGTCCTTTACTGGGAGCAAGCGGGACAAGAGTGCGCGAGAGGCGCTTGAGCCGGGCGATTTGGCAAAGCAGAAACTTGAAGACTTTGGGACATCCGGGACAAAAAGACGCGGTGGACATGAAAATCTGGCATGCCCGTGGACAAATCACAGCATGACACGTGTCGCCAAGGAAAAAGGTCCAAAAAGTCAAAGGGGCGAGTTTTCGAGCACTGATCCGAACCAATGAAACAGTGCCACGTGTCCAAGTTTAAGGGCCCACAAGGAAATTTCAAAGGAAAGCCCGCGGAAAGGTGGAGAGAGAGAATTACTCAGCGAATCAGGGCCTGCCACGTGTCGTCCAGATGGCAGAGCGCGGGAAAAGATTTTAAAACCTGTTCTTGCCTGTTTTGTGCCCTAAATCTTCAGACCTTCGTATCTTTCGATCCAGAGCTCGGATTTACACGTTCTTTATATCAACGGAAAGCTGTTGAAATTCTCTACATGATTCTAGGATCAATCTCGCATTTTGGTGTAGTTTGGAGGGAGAAAATTAAGAAAACGTCTCTGACGCGTGGTGATAGACAGAAGTAATGCTTCAACAACCAACTTTAATGTAGCGAGACGACTCGCCACTCTGTTAGGCATGACCCACCATTTTGCTTGGATCCGCCGCTTGTCATGATGAGATGATTTTAAATGCTACCAAGAAGTGGTTGGGAAGATTCTGGATTTCCTCTCTCTTCCCTCTCTCATTTACGGATATATATTGTAAAGAGGAGCTCCTTTAAGGGTCGGACATTTTTGTTTTGCATCCTCCCTTCTTCCCTCGCCTGCAAGAGAAATTGTGGAACTTTCAAGCCTCCCATATGGGTTGTAATGCGTATTTTTGCCTCTTGGCCATTCTGATATCTTGTATCGACTCTTGAGCAATAATATATGTGTTGTGATTGACTCTCGAACCTCTCATGTATTCATTCTTTGTCATTTTGATCTCTTATTGCGGTTTGGTTACTGTGCATGGTTTTGTATTGCATCTATGTGGTATGTGTTAAATTTACAAAACGATGTCTAACATTCCTCGGTGCATCACCTTTGTAGTTTAGGTTTTATTCTATGCATTTTCTTACCCTGTCTCCTTGGCAAGTTAGATTAGGTTTTAGCAAACCCTCTGCATTTTTGTGTGCATCTGAACAGAGGAATAGGAACCAGACCTTCTCTGGAGAATCTTTTCTCATCTTTACAAGTCCCACGCTTGGAGAAAGGATTCCATGTTGTGTAATCACACTGGATGCCTGAACATCAACCTAGAAGCCTGATTTGCATCCAGGGGTGCTGTGAGTCTGCAACAACAGTTTTGGCACGCCCGGTGGGACTTAGAGGTCTCATTTTTATTGCAGCAAAGTTGATATGCATCTGCTGCAGTTTTCTTGCTTATAAGAGCTATTATCTGCATATCTGGCGACTCCAGGGAAGAATCGGCTGGTTTTGAGTGCAAGTGCTGGCTGAAAACTCATGAGAAGAATCACCACAAGGTCAAGAGTTGGAGAAGAAGAAGTGTTGTTTGAATACCTGTAGTTATCTCCAAGAAGAAGGCAAAGAGGAAGAAGGATTCAGAGGTCTCCATCTCCACCAAACAGAACTCTCTCAACTCCTCCACCTGACAGGCCTTTCATTTAGTATACAAGGGTTTTAAGACCGATTACAATGGCTCAGAACAATCCCTATGTCAACTTCACAGGTAGCAGCCCACTTGCTCTCAATGCACACGACATCTAGTTCCTATTGCGGCCTTGAAGAACATTCCCTACTTCATAGGAGAAAATAAGACTACTCGCAGTGATCATGTTAAAGATATTGCTAACCTTTGTGCAATCCATGAAATCAATGAAATGCAAGTGGTGTTTCAAGTTCTTGGCATCTTCCTTCAAGGGTAAAGCATTACAATGGTTTAGGAGCCTTGGGAGCTGGTTCTATCACAAAGCTGGAATCAGTTTGTGTATTGCACTTCACGAGCAATTTGGAGAGAAGGGAGACAACTTGTCTCTTTTGGAGCGGTGACAACTATCAAGAGAGCCTCCAACGAGCGGTGGTGACTTCAACTTCAGATTTCAAAGGTCTTGGGATAGGATTCCAGTGGCAGTCAAGCCAACAGTCAGAAGGTGCTTTTCTATATTACCTTAAAGCTTTGAATTATGATATTTCTATGTTAATTCAGTCCATGGGAGGCACAACAATCCCTATGGCTTATAGCATTGCCATTAGAGCTGAAAAGCTGTCTTATCAAGGTGGTAAAGCGGCTCCTAGGCCTCCCATGCCCTTGTATCCAAACTTAGAAAATCCAAGCACTAGTCAAGAACCCACTTTGGCTCCTGTTCCCACCTAGAAATCGAGTTCAAATGAAGCTTCCACTTCATCTCCAAGTGCTTCAAATGAACTCCAAGAGGTCATGAAACGATTCTGCAAAATTTGGGAAATGAGTGGTTACTATTAAGAGGCAACAAGCCCAAGGTTTGAGACCTTCCTATCAACCTCAAGCTCAGCCTAATAGGCAGCCATACCAACCACAAAGACCACCTAATCCGGTTGCAAATGTGAATCAAACAAGGCCTCCTCTAATAGACCATTCCAGCCCTATAATCCAAATGCTATATCGCCTCTAAGGCATTAGTGCCAACACGAGAACAACATTGCTCGGGAATATGGTGGTGCTTTCCATGCAACGAGCCTCATAACCAATCCATGTGTTTCAATGGTGCTCTCAATCAAGCATTGATGGTGACAACTGCGGTGTGGAGGGCGAGGGCGATCGAGAAGCGATCAACAACAAGAAACATTCGAACAACAATCAGCCCCAAATGACACCACGTTGGTGGCATGAGCGAAGAATATTTACGTGGCATGAATCAAGCAGTTTGTCAAGGTGTCACAGCCAACACGAGGTCAAAGAGGAGAAATTTGGGTGAAGAACAGCCATTAGCCCTGACCAATCCACCACCTTCCATGGCTCCACAAGCGATTGGCAAGCAAAGTCCAGTTTCAAATACACAAGGGCAGCCAAGAACAGCCCCTAGGCCAACTCAAATGCCAGTTGTTGCTGCCCACGTACAAGGAGTAAGTGTACAAACCAAGGGACAACAAAAGGATACTTCATCCCCGTTCAGTATCATTGAACAGATGAAGAAGACTAACGTCAATATATCAATGTGGGAATCCCTATCCATCCCAGGACAAAGAGATCTGCTGCAAGCTGCCATGAAGGATTGGACAACTTCGAATCAGCAGGTTCAGATGCAAGACAAAGTGCTTACAAATGCTACCCAGCCTGAAGGAAGCCATGGAGGGCAACAAGGTAAAATGTTGAAGCCCCCTCCTTTCTATGTTTCATTAATCATTAGGGATAAACTAGTACACAATTGCATGATTGATTCGGGGCAAGTAGCTCAGTGATGCCCAAGCAAATAGCTGATCAGCTGGGTCTCCAATATGAAGTAATATCTAAAGGGGTAGTGCAATTGGATGGGACAGCAATAGCAACAGTTGGAGTGATTAAAAACTTGAGTCTTACCTTGCATGCATGTCCAAATGTTGTTGTCTTACAAGATATATCAATCATAGACCTTCCACCACTCTTTGCCCTTTACTTGTCAAGGACTTTCTGACCAAGATTGGGGGTATTTCTCTTTGATTGGTCTCATATGCTATTTAGAACAAGGTATGGAACTAAGGCTACAATTAGGTCTGAACCTATTGCAAACTTCCATATTGAGCCTTACACTCCTAGTCAGATTAATGCCAATTGCTCAGCATTTGATCAAGAAGATCACCCTAGTACTGATGAGGCTGACACCAAGGTTGGAAGTATCCCGGACCTAACTCTCGATGAATGGGCAAACAAGATACATGCTTTTGATCCCTATCAAGAAGTAGAAGAATCTGAGCTGGGAGTCTATTGTATACACGAAGAAAATCAACATGTTCCTAGCATCACCAAGCCAAGCCATAATGATGACAATGAGGTATGGCGTAATTTTTTTTTGACGAGATCAAGGAGTAGGAAAGGTGCGGGAGGTGGAGCCATGCTTGTTTCACCTCAAGGCATCAAATATTATTGACTTTTCATTTCAGTTTTCTTGTTCAAACAACACAGCTGAATATGAGGCCTTGATTCATGGACTTCATTGGGCTAGGAAAAAAGGGATAAATAACTTACAGGTGTTCGGGGATAGCGAGCTAATCGTCAACCAAGTTAGAGGACAACATGCTACGAAGAACAACTTTTGAGGAGCTACTGAGAATAGGGTATGGGACCTCATTGAGGATTTGAAGCTTTGACATTGTGTCCATACCGGGGAAGAAAAATCAAGCCGCGGATAGGCTCGCGGCAGTTGGAGCAACATTTGATGTGGTTGACAACATCAAAAGGGAAAAAACACTGACCACATATCCATGTGATTGTGAGGCAGCGATTCAGACAATAACACAAGCTGGCGAGGTGTTTGAGAAACGATCAATAGATCGTCGAATTTTCTACTGAGGAAGAGGCTGAATTCTCGGCTAGAAATCGGGACAGATTAGAGCAAAGCGGTATGGGGATCAAGTAGTGTAGGCTGCGGACAAACAAGCTTCCTAAGGGTTTAGTAACATTGGAGTCTATCTTGACCCTAACGACCGATTCCGTAAGGAAAAGGCTAACATACGAGTCAAGAGAGAAGATTGAGCCATTGCGGTTGAGGAAGGCAAAATACTTCAAATTGGTAAAGTGGCCTTTGAGCAAGAGAAATCAGATTTCATACTGACTTTGCCAAGAATTTCCGAGATGTTTTCGCTTGGAGCTATGAAGACTTAAGAGGATTCAATCCGAAGTTGGCACAACATACCATAGAATTGGATCCAGATGCTAAACCCATCAGGCAGAAGTAGAGACCTGTCAACCCTCACATTGAGCCTCTAATGAAGAAAGAGCTTAACAAGCTAATAGAGGCAAGCATTATATTCCCGATCAAGCACTCAGGTGGGTTGCAAACTTGGTTCGGTCGGGAAGAAGAGCGGAGAAATCAGGTTGTGTGTAGATTTAGGGACCTCGATAGGGCATCTCTCAAAGACCATTACCCACTTCCTTGATGGAACAAATATTGCAAGTAGTATCCGGTTCGAGAGAGATTCTCTCTCCTAGATGGCTACTCAGGGTATAATCAGGTGATGGTGAAAGAAGATGACCAATTCAAGACGACTTTCACCACCAAATGGGGGACCTATGCCTACAAGAAGATGCCATTTGGACTATCAAATGTTGGAGCCACCTTCCAAAGGGCAATGGATATGGCATTTAAGGGGTTGATCAACAAAATAGTTCTGATATATCTTGACGACATCACTGTATTCTCAAAAAATGCAGCGGATCACCTCTGTCATTTGAGGCAAGTATTTCAGAGATGTAGAAGATTTGGGGTATCATTGAATCCCAAAAAGTGCATATTCTTGGCTCACGAGGGAAAACTTCTAGGCCATATTGTTTCAAAGGAAGGGTTGACGATTGACCCAGAACGGGTTGAAGCAATTCAAGCATTGCCATTGCCAAGTCACAAGAAGGCTCTTCAAAGCTTCTTGGGAAGGATCAATTTTGTCCGCAGGTTTGTTCCAAACTTTGCAGCTCTCGTAAAGCCAATAACACTGATGTTAAAGAAGAGCATGGCATTTAAGTGGACATCTGAAGGCAAGGCAAGTTTTGAGGCAATAAAAGAGGCTATATCTCAAGCCCCAACTCTCGTCAATCCAGACTTCTCCAAGGACTTCGTGCTATATGCCTTCGGTGGTGGAGACACAATTTCTGCAATCCTGGCACAACAAAACAAAGAAGGATTAGAACAACGACCGCTTTGCTTTCTTGATCGAGGCTTGGAGGAATACAAAACTAGATACTCTTTCATTGAAAAGCATGTACTTGCAGTGATCAGGAGTTTAAAGAAATTCAAGCACCTAGTCTCAAACAACAAGATCCAATTATTGGTCTCTCATGCGGGAGTCAAGGACTTCCTTCTAAACAAGGATCTGAATGAGAAGCGTGCAGGGTGGATAACTCGTGTCATGGAATATGACATCGAGATCAAGGTCACCAAACTAGTACGTGGAAAGGGACTATGTGAACAGCTAGCCTTGAGTCAACAGGTTGAAGCAGGTGATGAAAAAGAGACTGTCTTGGTACTACAGGATGGCCAAGAACATGAAAATGATGATGTGCCTACTCCTTGTTGGACTCAGAATATGATACACTTCCTACAGACAGGACTATGCCCTCCAGAGATGAACAAGACCCAAAGGAGATACTTCAGATTACAGGCTGTCCCGTATGCCATTGTTGATGGAGTTTTGTTCAAGAAAGATGTAAATGGAGTCTTTCTTTGAGATGCATTAGCACAGTCGATTCAAAGGGTATTGGAAGAGTTTCATAGTGGACCAGTGGTGGCCATTTTGTGCCAAGAGTGACACTCTAAAAATTATGAAGGCTGGTTATTATTGGCCTAAAATCTTGAAATTCTTGCTACGCATGGATCAAGAGGTGTAAGAATTGTGTATTCTTCACGGGAAAAGAGAAGTTTGCTGCCCTTCCATTGCATCCAATCTCGGTTGACCAGCCATTCATGCAATGGGGTTTGGACTTCATTGAGTCATTAATCCCAATTCAAGCCAAGGGCATAAATGGATTTTGTGACCATAGAGTACTTCACCAAATGGGAGACGTGTAGCACTCAAACAGCGAATGAGTCTAGCATCTTAGACTTTTATGAGGGATAACAACCGATTTGGTGTACCTGCTACAATAATCTACGATAATGCATTGGCATTCATTGGATCTAAGGTGACTGAGTGGGCTGTCAAGAACGGTATTTACCTAAGCACTTCATCGAACTATTACCCTCAGGGTAATGGCCAGGCCGAGTCTACAAACAAGAACTTGTTGAGGATCATTAGGAGGACTCTTGATGAGAATCAGAGGTCTTGGCATACCAAACTAAAATCAGCCTTATGGGCTGATAGGATAACTCCCAAAAGATCCACAGGTAACTCTCCATTCAGGCTTGTCTATGGAAGAGAGGCAATCTTGCCCATGTCACTTGAGTTGCCAATGTTGGAACTCATGAAGCAGTTGGAGTTGCTAGAGTTTGAGCCCATGGAGGTGAGGTATGCAGAGTTGATGGAGCTGCAAGAGATCAGAAATTAGGCATCCCAAGCAATGGAAAAGGATCAAGCTTTGATCAAGAAGACCTTTGATAGGAAGGCCAAAGATAGATCTTTTCAAGTTGGAGATCTAGTGTTGAAATGGGATGTGGAAAGAGCAAAACCGGGAAGGCATTCAAAATTTGATGCCATTTGGAGTGGCCCATACATGGTCACAAAGTGCAAGAGCAGCAATGCTTTCCAATTGGCCTCATTAGACGGTGAAGAACTACAGATTCCAGTAAATGGAATCTATCTCAAACATTGCTACTGAAAATAAAAGGTTCACCCTTGTAAATATTAGCCTAGATTTCAATTCCTCTAAGTGCGTATGCACATTGTCTTGTTGTAGTTAGGTTTCAGTTTCCCTAAGTGCTTTGGCGCAGGTTTTGTCGCTCCTAGATTGAGTTTTTTACAGTTCAGCGTGCTCTCGTAGAGGGAGTTGCAGCATCAGGCTCATTTCAGGTTATTGCTTATGACTCCATGCCCAACGGATCGCTAAAAGGCCACTGATCTTCTACCTAGCAGGCAGGTGACCCCGAAAAGTCACCAAATTGTTATCCAAATTTCACCCCCAGAGTTAATTTGATAACATGCATCAGAGTTTTTAGTTCCAAGCAAGTAGATTGATTCAGGGGAAAATCGTAAAATTGGCTAAGTCCTGCTCAAGGCCACCTTTGGGACAGTTGGAACAATTATACGCGGAAGGCACGCGGATCGGTAAAAAGCCTCCAGGCGCCCAAACAGAAAAGGGACATCTGGGACAAATGGACGCGAAATGCCCGAATCGGCCGAAAGAAAGAAAATTTGTCCAAGTCCTTTACAGGGAGCAAGCGGGACAAGAGTGCGCGAAGAACGCGAAGCCGTAGAGTTCAATTGAAATAGGAAACTTCAAACCTTTGGGACATCCGGGACAAAAAGACATGGTGGACGTGAAAATCCGGTAGGCCCGTGGACAAATCACAGCATGACACGTGTCGCCAAGGAAAAAGGTCCAAAAAGGTCAAGGGGCGAGTTTTCGAGCACTGATCCGAACCAATGAAACAGTGCCACGTGTCCAAGTTTAAGGGCCCACAAGGAAATTTCAAAGGAAAGCCCGTGGAAAGGTGGAGAGAGAGAATTACTCAGTGAATCAGGGCCTACCACGTGTCGTCCAGATGGCAAAGCGCGGGAAAAGATTTTAGAACCATTCTTTTTGTTTTGTGCCCTAAATCTTCAGAACTTCGTATCTTTCGATCCAGAGCTCGGATTTGCACGTTCTTTATATCAATGGAAAGCTGTTGAAATTCTCTACATGATTCTGGGATTAATCTCACATTTTGGTGTAGTTTGGAGGGAGAAAATTAAGAAAACGTCTCTGACGCGTGGTGATAGACAGAAGTAATGCTTCAACAACCAACTTTAATGCACAGGACTCGCCGCTCCTGTTAGACAGCCCGCCATTTTGCTAGGATCCACCGCTTCTGTCATAATAAGATGATTTTAAATGCTACCAAGAAGTGGTTGGGGCAGATTCTGGATTTCCTCTCTCTTCCCTCTCTCATTTCTTGATATATATTGTAAAGAGGAGCTCCTTTAAGGGGTCGGACATTTTGTTTTGCATCCTCCCTTCTTCCCTCGCCCGCAAGAGAAATTGTGGAACTTTCAAACCTCCCATATGGGTTGTAATGCCGAGTATTTTTGCCTCTTGGCCACTGCAATATCTTTGTATCGACTCTTGAGCAATAATATATGTGTTGTGATTGACTCTTGACCCTCTCATGTATTCATTCTTTGTCATTTTGATCTCTTATTGCGGTTTGGTTACTGTGCATGGTTTTTGTATTGCATCTATGTGAGTCGTGTTAAATTTGCAAAACGAGTGTCTAACATTCCTCGGTGCATCACCTTTGTAGTTTAGGTTTTATTCTATGCATTTTCTTACCCTGTCTCCTTGGCAAGTTAGATTAGGTTTTAGCAAACCCTCTGCATTTTTTGTGTGCATCTGAACAGAGGAATAGGAACCAGCCTTCTCTGGAGAATCTTTTCTCATCTTTACAAGTCCCACACTTGGAGAAAGGATTCCATGTTGTGCAATCACACTAGATGCCTGAACATCAACCTAGAAGCCTGATTTGCATCCAGGGGTGCTGTGAGTCTGCACAACAACAACAATTGTGTAGAAGTCCGAAAAGGATGGAGCGAAGGATCTAGCTAGACCTGGAGTGCCTAGAGAGGGACCTGGGGCACCTATGGGCGCTCTGGTTTGTAATTTGGGCACCCTGTGCGTGAAAAAGCTCTAAAACTAATCTTGAGAGGGCTATGAGGTGATCGAAACCCTCGTTGTGTTTGCATCAGATTTGATGTCCCGTCACGGGATGTCACCAATAACTCAAGATGATGAGAAGACCTGCAAAAGACCAAAAGAAGTATCAAAACCCTAAAAAAGATGCAAAATGAATGGGTTAGACTGACCTCAGCTGCCACAACAATGGGATTACTAACTGAGTGTTGCACTACATTTTGGACCCAAATGTAGTTCTTGTGAGTTTGTGTATGGCATGCCCTAGGTGCTCTTATGTTAGTCTGATTTGTGAAGTAGCGAGCAATAACTAAATGTAGAAAATGTAATAGTATGTGTGCATGGAATAAAATAAAATCCCCCTATGAAGTGTGATGCAAATGTCCTAGCATTGTGCCTTGATGATGGAGCTATGTGGATGCAAGTGATATCCAATGTAATAGATGGATGCAACTCTAGATGGAGTGATAGTATTAAGTGATGCTAGGTCCCTCATTATGGTCTCATAACTTTATATTTATAGGGTTCTCTTGATCTAATTTTGTAATTAACCCCGAAAAGGCCAACCACAAGAAAGATAAAGACCTCAAACGGATAGAAAGAGCCCAAAAAGTGGTGGGAAAGTACAAAAAGGACCGGGGCCCTGGTGGGACCAAAGCGCCCACGAGTTGCCCCAAGACTAATCGAGCACCCAAGTCAAGGATAAAATGATGTGAGATGATAGAAGTTAACTGGGCATATGGGTGTAAGAGGTCGGTAATGACAAAATAAAATAAAACAAGATGGCCAAAAGATGGGGGTTAATTAGTACTTTCTTCACTCAAAAACCTTCTAAATAGTAGTATGAGACCGAGATAAATAATGTCTAAAGTGCATGATTTTGTGACTACAATACTATGACATTTTCTAGAACAACTAAATGTGCCCCCTTTAGTAATCATGACTTGAAATTGGGCTGGATAAATAAAGTAGGTCAATCTTGTTGCCAATTTATAGTTGATGAAGTTATATATACTACCTGAATCAATCAAGATGATGGATCTTTATTTCTTGAGGAAACCCACCACCTTGAGGGTTTAAAGAGTGCTAATTCCAAATAAAGCATGACATGAAATGGTTAGTGGAAAGTTTTTCAAGCCGCTCTCAGGATCTTCCTCTGCATCCTCTGTGTTTTTCTCCTCCTCTTCATCCTCCTCTACTCCTTCGATGTAGAACAAATTCTTCTCAACAAATTTGTGACCTTGACTATATTTGCTATCATAGTTGAAGCATAACCCTTTGAAAAAAAAATCTTTGATATGTTGAGGAGTCATTTAAATGGGTTGGGAGAATGATGGTCTTGGTGGTCTTGGCATATGTCATTCCCAACTTAAGGTGAATGCCCGACATTTGGACAAATCCCTTTCTTCCATTCTCCGAGAAAGGACCATAGAGTCAGAGATCGAATTCGGGTTAAAAATACGAACATCATGTTGGATGTTATCCTTGAGACCTCTCAAAAATATGTCATTGAGGTTCTCATCAATGATATCCTCCACTCTCAAGGATAAATTCTAGAATTGTTGAATACAATCCTTGACCAAACATGTTTTCCGTAATCTGGCGAGTTGATTGAAGTAGTTCTCAGTGACATTATTGCTATGGTGTATGGCGAAGTTCGTCAAAAACAAATGTTGACCGAGGAGAGATTGAGTCCCTTTTTTTGTTTTTGTGCACCATACCAGTGATACCAAATGAATTTGTATGATTCTAGGTATAAGGATGCTACAATCACCTTTTTTTGCACCAAGGGTTTGGTGTAGATCAAAAAAATATCCATTTGGTTGATCCAAGTGACTGGATCCTTCCCATCAAATTTGTGCATCTCCACTTTTGGTAGCATGTTATGTAATCCTCCATTAGGACATGATGACAGTGGTGTATATGGAGGAGGATTGTTAGATAGTCTAGTATTTCCTATACCGATAAGCGATGTCGTGAGAGAGATGATTTGGGCCTATGTTTGTGCCATGTTTTCATGAAACTCTGTTGTATCCCAAAGCAAATAATCTTTATTCATTGTATCTTGAACATCTATCTGGATTTCATTTCACATCAGAGCAGACAAATCGAGACTCATACTTTGCGTCTTCCTTACCGGTGTTTTACCTAGAATGTTAGATCCTTTACCGCTACCACAAGTTGACTATCCTGTCATTGATTAGGGTGTAGGGATTAGGGTTTACGACTCGGGGCTTAGGGTTTAGGGTTTAGGGTTTGAGATTTGGGGTGGTAAAAATAAGGTATCTAGTGAATTGTATGGTTGTGAAGGTCTTTTGAAAACAAGACTAGTGGTGATGACGGTAAAAAGAGTGAAAATGGTGAAAAAGTTATCGGAGATTGGTACCATTGCAATCCTAATGTCGAGATGAAACCAATGACTGATATATTGTGAAAGGTTTGAAAAAAAGCTGGACTCTTTTTTTTTTACTTTTTTTTAACACTTCGTTTTTATAAAAATCCCGAGCAATACTACAGTGACGAAAATTTTCAAAAACTTTTGAAATCATAACTAATTTTTTCCTATTGTCAGTTGTTGGTAAACTAGAAAAAAAAATCGCTGCAAAGAAACTTGCCAAATCGAATCTTTGATACCACTTGTAATGAACCTTCTTAGATATTATCAATAACAGATCGCAAATAATACTGAAATGATCAATGAACAACAAAATAGAACATAATAGAATAACTTATATCACTCAGCCACTTCGAGGGGGAAACCTCCAAGACCTTACAATAAGATTATAATGCTCAAGATGATCCTCAAGTACTACCCCTACCTTCTATATATATCCTACTTAGGCAATGGTTAGTCCATATGCCGACCCTACTATAATATGAAAGCATAGAAAGATGTGACAAGACCAAGGAGAGATTATGCTAGCCACATGTCAACTAATCATATCCCATTATAGAGCAAGTAGATTAAGGGTGTAGAAGTAAGTTATTTTTTATAACAAATCACGTAGTTATTTTGTTAAAGTTATTGTCGATTGTTAGAAACAACACGCGAATATAGTAGAGTTGTTTTAGATTGTCTCATGTTTTATAGAAGTTATTTCTCCTATATATGTGGATGTAATTGATTATAGAATATAACAAAGTTTTATAGTGTTTACGTTGTGCGGGCTCAACCAAATTCACATACAAAGTATTGAATCGAGTGAGAAGCATATATGATTAATTCTAGTATATGTATAAATGAGGATAGCTTGGGAGAAATGCTAAATGATAATTTCAAAGTGCCTTTAATCCAATTTTAGGGCACCATAATTGCCCATATTTTAATATAGTAATTAAAAATTGTTGACTTAAAATAAATTAATTGTGAATGTAAACCTCCCAAAAGGATGTGATATGTGTGATATTAGAATATATGTGTTCCCTTCTCTCTTTGTGTCATACATGTGAACCTATAATCCACATTAAAAATGTATATTAAAGGTTAATAATATATTATTATAAGATCAATAAATAATAAAGTATGAAATTGAAGCATGAAATGGCCACACATGTCTACCCATAGTGTTTAATTTAAGGTCCGTGAACATTGTTTCTTATAAATTTTTCATTTAAGCTTGCTTTATGAGCCTTTGTAACAATTATTCTTGATAAGAGATCTAATGAAGCAACTAAGCCCTGCTAAGGAACCATTATAACAACCGAGCTTGCTAAGAGAACCATAGTAGCATTTGAGATTGCTACTAATCCAACTTATATACGATTAAGAATGTTGTTAAGTCAACATGTGTGTGATTAAACCTACCACCGAGCAAATTTGTTTATGATCTTAGTCTATGAGCCATAATGCAAAGTGTATGTGTCCTAATTTGAAATGTATTAAAGCTTTGAAATGTATTGAGAATAATTGTGTGAATTTCATCATATAATGTCAACCTTTGCATTTGTAACTCGCATAAATTTTCTATAAAATCACATAATATACCCTCTTTTAAGATGAGGGATGTTGCAAAGGATCACTTAGCCAAAAAGAGAAAGTGTTAGTTGTATAAAGCATATAATCAATATCATTAATGATGTAAACCATATCCGGTATATTGATTAACATGGTAAAAGGTGAAGAGTTCAAAAGATATAAGCATTTTAGCATGATTAGTATGTATCATCAAAAGTGTGAAACATATCGTGAGATCATTGTAGAAATCCAAAAATGACATAATAGTGATTAGAATATTAGTACGACAACAACATGTGACTCAAAAATTGATGGATCCATAATGACTCATGATATGATATGACATGCCCATCATAGACAAACATAAATGATAAGGCATGACTAACTTAACCGATGTTAAGCGGTGTTGGTTGTTAGTTCGTGTGTGCAAAAAAAAAGTGTGTGTAACCATTGTTCCTAGATCAAGAAGTGTAACATTTAATTTTCCATACCATGTGTCTAATAAAAATGATATAATCATCAAAGTGCATTGAGATATGGGCCCACTGACAAGAATGTAAAAATCAAGATTTCATGAGCAATGTGTAAAGAAAGAAAGAAATCATCCAATGTGTTAGAAATAAGTGTATATTATAAGAAATATATTGTGATCTAATGAATATCGACCATTGGCCCTATGGCTAAAAATCCAACAAACAATGTGTCTTTGAGAAAACATGTCAATAATCAATGTGTTCTAATAATGTGTCTCATATACAATGTGTGTCACAAACAATGTCTTTCATAAGAAATGAGTGTCATAAGCCATGTGTATTTAACAAAAAAACTAAATCAATACAAACAATATGTCATAGGAGATTCATTCTGATATAAATATGTAGTAAGTAATGTGTCCAAAAAATAGGAGGGTCAATAGACACTTAATTTGTGAGTGTAAGAAAAACAAGAAATGACAAATCATGTATAGAGAAATGATAACATATAAGAAAACATAACATGGTTTATACAAGTGCATAGAAAAACAGAGCATACAACAATCAAACACAAAATAGAACATACGCGTGCATAGAGCAAACAAAACATCAAACATATAAGTACATAGAGAAAACACTTCATGGAGAATACAAGTGGATATATCAAACACAACATAGAATATACATGTGCATAGAGAAAACATAACATAGAGTAGATAAGTGTATAAATCAAACATAATATAAAACAAACATAACACAAAGCAAAAAAATTATGTCGAACAAACTTGACATGGAGCAAACAAGTTCCTAGAGTGCTCAAATCATGTAATACAAATAAAAATATGATAGATAGAAGGAGACATGGAAATGAATGGTATAAGAAATAATGTTAGATAGCCAAAATAGGAGCCTTGGATCAATAATAGTAAACTAGTATAATAGTATGTAGTATAACAAAGTGAACAATACATGAAAAATGTAAGTAAAAATGAAACATAGTTAAAGAAATTTCAAGAAGTAAGAAATGTGATCATTGAGTAAATCATTATCTAACATGCGTAGAAAGGAATAAATATGTGTGCGATAAGCAATAAAAGTGTAGTATTTGTAATGGACTTGTGTATAGATATATGATTGTTATAAGCTCATATGTGTAGATGCACATGGTAGAAGTGTGTCCCCAATGTGGCAGGAATCACCTAGAATAAAAGGATATAAGAATTCACAATGTGCTAAAAATATGATCAAAATAGGTTATGTGTAATATTTCACCCAACGTAGACATGCCCCCACATTGACAGGTTGTAGGAGCCATATGATGTGTGATGCCTAGGATGCGACTACTTGATTTATAATATGAAGCTCGAGCACCAAATGTAGGGTAGAGTACTAAATATAGATCATCATAATGCTCAAATCTATGTAATGAATGAACATATCACATGTAGATCATAGTTTTGTATTTTGGTTTTATTGTATTAGTTTTTGTTTTCAATACAAGAGCTACCGAGTGGAATTGATATTAATGGCCACGTGGCATAGGTTATAAATGGTGGTAGAGATAAGGTGGGGTCCTAGGTAAGCATCATTCTATGAATAATCACATCAAACCCCTAAAATGTGTTACATTGTCATATAACTACCTAGTTTAGAACTAAGGGAGAAGAAATGAAAAGTCAATAGGCATGTTAGGATAATGTGTTTGCAAGAGGCTATGTATAAGTGAGGATACACAAGTTGTGAGGACTAATACATACGCCACTTAGGTGGAGGATCTATGTCCATACATGTAGTGAATAAGGCATGTGGTGTGTAAATAAAAGCAAGCGGGAGTATCAAAATCAAAGAAGTAGCCCCAAACAGTGTGGTATTTGGCAATTAGATTAGGTAAGGAATGTATAGAGTTAAGTCAATGGCCGAACGGAGGATGCGACACAACATACGTATGTGGTGGTGTTCTTGATGGTTCATGTGTGTTATTTTTTGTAGAGCTATCATCCAACACATTATGGTAAAAAAACCATGTGACTTGTGGGGTTGTATAGTAGACATAAGATGTTACTCATGTTCTTTATTGTTCAATGGATGAATGCACATTATAAGGTTTATTATCATGGTATCGAGTGTAGTGAAGAATATTTACTAGGGCCCTTTATGGGTTTGGTTTTATAACTACACATGTCATATTTTTGAATAATGATTGTTATTATGTGATAACATCCTATGATCTAGTAATAACTATGACATGATTATCCTCAATTGTGGGATTAACGAGTGGATTTGTCTTACGAGGAATATTCTATTTTGGAAACGAATAATATATTTGGTTTATATTGAATAAGTAGGAATTGTCATGATATTCACTAGGTCCTACTGCGGTAAATTTGAGTTTAGCCAATGCGTTGTCTATATCGTATGGAACATATTCTTCATCATCATAATCATCATTGTTGTGTTTCTCATTATCATGTTTTTGAATGGATTGATGTCATTGTGGTGTCATGGTATAGTCTTTGGGAATAATATTAGATTTAGGTTCTTCTTTTGGTTCTAATGCACTCAACTTTTGAATAAGAATAAATGATATAGGTGGTTATAAGAGTGGTTGTAATACACTTGTTTTTGGGATATAGTGGTTATTAAAGTCCACCTTTGAAAAATATTTATAGGGATCATTATTTGTAGGGCATGTATATTTGTATTTGTCATGTATGTGTTTAAGGAACCAATGCAAGGTGGAGGGTGTTGCCCCCATGGTGTAAATTTGTGGTCATGCCAATAATAAATTAGAATTTAATCGATGATATAACATGGAATTTTGTGGGAATAATCTTAAGGCCCAAAGTAATAGGTAAGGCGATGACTCCTATTGTTGGACAAGCAATATTTTCAAACCCTTTGATCATTGTGTAAAATTTCCTAGATGTTGCGTATGGAGGCCTATTATAGTGAAGAAATATTATACACACATACATATGTATATGTATATGTCTATGTATATATGTGTGTATGTATGACTAATATATTATCCACGAGAGTTCATTTAACCATTTTAAAAAAACCACGAACTTGGATATACAATGGAAAATTAAGAACAATAATATGTTGTGGTGGATAATCCTCTTTGTTAAAGGAAATGTCATGTTCACTACCCAAAAGGTGTTTACGAGTGATGAAAAATACATGGGTTTTACATTAGTATGGATATTTCCTTCTTGTAGTGCATGGTATAGAATATCCTTACGTGTGACATGGCATCAAAGTAATTTCAAAATATAAATTTGAGCTTTTGTGTTTTTATGTTGGTAAAAAGGTCACATCCCTTAGTTAAAGTTACAAGAACTTTAGGTAGTGGGGGATAATGTGATTATTATTGTTGGAGTTTCCCTCTAGCGGGAGGGGATTGTGTGAAGGTCTATTTCATTTGTGTCCTAATTATGCCCACCTATTGGCGCGACGTGTGTTTGACCATAAATATTGGGTTATTATGTGATGACCTAATAGGATCCAATGTATGAGACAGAGGAGGAATGAAGGGTTTACAAAGAGCGTGTACCCTTCTTATAGGGACATGGAACATTTTAGGTGTAATTTGTGAGCTAGAGACAATGCATGGATAATAATTAATGGCCATAAAAATGTAAAATATCTAAGTGTCAAATAAGGTTTTTAGAAGAACTCTAAGAGATATGTTAATATTGATTAGATTTAGAGATTTAAATCCCTAGAGGCAAGGCCTTATGTTATATGTAAAATTAAATAAGAGGGATCACTAAAATCTACTATTAGAATTAGGGTTATTATAATTAAGATAAATTACTATGCGTAAAATTTATGACCTAGAATAAAAATTACAGTTAATATACAAATTCTAAACTACATGTTGATCACATACATAAATAAAAAAGTGTCGAATAAGCTAGGTTATAAGTTAGTTTTATGGTTTAAAATGAATGCACTTTTACACAAAATTTAGAAGCTAAAATGAGGACTAAGAGGCTGTAGAAATGGGCTATATGCAAAGTGTCATTAAGATATCTATAAACTTTGGAGTGATAAAACTAAGTGTAGGATACGTTCGCCTGAATGGAGCAAAAATGTTTGTGTTTATGCCCTCTATGGCCAATTTTACCCACTTATATTACGATATGTATTTGAGTTACAAAACTTGAAAGCTTTGTAGCTCGATTTTTGGAGTTGTGTTTGGATATCCACGATCATACTTCTATAATTGTTTATGAGTTGCTTCTTCTTTGAAACCCTCTATCTCTCCACTTAAAGTTCCTAAAAAGGGTTAGATTGATTGTAGTCAAGCTTCCTCAACCCTTGTTGAGTTGACAATTGTTTATACAAAAATAATTCAAATATGCCTTAGACCGACATAGTTCTCTTGCCAGTGAATGTGTGAAAATATCAAATAACATTGTGTTTGGAAAAAGAAACCCTAGCAAGGGGCCTATTACATCTTGTCAATGATCTTGGTGCAAGTTATAACATGTGATAGTGATCTAAGACATCAATGGGAGATCTAGTCAAAATTGGTAGCTTGTTGGTGTGCTTGAGGAGGAGTAGAGAATTAATATTCCTTGCCTTGGGTGATTTGCATGTGTAATCCCTAGATAGCCAAAAATGTGAGAGATGAGGCCACATTTTAATTGGTAGGGTGATTATGATTTTATATATGACTTGTGTGAATGATTTTCTTGCTCAATTGACATTGGGTTGACTTAAGTAACTTGTACATTTGAAAAATCAGTTGTTGGAAGTGTTTAGGATAAAAACATTTGGTATGGTTATAATCATCAATTTTTTGTCCCTACCATGTGAATCTACCCTAACTTAGTTTAGGGCTTGATTTAAAAGTGGAGAAAGGTTGCTTAAGAATCTAAAGATATGCTTTGTATATAACACGATGAGTCTCGATGAACATAACTTAAGTGACAAGTGTGATATAATGGCTATGGAGTATTGATTGAGAGAGATGCATCATGGATTAACTCAATTAACTATATAAATGAAAATAGGATGGGATAAAAGCCAACTAATTATTGTCAAGTGGCTTTGGTCCAAATTTAGGGTAATATAGATACACAACTCACCCCTTGCTTTTTCCACATTTCACCCTTATTCTAAATAATATCCTTTTCTTGGGAGTCTCACCATGTAATGCCAAAAACTATTGAAAGAAAAAAATTCCTCTGCGCATAAACACTGTGATTTCCTCAATGCCAAAAGGGTTAAAAATATGTTTTTGGTTATGATCATAAATGTAAAATTTACAAAATTTACAATACTATTAACAATTTCACGATTTTGAGTATTTGAATACTAGTCCTAATCTCTTTGTAAAGCAAGTTATTCCCTTAAGATTAAGTCGGTGTGAAGCCACTTAGATAAACAAAGAAAATAATGGATTTGACTATGTATCCCAATGTACACATTAGAATTACCCATCTAACCTAATCAAGTATGGGACATGGTTCCTTTCACAAATGATGTCCTACTGACAATAAATCAAAATGATATAGGATGAAGGGCATGCTTAGATCCTAGCCAGGATTTGTATATATGGATATCCCCGACAAGTCTTCAAAATAATAATTTCCCGGTGGTTACTGAGTAAATACGTAAAAGTCCATTAAATGTATCAATGTTCTAAGTGTTTTGAAAATATTTATATACATATGAAAAAAAAACATGTTTGCCTCATATTATACCATGAACACCTCTCGTATTCAAATCTCTTGAGTCATATTTTTAAAATATATTTCCACACCCAAATCCCTTTCTATTTAAAAACTAATATTAATATCTCGAAACACGTTTCCTCAAACTAAATGTGTATACATTTAGGTGTATCTAAGGTCTCATTATTTTTCATTTTCACGTTATATGTTTCTTACACAACCCAAACTTTTACAAACCCAAAAGCGTGTTCCCTTCCCTCCATTCTCCCCTCTTGCCTCATTCAATGTTACATTATAAATGTTTTCATCTTCTATGCATATAATGTTTTGTCATTTACTATAATACATCAACTTGGTGGGATTTTTCATATCATAACCTTGTTATATATACACATAAGAGTTTTATATTTTCACAAGTATTAAATTATTTTGCAAAAATCTGAAATAGGTAAGCCCTTAATAAATTTTGAACCTGATGACCCAAGTTAATTTAAAAATTGTAGTATTGTTGTAAATAATATATTATTAATCCTAGGAGTAGGGTTTTATCTTCTTGTAAAACCTCAAGAGACATCTAAAAGTGAACTAAACATTAATCTTAAAGATGAACTAATTAGTCATTTATCATTATAATAAACATGTAATTGCATCTCATTTTTCAGCTAATATAATATAACTTTGGCTTACACCCGATTTGTTGTTCATCCTCAACCCATTTATGGCCCAATAGCCTAACATTGGTATCACATTTGTGGTTCATTCAATTTCACTTCTTCTTCCATTCTCCTCCACCAACAAGAAATATTTTTTCCATTGTTTTTTTAGTTGTACAATTCAAGAAATTATTAGTATTTTTTCAAATGCGTCTTAAAGGTGTCTACAACTTTGTTCTTTATTAGGTACTAAAAATTGCTCATGTTTGTTAAAGCTCTTCATGGGTAAGTCATACCGCTAAAGAACTGGATATATTGAAGTTCATATTGTATTTTGTATAGATTTATTCTTCATATTCAAGTTTGGGAATATGTCAAACATGGGGTATATCTTGCAAGCAAGGACCGAGTATGTGTGTAGGATAATATAAACATGAGGTACATCTTGCAAGCAAGACTAAGTATATGTGTTGGATAATATAGTTGGCCATACGATAAATGTGTTGGCAAGATATGTAGAGTTGTATTATTCCAAGCGTTAGAATTGTGATGAAGTACTAGAATAGTGTAATTTTTCCTCCACTTCACATAACCCTACTTAAAGCCACTAACTTGCTACATTCTCGCCGCTCTTCCTAAACAACACTCAAACCACGACCATACCTGGTTTGACTAAATACATTGGCCTCTTCACTTGTTGTAGTGTGCAGTCAAAAGAAAATAGATAAGTTTTCACTTAATTTTGGAAATTTTAATTTTTTTAAAGGGGAAAAACAGTAAAAAGGCAAAAATATTATTATTATTAATGTTTTTGGCGAAGGAAAATATTTTCCTGAAAAGAACAAGTAATTGCTTTGGAAAATAATAATTTTATTTTGGAGGAATATTCATTTCATTTATTAACTTATTTTAATTTTGAAAAATATCACACACAAAATAACAACATTTGATATATGTGGTACCTCTAGTTCACGCTTATGAGAAAAGTTGTCATGTTAGAATAATCGCATCCAATGCATAAAATATCATTATAATAAACATGTAATTATTGTAAATGTAGAGTTGTACTATTCCAAGTGTTGGAATTGTCTTTGAAGTACTCAAATTTTGCAATTTTTCCTCCTCTTCACATCACTCGACTTAAAGCCACAAACTTGCTACATGCCCACTACTCTTCCTAATCAACGCTCAAACCACGACCATACTTGGTTTGACTAAATACATTGGCCTCTTCACTCATATAATGTGTAATCAAAAGAAAAGAGATAAGTTTCCACTTAATTTTGGAAATTTCATTTTTTTAAAGGGAAAAAGACTAAAAATGAAAAAATATTATTACTTTTAATGTTTTTGTGGAGGAAAATATTTTCTCGAAAATAAAAAGTAATTCTTTATGGAAAATAGTACTTTTATTTTGGAGGAATATTCATTTCATTTATTGACTTATTTTATTTTTGAAAAAAATTACTTTCATAAATTTGCCATTTTACAATTTTGAAGAAAAATTGACACACAAAACAACAACATTTGGTATATGCAATACCTTTGGTTCATGTTTACGAGAAAAGTTGTCATGTTAGAATAATTGCATCAATGCATAATATATTTGTAATAATGACATTTGTGTATCTTGTCCCTAGAAATTGCCTATGAGAAATAAAGATAAATTTCATTTTTCCATTTCCTTTGTTATTCATTTGTGTCTATCACTAGACATAATCCCTAAGTAATAAATATTGATTATATAGGAAATTTATGCCCATTTATAATGTTTACATGCGAAGCAAGTGTCATTTATATAATAAATCATTTTCACATATTACTTAAGTATTATGTATCATTTTGATCTCACATGCTTTAACAACTCTTTCACATATTGTTGGGTATATCGAGCAGATGAGCTTCTTCCACGTATCAATGGGTATATCGGAAGGGTGAGCATATAGAGAGGTTTTGTATATTGCTCTAGTGGTATATAGAAAGGAGAACCCATTAGAGTGGTAATGAGACCAATCCATCTCCCCTTGATACAAAATGAATTTAATAAATTTTGTTATTGACACAACACTAACCAAGATGGACAATTGGTTAGATTGGTCATGCCAAGTTGAGAACACTCTCATCTTGATAATTTGTGGTTTGACATTTATGATGGAGACAAAGAAACCAATGGAGTCACTAACAAAGGAAAAATCACAAATATGGAAGCAATTGACTTCTAAGACATTGTCCTTGATGAGGGCCTCAATGGATGGTGAAGATTTTTATCATGTACCATAAACACATAAATTTGACAATTTATCCTTTGAAAATGACAAGTTTGGATTTATTATTATAGAATGAATTACAATCACATTTTAAGCCTAAGCGATATATCCTTCTCTCTTGCGTAAGACTTGCTTAACTCTACACGTTTTTACATTCACTCACTTAGTTACATTTGTGTAAGGCAATATATCACTCATAGGTATCTCACCCATTATCTTGCCTAAACATCATAAATTACATGTATGGAACCATACGAATGGGACTAGACCGCACTATAGTGGGTGACCTATCTGATCGTGTCTCCCACCTTCTAAAGCAACTCTTTTCTCAAATTGAATATCTTTTATGACTCGTTTCTTATCCTATTAGTTGGCCTTAATGTAATACGTAACCTATAAAAGTCTCGTATAAGTAAGTCTAATTCACTTAAGAACTCAAATGACATTCTCATGAGCATACATAATAAATTTCATTCCTAAAACACTTGAAGCTCTATGCAATACTCCTAAAGTAACAAAACATCTCTTAGAGTATGCACTTAAACTAGGTTCACAAGTCTAACTTCCAACACCACAAGCCTTTAAACGTCTTATAACCATGTCTTAACAAGATCAAGTCACACAAAGAAATGTCAAAGATATTAAGGGAGAAAGGGAATCAGTTTAGTATCTGAAACACATCACACTATATCACTACCATATAGGGTACATCTCCATCTTATCTATATTTATGCCCATTACTCACTTATATTTGCATATATTATTGTGCCTACACTAGGAAGAATTACATGGAGTTTACTCCCATTTCGAGGGGATGTAGTGCAATGCCCAGATTGATACGATAGGGTTGAATGTCATTGTTAGTATAACTCTACACACACACACAAATCTATCATTTTGTTATCTAATCATGTTCATGAAGTGCTAGTGTAGGTATTCTTAGGTTTGGGTCACTATAGGAAGGTGTGCGATCACTTGCAAGTCCTAGCTCGACAGATAACGAAGCATATGTCTAGGCCATCCACAATCACCAAAATTTGTATAACCCTAGCATATGTTGGTCCAAGAATTTATATCCCATGAGCGAATTATATTATGCCTAAACAAAAGTTATATGGTTTTGTATTAGAGTAGTTCGCACACACAATTCTAGAGATGAATGATTTCCAAATTCTCTTAAGCTTGTACACCCAATCTATGCACCTTAATCAATTATGCACCTTTTTGTTTAGCTAAGTACTCATCTCTCTTTGTGTTTTAAACAATGCTTCAATCATTCTCTCATTGTATACATTAATAATTATATTTTAATTTATAAGATTAATATGGATTATTTAATTTAGAGTATTCTACCTATAACATTCTCACACCTAGTTATAGATGAGGAAAATAAACCTACATCACACCATTATTTATTTATTTAGGATGTAAACGCATACAAGTATGCAATACACCTAGGAAACACTAAAAAACTAAAGCATTTGTATATTTATCATCTAGAGTTGGAGTTCATACAATTACAACTAAATTCTTCAATTTTAAGTTGAAAAATGGTGATGTAATGAGTATGTCATTAGAATTTTGTGTTATTAAGATTGATGTTGAATTTGTTAGTGTCAAAATTGATGTATATATGACTACATTCATAAGAGCTCTTCTTTTGACATACTCGACCTATTTAGAATATGTACGAGAAAATCAATTTGTTGATGACACTCTCTTTTGATCAATTGGTTGATAAGATGATTGAAAGAGAAAAGGCATTTAGAAGAAAGACTAAAAATTCAAGCAAAAGTACATGTTATGCTCGTAAAAAGGAGATGATTCCAATAAGGCTTTCACTTCCGGTGATATAGGAAAATTAAGATATAAAGGGTAAGGTGGCAAAAATAGTAAGAATAGTGGTCAAGACTAGGGAAACAAAATGAAAAAAAAACCATTTTGTAACAATTGTGCTAAAAATGGAACTCATAAGGCTCATGAATGAAAAACATCATGAGACAACATTGAGGCCCATAAAAAAAAACAAATAAAGAAAAGATGAAATCCTTGAAACTAGACTCATCTCAATTCACAAGTGAAAATATGCTTTCCATTTTAGGCGAAGTCAACAATGCCTTAAAAATTCAACCTTGTTTGATGCTCTAGTCATGGACAATAATGCCATACGCAACACATGACTTTCTAAAAGGACATATTTGAGGAGTATTAAAATAAATTTCTAGTCTAGTATACTTTGCGAGATGGAACAAGTTTGTAACTAGAAGGAAAATAGACATTTTGACTCGAGTAACTAGGTCTTCTAGATTTCATTCTCAAAAATGTCATATACCTTCCTCGACCAAAACTAACTCCTCATCTCTAGTGCTGGTCGACAACAAGGACACTCCATTATGAGTGACGATGGATAAGTACAAATCATAAGAAAATGTGATAAACCAATTGTAATGACTAGATTTAAGGAAGGCAAGTTCTTTAAAACTTAGGAGTAAGCCTTCAGCTTAAAGAAACTTTTATCACCTTATATGTTGGTTGTGGAGCCTAATAGCGACGGGGGGGTTGCGGGGCGATTCAGGGGCAAAGACTTCCCGAAATCCACATTTTATATGTATTTATGCATTGTGAAATCTGGACTGTTCCTTATTAGGTCATAGATCTAACGGGTGGTTTTCTATGTTTCCCCAAAATGATAAAAACCTAATATCTTTAAAGGGTCATTATGTATGAGGCTCATAGTATTAGTCACGACACTGTGAGAGAGATTTTTGTTGACTGAATAAAAGGATTGGCTGTTTCTGGTGGATGTAGCCCATTTTGGGTGAACCAAATTAAATCTACGTCTCTATTTTATTGCATTTATTTCTGTTTTACGTTGTCTACATTATTCATTACATGCTTTTTAATATGTACAACTGGTATAATCCTAACAACCTGGTATCATAGGACATTCAAGATTTATTTGTTGGTAGTATACTCACGAGAGGGATTTATGTTTGAGTGGGAGAAGCAAAGTTCGAGTTGAGAAGTTTGATGACTAAAATTACGACCATGGAAAATGCAGGTGGAAGATTCCCTATATCAAAAGGATCTATACCTACCATTGGGAGGTGAAGAAGTGAAACCCTCAATAATGTCTGATGAGGAGTGGAAGGTTCTAGATAAGAAGGCTCTCGGTGCGATTTGATTAAGTCTCGGCATCATCGTAGCTACAAATATCTCACAAGTGAAGAGTACGGTAGAGTTGATGAAAACCCTTGCTGATTTATATGAAACACCTAGTGCATCCAATAAATTTTATTTGATGAAAATATTGTTTAATCTACAAATGCAAGAAGGTGGATTTGTATCTAACCATCTTAATGATTACCACACTATTGTAAATCAGTTAGAATCAATTAATATCCCATTTGATGAGGAGTTTAGAGCATTATTATTCCTATGTTCTTTTGCAGAAAGTTGGGATAACTTAAATCGATGACAGATTAGTAATACATCATCTACTTCTCTTAAATTTGAAGATGTAGTTAGTGTCATTTTAAATGAGGAAATGCACAGGGGAAAATTATTCTTCTATAAATGCCTTGAATATGGCGAGTAGAGGAGGAGCAAGGATAAATCAAAGAGTAAGGCTCGTGGGAGATCTAAATTGAATATGGGAAGAACCAAATCTAGGAGTAGAGGCATTACTTTCTAGAACTCGGAAAGAGAGGACATGCTAAAAAGGATTGTTGGTTCAAAGGAAACAAAGAAAACCATCCTGAAGGTATTAAAGAGGAAAATCTGACAGGTAATATTGCTTAGGATGCTCTTATACTTTCTCTTGATACCGAGTAGAATCTTGGATAATAGATTCAGTGCCTCTTTCCACGCAACCCCGATAAGGGTTATTTTAAAGAGTATGTCAAGGAAATTTTGGACAAATTTATTTGGGTGATGATGAACGATGCAACATTGTTGGGAAGGGAAATGTACACCTGAAATTACAGAATGAAAATACATGGATATTGAGAGACGTGAGGCATGTACCTAGCCTCAAGAGAAATATCATCTCTGCAGGATAGTTGGGTGGTGAAGGTTGCATAGTCACATTCACTTTAGATTCTTAGAAGGTTTCCAAGGGTGCCTTGGTAGTGGCACGGGGTAAGAAAGTAGGCATTCTTTATTTGTCTACTTGTATATCTAATTCTTCTACCATATTGTCTACTTCAGATGAGGATGCCAACATGTGGCACAATAGATTGGGACATATGAGTGAGAAGGGCATGAAAATTCTATAGGCAAAGGTAAGCTTTCAAGTTTGAAGCAATTGGACTTAGAGTTTTGTGAGTATTGCATTTTGGGAAACAGAAAAGAGTTAGATTTCTCAAGGTAGGGAATACCAAGAAAGAGAAAAAGTTGGAGCTAGTTCATACAAATGTGTGGGGCTGACCCATGTTGCATCTCATGGTGGTTCTTTGTACTATGTCACATTCATAGATGATGCCACAAGGAAGGTATGGGTATATTGCATTAAGCGTAAGTCTGATGTTTTTGATACATTTAAGAAATGGAAAGCACTTGATGAGAATTAATGTGGTTTTAAATTGAAATGTTTTAGATCTGATAATGACGGTGAGTATTGCAGTAAGAAATTTGATGATTATTGTTCCTTGAATGGGATTCGTAGAGAAAAACGGTTCTAGGACTTGAGAATAAAATGGTGTTAGTGAGAGGATGAATAGAACAATAATGGAGTGTGCATGGTCAATGAGATTACACGTGGGGCTGCCTCTTCAATTTTGGGCAGAGGCCATAGATATTGTTGTGTACTTAATCAACCGTGGGCCTTTGAGTGCACTAGATGGAGGAATTCCCAAAGAATCCTAGACTGGGAAAGAGGTAGACCTTTCATTTTTAAGAGTATTTGGTTCAGAGGCATTTGTGCATGTTAATAAAGAAAACATGAAGAAATTGGATTCAAAATCCAAATGTTGTACATTCACAGGCTATGGCTCCAATAGGGATTATGGATTCCGGTTTTGGGATCTAGATGAATCTAAGATAATTAGGAGTTGTGATGTTGTTTGGCGTGAAAATAGAATGTATAAGGATTAGGTACATGATGAAAAAATCCCAAAGAAGAATTGGTTGAGAATATAACTCCTAAAAATGAACTCTCGGGTGGAAAATATCCACCTACAGGTACCGAGGTTGACAGTTCTATAAGCCGAGCACGACAACCAGTGTTGTCATCGACACCTCTATCAGAAATTCAAGAAAATGAGCAGCAAGCAAATAATGATCCCGTGACACCCCCATACTCAGTAAGAAGGTCACAATGTATTAGTAGACCTCTAAAAATATTTTCCCCTGCTTTGTATTATTTGTTACTAACAAATAGTGGTGAGCCAGAGAGCTTTGATGAAGCAATGCAGGTGGAATCCACTAAGGAATGGGAGTGTGGCACGAATGAGGAGATGGACTCCCTGGAAAAGAACCAAACATGAGATTTAGTCAAATTTCTCGGCTAGGAAGAGAGTACTACAAAACAAATGGGTCTACCATGTGAAAGAAGAAGAAGGTGGGACGAAAAGGTACTGAAAGACAAAGCTTGTAGTGAAGGGGTATGAACAAAAGAAAGGTATCGATTTTGATGAAATTTTATCCCTGTTGTAAAGATGTCCTCCATTCCTATTGTATTATTGTTGTTGAAGTTTTACACTTAGAGCAACTTGATGTCAAGATGACATTTCTCCATGGTGACTTGAAGGAGGAGATTTATATGCAACAACCACTTGGGTATTGTTGTCATCCTCAAAATTCCCCTCTTTTGAAGTCAAGTTTTGAAAAATTTGAGTCTATACCTTAGAGTATTGGATTGCGTCGAGCCTCATCATTGTTTGCATTTTTTCCATTCATGGAGAACAATTTAAAAGTCGAGACATAATGGTGAGGTTTCTTCCTTCTTTTTATTTTCTTCTGCTGATCGGGAATGATAGGCGTATCTTCCCGTTAAATTTTTCCCCGGCATCCACGGGTAGTACGTGGGAATATCGATTGGATGCGGTTTGGTCATGTTTCAAGTGACAGTGGAGGCCTCCACGCATCCAAATGACACAACTCAGGGGCAGGGTCCAAGAGACAGTCCTCAAATAAGTGTAGGCTTTCCACGTGTCCCAAGTACAAAATGAAGGTAGAACGAGCTAAAATCGGCTAAGTATGGAAGGCTCAATGGATGGCGCCATGTGCCTCGTTAGCGCAGCTTCAAGAGTCAAAGACGAGGGCAATTTTCAAACTTGTGCTAATCCTTCACGTGTCTTAGGTACAAAAAGAGAAAGAGTCGATCGTTAAAATTGACTAAGTATGGGCGGGTTGGCGGAAGTCTCCATGTGCCTTAACGACCCAATTTCTCGCCACCGGGTTCAAGTCAATGGGGAGACAAATTTGGTCATTGAAATGTCCAAGACCGGTGGAAGGAGACACGCGCCCATCTCGGCGCAATTTCAGGAGGTGTTTCAAAACACAAACTCAAATGAGCACCAGTCCTCCACGTGTTTAGGGGTCAACATAAGTCAAGTAGGAAATTGGCCCAATTCGGCTAAGAATAAAGGAACCGATAGAGCTCTCCATGTCGTCGGCCGAGCGACTTCAAAGGTAAAAAATGCAAATGGCATGCATAGGCCCGCTCCAATCAATTTGTCCCACGTGGGTGGCCCAAATTTGAAGTTGTAAAAGCAAATCGAATGGCCCATGTTTTATCGGCAAAATAACGTAACAACCATATATTTAAAAACTAATTTTTCGCCATTAACGCTTTTCTTTGCAAATCCGAATTTGAAAGGGCATGGATGATTGGAATAAGTTGAATGCTTGTTTTTGCTTGCTCGAGGAAGTTGTCAGAATCGTCTCTTGTGAGCTATATCATGAGCTTTCAAAGCCATTATACGGGTTGGAATTTTGATATTCTGAAACTACAATTTTGAATTGGAAGAAATCAATACAAAGGTTTGCCCCTTTTTCCTCTACTTTCTCTTTCCTTTTTACTCTGATCTGCGAATCATTTAATCCTTGCATGCTTATAAACTTTGTGTTCTAGTTTATATAATCTCAAGAACTTTGATTCTGCAGATTGTGCCCGTTATAAACATGAATGGTTCTATTCTATATCTCATTTGGTCAATACATATAAGGGTTTTCTCTTCCATCTCTTTTCTTTGAAAGTATTGGCTTCTTCTGCCTCCCTCCTCTCTTCAAGTCTGTTGTCCTCATGTATTGATAACTTTCCTTGCATAAAACACATTTCAAGATATCAAGAAACCACCATTGAATGAAATATTGTATATTTGTACACAGGTTTGGCCCCTGCTTTCAATAAGGGAACCTCTCCCATTAAAGAGGAGGGACTTGCTTGTCCCCTGATTGTGGTTTCATTCTAAGTGCAAATCTGAAACCCAACAGTTTTTGGCGACTCAATTGGGAATTTTTCAACAAATTTCCTTTCTAAAAAGAACAACTAATTTGATCATTTCTTTGATCTGACGACTCTAAGATATACTCGTGGTAGAAGGGCTCTTGGAATTGAAGATCCCCAATTTCAACTCTTGGATCAACAAGATTTTCAACTTCCTCCAATAAGAATAAATAGAAGAGCTCGTTCCACAAGCACACCTCCTGTTGAAGATAGAGCTTCTAGTAGTAGCATTCCTCAAGCACAACTTAGCCCTAATCTCCATGCCCTAATTCTTGTTGGTGTCTCAGTTCCATTTCAAGCAATCTTTCCAAGGATGGCAGCACCTCGGCCTTGGGGACAAAGAGTTGGGCCTTTGGCTCTTCCTCAACCATTGCATGAGTTACCTAGGGGTAATAGGAAGAATTTTCCCAAATTTAGAGGTGATGGCAAAGTACACCCTGATGAACACATTGCAGCCTTCATTGTTGCATGTGGGGTCCTTGGAGTTGAACATGAGGATGTCTCTATGAGGTTGTTTGTGGAAACCTTGTAAGACAATGTTGCATATTGGTTTTACCATCTTCTTGTTGGGACCATCATCGATTGGACTACTATGAGGACTGAATTTGAGCAGCGTTTCAAACCTATTGAAGATGTGCATGCTTTGCTAGCTCAGATTTCTCAAATCAAGAAGGAGCCACATGAGCCTATGAGAGAATTTGTGGCCAAGTTTCAACAGTTGGTTAACAAGATTCCACTAGATACTAGACATGTTGATCAGATTCAGAAGTGTTTCTTCTTGAATGCTCAATTTCCAGAAGTAAGCTATGCCCTAAGGAGAGCAAATCTTACAACTTTGGATGTTGATCAGAGATTGGTTGTCAGTGTGGAAGATGACTTGATCATGTTTGGCAAGTTGAAAAGGGAGTTTTTCAAATCTAAAACATCTTCTTCTTCCCCTTCTCCTGGAGGTAATGCAAATCAGTTGGTGTAAAAGCTAGCTAATGACCTCATTGCCATTAAGAAACAATTGGCTCAACATGCTCCATATCAAGATGTTCCAAGGAAGAAATTTCAGCCTAGGAACCTGTTTGCCTTCTTCTCAAACCAGGTTGGCCATTGAAGGTCCACCCCTCAAGGTGCCTGTTAATGTTGCTTGTGAAGTTCTTGAGCCTGATGATAAGGAAGAAAATGGGCTCTATGATGAACAAGAAGAGGAAGCTGATGAAGAATTGGAGGAGCCTGGTGATTCTCGAGTTCATTTCCTCACCACTGAGGGTGTGGATGATAAAGATGACTATGATGATGTAGTGGCTGAGATGAACAGTGAGTCATATCTTGTTATGACCTAAGAGCAGACCAACAAAATGGAAAAAGTGGTGCAACCTACAAAAAGATCCAAGGAGTACCCCATCACCATCCCAGTGATTGCAAGAAGAGGAGCTCCTATTCCTACTTCTTCCACCCGAAAGGTAAGCCCTGTTAGTCCTTCTTCCTCTACTTCTGCTTCTGAGAATTCTTGTCCAACAAATGATAAAACTAATAGATCAAAAGCTCCTCCTACTCCTAGTAGTGATTCCCCATCCACATATGGATCTTTTGACATTATAGACCATCTTAAAAGACCAAGATTCAGATTTCGAGGCAGAGTTCTATCAAACCCATCCTAAAGCCTTTGCCAAAATGGTTAAATTTGTAAATTCTAAATCTAAAACCCAACCCATTCTTCTAAAGGCCTTTTGCCCACTCCTTCTCCGCCTCAACCTGGCCTTGTGGTTGCAGTCACTTCACCCAATGAGAAGATCAAACCCTTCTATGTGACTCTCCTCATAGCTGGCCACAAGCTTAGCAATTGTGTCATTGATTCTAGTGCATCTGATAATGTAATGCCTACAAAAGTGGCTCATGCTTTGGGTCTAACCTTAACCCACACTTATGGCTCTTGTTATTCCATGGAAAGTAGAGAAGTGCCTTTGGTTGGGAGAATCAATGACGCACAAGTAACTTTTGCTACTTTACCAGAGAAGAGGGTATTGGCTACCATCTTGGTTGTTGATATCCCTCCTTCCTATGGCATGTTGCTAAGTAGGAACTTTTGCAAAGATGTTGGAGGTGAGATCCAAATGGATTGGTCACATGCCTTGATCCCTATCAATGGGAAGATGAAGAAGTTGTTGCCTAAGAAACAAGTAGAGTATATTGTGTAAAAGATAGATGATCCTAAAGCACAAATATTGTATGAAGACATTGGGCATGGGAACTACATGATCATGTCACAAGAGGAGACAAGTCTACCAAAGGAAGTGTTGTTTGATCCTAATGGTGTGTGGACTTTGGAGTTTGATGGAAGTTATTCCTCAGTTGGTTTTGGAGCTGGTGTAGTGCTCATTTCTCCTGGGGGTAAGGTTCATTCTTTCTCCTTCAAATTCTAGTTTGAAAATACCAACAATATTGCTGAGTATGAGGCCCTTATTCTTGGGTTGAGCATGGCGAAGGAAATGGGAGTGAAGAACCTTCTTGCTCGTGGAGATGCCGAGCTAATTGTAAAACAAGTTAGAGACCTTTATTAGGTAAAGAATAGAAGGTTGAAACACTATAGGAATCTGGTCTAGGATTCCATCGAATTCCTTGATGCTTTTTCCATTGAAGTTGTGCCAAGGGAAAGGAACACTAGGGCTAACTCTCTAGCTGTTTTGGGGTCCTTGTTGATTCCTCATCCTGATTTTCCTCAAGAGAAATTCACCATTGAGCTGATCCATAGACCCAGTGTGCCTGACAATGCAAATAATTGGCAAGTTTTTAATGATGACCAACATTTGCTTTCTTTCTTAGAGCTTAGAGACAACTTTGATCAGTTTTACTTTGAAGGAAGTGACAATATGCCTAGAGAGTGTGTGTCATCAAATGAAGAGGGTGTCAAAGAAGAGATGGATCAAGATGGATGCATCAAATTGAAAGGCAACAAAATTCCTAAAGGGCTGGTGAGTTTGGAGGATCTTTTTGATAAACATGATAGATATATGAAGTCTAAAGTTTCCCAAGGAGCCCGACAATCTACTGAGACTGAGAAAGTGAATATTGGGAGTCTTGATGATCCCAAAATGGTCAACATTGGAAAATGCTACACTCAAGAAGAGAAAAAGAAGGTGGTGAATCTATTGAAAAGGTATGTTGATGTTCTGGCTTACTCTTATGATGATCTTAAGGATTTTCAACCTAAAGAAATGTAACATTTCATTCCTCTTAAGCCTAGGATCAAACCCTTCAAACAAAAGCAAAGGCAATATAATCCAAAGATAGATGATACAATTTTCCAAGAAATACAAAAGCTTCTGAAGGCTAGGATCATCTTCCCCATCCACCATTCAACGTGGATTGCTAATATAGTGCATGTCAGGAAGAAGAATGGTGAGATCCGGATCTATGTGGACTTCAGAAATCTAAATCAGGGTTCTTTGAAGGACAACTACCCTCTCCCCATGATGGACCAAGTATTGCAAGTTGTCACAGGCTCGGAGATGCTATCTATGTTAGATGGATTCTTGGGGTACAATCAAGTAGAGGTGAATACTACAGATCAACATAAGACTACCTTTACTACTCCTTGGGGCACCTTTGCATACAAGAGGATGTCATTTGGTCTCATTAATGCTAGTATTACTTTCCAGAGGGCCATGGAATTAGCTTTTAGCACTTTGAAAGGGAAATGCATTGTTGTGTATTTGGATGACTTGACAATGTTTTCTAAGGCAAGAACATATCACTTCCAACACCTTGAAACAATATTGTAGAAGTGTAGAGAGCATGGAATTTCTTTAAACCCTAAGAAGTCTATGTTTTGTGTCACAGAAGGAAAGCTATTGGGACACATTATTTCAAAGGAAGGGATCAAGATTGATTCGGAGAGAGTTCAGGCCATCCAACAAATTCCTCTTCCATCAAGTAAGAAGGGTGTCCATTATTTCTTTGGTAAGATCAATTTCCTAAGGAGATTCATCCCCGATTTTGTAGAACTTACTATGAGCATTGCTCACATGATGCAAGGGAAGCAAACTTTTGGTTGGTCCTCTAAAGGGAAGAAATCATTTGAGGACATTAAACAAGATATTGCAAAGACTCCAATCTTGGCATGCCCTGACTTTAGCAAAGATTTCATTATCTATTGTTATGCCACTGAAAATACCTTAGTTGTTGTGTTAGCCCAGAAGAATGCTAAAGATCATGAGCTCCCAATTGCATTCATGAGTTATGTCTTGAAAACTCATGAGCTGAAGTACACCATGATGGAGAAACATGCTTTTGCAGTTGTCAAAGTTGTCAAGCAATTTAGGTTTTACATCCTTAATTCTCATTCTGTGGTGCTGGTGCCTAATACAACAATCAAATCCATTCTTACTCAACAAGAATTTGGAACCAAGAGAGGTAATTGGGTAGCAAAGGTGCAAGAGTATGATCTTGATATTAGGCCAACAAAGCTGGTTCGAGGTAAGGGCTGTGTGAACTCTTTTTTCTTGAAGGAGCTACCAAGGAGTTGTCAGCCCAAAGATGGAGTTAATGTCCCCGTTGTTTTGTTCCTTAACTCATTAATGTATGGTATGCTGACATTGCTCTCTTTCTTACCTATGGAGAGTGTCCATCTCACTTGAGTGCCAAAGAGAAGAGAGCCATCAAGGCGAGGTATACACAATATGTGCTATGGGAGAATGCTTTGTTCAAATGAGGCATAAATGGAAGGTTTTGAAGTGTGTAGATAAGGAGCAATAAAAGAATTTGTTCTCTGCTTTTCATGACCAGGCTTGTGGAGGTCATTTCTCCTTCTTGTAATAACTCATAAAATACTTAAATCTTGGTTATTATTGGCCCACTATGTTTAGAGATGCATCAAAATGGGTTGGTAAATGTGAAGCATGCCAAATGTTTGTTGGAAGACCTAAGTTGGCTGCTTTTCCACTAAAGCCAGTAGTGATTGATGAGCCCTTTCAACAGTGGGGATTGGATTTCATTAGAACTCTTAACCCACCTTCCAGTGTTGGACATACCCATGTGTTGACTACCATAGATTACTTCACCAAGTGGGTGGAAGCCATCCCAGTCAAGAGCACTACTTCCAAGGTAGTTTGCAACTTCATTAAGGAGAACATATTGATCAGGTTTGGGACCCCAAACAAAATTGTGACTGATAATGCTTCCAACTTTTCTTCTGCTGAGATGATGGAATTATGCTATGGGTATGGGATCTCACTTGCTCATTCTTCAGATTACTACCCCAAGGGAATGGACATGCAAAATCAACAAACAAGAACTTGGTGAGTATAGTTAGAAAGCTTGTAAATGATTCTCAGAGGAATTGGCATAAGAAGCTATATGATGCACTTTGGGCTGATAGAATTACACCCAAGAGAGTGATTGGAATGTCTCCTTTCCAAGTGGTGTATGGTGTGGAAGCTCAACTTGCCAGTCATGGTGGAATTCCACCTTGCATCTAATGAAAACCATTGAAGATTTAAGTTTGGTAGTGCTTTGGACAATATTATTTTGTACCTTGAAGCTTGATGATGACATATTGCAAGTGGTTGACAGGATAACAACTCATCAATTGAAAGTGAAGGCTTTGTTTGACAAGAAAGCCAAACCCAGAGTTTTCAAGTGGGAGACATTGTGCTTTACTTTGGGACAAAAGACATGAGCCACGAGGAAGCCATGGTAAGTTTGATTCTCTTTGGCTTGGTCCTTTTAGAATCAGACATTTTTCTGGAGAGAACTCTTTTTATCTGGATTACATGGATGGTTCTCCTCTCCCACTTCCTTATAGTGGGTAGTATCTGAAGTTGTTCAAGTCCTAGGTGACTAGGCGGTCCTTTTGTATATTCTATACAATGTTTTTGTTTTGGGTCGTTCCTTTGTGTTTCGTTTCTATTCTTCCCTTTTTGTTTGTTTTGTTTCTTTTTCCCTTGTGTGTGTTGCCTTGTATTGGTTTTGTTTTTGACTCCTTTTCCCAATGGACAAGGAAATGGTCCTCTTTCCCAAAGTTATCTGCAGTTCTTGATCTTGCCTTGTGTCTTTGTTCCAAGCCAAGTCATCCCCAGAAAGAACTAGTTGTTGTCGCCCTCAAAATTCCCCTCTTTTGAAGTCAAGTTTCAAAAATTTTGAGTTTATACATTGGAGTATTGGATCGTGTCGAGCCTGACATTGTTTGCAGTTTTCCCATTCGTGGAGAACAATTTAAAAGTCGAGCGTAATGGTGAGGTTTCTTCCCTTCTTTTTATTTTGTTCTCACTTGCAATGAGAATGGCGGGCTTATCTTCCCCGTTAAATTTTGCCCTAACATCCATTGGTAGTATGTGGGCATCTCTGATTGGATGTGGTTTGGTCATGTTTCAAGTGACAACGAAGGCCTTATTGATTTTGGATCAGATTTGCATAGGTAAATCACCTGGAATAATTATATTATTTTCTGTCTCCAATATCTTGTGCAATACACTAGGCTAATATATAGCCAATATAATGACAAACCAAGATCCTATAAAATAGGAACCCATACAAACAAATAACCCGTTAATAGATTTATGGGTACAACAATACTCTATGAATAATATATTGTTGAAACAATATATTCTTTCAAACCTAATATTTATAATGTAAACATTAATAATTAATTTCCTAACATTCCCCCCCTTAATGTTTACATGGTAACAAAAGAACTTTCACACTTCCTTTGCAGCCTGCCGCCTCTGCGCGCTCATGATCTTGGCACACACTCGAACTGAAGGTAGAAGAAGGAACACATCAACTTCTTATCGACCAAGCACTATCGGGAACACATCTGACCGACGAGGATGGGAACACGCTCAGGAATCATCTGCTTATCAACCAGTCACTCTAGGGAACACATCTGACCTAGCAGTGTGGGAACTCAAGCAGGAACACATCTGAACAACCTTCAATGGTTTTCAAGAGGCTAACCACAAACCTAGGTACGAACAGGAACACATCTGACTGTTCTACCTCATCAAGCCTCATGATGCTACGTTTCACTGTGTTATTTGTTCTGTACTATGTTTTTGCATTTGGGGAAATAGGAATAACCACATACTCAACTGGAAAACTGAAAATGGAACATTGGATCATGCTGATCATGTTCCCCCCTCAATGTGAACATTTCACTTATTCAACACACAACAGGAACTCTGAAAAAGAATCACACCAAGCTGAAATTCACACCACACAACTGAATCTGGAACACTGCAAAACTCAAAAAACAAGTACTCACACTGCACACCTGTGCCACCAAATCATTCTGTGCGGCCCCATCGTTGGTGACTGACGAGAGGTCGCTGTCTGACCTCCAGCCTCTCCGTGCCTCCATCCTCCATTTGCATGCTGCTAACTCAGTGGAATATATCTTTGAAGCTCATCAAGTTTCACATTGTACTTTATTTTTCTCTCCCCCCGCAATGTGAAAACAATTTATTTTTCCGGACGTCGGGTAACACCGAAAATGCGTCCGTAAGGCAATTTTTTTTTTAATTTTCGGACTTTTACAATTAGATGACTCTAACTCTTGACTTTGACAAGATGACTCGACATGACTACAAATAAACAAGATAATATAAAAACAACTCAAATAAAAATTTCTAATGTAACAAATGGATAATAATAAAATTTGACCTTATTACCACGACTCTTTTTATAATTTCCTTTGGACGAGACTTCAATGATATGCTTATGGATTGGACACCAAACCTAAAAAAGAGACTAAATATTAAAAAAATGAGAGACATTAAAAACTAAACAAACAAAATGAAATTATTATTCTAAATGACACTTTAGACTTTAAACACACAAAACAAAATCCAAAATAGATCTAAACTCACCACGTGGGACAAAGATGGTGGTTGCATTCCCGATAAATATGAACATAATCTGCAATAGAATACTGCATGCTAATTATCAGCTGGATAGAGATGTACGCCAGTATTTTATTGAATGTATTGACGTGGACAGAATTATGCGCTCAGGTCTGGCTGGCATGCGCGCACAACTACCAGAATTCTCCTCTTTGATCAAACACGCATGTAGATCATTGAATAGGAGATGCATGCGCCGATTTTATATAGAAATCACGTGAGAGAAAAAAATAGTCTAGTAAAATACGGCTGCCACTGCAAATGCGTGAGCTCTGAATTCACCAACCGTGTGAATTTCAATGCAAACTCAGTCTCTCGTCTCACAGAAGATTATGTGGAGTTTTTCGTGGTTTCAACAAGCTTTGAATGAAGTAAAACAAGAATTAATCCAGTGGACGTAGAAATAGATAAGCGCAGATTTGATTATCAAAGCCATCACTTCATCTTTCCTAAACTGTGCACAACAAATCTTTCAGACAGAACGTAGGCTCCAAGAACATGAGAAATGAAAAGCGAGCAGCTGGCGGAGTTGGGACTATCAGATCTCCAAATCTAAACTCAGAACCAAACTACCTCTCCACGCTTTTGTTGAGTCGATACAGATTTTAATGAAGAATCATGTACTACTTTGCATCGTTTAGATTGACTGATATCTAATAGGGAGATTACAGTCTGCAGGCACCAAGCTTAACAAATCCGCAAGATTTGGATCTCCACGTTGAATCCAGCGATGTATAAATGGATGGCGTAAAATCTTAAAACACATACGTTGCACGCATGTTAAGATTAAGATGTATGAATGGATGGTATCGAACAGTAAATTTCCTGAGATCTAAAATGCCAAATGAAAACACTGTCCCGGCCTCCAGCATACGCTGTGTGAATTGGACTGCACTGGATTCGACAAACAAGACAGGCAGAAACCATGCAAATCAATGCATGTTTCCAATCACCAGGTCTGCGGCCAACTGATGGACTGCATCTTTCAATGGGAAATGACTCTCATTCGGACACAACCTCAGACCTCTGATCGCTCTGATACCAAATATTGATTTTGGATCAGATTTGCACAGGTAAATCACTCAGAATAATTATATTATTTTCTGTCTCCAATATCTTGTGCAATACACTAGGCTAATATATAGCCAATATAATAGACAAACCAGTATCCTATAAAATAGGAACCCATACAAACAAATAACCCGTTAATAGATTTACGGGTACAACAATACTCTATGAATAATATATTGTTGAAACAATATATTCTTTCAAACCTAATATTTATAATGTAAACATTAATAATTAATTTCCTAACAGCCTCCACGCGTCCAAACGACACAACTCTAGGGGCAGGGTCCAAGAGACAATCCTCAAATAAGCGTAGGCTTTCCACGTGTCCCAGGTACAAAATGAAGGCATAACAAGCTAAAATTGGCTAAGTATGGAAGGCTTAGCGGACGACGCCATGTGCCTTATCGGCACAGCGTCAAGAGTCAAAGACGGGGGTAGTTCTCAAACTTGCGCCAATCCTCCATGTGTCCTAGGTCCAAAAAAGAGAAAGAGTCGATCGTTAAAATTGACTAAGTATGGCACTGGTTGGTAGAAGTCTCCACGTGCCTTAATGACATAATTTCAAAAGTGAAATCAAAGGGCCAGTTTCCATGTTGCGCCAACTCGCCACATGGTTGAAGTCAATGGGGAGACAAAGTTGGCTATTGAAAAGTCCAATACCGGCGGAAGGAGACACGCGTCAGCTTGACGTAATTTCAGGAGGTGTTTTCAAAATGGAAACTCAAATGAGCACCAGCCTTCCACGTGTCTAGGGGTTAACATAAGTCAAGCAGGAAATTGGCCCGATTTGGCTAAGAATAAAGGAACCGAAAGAGCTCTCCACGTGTCACGGGCGCAACTTCAAAGGCAAAAAATGCAAAAGGCATCCACAGGCCCACTCCAATCAATTTCTCCCACGTGGGTGGCCCAAATGTGAAGTTGTAAAAGCAAATCGAATGACACATGTTTTAACTGGAAAAATAATGTAACGACCATATATTTAAAAACTAGTTTTTCCGCAATTAACGTTTCTTTGCAAATCAAGAATTCGAAAGGGCGTGGATGATTAGAATAAGTTATAATTATTTCTTGCTTGCTCGAGGAAGTTGTAACCGTCTCTTACGAGCTATATCATGAGCTTTCAAATCCATTGTGGGTTGGAATTTTGATATTTTGAAACTGTAATTTCAAATTGGAAGAAATCAATACAAAGTTTTTCCCCTTTTTCCTCTTTTTTCTCTTTCCTTCTTGCTCTGATATGCGAATCATTTAATCCTTGCATGCTTAGAAAATTTGTGTTCTAGTTTATACAATCTCAAGAACTTTGAGTCTACGGATTGTGCCCATTATAAACGTGAATGGTTCTATTTTATATCTCATTTTCTCAATACATATAAGGGTTTTCTCTACCATCTATTTTCCTTGAAAGTATTGTCTTCTTCTACCTCCCTTATCTCTTCAAGTCTTCTATCCTCATGTATTGATAACTTTCCAGGCATAAAACACATTTCAAGATATCAGAAACCACAATTGAATGAAAGATTGTATATTTATACATAGGTTTGGCCCCTACTTTTAATAAGGGAAACCTCTCCCATTAAAGAGGAGGGATTTGCTTGTCCACATTTGTGGTTTCATTCCAAGTGCAAATTTGAAACCCACCAGGTATGAGGTGAAGGGTAAGGAGAAATTGGTTTGCGAGGTTGAAGAAGAGCTATACGGGCTCAAACAAGCTCCCCGACAAAGGTATCTAAGGTTTGATAGTTTTATGCACGAGCATGGTTTTACTAGATGTTAATCAAATCATTGTGTGGACTTTAAATGGTTGGATAGTGGGAGCTACATTATTCTTTCGTTATATGTAGACGATATGCTTGTAGTAGGGTCTAATATGCAGGAAATTGCAAAGCTTAAGGAAAAGCTTGCACAAACATTTGCAATGAAGGATTTGGGTGTAGCAAAGAAAATCCTTGGTATGCAAATCAAGAGGGACATGAAAAATAAGAAATTGGTTTTTTCTTAGGAGGAATATGTAGAAAAGGTGTTAGAGAGGTTTTAGATGCAAAATGTGAAACCAGTTAGTACACCATTGGCTGGGCATTTTAGATTAAGTAAAGAGAAATGCCCAAAAACACAAGAGGAAAAAGATTATATGGCACGGGTTCCTTATTCTTCAGCAGTTGGGAGCCTCATGTATGTCATGGTTTGTACCAGGCCATACATTTCCCAAGCAGTGGGAGTTGTTAGTAGGTATATGGCAAATCCGGGTAAAGCACACTAGAAGGTAGTCCAATGGATTCTCAAGTACTTGAGAGGGACAGTAGTAGGCACTTATGCTTCGGAGGCTCGGATTATACTTTACAGGGATTTGTGGATTCAGATATGGTAGGATAGTAGGAGGAGTACTACTTTGGATACATATTTATAGTTGGTGGTGCGGTAGTGAGTTGGATCTCAAAGTTGAAAAGGTAGTTGCCTTGTCTACGGAGGCAAAATATGTTCGTAACGACCGAGGTAAGTAAGGAAATGTTATGGATGAGCGGGTTCATGGAGGAATTGAGTAAGGGGCAAGGGTATTGTAAGTTACGGTGATAGTCAAAGTGTAATTCACTAGCAAAGAAAGAACTCGACCTTCCATTCAGAACCAAACACATTCAACTAAGATATCACTTCATACGACAAGTGTTGGAGGATGGGTAGCTTGAGTTGGTGAAGATTCATACAGATGATAATCCTGTTGATATGTTTACTAAGCCAATGAAAAAGGAGAAGTTGGATTTACATTCAACTTCGTGGGTCTTCAAGATTGATCTTGAAGTGGAAGAAACAAGCCAAGAAGAAAAGTCCAAGCAGGAGCTGTAGTGGTGGAGTTACAACAATTAGTCTCCAAGTGGGAGATTGTTGGTTGTGGAGCCTGATAACAACGGGGGTTGCGGGGCTTCGCCCCCCTTGCAGGGTTTGGGGGATGGCCTGGCCGGGTTTGGGGGTAGCGCCCTGAAAGCCACATTTTATATGTATTTATGCATTGTGAAATCTGGACCGTTCCTTATTAGGTCACAGATCTAACGGGTGGTTTTCTATGTTTCCCCAAAATGATAAAAACCCTAATATCTTTAAAGGGTCGTTATGTATGAGGCTCATAGTATTAGTCACGACATTGTGAGAGAGAGTTTTTCTGGACTGAATAAAAGGATTGGTTGTTTCTGGTGGATGTAGCCCATTTTGGGTGAACCACGTTAAATCGTGTCTTTGTTTTATTGCATTCATTTCTGTTTTATGTTTTTCGCATTATTCATTGCATGCTTGTTTATCTGTACAACTGGTATAATCCTAACATTATAGAAGAAGGGATTTCAACAAGTTTTTATGGCATGCCATATTCATGAACATAAAATATGACAACATTTGCAAAATGCAAAAGAATGGTGTTGTGGGATTGCTAACTCTACCTAACAAAATTGAAAAGTGTGAAGCCTATATTATGGGTAAACACTCAAGGGAACCATTTCAAAAATTAGAATGTAAAGTTGATACAAAAATGTAGCTAGTTCACTTTGATATGTATTCTCTATCAATTCTCTCTTCTTGTGGTGATAAGTACATGTTAATTGATCATTACAATAAGACGCGATATTGATTTACTTTACAAGCATAAATAAGAATCCTTCAAAATTTTTCAAAGGTTTCAAGTAATGATTAATTGAAACATAATCCCACTTTGGGATGTTCATGACTAACAATGGTGGTGAATTCACTTCAAAGGTGTTTAAGGCCTATTTGAAGCAAAATGGTATCAAACATCATCTAACAATCACACACACTTCTCAACAAAATGGAGTAACTTAGATGATGAATATAACTATGATGGACATTGCTTGTGCAATGTTGTATTTCAAAGGGGTTGATATGCATTTATGGGCGAAGTAACTCAAACAACACTGTATCTTTGCAATAAGCCAACATCAACAACCCTTCAAATGAAGACTTTGTATGAAGTTTGGTGTGGTCATCTTCCTCGATAAATTCACATGTTACACATTGATTCCAAAAGAGTAAATGGATAAGTTGGACCACAAGTATCACAAATGCATCATTTTAGGATATTCAAAATTTTCAAAAACATACAAGTTATATGATAAAAAGAACAAGAAATTTCTCATTACAAAAGATATTTTTATCAAACTGTAAAGGACACAATTGACATAAATTGACAATTGAGTATACTTAAAAATTTGCCAAATTTGTTTGGAAACCATCGATTACATAGATATCAACATCTCTGCCCATGATAATCTAGAGATTACATATAACTGATTTACACTTGTTGAGCAAGCGTATATCTATATCGAAGCCTTCCTTTAGTTAAACAACCATGACTAGGGGGCATCCAATCTGTCAAAGTCACCCATAGAACAATCTTGACCCTATTTACTTTTTGACACTTCGCGTCGGGTATCTCAGGCCTTGCACTCAACAAGACTTGATCCCTGGTGGGCTCATTCTAAGCCAATCAACTTCACCAAGAGACCAAGGACCCTCGATAAAATTTGCTAAATTTGATGTTTGTCCCCTTAAAAACCCGATACAACAATCCCAACATGATATGGCAAATCCTGCCGAAGGCTTTGTTTTGTTGTTGTTGCTAGTACTCGTTGTACAATGAAAGTGTTGGTCGCTTGTCGAAGATGGGGAACACTATTGGTTTGTTGTTGTTGCTATTGTATTTGTTGTAGTATTGTGTGAATGCATGGTTGTTATTGCTCGTTGTGCAATTAATGTCATGCGATTGTATGAATTGGAAAGGACAAGTTGCAATTATGCAGGATCGAAATTTAGGGAACTACATCGATGTTGCAGAAACATGTTGAAAATGAGGGTCCTCGTAATGTAGTGCAATTGGGCAGGGTGTGTTCTGGGGCAAGGCTGTTTCTCTTTTGTTGAAGATTGGAGATGTCTTTGGCGAAGTATTGTGTGATTGCATGGTTGCTAGTACTCGTTGTACAATGGAAGAAGTGCTTGGTTGTTGGTCGAAGATGGCAAACACTATTGGCGAAGCATTATTCGATAATGCGGCTGTAATTTGTTGCAAGGATGAGTTGGAAAGGACAAGTGGCAAGTATGTTGGATTCAAATTTAGGGTACTAGATCGATGTTGCAGAAACATGTTTGAAAATGAGGGTCGTTGTAGAGTATAAGGATTAATAAAAGATGTTGTTGATAAATGTTGGTTTTAGTTGTTATAAGGTGCGTACTTAGAAGTAATATGTTGTGCGGGATTGGTTTTAGGATTTGTAAAAAAATAAAGAGATAGCTTTGTTTACACAATTTTAAATGATTCAAGGGTTTTGAATAGAGATGTATTAAGTCTAAATATGGTATTTGTGATACATATTATTTTTGAAAGTAGTATAATATTTTGAAAACAATTAATATATAAAGGGATTGTGTGATAAATTTGGCAAAAATGAATTAGATGTGGATTTGATTATTTATAGGTCGTATTTATATTTGTTTGAAAGTTACGTAAGAAGAAGATTATTATTGTTTTAATTGCAATATGGATTTTGGGTGATATTTGAGAAGGCTGCGATGGATTAGGTAGATATTAAGGCGGGAGTAATAGTCGCACGCTTGTATTGTAATGGGATTTATTGTCATTCGCAGAAGGCGGAATGGTGATGACAGGTGTTGGGAGAGGCTAGATACGTGTTATTCTGTGCCTTGTTTTTGGCTGTGCTTTGGAAAACTTGTTTTTTGGTATTATGGCGTGGCAATGGCGGAATTGTGGAGTTGTGTTTGCAGGGGACGGAAAGAGTATAATCGTAGAGATGAGTTTTTATCTGTCTCTGTGCTTTACCATTGTCTGAATTTAGAGTCAGTAAATAGAAGACATTGAAATTATTTTGTTGTGCAGTTGTATTGTGTTTTTCGCGACTTAGATTGAGTTTGCAGAGAGCATTTAGTTGAAAACGAGGTTAGACTTAATTTCGTATCAATCAGTTGGGTAAATTGAAGAAGTTTTGTATTTGTAGTTTGGTTCGTGTTATATATAATTTGTCATGGGCGATGCAGGTAGACGGAGAATACGGTCTTGGTTTAGAGATGGATGTGCGGTCAAAAAGAGTAAGGTGTAAGTAACATTATCCAGTAGCTCAGATGAATAACATTGTTAGTTGATACAGAAATAAGCAATATCAGAATTTTGGAATACCCATTTTTCAGAGAAAGCTTAAAATTCAATTTTTTTCAGTCGTTTTTAGATGTCGTTGCAAGTGTTATCGTAAGGGAAAAGAGATTAGTAAATTTGTTGGTTGTGTTTGTAAGGCATTGATCTTTTTTAGCCTTTACTATTTGCATTTAATTGTGAGCATGTAAAATTTTACTTGGCATTGTAGGAGATGGGAATGTTTGTAAAGCAATATGACGGTTGCAGTTTTAATGGCAATACATGATAGGTTATGTATCTTAATCAGTTGCATGTAATGGTTTGGCAGTCTTTGCAATTAATTTATGTGGATTGTGTGTGCTTAGCTCTGTGAGTGTATTTGGAGGCGAAGATATGTTTTGTTTAAAATGACAGACGGACGAGGATGATTTTGGGGTTGCGGGTTTAGGATTCGTGTGTATTAGATGAAGAGCTTATTATCTAAGAATCTATTGAAATAATTGAAATGTAATTATATCCAAATACAGTAATTTGTGTATTGTTATTCAGGGTTGCAGTATATGGCAGCAGGTGTGTTAATCTGTGTGTTGAGTGCGGGGACGGTGTGGTTTGGACAGTGCCCAGATACCGTATTTTTCCACAGTTACACTTGAACATGTAAGTGGGTTGTATCGTATATACTGGATACGGTATGTGGGGCATCTGTAGCCGTATCTATTTTAAAAGTTAAAATAATTTATTTGCAAAAATAAGCCTTGAAAACGCTAAAAGCATATCAGAGTAGCTGTAGCACTTTTGTGAAATCTGTTTTACCAGTGACAAGAGAAGGACATTGATGTGAATGAGTGTTGATTTACTGTTTTCCTTCAAAATTTGGCATTTGCTTTGCGCTGCACAATTGCCTTTAAACTTGCCAACCGCAAAGAAGTTGGCAATCTATCCAATGCGAACCGCAAAGAACTTGTGAATATATCCAATGTCAACTGCAAGTAACTTGCCGCTTAAAGTGATTCTTTATAAGCAATGTTTGTAGCATTGTTCTCTCAGCAGGAAATGGTTGTTGCTTTGTTTTACCTACTCTTTATCTTGTATTTTGATTAGTTATTGTATGCATTAACATTGTGAAAGTTCCACACAAAGAAAGAGTCAAAGATAAAGAGCAGGAAAAAACAAAGTGGTGGCCAACATCTATTGCAAGAATGGTGCTGCACACATTGCAGTGTGCATAGCACAGGTGCTTAGACGCAGAGTAGACAAAAGCAATACTAAAACTGGATACTGGAAATGCCTTCTCCATGCTCTAGTTTCAAAAAAGTCATTCATGGAAAGCATGGTTAGACAAAAAAAAAAGCTGACTAGGTTTATAATTAAATACAAATAGCACGCTACTATGACAAAGCCTTTTTAGTCACCATGAAAGACATGTGCGAAAAGATGTAGCTTTGAACATATTTATGAAATATTTGAACCATGTCTGAATGAATACATTTTACTGAGATGTCCTTTTCAATGAAACAAAGTATCAGCAATCACCATCGTTTTTGCTTCGTGGCGCTGTCGTGAACAGTGTGCTTGTTGGGTTTTCCATAGATGCGGCATTTGTAACCTGTTGCTCGGTATGTGCACTGGACATTTTATACAGTGTATTCATTCACACATGGTTCACAAACACTGCCTAGACAAGCTTCGCCACACTAGTACGCTACTTGTATTTGATTGTACAACTGGTCAGTTTGTTTTTGTCTTACTGTGCTTTCTGTTGATGACTTCTTTCAAACAGCTGAGCTGTTTCAAACTTAAGGTATTGCAAGGCCAAACAATAGTGGCTGCACTAATGCGATACTTGTATTTAATTATAAAGCCGGTGGCTTTTTTTTCTTGTCTTACCATGCTTTTGTTCAATGGCTTTTTTGAAAGTAGAGCATGGAAAAGGCATTTGCAGTGTGCAGTTTTAGTATTGATTTTGTCTATTCTGTTTCTGAGCAGCAGTGGTATGCACACTGCAATTTGTGCAGCATCATTATTGCAGGAGACGGTGGCCAGCACTTTGTTTTTTTGTTGTTCTTTATGTTTTAGTTGGAGTCTTTGAGCAAGGTTTGTTTCTTAGACTGTTTGTCTGTGTGGAACTTTCACACTGTTAATTAATACAATAACTAGTAAAAATAAAAGATAAAGAGGAGTGAAAAGAAAGTGGTAGGCACTGTGTAGTGCGAGAATAGGGTTGCAAAGATTGCAGTGTACATAGTGCAGGTGCTCTGAAAAAGAATAAACAAAATCAATAGTAGAACTGAATATGGAACATGCCTTTGCCATGATCTAGGCTGAAAGAAGGTATTAATCGAAAGCATACTGTAATTGACATGTAGCAAGAGATGCGCCTTGAAACATATATATGAAGTTTGTGAAAGATATTTTAGGAAATGCAATTGGCATGTTTAAAGGCAAGTTGCATGAGATTTGTGAGCATCTTGGCAGCGTCTAGCAAAACAGGAAGTTTGGAACAGAGCTTTGACCATGGCCGTCAATAAACAAAACTCAGGAGAATAACAGTTGTTATGTGCTGTTTATCTTTTAGTTCGAGTGGTTATTGTATTGATTGACACTGTGAAAGTTTGACGCAAGGAAACAGTCAAAGAGACAAATCTTGCTCGGAGACAATAACTACCCCAAGTAAAAGATAAACAATAGTTCCTGAAAATTTCAAGTTCGTAGTTAATCTATTCGCTAGAACTATAATAATGCAAATCTGTGTTTGCTGTCACCTATGAGAAGTTCCCCAGTGATAAAATTTGCTGCGGATTTCATACTTAAGTTGTTCCAATGCTTACAAGAGCAAGTTTTGTGGTCGCCTACGACACTCAATCCTACATTTCCGTATTCTTATCATCAATAAAAATCAGGCGCATTATTAAATTTGATTAAAAGAAAGGGAATGAATAGCAACCCTGAGTCCCGCCATGGTTGTTCCATATTTCTTGTACAGTTCTGTACAAAACTCTGTGACTTTGTTCCTGTCAACTCCAAGTATGGTCTCATTTGTTGTCAATGTAAATAATTTTTTTACAACTACTGGCATGGAGTTTAAAGAGATTGAGTTCTAGGAAAATATACATTTGTTTTGAATCGATTTTACTTGAAAAATTTCAAGGCCTTTTCAGCATATCCATTTCATGCATGTCTTGCAATTACTATAGTCTATGACAACACATTTACTATGTTATAGAATATTTTCTTCAGAAACCAAACAAAAGGATTACAAAAACGATATCAATATTAAACCCCATAGTTGTAACATATTCAATTATTTGAAACTCCAATTTTATGCTTTTGAATGTTGCATATATATTGATTTAAACAGAAACAACATATGTTGGTAGAGTATTCATGGTTTGGTAGCGTGACAAGGCATAGTTCTGTAACTGGTTACATAATCTGTTTCAAAGCGAGGCAGTGAACAGGTCATAGTAGACATAGAACAAATTTGTAAGATATAGCAAACAGCTGTAGGCGATATAGTAAAAAATAGGTGACAAGAATTAATGTCTTGATATAAAAAGAAGAAAGTCAGAGATATTAGATGCTTGTATCCAAATCTTGTGAAAAACATGGTATGCTACAGTGAAGTAATAGTTGGATATGTAAGCAAATGGCAGGAAAGTAAAGAGTAATGAAAATAGACAAAAAGAGTTGTATTAATTGTCTGATAGTATTGTAATTACAAAAATGCTAAAACAAAAGCAAAGCCTATAATATGTAACAAGTAGACTAGGCAACTGTTTGTTGGTATTGTCAAAAGCATAGACAGTAATAGTTGATTGTTGCCGGTTATACGGGAGCCTGTTATCAAATTTGTTTGTGTATGTGAGTGGCTTGCAAAAATGTTCCAGAAATCTGAAAGAAGAAAACGAGTATGTTAGACTGGAAACAAAGAATTAAACTGATGTGTAATTCATAGAAATGGAAAATGCAGATACTTACCAAAGATAAGAGGAAGCTATGTTTCTTTGATTGTGGATATTGAGTTGTCAACTGTCAAAGTGAATGTACCTTTGATTTGGAATTGACGGAGAAGAAATACAGTCTTTGAGATGTCTTGTTGATATTCTTCATACTGTGTTTGACAAAGGAGAGGGAAGGCTTTTTGCAGTAATGGCTCTCGCAATGTGCAGTGTAAGGAGTCATCTATTGTTTGCAAGGAGCAATGGAGAAAGTGCTTATATTTGTATGGTTTTGATGTATTGCAAGTTGCACAAAGTGAGATTTGTTTCAGTCATTTGGATCAGGTTCTGTGAGACGGTCACATTCTACACAGAATGCTTGGAAAGGAGGAAGGTATATGTTCTTTGTGCGAAGTATACCTACAATCTGTATAAGGAAGATGAAGTTGACATAATTGATAGATTTGAATTTGTCAATGGAAGATAATTTAAAAAGAGAAATTGCAGTGTACTTGCCTCTGTGTTTGTGTTTATGAGAGACTGTAAAAATGTTTTTGTAGATTCATCATTTAATGGGTCAATGAAGGATGAATGGCCTGCACGTACAATACGCGAACCCTGTATTCCTTGTCTGATAAAGTTTTTGAAGAGCAATAGTGGTATGTTTCCTGCTGCAATGGCATCTCTTATTGTATGACACAATGGAACATGAAAGTTTCCCAAATGTACCTGCAATGACAAAGCATGGTGCGTAGTTAAAATTGAAGGGAATAATGCAGTGCAATGTATATAAAAATGAAAGAAGGGAGTGTGTCAATACTGTTGCTTTTCCATTTTCAGTGTCAGAGTCTTTAACGTAGAGGGTGAAAAGGTCGTTGATGTGGTGGATTCCTGTTACAATTGCGGCAAATGACCCAACAGAGAATGTTGCATTTGAATGTAGAAGCTCTTCTATTGTCATGTCAGGTGTAAGTTTTCGTGTTTTGCAAACCGTGGGTATGTTTTCCATGGTGGTTGTTGCATTTGCGGACAAAGAACAATTTGCATCTCCTCGTTCGTACTTTGTTTTCTCTTTGACGGTGAAACCAGTAACACGAGCCAGCGACCACAGTGGATGCAAATTTGTGCACGAAGGTGTTGCTCATGTTCAAAGTGATTGTCATTTGACCATTTTTGTCAACTAAATCAGCATGGAGGATTTCGGCTTTTGAGGGGGAGATGTTGGTTGCATGTGCTGGACCATAGACAACGAGTATATCACCTTCAAATACAGTTGCAACTTTCCTGCACAAATGTCAAGTATGGAGGATGGCTGCTGTGTTGCTGGTTTTGGACTGCATTTACAATGGTGTTAGGATGCTTTTATTGAAAGAATAAGTCTGATAATAAATGAATAATGAAAAGAAAGTAAAGAAACATTAGAAAAAGATTACCGTTTAGAGGATTCTTGCAAAATATCGTTGTTGTCAATGTCCTTGTTCTTGGAGGTGTGTTCCATGTCTTTGTGGTTGTAACTATCTGCAAAGTATTCAAATATGTAAATGGTTGTTGTAGAGCGCAAACAAAAAGGAAAGAAAAGAATGAAGAAACTAGATATTTGTTTTGCTGATTCAATAGAACAGTGTGTATGCACTTACAATTGTGCGAGCTATTGTTGGTGTTTTTGAAGAGAGCAAAAATTGTTGGGTGGTCAGTCCAATAAGCAAATCTTTCGAATGTATTACAGGTTTCAAGGATTGTGTTTGACCATATATGGTCGATCATGTTTTTAGTGAAGACACTTGAATGCTGTATATGGAAAAAAAACTTTTTTGCATAAATGCTAAAAGCATTGTTGTTTTCCTATTTTTGTTTTGCATGTCGATGTTGAAGTCTCCAAAAATGTAGGCGGGAATGCTTAAATCAAGGGATCGGAACACATTGTCGAGAACAATGAAAATGTTTTCCAGATTTGCATTTGGCGCAACGTAGACATTGACAATAGATATGCATTGGTGTTGCAGTAATATCTTTGTCAGTAGTGACTCTACATGTGCGTCGTGAAAGCAATGTTTTTCTACAAAAGGTATATTGTTTGCAATAAAAATTGCTAGACCATGGACATGGTGTGCAGATAAGCATTGGTATCCGTCTAGGTAGTCAATTGCAATGGGGAAGCAATGTGAGTTTCTTGTAAACAGAGAATGTGAGATTGCATTAATTCATGGTCATGTAGAATGGCCTCTCTGTGAGCATGAAGACTTCGGGTATTTAGCGAAGCAATCATAATAGATGAAGAAATATCAGTTGTGGACAATTCATGCTGAATATTCCATTTAGCTTCATTTCGGAGTCGTTCCATTTCTGTGCTGATGGTCTGTTTGACGCTGAAATTTTTTTCGTAAGCGGGGACAGCAAGTAAAGACTGGAAATGGTTCTGACTCGCGATAGAGCAGTATATGCCAATCCATGGGACGACACGCCAAGGGGGCTGAAAGCAAGTCATTCAAGTGTGAGGCCTTGTGCTCTGTGGATTGTGCGTGCTGAACAAAGTTGTCTGGGGAATTGCTTTCTTATTGTGACTGGCATCTTCAATGATGTTCTATGCAAGGGTCTAGCAACTCGAACAATAGGAGTCCAATCTAGTTCTGTTGCCATTGTTGTCAATTGCGGATGTTTTGATCTTTGTTGTTTTCCAATACAAGGATCATTGAATTTTATCCATACTGCATCAAAGCCATTTGTTGTTGTATATGTTTTGAAAACTCCGTCAGAACCATTGACCAATCCGTCTTGGATGTCGTAGTTCCCTGCGAAAAGTTCAATTAGCATGTTGACTTTTAGTTCTATATGTTGTGGCAATTCCACAGTTTTAGAGTAGCTTTCCATTTGTTCTAGTGTTGTATCTTGTTCATCGATAGAGTCAATGACAATTTTGCAGCCTGGAGCAAGTGCAAGCATTTTTTTATTGTGTTGGAGAACATCTATGTTTTTGTAGAAAAGGAATGGAAGTGTTGGATCAACTGGGATTGGCCGAATACAAGTATGGTTGAGGTATGCAAGGTCAGAGTCTAAATGTTGTCCAATGCGAATTCTATTCAGGACAGAGACAAAGGCAACATCTTTCTGACGCATTGTTTCAGTCAATTCATATATTTTGACATGTGTATTCCAGAAGTCATAGGCAATCAATTCTCTGGAAATTTTGGGGTTTTTAAACACAAGACAGTCATTGATTGGTTGTGCTTGGTAGAAGTCTCCGCAGAAGATCATGTCAATCCCTCCAAACCAAGTTGTGGGCATGTGTTTTATTTGACGTAGTCGCTGGTCTGTGAAGTATAGAAGTTGACCTCCGACCAAGGATATTTCATCTATTAGAGCAAGTTGTAATTGTTGGTAGTGCTTTGCCAAGCAATCCAATCGTTCATTGCTTAGTGGGCGTAGTTCAGATCGATTGAAAGGCAAGAGGAAAGCAGAATGGAGTGTTATTCCGTTGGCATTGTAAGCAGCTTTTCCGTGAATGCCAAGATCAAGCCTTTGATTTTCAAGGGGTCGCTATGCATGGAGCTATCGTAAATACGAGCCAATGTTTCAAATATCAATTTTGCAACAAATGTTTTACCTGTTCCAGCACCTCCTGTGAGAAAAAGGTAGATAGGAATTGATGGGTCTTTATTTTTCTTAAAGCAGATGTCTTTCAAAATGGTTTGTTGTTTCTTATTGAGAAGTTGCATTTGTTTGAAATATGTTCTGTTGTCTTGGATGGTAGGGTGTTTTGCTAGTTGAAATTGTTTCTTTGCAATGTCTGAATGTTGATGTCGATTGTGAAAAGGTAAATCATGTTGTATGTCATAGTCTTCAAAGGGGGTTGTTTATGTGTAGTTATGTTTGTCATTTTCTCAGAGGATTCAAGAGACAATTGCACATCGTGAATTGCTGTGTCCATGTCACCCCATTTGTTGTTAGTAGTGTAGCGGTATTTGGATTCATTGGAATGGATAGTGTGTTTGTGAAATGCATATGCATCTTTCCAAGTTGCAAATTTGTTTTTTAGGCTGTGTTCATTTTCTGTAAAAGGGATGTAAAGCAAAAGCTTTTCACGGCAATAGTTGTCTACGTCAAGATATTTGCTATAGTTGACAGATCTGATGATGAGTGGCTTGGTTCGAGGTTTTTTATTTTTGCTGCCATTGTGAATGGAAACAAAGTCAGCTAAGCAAATGGAATGCAAAGAATGAGGTCGTGCTATGTAGTGGTCTATGATAGAGCGGCACATGATGTTTGTTGATTCATCTGGTTCTTGCTGAAGTACAGTTGGAGGTTTTAGAATGAAAGTGCGCTCTTCGGGATTTGAAGTGTTTATGAAAACACATTTTCGTGATGTATTGTTTAAAGGGATAGAAAGAACTATGTGGACTGCTTGTTGTGCAGACATTTGGTGGGTATTTAGCATTGCATTGCCTAGGCTTCGTATCATTTGAATAGCATCTAGGTGCATCTTTTGGTGCTCAGCACGAATTCTGGCGAATGCTTTTGTCATTGTTCGATCAATCTTGGTCATGTAGGAGCAGCAATATGTTCGTTGCTGCATAAGCGTTCAGCACATACTGAGCATCGGTATTTGCTTGCCAAACCATTGGCATTTTCTTAGAGAAGCTATTATTCCATGCTGAGCTGGTTTTCTTTTGAGCAGCAATGTTGGTTGTTTGAGTGTTGATTGTATTGCTTGTATGTATGTTATTTCGTCAAGACCTAGTTCATGGAGGAACATTTCATGTGTTATGCAAGTATCGTATCGTTTTCTCTCGAGAACAAAGAAAATCGAACGTGCAATTGCAATAGCAGATTCTGTTGGTTGCTCTACAGGTTCAAGTATTTTTGTACAAGCCATTGGAGGCTGGGGGAAATTGTATCTGCACTTGGATTGTTTTTTTCTGTAGCTTTGTGTGTGGTGATGGCATTGCAATTGAGCGATATGTTGAGGGAACGAGCTAGTGTCACATGTAATGTATTGGTCAACGTACGACTCTATAATGTCGTTGGCATCGTTTCCAAAGACCGGTGCATTTTTTGTCCAAATCAGCCAATGGCTATGAGCATTTCCCTATTTTGGAATTCCGTGACCCAAAAGAAATCTTCTATATGGCCAAAGAAGGATTTGTCTTTGCAAAGTAATTGTCTTAATGCATAGAGTCTATGTTTATAGTAACGAGTGCATGTAGGGATCGTTTTTAACAAGAAAGTTAGAGTTGTTGCAATCTGAACATGTTGGCTTTTGTAAAGGGACATTGTTCTGATATTGGGTGTATAAATTATTGAGGGCCTCGGTTAGTGGCTGCCAACAATGCTCGGCACTTGAGAATGTTGCAAAGAAAGTAGGCGGGCCGAGTTGTCGAATCATTGCAAAAAGGTTTTTCTTGTTTGTTGCATGTAGTCTGGGGAAATGCGTATTTTTTTGAAATCGATGTATCCAATGTCAGATCTTAAGATGTTTTCTAGGTTCGGTTTGTATTTAACGTCTTTGGAAAATAGTGTTCGACCTTTTAATTGGCCCTTTCTGATTCTAAGCCATATCGAATGATTGACTTGGTCAATTAGTATTTTTATCGCTTTGAAAAATATATTTGTTATGTGATAAGAAAATCTACGATCTGAGTGCATTAACTCCCATTGTGCTATTTTTTGATATGCGATTGTTTTTGTTGTTGTTTCATTTCGAGGTTGCCCAAAAAACAAAGTTGGGAAATTCATCTCTTCTGAGAACTTGTCTTGAAAAATACCCAATGGTGTAAAGCCTTCTGCAGGAGCAACATTTATGATCTTGTCTTTAAGGTAGTGGATAGTGGAGGAGTCAGTGAAACCATGAATTAGTGTGTCATGTGCATTGTCATTATCGATGTCATCATCAGATGAGCTGTTTTCGGAGGAGATATGTTCATGTTCTTCATTGTTAATTGTTTCAAAGTTGAGTGTTGTAGACAGTGTTTGATCCCAGTCATGGTTTAGTTTGATTTTATGCATAAGATATAATGTTGTTGCACATAATTGTTTAAGAGCTGCCATAATGATTATGGGGCGCACATTACCTGAATGATATGCTTTTGTGTATTCAAGGCGTCGTTTAAGTGCAACAACAATTGTTTTTGTTTCTTCTGGGTATCTTGGCAATGCTTGTTGGATTATGTCAATATTTGTTGGAACATTTATTATTGCTCCCTTTAACGTGTATTGGGGACGTTTATGGCTTTGGCATCGTATCTGACCAAATGCAAGTCGCAGAGACACGAGTCTCTCTTCAAGTTCAGAAAGCATTGCCACAGCTGGAAGCATTGGAATCAGTTCAATTCGCTGAGGGCATGTCAATCTTGGCAACTTGGCATTCAACAAGCTTGTTGAACATGGTCGACAAATTGTATTGGACTTTGGCATTGTTTTTGTTGATGTCAATTGAGCATATGTTTTTTTAGTTGAATTTGTAAAATATGTCAGATTGTGCTTGAAGTGGAGTTGGTTACAAATACCGCATGTATGGATTGGTGTGTCATTTGTTCGGGCATGAAAACGGGCAATGAATTGTGCAGAGTTGCTTGTTTGTTGTGTATGTTTACGTATAATTGTTTTTAGCTTTCGCAGGGACAATTCCGGTATTGCCGAGCTGCATTGTTTTATGGCGGATGGCATTTGCAGTTGCGAAGAGTCTTTTTGCTTTTCGCTTAACTGTTTCAGTGGAGACAATGTCATCTGTTGCAGTCTTAAGCGATGTGGACGTAAGAGCTGTTTTGGCATTGAAGAAATTGGCACATGAATCACCTTTGAGTAGCAGGGAATGTATAACATTGGGATCTGTTACAGCTTTGTTATGTGTCTGCTTGCGTATATCTCTTTTATCGAGCGAAGTGAAAATTTTGACGGTTTCTCGTTCCGGTTGTGCATAGCGGTTTGCGCATTTGTGTGCGAAGTTATGCTTTGAGTTTCTGTATGCATGTGGACAGTTGTATATTCCGATGTATAAATGGCACCAAGTATTGGAACATAGCGAGGGTTTGTAGCCAATAGTTCGTAGTGGAAATGTGGTTCGGGAAGTGAAAATCGGATGAGATTATATGCTTTTCCAAGTTGTGCATTGCCAGAATAAATGTTACAAACTTGGAAAGGATGCGAGTCCCACAATTGAATATTTATTTTAAAAAGTAGGCATAACCAATGAATAATGAAGTCGTCTGTGTGTATATTGTTGTGGTCATGGAAAGTGGCTATGTTTATCACAAGGCCTTGCCATGTGCCAATGTGCGGTATGTTTGTTATGGGGTTCTGATGAAGCCAAGTATGGAGGAAGTGAAGAGTTGTATGATCTTGTCGAAGAATAGAACTACAAAAAGCCTGAGCAGCATATCTGCGCAGGCAGCGAGGGTCAAATTCATTGTTGCGAATGCGGCAAAAACAACTGAAAAGGCTATCAGCATTGATATTGTCATTTGTCTCTAGCCTAACAAGGCATAGTTGTTGTAGTTGATTAGATAAACTGCTCCAAAGCATTTCTACAGAATTTTGATGGGACATTAGATGAGCATTGTTTGTTGGTTCAGGGCAAGGCGCATTTTTTTTCCAGAATAAGGGTTCATAATGGCCACTAAGAGGGTTGGAATCATGAAAAAGAATACAATATGGTAGTATCTGGCTATTTGGGATGAATTGGAGATAATTTCTGCCTCTTGTTGCAGACCAAACCCATATTGGCAAGTTCAGCCATTTGGAAAGCCATTTTATGCAGAAGACGTCGCCCCATAGGCCTTGTTCAGTAGCTTCGGGCGAGTACACTGCAGACAGTTTCATGCGATGTAAGTATGTTTCCCAGCTATGAACACCGTGCATAAGAAAAAGGCTTTCAGGATCTAGTTCTAACTGTAGAGAAGCCAATGCTTCAGGATTGGAGGCAGAGAGCAAAGTCTGGAAGTGTTCAATGGCACCGCTTCTAAGTTCAAGTGATGTGTATCGGAAATGAAGCAGTACTGCAAAGGAATCAAACAAGCAGTCACCGACACCGTACTTGAAAGCATAGTCTCGGAAAAGGTTGAACCTATGCAAGACATTGTCTATGCTTTGTACGATGTTGTCGACAATGTATATTGCTCAACATCAACTATCGTGGCAGGCATGGATGTTCTTTTGCATTCGGTTTGTTCTATCTCTATTTTAAAAAAAAACTTTTCTGAGCAGAATATAGAAAAGAAGAGTAATGTTTATACCTTTTGCAATGGAGCAGGAGCAATTCAAGCAAATAGCAATGAAATGTCTTTGGTTCTGTGATTTTGCTTTTGTCACGAATCTGAAATGCACACAACACATGTTATGCAGTTAGTGAATGTTGCAAACCAAAGTAGAGACGAAAAGAATCTTTGTACATACAATGAAGCAAGTTGCGCAATGAAATACACAAGAAAAAGTAGCCATTTATAGCTGGAGCCATGTAGAATCAACTAAATCTATATTGTGCTCCATGCAAATACACAAGCAATGCAGGGAAAACATGTATTTCAATAAACTTAGTAGAGCGTTGAAAATAGGAAGAAGAAATTAGAATAGTTATAACAGCATATTCGAATGCTGAAAGCAAAGGACCCAGAAGCTTTCATTTAAAAATGTTGTAAGCCATGTGCTTTGAAGCATAGCATGAAATTAGTTAAGCAGAAACGTTTTTTTGCAGATGCCGATTTTGGAAATCTGATCTTAGAGCATGAAACAGATCTGTCTACTCATGCAGTCAAGGCTAAATGCAACAATGCCCTTAGCACAAGCTAAGAAAGTTGCACAAACGCTAAAATGTTTCAAAGGCATTTTGACGAGTGATTGGAGTCAGCCACAAACATTCGCAATGCAAATTAATCGACTATGCAATGCAGCAAGAATGTTTAAGCAATTGTTCGTTTGTTTGGCCAGTGTTATTTTAGATATTTATAAGAGACTTTTTGACTCTTAGAAGGTTTCAAATGAGTGTGCATAGATTGTATTTTGGTGAGGAGAGAAAGTGAAATAAGAAACTGTAATAATCTTGAAAAGTAACTTCTATCTTGCAACGAGGTAGAAGAAAATTGAATTTTATCAAATGTAGAGTGCATAAAGAGCAAAAAACACTGTTGTAGTGGTGTCCAAATGAATAGAATGCAAATGTTAAGTAATAGAAGTTGCAAAAATTCATGGTTGCCTTCTATCATATAGATCCAATGTAGAAGATGCTCATCAATGTTGCGTTCTTTGGCTTCAAACGTGGCAATTGCATGTCCTTAAATGTGTTTCGCAAATTCCATAAATATGTTTGAAGGCGTATCTCTTGGTATGTGCCAGGATTACCATGGTTTTCATTATTGATTTTGTTTATTCTGTTTCAGGGCACCTGTGCTATGTACACTGCAATGTCTGCAGCATCGTTCTTGCTGCAGACAATGGTTGTTACTTTGTTTTACTTGCTCTTTGTCTTTTATTTTGAGTAGTTATTGTATTCATTAACATTGCGAAAGTTGCACACGAGAAAAGAGTGAAATAGACAAATCTTGCTCAGAGACAAAAGCAGAATAGCAGGAAAAGCAATTCTGACATTGTTAATCAATACAAGAACTACTCAAAATAAAAGATAAAGAGCAGAAAAAACAAAGCGGTAGCCATGATGTACAAAAGCAATACTAAAACTGTATCACCGAAGATGGCTTTTCCATGGTCTAGTTTGAAAGAAGTCATCAATGGAAAGCACAACAAGACAAAAATAAACTGAGCAGTTGTAGAATCAAATATGAGTAGTGTACTAGTGTAGCGAAGCTTGTCTAGGCAGCGTTTGTGAACCATGTGTGAATGAATATGCTGTATAGGATCGGCTTCTTAATCAAATAATTTATCACAGGGTTTTATGCGTACACAAGAGTAAAAGAAACAAATTTTGTGCGAACGAGACAACGTATTCATTTTCGAAGATACCATATGTCCAGTGCATATATCAAGCAACAGGTTACAAATCCTGCATTTATGGAAACCCGATTAAGCACAGTGTTGAGGAGAGCACCACGAAGCAAAAATCGATGGTAATTGCCAATACTTTTTAAATTGAAAAGGACATCTCAGACAACGTATTCATTTAGACATGGTTCAAATATTTTGTAAATATGTTTGAAGCTACATCTTTTGGCACATGTCTTTGGTGTCGACTAAAGAGTTATGTTTGAAGCTACATCTTTTGGCAGATGTCTTTGGTGCTGACTAAAGAGCCTTTGTCAGAGCAGCATGCTATTTGAATTTAATTATAAACCTGGTCAGTTTATTTTTTGTCTAACCATGCTTTCCATGAATGACTTTTTTGAAACTAGAGCATGGGGAAGGCATTTCCAGTATCCAGTTTTAGTATTGATTTTGTCTATTCTGCGTCAAAGCATCTGCGCTATGCAGATTGCAATGTGTGCAGTACCATTTTTGCAATAGATGGTGGCCAGCACTTTGTTTTTTTCTGCTCTTTATCTTTTACTCTTGAGTACTTATTGTCTCTGACCAAGTTTTGTCTCTTTGACTCTTTCTTTGTGTGGAACTCTTACAATGTTAATGAATACAATAACTAGTCAAAATAAAAGATAAAGAGTAGCTAAAACAAAGTGACAGCCATTGTCTACTGCGAGAACAGTGCTGCAAACATTGCAGTGTACATAGCACAAGTGCCCAGCATGAAAATAAACAAAATCAATACTGGAAGTGGATAGTGAAGATGTCTTTTTCATGCTCTAGTCTAAAAGAAGCCATTAATTAAAACCATGGCAAGACAGACACATACGAAGAGATGCGCCTTCAAACATACTTATGAAATTTGTGAAACAGATTTAAGGAGATGCAATTGGCAAGTTTAAAGGCAAATAGCACAACAATTATGAGGATCTTATGCATTGCATCTAGCTGTACATCATGGCTACCGCTTTGTTTTTCCTGTTCTTTACCTTTCATTTCGAGTATTGTGAAAGACACAGAATATAGGCTCCTCAAATGCAAATGATTGCAGGTTTAATGATCTTTACACTTTCATGTGCATCACAATGGTTCAAAGGCAAGGTGAAAGCGTGTTTGCCGAAGCAACTAGGAACACATTTAAGCAAATACAGTTTTGCGTTGCTTATATGTGTGCCACATGTCGAAGCATAGTCAATGTGCATAAACTATTTGATAAAATGTAAATATATCCAGTGTCAAGTGCAAATAACTTGCTGCTTAAAGCATTTTTTTAACAATATTGTATGCACATGTTGTGCACAAGTTTTTTGATAGAGAAAGCAAAGTATCTAAGGTGAAGAAATGTTTCTTTACAAGCTTAAGATTGACAGAATGTAGCTCAAATATGATATGTTTTCAGAACTCATTTTGTTAAAGAATCACTTTAAGCAGCAAATCATTTTCAGTTCGCGCTCGATATGCTTACATTTTATCAACTAGACAACGTACCTTCACTATGCTTCTACACGCGGTATACATAAGAAGCAGGGAATTCTTATACATGACATCCAAAGAATGTTATTTTTCCGCCTTTAAACCTGCCAATTGCATTTCCTCAAATGTGTTTTCAGGTTGCTTGAGCAAATGCAGTTTGACCTTGTCTTCGAATTGTGGCAATGAGAATGACATCGTCAACTTGATGCGCACAGTTTTTCCTTGTTTGTTGTTGTTGATTCGCCAGTTTATATTTATTTATAGGGCATTCACTATAAGCCTAAGATCGATTGAACAAATGAATATAAAACTGTTACAACATTTTAGATACTTGTAAAAGTCTTTGTGACTGTCACAAATGTATTCATTCAGACATGGTTCAAAAATTTCATAAATTTGCTAGAAGGTACATCTCTTGGCATATGTCTCTGGTGCTGACTAAAGACGGTTCGTTACACTAGTATCCTACTTGTATTTAATTATAAATCTGGGCAGTTTATTTTTTTGTCCAACCATGCTTTCCATTAATGGCTTTTTTGAAAATAGACCATGGACAAGGCATGTTCAGTATGCAGTTATAGTATCGATTTTGTCTATTCTGCTTCTGAGCACCTGTGTTCCGCTACGCACACTGCAACATGTGCAGAAACATTCTTGCAATAGACGGTGGCCACGATTCCGTTTTTGCTTGTTGTTTATCTTTCACATGGAATAGTTGTTGTCTTTGAGCAAGATTTGTCTCTTTGACTGTTTCCATGCGTTGAACTTTCACAGTGTTAATCAATACAATAACTACTCGAACTAAAAGATAAACAGCAGGCAAAAACAAAGTTTCCTGTATTTTCATTTTGTTCAGAGGGCTTTCATTGAATCTATTGGTTGCAAAAGATATTATCGATGTCATATGCTATTCTGGAGCTGTGTTTTGATGGAAAAACCATATATATATATATATATCTACTTTATTTACATACACAACTGTTATGAGCTGTTGCGCCCGCGACTTTATTTTGCTAAAGTCTGAGAACTCTTTTTTGTCTGATCCAACATAAAATGATGAACATTAATACTAGTCTTTGTCTGTTATATCTCAGTCAATCAGTTCTGAACCTAACACTGGTTTTCATTTATGCTCTGAATATAGATCATTAGTAGATGATCTCAGAGATACCCAAGTATATACTTTTCCCTCATGTGGGGCTTACCAGTTACTGGCTGTTGTCAATTTTGATTTTGTGCACAGAGAACAAATATTGCCAACGACCAATAAAATGTTGCCAGAATAAAAGAATCAAAACCTAAAACTATAGTCCAGCGTCATTTAAATACACATGCCACAATATGATCGAAAGCAATGCAAGTGTTTAATCGGTAAAGTGAAGACAATTTCCATGCCTTCGGCAGCATAGTAAACCACCCAAAAAATTGTATCGCATGAACAACTTTCAATTGAAGTTTGAATTAATAAGCAAAAACATGGTTAAAGCACATGTGCTTTGCCCTCTGAAATTGTCCAGGTATTACCCGCTGCAGATCTATTTAAAGGCACTGCATATGTTTTCCATTACAACTACTCCTCGATCTGCCAACCAATATTTTTATTTTGGGTTATAATCGCATTGCTCTTGGTGGATTTATTGTTGTTCTGTATTTTAACAATGGAGCTGGACAAGAAATGCGTGGTAGACAAGAGGCGTTGTTATGACTGTCTTCTCTTCGGTAAGTATAAGAAAAATACAATCTTTGTTTTGGAAAACCAATACCGACTTTGAAGTGTGTTTTGTAGCCATTTTTCTAGACAATTTCTGATTTGGTTCGTGTTTTCTTTAAAGATCTTGATGATACATTATACCCACTAAGTTCACGACTCACTGTAGCATGCACCAAGAATATTGCAGCTAATGTCGGGGCTGAAAAATTCATTGGTAACTGCATTTTATGATATACGTTTCGTAATTTATTATTCCTCTTCAGAAGTTGTGATGATTTCTTGCTCTATTTTTTTGGTTTGTTTTCAATGAAATGATGAAGTCTGAATTGTGCGTATGACAGATTATGCGGTTAAGAGACTTGGAGTTGACAGGAACAAAGTCACAGAGTTTTGTAGAGAACCGTACAAGAAATATGGAACAAGCATGGTGGGACTGAGGGTTGGTATTCATTCCCTTTCTTTTAATGAAATTTAATAATGCACCTGATTTTTATTGATGATAAGAATACGGAAATGTAGGATTGAGTGTCATAGACGACCAGAAAACTTGCTCTTGTAAGCATTGGAACAACTCAAGTATGAAATCCCCAGCAAATTTTAGCGCTGGGGAACTTGTCATAAGTGACAGGAGACACAGATTTGCATTATTATAGTTCTAGCGAATAGATTAACTCTGAACTCGAAATTTTCAGGAACTATTGTTTGTCTTTTACTTGGAGTAGTTATTGTCTCCGAGCAAGATTTGTCTCTTTGACTGTTTCCTTGCGTTGAACTTTCACAGTGTCAATCAATACAATAACTGCTCGAAGTAAAAGATAAACAACAGGCAAAAACATGAAAACACAGAGCTTAAATCGCCTTGCCATGAAAACTTACCTTGCTCTTCAGAGTCCTTGACCTCCTGGCGGGCAGATGAAAAAGAGAAATTACACAGCGTCTAAGAAACAAACATGCGTTTCCCTTGAGCCACTCAAAACTGTCAAAAGTGACTTAATCTGTACATGACAGTCAATGCATTAATGTTTCATAACTGCTACGTTTTTTCATTTAACAGTGCACATAAAGCCAACGACCAATAAAATGTTGCCAGAATAAAAAAATCAAAAGCTAAAACTATAGTCCAGCCTCATTTAAATACACATGCGACAATACGATTGAAAACAATGCAAATGTTTAATTGGTAAAGTGAAGACAATATCCATGCCTTCGGCAAGACAATAAAGTGTAATATAAGATACTGAAGATGCCTTCGCGTAAATGCCTACTTTCGTAGAAGTCACTAATGGAAGTCATTGTAAGACAAAAATAAAGTTTACCAGGGTTTACAATCAAAGCTGAGCGACGAGCATAAGTGGAGCGAAGCTTATTATTAGCAAAGCATTCTACAAGCATCTTATGCATTGCATCTATACGATACAAGAGAACCATGATTTGTATCAATACTTGTTGGCTTAGCTATTCAGTATCCAGATGCAGCCTTGATTTTGTTTGTTCTGTTTTATGTCGAGTAGTTATTCTATTGATCAACAATGTCAAAGTTCAATGCAAAGAAAGAGTGAAAAAGACAAATCTTGTTCAGAGACAAAGCGGAACAGCAGCAAAAGCAGCTCTGACAGTGTTAATCAATACAAGAACTGGAAAAATAAAAGATAAAGACCAGCAAAAACAAAGCGTTAGCCACGATGTGCAAAAGCAATATTAAAACTGCAAACTGAAGATGTCTTTTTCATGGTCTAGTTTCATAGAAGCCATAAATGGAAAGGATGGTAAGACAAAAAAAAAGTGACCAGGTTTACAATCAAATTCAAGCAGGGCAGTACTGCGGTGAAGCTTCTCTATGCAGCATTTGTGAACAATGTCTGAATGAATACTCTATTGTCTAAGATGCGGTTCTTAATTAAATAAATTATCAGAGAGTTCAATGCACAGAAAGAGTGAAAGAAACATTTTTTTGTGAAAGACACAGAATATAGGCTCCTCAAATGCAAATGATTGCAGGTTTAATGATCTTTACACTTTCATGTGCATCACAATGGTTCAAAGGCAAGGTGAAAGCGTGTTTGCCGAAGCAACTAGGAACACATTTAAGCAAATACAGTTTTGCGTTGCTCATATGTGTGCCACATGTCGAAGCATAGTCAACGTGCGTAAACTATTCGATAAAATGTAAATATACCCAGTGTCAAGTGCAAATAACTTGCTGCTTAAAGCGTTTTTTTAACAATATTGTATGCACATGTTGTGCACAAGTTTTTTGATAGAGAAAGCAAAGTATCTAAGGTGAAGAAATGTTTCTTTACAAGCTTAAGAGATGAGAATGTAGCTCAAATATGATATGTCTTGAACTCATTTTGTTAAAGAATCACTTTAAAAGAAATCATTTTCATTCGCGCTCGATATGCTTACATTTTATCAACTAGACAACGTACCTTCACTATGCTTCTACACGCGGTATACATAAGAATAGGGAATTCTTATACATGACATCCAAAAAATGTTATTTTTCCGCCTTTAAACTAAACACGCGTGCATTTCCTCAAATGTGTTTCAAGTTGCTTGAGCAAATGCGGTTTGACCTTGTCTTGAAATGTGGAAATGAAAATGACATAAATCAACTTGATGCGCATAGTTTTTCCTTGTTTGTTGTTGTTGATTCGCTTCAGTTTATATTTATTTATAGGGCATTCACTATAAGCTTAAGATCGATTCAACAAATGAATATAGAACTGTTACAACATTTTAGATACTTGTAAAAGTCTTTGTGACTGTGACAAATGTATTCATTCAGACATGGTTCAAAATTTTCATAAATATGCTAAAAGGTACATCTCTTCGCATATGTCTCTGCTGCTGACTAAAGACACTTCGTTACACTAGTATCCTACTTGTATTTAATTACAAAATCTGGGCAGTTTATTTTTTGTCCAACCATGCTTTCCATTGAATATAAAACTGTTACAACATTTTAGATACTTGTAAAAGTCTTTGTGACTGTGACAAATGTATTCATTCAGACATGGTTCAAAAATTTCATAAATATGCTAGAAGGTACATCTCTTGGCATATGTCTCTGATGCTGACTAAAGACGCTTCATTACATTAGTATCCTACTTGTATTTAATTATAAATCTGGGCAGTTTATTTTTGTCCAACCATGCTTTCCATTAATGGCTTTTTTGAAAATAGACCATGGACAAGGCATCTTCACTATGCAGTTATAGTATCGATTTTGTCTATTCTGCTTCTGAGCATCTCCGCTACGCACACTGCAACTTGTGCAGCACCATTCTTGCAGTAGACGGTGGCCACCATTTTGTTTTTGCCTCCTGTTTATCTTTCACTTGGAGTAGTTATTGTCTCCAAGCAAGATTTGTCTCTTTGACTGTTTCCTTGCGTCGAACTTTCACAGTGTTAATCACTACAATAACTATTCGAAGTAAAAGATAAGCAGCAGGCAAAAACAAAGTTTTCTGTATTTCCATTTTGTTCAGAGGGCTTTCATTGAATCTATTGGTTTCAAAAGATATTATCGATGTCATATGCTATTCTGGAGCTGTGTTTTTGATGGAAAAACCATATATATATATATCTACTCTATCCACATACACAATTGCTATGGGCTGTTGCGCCATGACTTTATTTTGCTAAAGTCTGAGAACTCTTATTTGTCTGATCCAAGATAAAACGCTGAACATTAATACTACTCTGTCTGTTATATCTCAGTCAAACAGTTCTGAACCTAACACTGGTTTTCATTTATGCTCTGAATATATGTTTTCCATTACAACTACTCCTCGATCTGCCAACTAATTTTTTTATTTTGGGTTATAATCACATTGCTTTTGGTGGATTTATTGTTGTTCTGTATTTTAACAATGGAGCTCGACGAGAGATACATGGTAGGCAAGAGGCCTCGTTATGACTGTCTTCTCTTCGGTGCGTATAAGAAAAATACAATCTTTGTTTTGGAAAACCAATACCCACTTTGAAGTGTGTTTTGTAGCCATTTTTCTAGACAATTTCTGACTTGGTTCGTGTTTTCTTTAAAGATCTTGATGATACATTACACCCATTAAGTTCACGACTCACTGTAGCATGCACCAAGAATATTGGAGCTAATGTCGGCGCTGAAAAACTCATTGGTAACTGCATTTTATGATATACGTTTCATAATTTATTATTCCTCTTCAGAAGTTGTGATGATTTCTTGCTCTATTTTTTTGCTTTCTTTTCAATGAAATGATGAAGTCTGAATTGTGGGTATGACAGATTATGCGGTTAAGAGACTTGGAGTTGACAGGAACAAAGTCACAGAGTTTTGTAGAGAACTGTACAAGAAATATGGAACAACCATGGCGGGACTCAGGGTTGGTATTCATTCCCTTTCTTTTAATCAAATTTAAAACTATCTACCCATGCCCGTCAAAAATTATTTTAGTGACGGTATTTCTCAGTATTGTGATCGTGGTTTAAATTTGTACTATAGACAATGCCATTAATATTATAATATTAAATAGGGTAGCTATACATTTACAATGGAATATAGGGAAGTGGAACACCATGAACTTGCATGTCATTCAATTGGTGTCTGTATTTCCAACTAGTTATTATAGTTGTTATACATTAATTATTCTAATTGGCTCGTTCGGTATGCTCAGTGAATTCTCTGCCTTCAAGATACACCAACTTCAAGTAGAAGCTCATTCATTCTTGATTGCCACTGCCAAATTAGCTAGTAGTTTCTGGAAGTTCAGCATATTTGAAGACAACCATCCAAGTTCATTTTTCAGAGAGAAGGCTCACATTGCATATAATATTGTTGGCTAGATTTTCAGATAGCATCAAACCTAGGCAGTCATGAGATAAATCTCCCTCATTTAACCGGTGAGGCTCCCGTGTCAGATTTGTCAATATAAATGTGTTTTTATCTATCAGGGGTTTTACTTTAACCACTTAGTTCATGAACCATAACTAAGAAGTTCTGCAGCAAGTAAGCAGCTGTTTAAGAAAGGAAAAATTATAGAAGAAGAAAGTCAAGGTATTACAGAGAAGAAGTAAGGAAGATGTGCATCCCAATTAGTAGATAGCAGAGCTAATTGCATGCACATAGAAGAAACTTAATAGATTTGAACACACAGAATTATAAAGCAAAGGCAGTTCTAGATCCAGATCTAAAATAACACAAAGTTTACTTTAAAGATCTAAGATTTAAAAGCAAGAAACACAGTACGCCGTGACACAAAGTTCTCCAAAACATGCTTCTTTGTATTCTTCTGCAACAAGTGGCTCTCAGGGGTTCAGACAAAGTCTAGAACACAAGATTGCTTCTTACAAATTCTGATCGATGATTAACCCGTAGGTTCTTCTCCTACTTATAGAATGTAGGAGGGAAAGTACAAATAGAAGACTCAAACTGAACTAAAGTATGAACAACAAGTAAAGATGACATTTGGCAATCATCCTCAACTAACTTCTTCTTAAGTGACACATGTATCACTTAACTAATAGAAAGGTTCCACATGACTTCAAGTAATGGTTGCAAAACCAATAACTTAGAAGTTTACAATTTCATCTGGGAACATAGAAAGTAGAAGAAGAAAGAATAGAAGAAGTTATGCCAGCTGTAACATCTACATCTTCTTCTTGTTCTGATATCTGATATACTTGTCGAACATATAATTCAGCATCCTTCCATCTGTTTTAGCCACTGCTTCCTTTTCTGTCCTGAATTGCAGAACCCTTCATTCAACACTTTGCTGCATGCTTCCACTTCTTCCAAACTTGGCCCAAATCTCGCAATGTCTGCCTGCAATGTCACCAGCCTACTGATAGAGTTCATCGTGAAAGGCTTGGTAGCTTTATCAATTCTCTTTTGTACCATCAGAAGAGAACTTTCCAGGGAATCATGCACCTCGTTAGAAATAATCCGCACGTATGAAGTAACACCTCCATCCACTCTTTCCTCAGTGAAAGAAATGATACTGTCCGGCAAATCTGATGTTCTACTCTCAAGCGCCTGCATCCTTTTCAGCAAAACTCTGCAGATCTCCAAACGGAAAGATACTGCAAACTCTAGCTGCTTCCCCTTCTCGACTGATCCATCCGGCACAATTTGTTCTGCAACCAATACATCTCCCGGCAGCTTGTTGATCTCGGCCAAAATACTCAGGTTACTCTCTGCAACTGTATTCATTCCTTCTATGCTTTCTATCAGTTGCTTTAGTTGATTTGCTGCATCGTTCATAACCTTTAGGCGGGCTGGCACTTCCCCAAGTTGCACAGAAGCTTGACGAATAATCAGATCCTTCCATTCGTCAATAGCCTTTACTTGATTGCTTGCATCTTCCATTTCCTGCATAAGATGATCACTCACCTGCGCTGAAATGGGCTGAACGGAAGATTTAGCAACCTTGGCTATGATCTCACATAATTGAGATATTTTCTTCGCAGCTTCTTCTTTCTCGCCTTTTTCCGCACTCGAGCCTAAGGAACAAAGCATCCAGCAACGTCTGCGTGTCCTGCTTCAATCCTTCAGTGGTAGCTTGACCGAGTGGTATTTTGGTCACCGTCACATCTTCTGCCGTGAGCTCCTCTTCTACCTTTCCTTCCGCTGGAATTGATATCTCAGCAAACTTCTCTCCCGAATCCGTGATGATCAACCTAGAAGTTGCTTTAGCAACTTTAGGCCTTCTGTCTCTTCTGCTCAGATCCTGAAGTAGCTGCAAGTCATGTTCCTCTAAGTTCATCTCTACTCTTGCTTAGGAACCAATGCATAGCTAACCATTCCGAGAAATTACTTCTGGAGAGTGAGAAGTCGCTGAGTGCACTACCATCTCCCGCTCTGCATCCTCTCCATCAGAAAGTGCCACAGTATCATGGCTGCCATCTTCTGAAACATCCAAGGACAAAGCTCTTTCGAACTCCGTCATCTGCAGCTTCAACACCTCTTCTGGAACGGGTGATGAACGAAGTGGCTGCGGAGAGAAGACGAACGTCGCTGGTTTTAATGAAGGCATGGAAGCATCTTGCTACTGTGGTGCAATAGTTGGTGATCCTCTGGGTACTGGAGAAGTCGGAGTCAAAGCTATGGCCGTAGAAGTGGTCTTCTCTTTCTCTTGAGATCTTCTGTGTACTTTCAACTTCTCGGACCTTCTGCTGCTTTCTCCTTCATGCTTTCGCTTGAGGGAATCTCCTGTGCCGAAGTTGCCTGTGATTTGATTCATCAATGCTTCATCAAGGCAATATCCCTTCGTCAGTAACCAGTTCGAAGTATTCACCAACACAGCTCCAGATCTTTCTTCTATTGTGTTGCAGCCGCCATTGCTATCCTGCAGTATAGCTTTATCTCCTCCCATTTGATGGTAAGTGTCAAGTACCACGTTCCCATCATCTTTAAGATCCGCAGGTATCCGCGCTAGTCCAAAGTCAAATACTTGCTTTGCCGATAGCCTGCTGAAATCTTTCTTTCTAACCTCGTACTCACTTCTGCACTTCATCCAGAAATCTTCTAACGAAGGCACATGTGCGTACTCCTGGGAGATTGTCTTCCTGGCTATTCCAAATGGATCGAAATTAAGCCGCGCAGGGAAGAACTCTTGCTCATACTCGGACAACATTTGTGCTTCCATCCCTCGAGCTCTGTGAATGCTGATGCAACTGTAATATCCCACAGTGAGTGGGAAGAAGCCCGTAGACTTGTGCCGCTTCGACTGAAGGTCGTGTAACTCCACAAGTTGCCTGCTCAGCTCCATGGCGATCAATCTGTCACTCGGGTACCTTGGCATCTTTATTGGTTCACCTGAAAAGCTCGTAACCCTGAGGTATGTGAAATCTGCAAACTGGATGAATACATTGCCAATCTTGGACACTGCTTCCCATGCTTCCTTGCTTACCCTGTGAGTCTTCAAGTCTTTGTCTAACCTGCAGATGAAATCGTAGAAGAAGTCATCGTTGATCACTCTGAAGTCCTTCTCGCACGCAGGTACAGTAAGCTGTGGGTAGCACTCGAAAATGGGATCCTTGGAAAGAATACCACATCTATCTAGCTTGGAAAAGACACCCTGTGAAGCTGCAGCATACACCAAGTATGAAGTCATCTTGAAGCTGAAGGTACGCTTCACGTTCCGCAGTTGCTCACCGATGTTGCTGCTAATAATTTCTGACCAATTGATTATAGAATCAACCTTGTTGATTTCAATGGTCCTGATGAAAGCATACATCCATGTCCGGAAAGTGTAGGCATTCGCTTCACCATTCAACCTGCATAGCAATTTGACGATATCATCCGCCTCCTGCACCAAATTGGATCGTGGAAGAGTTCTCGGGAACTTGGAAGGGGATCTAGGCTTCTTCATGAACCGGCTATTCATGATGCTCACAACACTCTATGCTTTTCCCACCTACCGTCAAAGATCCCGAATGCTAATAGAAGTCACCACCTTTCGTACTGGAATCTTCAGACAATAATTGAAGAATTCTGCATCCAAACGAATTATTGTCTTTCCCGCAACATCACGCACTGATCTGGATGAAGGATGATAAGATCTAGCACACTCCATCACAAACTCTGGCAATTGGGCTGTACACGGGAAAGCTGCAGCTCGAATAATTCCACTACTTTTGACCGCACGCATGAGTGAAGTCTTTCCAGCTCTGGATCTATCAATCAAATCAGAAAGAGGTTCTGGGCCTAGATCCGTGTCTCCTATGTCTGAAAGTTTGGAAGCAATGCATGAATCCATCGTGCTCTCTTTTTCATCTCCTTTCGCCATGGCTTTATCAATCTTTGTCCGAATAATTCTTTTTCTTCTAACTTGGCCGGATTTCTTCAATACTGGTGCAGATCTGGACAATTCTTCAGATTCGGAGGATATTTGCAATGTATTGGACATTGATAAAAACTCCTTTTCTTTTATAAAGCACCTGTAATGAGTTCCTGCAATTTATTCAGACAAAAATGGCCACCGGAGCATGAATAGTGAATTTAAATTATAAAAATCTGCACTTTTCAAGCCTGCTGCCCCAAAAATTGGTGTTTAATTTGCACATAAAGAGAGCATGAATCCTTTCAATCAACACCTGAGCTCCTGTAACACTTGTGAAAACAACTATGCAGACGAAGATAAACCAAAAAGCTTTTAGCCTTTGTTAGCACTTTGTCTGAGCAAAATCCTTCCTCTAAAGGGGGCGCACTTTTCCTCCTTGCTGCAATTCTTAACCTGTGAATTAAATAATTCATCCATATGGCTGCCCATGCTTATATAACCTTCACAATTCTATAATTAATAATTGCCCTAACAATTAAAGGCAATTAATTAATTAAAAATCATGCTTTTCTCTTTTAAAAATAGCATGTTTAAGGACAGCCATCCAATAAATTAAATTAATCCAATTTAATCCTTCACACAGCACTTCACTCAAGCCCCACAGTGTGCTTTGACCATAGCCACTGAAAATAGAAATTAATTTAATGTTTTAATGCTTCAAAAAACATTAAATAATGCCCAAATGGGGCGCACTTTTTGAGAGGAAGGGGGCAGCCACTAAATAAATTAAATTTAATTAATTTAATTCCTTTCTTTTATTCCTTCTTTGACTTTTTGACCTCCTCAAGCTTGGGCGCACTTTTTTAAGAAGAAAGATTATTAAAAATAATCAATTTAATCTTTTTAATCAATCACCAAAGGGGGCGCACTTTTTTGCACATGTAATTCTATTTTTAAGAATTTTTTCCATAATGGGATTCTTTACCCTGCCAGGCAGGCACCAAAATCCCGTGATCCACTTAAGTGATTTGACTTTGACAATGGGATTCTTTACCCTGCAAGGCAGGCACTAAAATCCCATGATTTCACTTAAGTCACTTTCCTTTTATTATATCATGGGAATTTTTACCCTGCAAGGCAGGCAATAAATTCCCACCTGTTTGCAGCCTCTATTTTTCCCACTGCAGCTTAAGTGACTTTTATAACACGGAAAAAAGTACCCTGCCAGGCAGGTATACAATTCCCACCCTGCCTGCGGCTTATATTTTTCCCATCGCAGCTTAAATCCTTTGTTTTCCAAAAATGCACCCATCCCCGCAGGGGCTTTTCTGTGCACGACTTCGCTTTTTCCCAGTGATCCAGACCTTCGATGACGACTTCCTCCGGCAAAATGTGCGTGTATGTTTTCCAGTGCTCAGGCAAAATCGGTCTTACCGTGCCAAGGAGTTGTTCCAGAGAAATTTTACAGAAAACAGAACGGGACACCACAAAAACACAAAAAATTGCCAAAAGTTACAAATAAAGCCCAAAACTTAAAATAAGTTAAAATCCTTCTGGTACATAGGAATAATAACATATCCGCTCATAACAGAGTTGAAACGGAGCGCAAATAGCCTCATATGGGGCTCAAAATAATTAAATACAAATTTCCCGCAGACAAATCCCGACGACAGAATAAAACAATTTTGGGCATCTGGGTATTTGGCGAAAAAGGCTAATATGGCTCTTTGGGATTATCTTGACGCAATACAAGAACTTTCAGGCAATAAAAACAACAAATGACCCATTATTTTAAAAGTACGAATTTTTTTCGAATTGGGTAGTCACAGATTTCAGGGTGAAATCTGAGTGACACCAAATATTCAAGTTGTCATCATGTTCAGATCATCAGCTTTTCTGGCAGACTGGCCATGGACAAACTTGGGCAGTCTTAAGGCATGTTCTTGTTCTTCTTGTTGTTATTGTTTCTTATATTGTAACTGATAACAATGTGAAAACATATATTTAAGGAGTGTGACAAAAAAAAGTTTGGAATGGAATGATTGATTGCACAGTGAAAAGTGATCCCATTTTTATGTGTTTCTGTTGGTTTTATTGTAGTATGTCCTGTATGGGCCCTTGATAGCCAAAGCAATCCACACCAACTTCTATGGAGGAAAAGAAGCAGACAATTGGTGCTTCCACATCTTACTGGTCTCTTTTCTCAGATATGTCATCTGTCAACTATGGACCTCTTATAGCAACATGTATTGCTTGTCTAACAGACACAAGATCCGCAAAGAAGATGGACTGGTATCTTTTGTTTCTTCCTTTTTGTGCTTGTAGCCACAAGTTCCATTTTGCAATCTAATATTACCCAAAATAAGAATGTATCACTTTGTGACACTGTGATGTTGAAAATACTGCACCAAGTTTTTTCCATATGTTTTTCTTGTTCTTCATGAATTTAACAGAATGGATACTTCTTAATCCTTAAAACTATCTACCCTCTTAAATAGACGACCACAAAACTTGCTCTTGTAAGCATTGCAACAATTTAAATATGAAATCCGCAGCAAATTTTAGCACTGGGGAACTTCTCATAAATGACAGGAGACACAGATTTGCATTGTTATAGTTCTAGCAAATAGATTAACTACGAACTTGAAATTTTCAGGAACTATTGTTTATCTTTTACTTGGAGTACTTATTGTCTCCGACCAAGATTTGTCTCTTTGACTGTTTCCTTGCGTCGAACTTTCACAGTGTCAATCAATACAATAACCACTCGAACTAAAAGATAAACAGCAGGCAAAAACATGAGAACAGAGAGCTTAAATCGCCTTGCCATGAAAACTCACCTTGCTCTTCAGAGTCCTTCACCTCCTGGCGCGCAGATGAAAATGAGAAATTACACAGCGTGTAAGAAACAAACATGCGTTTTCCTCGAGCCACTCAAAACTGTCAAAAGCGACCTAATCTGTACATGACAGTCAATGCATTAATGTTTCATAACTGCTACGTTTTTTCAATCAACAGTGCACATAAAGCCAACGACCAATAAAATGTTGCCAGAATAAAAAAATCAAAAGCTAAAACTATAGTCCAGCCTCATTTAAATACACATGTCACAATACGATTGAAAACAATGCAAATGTTTAATTGCTAAAGTGAAGACAATATCCATGCCTTCGGCAGGATAATAAAAAAACGCACGGAAAGATATGTCTACCTCATTAAATTTTATGCTAGTAATGTCTTTTTGTGACTTGTTATCCACTAAACATTGACCTTTAAAGGTTAGGAACATCAAAGAGCATATATTTTATGTAGGGTAAGTAATCTTTCAGATATTTTTCGCAATTATATCATAGGGTGTCGTGAAAAATACTATCGTAATTACGGTAAAAAATAGATTAACTGATCAATTATTTAGAAATAATATATTTATAAATTGACGTAGAACAAAGGTAAATTTATCTTTTCTAAACAGAGAGCCATTTTTCCACCGAAATTGCGTACCACACCACCAAATCGAAATCTCAGGTTAAAGTATGCCCAAATCCTTCCTTCGCAATTCATATTAAAATATCAATTGCTTGATCAATAGTTCAATTTGGATGTTTTATTGCATAATTTTCTCAGATTCAATTCAATTTCAGTGATCATAAACCTGGCTTGATTTTCCCATCGATAGACTTTCTGCAGTGAAGTAACCATACCCAGGTGAATGGTATCAAATTTTCTGTTTCTATTGCAATACTAATAGTAAACAATGTTCATACTGTGGAACCGATTTGATCGTAACGGATTATTTCGAAATTGTAGGGCTGAATTCTTTCTGGCCGTAACTTTTTTGAAAGTGCTATACCTTTGAATCAGCTTAATTGCCCTCAATTCAGGCTTTATAACGCCAATTCTGTCATATTAGGGTTTAATCCGTATTGCTTTTTTGGACATACGTAACAAATCGATTGCTCTGGTTTTACTGTAGGATTTTTTAAGGTTTTCGTGCTATCCGGACTCTTCCATATGAATTGTTCTAGTTTTTCCTTTCTAATTTTTGTGTTTTTCTAGAACCCTTGAAGTTTCTAATTTATCAAGGGTTCGGCACCGTAGGCAGCGTAACTGCGGTGTAGTTTTGAATATCAGATGCACTTTGAATGTATTCCAGTTTCAGCACTCTTAAATTCCTTTTACACATGTTTCAATCCTCCAAACCCTTTAGGACGTGTCCTTCAGAACACAGGCCATCTTATTACAGCGTGGGGGTTTGAACCTGGGTAAATTCACAGATGACACCACGCCTTGACCTTTTACCACAATCTTTTGGACCTTTAAATTTTCTAATTGCTTTGTGCGAAATTTTCAAAATTCCCCGATCTCAAACTCCCCAACTAAGCATCAGGATTTTTGTCATAGACAATTAGTTTGCCAATTGGTTAATGCTTTACAAAATAAAAATAAAAATAAAAATAGATTAACAGATCAACAATGATAAAAAAGCAAAGTTTTAGATAAACTCTATGTAATAACCTCTATAGATTAGATAAAATCTACAATATTAATTGTAAATATTATGCTTTTCCTCAAATATTACTCTGTAATACATGTTTCTTATTTTATGAACTGAAAAGATTTGGCAACAATTCAAAACAGTAAATAACTTTCCATGCCTTGAGACTTCCCTGTTCTGCATCGTTGGATAAACAGCATTTTGGCTTTAGGTTCTATTTTCTTTTCCAATTTGAAATGAATATTGTTAAGAGTTCACCTGTTCTGCATTGTTGGATAAACAGCATTTTGGCTTTAGGTTCTATTTTCTTTTCCAATTTGAAATGAATATTGTAATGTGTAGTTCGCACATCTGACAAAATGTGCATGCTTTTATTCTGCTATTTTTGTATGTTTGGACTTGACATAAGAAATTTGTAACTATTTGCTTTCCCAATTGATGAAATATTTCCTTTCAATTCCAGGAGGGCATATAAATTTAGTGTAGAAATCTCGTAAAGATAAGGTTGAAAGAATGTGGGCAGCGTCGTGCCTTGCTACTTGTTGTGCTGCCTGTGCATGCGAGGCATGCAAGTCAGTGGCTGGAGGAATTACACGTCGGTCTGCTCGAATTGCATATTGTGGCCTCTTTGCACTTTCTCTTATAGTTGCATGGATCTTCAGAGAGGTTGCTGCACCTCTTATGGAAAAAATTCCCTGTAAGTATTCCTCATTTGACTTCTGCCGAGTGTGTTTTGGTGGATGCTCAATTTGTATAAACTAGTAAATAGGTTTCCATTTTTTTCTCTTGCTGATTTGGTTCACTATAATTTTTTTTTGGTATTGAATGGGTGATATTGGTCAACTTGAATGTTGAGGTCAACAAACTGTTTTAACTTTTTCCCATAAATCACAAAAACATTGCTGCCTAACTTTTTGATTATTATATATCAAGGCTGTTTAATTTTTATTTGCAGGGATTAATCATTTTGCTCATACCCCTAGTCAAGAATGGTTTCAGACAGATGCTGTTCTGCGTGTGAGCCTGGGCAACTTTTTGTTCTTTACAATATTTGCACTTCTCATGATTGGAGTTAAGGACCAGAGAGATACTCGCGATAGCTGGCACCATGGTGGATGGATGGGAAAGATCATAGCTTGGTGTATTCTAATAGTATTGATGTTCTTCGTTCCCAATGGTGTTGTTGGAGTTTATGGTGAGTAATGTCACAATTCAACATAGTATTAATTTATCAGTATAAAGTAGCAGGGAGAAATGAATTGGCTAGAATTGGATTCGCAATGGAAGTGGAGCAAATCTTTCAGTTCATTTTCTAAGTAATACATAAAATGTACTCTGTGTCTAATATTTACCTTTTTTTCTTATCTATTTTAACTATATGTTTTCCCAGAGACTGGGAAGCAGTGGGGTACAGTCGTGTGTTTATAAGTCACATTTTTATTTTTAACACTCAATATTTCTCTACTGCAGAGACACTGGCAAAATTTGGTTCAGGATTGTTTTTGCTGGTCCAAGTGGTTTTACTGCTGGACTTCACTCATACATGGAATGATGCTTGGGTTGCTAAGGATGAACAGTTCTGGTTTGTATCATATTTTATTGCACTATTTTATGACAATTTTGTGTAGACTATATATAATTTTGAGATAAAAATTAAATTTTATAACCCTTTCTTTCTGTGTCGTATTGCTTGCAGGTATATAGCATTATTTGTTGTCTCTCTCGTATGTTACATTGTGACATTTTCATTCTCAGGATTGCTCTTTCTTTGGTTCAATCCTTCAAGCCAAGACTGTGGTCTCAATATGTTCTTTATTGTTATGACATTGGGTCTTGCATTTGTATTTGCAGTGGTTGCTCTCCATCCTAAGGTAAAAGTATAAGTCTCTTTGATTTTGCATTCCTTGATTTTTTTGGCTTATGTACTAAAAGATAATATTTCTGAAAGCAATGTACATGCTCTATATCTAGAGGAATGATACACAGCAGCTAATTTTGATAAGAATAGTTGAATCTGATGTCAGTTGTTTCTAATTCTATTTAAAAAAACTTTCTTGCACCTTGTTCTTTTTGTCAATAAATATAAACTTGTGAAATGCTAATAACTTTGTCAGGAACTAGTTTATAGTGCAGAACAATATTGCTCTAATTTTCATTTCAGATTTGATGGTGGTCATTTTCTAATACTGCCCATTCAAATTACATTGGGGTTCAATAAAAGCAACAAGATCATATGGGAATGCCATCAACAACGTGTTGCCCTGTTAACACTGCGAATATAAAAAAACTGGTAATATCAGGGTTTACTCCCATTTATATGACTAAAAATCAGAAACTTTCTTTTGTTGGATGTGTGAGAAGTTTAGTTTTGTGGGGAAATTCAAAGCTACATTAAATAAAAGAATAAAAAGGCAGGTTAAACCAAGAAAACAAAGCAAAAACAATTAAAAAGTTGAAAGAAGAAAGAAAGAAAGAAATTATATTAATGTCCACAGATGACCATAAGTAGGTCAATGGGACTCGAGGATACAACAATTAGCAATAGAAAGTTCTAGGAAGAATCCTAGAAGTGAACTAAAGAAATAAAAGTACAAAGGACAAAATATAGCAGCATGCCACTAACACAAGTGGCAAAGAAACCAATACAAATAGCAATGAGGGGTGAACAAAGCCCCAAAAGCATGTGCCAATGAAGACTGGAGGCAAATCTCATTGAATGTCTCTGCCGTGCTTGAAGCAAAGGAGTCACTCGAGCCATAATTGATGACCGTGAAAGATTAGATCATGCTCGTTGGTGAGTATACATGATCGAAGGAGCCAAGTTAGGGGATCCTAGGAGGAAGCAAGATACTTCTGTAGAAGCTCCTCTCGACATCCAAGGTTGGTGTATCAATTTGTGTCCATGGTCCGAGGGGCGGTTGGCAAGAAATAGATCCATGTCGCCGGAGAGGGGTAGAACCATGCCAATAGGGAGTAGAGCCATGATGCCGAGAGATGGTAGGCTTGGAGATCTGAGTAGTGTGAGTAGTAATGGTGTGCTAAAAAGAAGCGCTTCCTAACTAATCTATCAACTTTGATGTGTAGTGTACTAGTATCAAAGGATGCTTAGTGTTGCCAATTGCTGGATATGTTGGAAGAAAGAGGTGATCAGCATGGGGGCTCTAGAGCCTTTAGTCTCCTCCGTAGGAATATGCACCCGAGAGGGTGACAACCACGTGAAGGTAAAAATCCAGACACCGCTGGTTTGTATATACGAAGAAAGTAGCTAGTGTTGTCTCGAGTCCTTGTAGAGGCGGTGATATCTTCCCCAAATTTCATAATAAATGGGGCATCTAAAAATGAAGTGGTCTAGGTCGCCACCTCTTGGAGGGAGAAAAGATGAAAAATCTGGTCGTGACGGAGAATGTGATGATTTGTTCAACCCATAATTGATGGGGACCTACTCTCATCGGCGAGGGAAAGCTCAAGCCGCAATTCAATGGGATTGGAGATAGCGAGGGCGATGGATAATACCATCCACCATCTATAAGAAATTGTCGGCATAGAAAACAAGCTTGGGGTCGAGCAACTCATGGGGAGAGATCCAAGTGGTGCGGATGTCTTGTCTATAGATGTCCTCTCTAGTAGCTCTAGTGATGATGTCCTTTGTGGGAAGGAGCCTAGGGGCATCTAAGGAATACATGAAAGGGGGTAGCCTATCAATAGAGATGCCAATAGAAAGGAGCATCCTAGTCTCAAAGTACCAACAATGTTGATGTTTGGTGGGGACTAGTGAAGCAATCTTCTCTCGAAGAGCAAAGTGCTAAGTATGGATATCTCTCACGACTAGTGAAGCAATCCTCCCCTAGAGATTTGACTTTGTGGATGTAGAAAGTAAGCTTGAAGATAGCCTTAAGGTGAAGCGATTGGGTGGCAAATTTAGGTTAGATGATGCATTGAGGAGCGTAATCCGCTGCAACGGATCATGCATTTGCAGTAAGAATAAAAAGGCTTTACATGCTATTGTTGCGACCTATGTCCTGAGGTATACTAGACTTTATGGGTAAAGTTTGAAATTGGTCAAACATTATCCTCATTGAACATGAACTTGAACATCATCCATTATTTTTACATAGGAAATGTTTACATGATTTTGCATAATCATATATACTATGCCCCTTTGACATATTTATACAATTTAGAAAATGAAATAAAATGATACTAATTCTAATTAAAGCATATGTAGCCTCAATTTATTTTCCCATCACATTCCAATTGTTGCTCTATTTCTTCTTTGCCCTGTTTCTCCACGGTCAATATATTGCATTTAAGTGACACTTGTTCCTTGCAGTTTGCTACAATTTTCTCATCTCAATGTTCTACTCTCCCCAAATCTTTTTGTGCTCTTCAATATCGTTGTTTTATATTTCCTTTTCCAGTTCATGGTTTTCCTAACACTTACATACCCTTCTTTCTTTTCGTCTACTATCATGTGCCTTTTTCCTTCCCTAATACATAGGTTTTCCATTCTCAAACCCTTTTTCCTAACACTTTTTTTCTTCTCCAAAATGCTGCTACTTATATTCCCTAAACACGCATACTCATCTACGATATTATATATATATATATATATATTTTTTTCAATATGTAAATATACTTGGAATCGCATGTGAGCAATGCAATGGAGGCAGAAGGGGATGTGTTAAAGAAGTTAAACTTGAGGGAGTGAAACATTGTAAGAGGAAGAGGGGCGATGAAGAAGGGGATTGAGGGAGGAGAAGTCCAGAGGTGGGGAAAATGTTGGGGGAATGTATGCGAAACTCTTCTTTCTTACAACAAGACACATATGAACCACATCCCATTTTTGTCAATTGTTTGAAGGAGAAAGGGGTGTGGCTCATAGAACGTCGAGGCAATGTACTTTGGAGAAATATTAGAAAGCAAGGCCTTGTTGGTCAATACTCCCGATGTCAACAATTCCTTTTACAATATCGGTGCTTGTGTTTATGGGTAGTTAAAACACACGGAAATTTTAAAGGAATTCGCTAGTGCATGTTGCAGGACACTATAGATAGGGAAATGTGAAGGGGACTCAACATCTTATGTCGAGATGGTGTAGTAATTGAATGTGATATCTGCAAAACATGGCCGATTAGGTGGTTTTGTGCCATATTTATAGACCATTATCTCATGCCATTCTCCATGCTTGCCAGTGCAATAACAAAGATCGGCCGCGAGTTTTCGTTGTGGATTTGGGGTTGACACTTTGCTTGCTCAACATTTCGGAGTTCTTAATGCTCGTTAAATTTGAAGCATTGTCATATGTATAATATTACGCTGTTATTTTGAAATTTTGGTGTTATGGGGCTTTGCAGTATGAGGGAGTGGTCAAAGAAGATGAGAGAGGACCAAGTGTATGGGTGTTCTCATAAATTTTGTAAGGAATTTATTGAAAGTAAATGCACTAATTGTTGATTCATTAAATGTTATTTTATAATATTATATACATATTTTCTATATCACACGAGGTTTTACGATCACCACGCTTTTGTCGACTTCGTCATTGCTAGCAATGTTATTGTCAAGGTTTGAACATGCGACCTGGCAAAGTGCTCTTATTATTTTCTTGTTTCTCAGTCAAAGACACAACTTTGTTTGCCTTCGTCTTGCCCTTTTTTGTGAACGTAAACCACCACTATTGGATTGTATGTTGTGTGAGACACAAGAATAAGAGGATTTAAAAGAAAGAGCTACAAGATTCTTCGATTCCACACGGTGCTTTGCTTTTTGGCGTTTAGGGCATGGCTATAATGAGGGATTGCTTACACAAGGAAATGGCAAATGGAAAATGTGTCGAGTACATATACAACGCATGACATATGGCAAAATATGTTGACCTTAAGATCAATGGTTCATAGATCATATACATCGTCACTCTTCCTTCCAACAATAAATGACAAAAATGGATTCATTATTATTGTGGCTATTCATGACACCAATTTTCATTCAAACATGGGACAAAGCGTGTGGAGCTAGTTTTGATAAGGGACTTGAACTTTGTATGGGCCCGACATTTTGATGTTGGACCTCAAAATGTACTACTGATGCTTTTCATACAAGTTTTGTTTGCCCAGAATTTCGATAACAAGAATGTTTGGTTGACTTCTTATGTTAGGTGTGAACACAATAGGCTCGGGAGCCATATTTGCGCCTTCAAGTAGAAAGCATGCCTTTTAATGGATTTGTAACTTTTTAGGATTATTGCCATTACATTATTATGTATTTCAATAACATAAGCGTTGAACAAATAAAGCCAAAAATTTGTTACATTATTACATGTTTTGATAACTTAAGCGTTGAAAATATAAAATACTTCAAAACCGGAAAAAGGTGCATTAAGTATACATTTGACACATTGTAAAGGCTGCAACAAATTTGAAAACTTTAAATATTATTAATAAACTATAGGTCGCACACATTAGAACGTAGGGAACATTAACTCGACATTATCTCTCTGACGGACTACCAATACAAAAATGCTCAACTATTCCAAAAGTAAAAATGCAAAAATGTCGGAGAAATATTTACGAAATGAATCTTCAACGTTTCTTAAAGATTAAGAAGGAAAACCATGTGTGCATATTATTCATCGCCCCGAGCTTACACAAGTATTGTTTTAGACCGGTGTTACGCGGGGACGTGCACCCCCTTTTCTAGCCGTCTCGGACGTTCGGGACGTCGTCCTATAGACTTGGGGACTAGACATTTCCACCACGTCCGGAATTTAAAAAAAAGAGGGGATGTCCCTAAGGTCGGGAACACACCTGGACATCTTGGGTGCTTCAGAGTTTGGGGGATGGCATAGGGGACATCGTGACATCCCCGGGACGTATGAGGGACGACTCGGGAACATCACGACGTCCCTTACATCTTCCCTCTTCTAAATATTAAAAAAACACAAAAACTTAGCTAAAGCTAAAGTTTTATTCTTTTATTTATTCTAATATGTCATTGCTTTATACGTCCCGGTGACATTACAACATCGCCTATCTTTGTGCTTCTTCTAAATATAAATAAAAAAACTTAAAGCTAAAACTAAAGTTTTATTCTTTTATTTATTCTAATATGTCATTGCTTTACCCTAACCCTAAAAGCCTCTAAAAACTTATAAAAAGCACATCTCACACTCATTGTAATAAGGAGCAACGAGGATTGGTTGATATCTCCTTTGCAAATGTAGATGATGTTGATACAGATACTTCTAGTGAAGAGGAGTGGTTCGCGAGTGTTCCTTCAGAGGACTCTGATAGTGATTATTGAGTTGCCATTTTGGTTATGTAATATCATATATGTACTTTTGAGTTATGACTATAAGTCTATGACATAATATTTAATAACATATGTAGTTGTACTCTTCTCATGTTGATTATTGAAGACTTGTAGTTGTGTTTAATTTTCATTGTCATCTTGATCATTGAGTATATAGCATTTTGGGCCTTGGCTTATGTGATGAAAAATTGGATTAATCATTAATGGTTTCAATCTTCAAACTTTTAGTTTTAATTCTTAATTTATTGAATTGTTTATGTTATATTTGTAAAATTAATAAATTATATATATATTTTACTAGCCATCCCTTGCTTGTCCCCCTTGTCCCTAAAATTTGAAAAAAATTGGTGTTAGGAAACCCTGTCCCTACGTTCCGCCGTCTCGGAGTCTTAGGTAACTATGATTTAGACAAAATATTGTGTGTGTGTGTGTGTGTGTGTGTGTGTGTGTGTGTGTGTCTATATATATATATTCCTTTGCAAGACCAACAAAAGTGCAAAATAGAGGATAGCACTAATTTTAAGCTATGTAAGATCGGATATGCTCATTCGCCCACCAATCTTGAGCAGCTGGCAGAAAAAAATCTTCAAAAGCTTGCAACATATTGAGCCTTAGTAGTCTCGTGCCGTTTTTGGGCCATGCAAAAACAAATCTCTCGGTCATACAAAGTTGGCTCCTCCCGAGGTGCTTTATTAAAACCCGAGTTGATGCGAGAGGGTTTACGAGTTTGCTATAATTTGGTTATCTTCTACACTTAAGCGGGGGTCTAGTAGCCTTGTTTTAGGACAAAGCTTTTTGTTCTGAAAGACTCACAAGGATTTAGGAAGAACTATGCACATTTCCAGACACCCTTTATGGAGATACAACTCCATACTAAATGGGAGACTCAACACAACAAGGGAAATCCCTCAGATGGCCTGATATAGTTTCCAATTAGGTGTCTTAGACCTCCAAGACAAAGTTTTATTGAAAGCAGTGCTTCCACACGTGTTAAATGACTCAAAACCACTTGGAATAGAGGGAATAGGTTGAAAAGATCCTTCAGATGAAATTTTGCTTTTGGAATGGTCTCGAACCCCTGATAACTTTGTTTTGTCTAAAACCCTAGGCAGGGTTTATATAGGCTCGAGAAAGAAGAATTTAAGGTTTTTAAAGCAAATTTCACTTTCAAAGATTTTTAGAAAGGATTATAGGACATGTATGACCTCTACATACACTCAGGAACGAGTTTCAACCCTGAAGTTCACTCACAATGCTCGCAGAAAGGAGTTTACTAGTCAAAAAAAGATAGAAATGTACTTACACTGTGATAATACTGTACTGTATGTTTGCCTAAATTCTCTTACTCAATCATCAAAATAGATCTTAATCACATGAAACATGATGCCTACAATATCTTTTTATGCTCTCCATTCAAGAACCTGGAATATCATGATTGAAAATGGTCATTCCGGTCATAAATTTGATGATTGCACCTCTGTTACACAATCTGCCAGCATATATTTTCCAATCAAGAAAGTTGTTTTATGAAGGAAGTGTCCTTTTCTCATCTTCCATTGTACATTCTAAATGCTCTTCCAATCCCTAACTACATACCTACGTAGTTACTAAACCATGATAGAATTAACTGTGCTTACATCCTTGCATAACATGCTTGAGGCAAAGTTCACACAACAAGAATATATCAAAGGTGGTTTATGTTATCTAACTCATGACACAAAGACTTTGAATGGACCCTCCTACAAAGCCTAGACCAAAACAAGATGCAAACATGACCAAAATTGTCCAATGAGGAGGTTACAATAGCCAGGAATTCAAATTAGAGTTTTGGCAGGAAAGCTCAATTTGAATTTCATCACCTCCTACTTATTCAAACCTATACTAAATGCTTCCAAACATAAAACTAGGTACAAAATTGGTTTGTACGAACCTCTTAGATGATGCTCCTACATCATACTCCCTAGGAGCAGAAAAGTGGACTCATGAGCTCTTTCTCATGATGTCTTCAAGGGTACTTCCATGTTTGATGATATTTGATTCAATCATCTAGGTGGCATCCTCTGTTGGATGATCTTTCCACTTCACTAAGTATTGGTAGTATCCTTTTCCCCTTGTTCTTTTGACAACTTGCTTGTCCAAAATGGTTTCTAGTTCCTCCTTTTTTGGCTTTTGGCAACTGGTTTGTCCATTCCTCAACTGATATTTCTTTGCTTTGAACTGTCTCACCTTCAGCATCACCTTCTCTGTTTGGATACAAGTCTGCTACATTGAAAATAGGAGAGATTCCTATTTCAGTTTGTTATACTCACCTTTAGGAAATCTTTTCTTCCTCAAATGAGCTAACACCATGTATCCAACCTGAAAAGTAACCTCTCTTCTCTTGAGGTCTACATGTTGCTTGTATTTACTTACACTTGTTTCTAACCGCTTCTTCACTTGTTCATGCACCTCTTGCATAGCAATGGCAAACTCCTCTCCCTCAACACTTCTCTTCTCCATTTTGCCTAAATCTCTTAACTCAAAAACACCTCTTGGGTGTGTACCATATACAATTTGAAAGGGACTCATGCATGTACTCATGTTAGGGAAATCATTATAAGCAAATTCTGCATATGGCAAAATAAGATCCCATTGTTTAGGATGGTCCTTTGTCAAACATCTTAGTAAATTACCCAAAGTCCTATTGACCACCTCAGTTTTCCATCAATCTGAGGGTGGTAGGCTGAACTGAAATTCATATTAGTGCCTAATTTCCTCCATAGGGTCCTCCAAAAGTGTCCCACAAATTTAGTGTCTCTGTCTGAAATAATGCTTAATGGAATGCCATGTAATCTGACCACCTCTTTGAAGAACAAATTAGCAATGTGAGTAGCATCATTAGTGGTTTTGCATGCTATAAAATGAGCCATTTTAGAAAATCTGTCTACTACAACAAAGATAGAGTCATGGCCTCTATGAGTCCTAGGTAGACCCAATACAAAATCCATACTAATGGAGTCCCAAGGTCTGTTTGGAATTGGTAAAGGCTGATAAAGACCTGCATTTGTACTCTTTCCTTTGGTACTGACACACTTTATACCTTTCTACAAACTTCCTTGCATCTGATTGCATTTCAGGCCAAAAATAGTGAGCACTTAGCTGAGCCAAAGTCTTATCTAGGCCAAAATGACCTGCAAGACTGCCACAATGCTTTTATTTTATCAAATTTTCTCTCATAGAACTCCTTAGTACACATAACTGAATTCCCTTAAAAGCAGTCCATCCTGTAGCCTATACTCCATCCAAGGATCTCTATTGATAGTGGTTGGGTGCTTACATACCTCATTGGCTTCTTGGAAATCTAAATGAGTCTCATATAACTCCTTGAGGGACTCTATTCCTCCACTTTCTATCTGAATTTCTCTTATGAGTAAGGCTCTCCTACTCAAAGCATCTGCTACCTTATTGGCTTGACCTTTCTTATGCTTAAGAACAAAAGTTAAACTATGCAAGTACTCCATCCATTCATATGTTTTTGGCTCAACTTAGGCTGATTGGCTATGAATTGAAGTGCATGATTATCAGTGAAAATGACAAACTCTTTAGGCATTAAATAGTGCCTCCACTTCCTTAAGGCTTGTACCATAGCATAAAACTCAAGATCATAAACAAAGTGCCTTTTTTTTAACTTCATTTAACTTCTCACTGAAGTATGCAACAGGCCTGCCTTCTTGGCTTAAGACAGCTCCAATGACCATCCCACTAGCATCATATTCAACTTGGAAGACCTTATTAAAATCAGGAAGTGCTAGTACAGGCTGTTCTGTGATTTTCTTCTTTAATAACTGAAAATTTCTCTCAGAAACATCAGTTCACACAAATTTTCTTTATCCCTTCTTATAGTATCTATGATTGATGCACAAATTACACTAAAATTTCTTATAAATTTCCTATAGAAACTTGCTAAACCATGGAAACTCCTTACCTCAAATTCTGTTTTGGCAGTTGGCCAATCAGTTAGAGCTTTCACTTTGTCCTTATCCATCTTCAATCCACCTTGAGAGATCACAAAACCAAGGTACACTAACTTTGTCTTCATGAACAAACACTTCTTAAGGTTAATCAATAACCTCTCCTCTTGCAATCTTTGCATTACCATTATAAGATGTTGAAGATGCTCTTCCTTGCTGGGGATATAGACTAGTATGTCATCCAATTAAACAATCACAAATTTATCTATGAATGGCTTTATTCATGAGCCTCATAAATGTGCTTGGAGCATTGGTGAGGCCAAATGGCATAACAAGCCATTCATATAACCCCTCATTAGTCTTAAAGGCAATTTTCCATTCATCTCCTTCCCTTATCCTTATTTGATGATACCCACTCTTGAGATCAATCTTAGAAAAGTATCTAGATCCACACAAACAATCCATTAAATCATCTATTCTTGGAAGAGGAAATTTATACCTGATTGTAATCTTGTTTATTGCTCTTGAGTTGGTGCACATCCTTCAATCTCCTTTTTTGGCACCAAAACAGCTGGTACTGCACATGGGCTGAGACTTTCCTTTATCAAATCTTTATCTAGAAGCTCTTGCACCTGCTTCTTAATCTCCGCATTTTCTTGAGGAGTCATTTTGTAAGCAGCTCTATTTGGTAAACTTGCACCTGGTATGAAGTCAATATGATGACTAATACTCCTAATAGGTGGCAGCTCCTTGGGTAAGTCATCCCTTACTATATCAAGTTTCAACATACTTTGCCAACATGGTTAGTATTTCTTGAGGTAACTCATCTAGCTTGGTAGTTGTTATCACAGTTCTAGGCTTGATTACCTATCGAAAACCCATCTCTTCCTCTTTCATTGCATTCGAGAATTCCTTCTCACTTATCATCATGACACTTGGACTAGTTTTTTGTCCATCTCCTTCTTCTTTCAAAGGCAGCAATGTATGACTTATGCCATCTTTTTCTAAGGTATAAACATTTCTCCTTCCATCATGAGTAGTTTTTCTATCATATTGCCAAGGCCTTCCTAAGAGCACATGGCACACATCCATTGACATTACATCACAACACATCTTATCCTTTTAGCCTCCAATTTGGAAGTCTACCCAACATTGTTTATTCACTAGTACTTTTTGTTCTTTTTGAAGCCATGAAACTTTATATGGGTTTGTATGTGGCATTCTTTTCAACCCAAGCCTCTCTACCATTTCTACTGAAACGAGATTGTAAGTGCTACCTGAATCAATAACCATCTTACAACATTTACCTTGTGATTTGCATGTTGTCTTGAATAAAGTCTTTTTTGAGTAGGTTCTTTTTCTTTAGGTGGTTTGATCAACTCTCTTCTCATCAATAAAGACTCCCTAACTTCAGGCTCCTCCTCGTGGAATAGAGATCCTACACTTTCTTCCTCTACTTGGACAACTTGATTTCTACCTTCAGTTCTTGAGCTGCTTGCTTGAGGCTCCTCTGGACATTCCCAAAACCTATGACCTGCAAATTTATTGCACTTGAAGCATTTACCTGTAAATACTCTACCTCTTTGTGTGTATCCTCCTTTGAAGTAAGGTCTCCTTCTTCTGAATCCACCTCTGAGTCGATGCTTGTTCTTGGGAAGTACTTGGTTCTGAATTTGCTTTTTGGATTGAACTTTTCTCCTTTGCTGTCCTCTGCCTCTTAAACTTCTGCCCCGGCCTCTGTTTCGCTGCATTTGTTTTCTACTCAGCTTGTCTTTTGCTTTTAGAGCAAATTGATAGCATTCTTCCATTGTTCTTGGGCTTCCTAGGCTGAGTTCATCTTGAATATTATATCTTAATCCATTGAGATACCTGGCTATCTTCTCCATATCCTCTTCCACATGACCAGACTTGATGGTCAATTTATAAAATTCTTCTATATACTCTTTGACACTCATCTCTTTTTGTTTCAAATTTTGCATCTTCTTGAATAGGTTGGTCTGATATTCACTAGGTAGAAATTTTGCTTTAAGTGTTGCTACCATCCTATCCCAGGATTTACTTCTCTTGCTGCCTTTCTTTCTCCTCTCATCTTGTATGAAATCCCATTAAAGGGCTGCATGTCCTTTTAGCCTTGTACAAGAAAATTTCACCTTGTTTTCTTTAGGAACATTCTCATACTCAAAGTATTTGTCTAAGTCTGTAATCCAATCAATAAGTTCTTCTCCATCAAGACTACCTACATAAGTAGGAATTTCTACTTTTGGTTTAGATCCTTGTCCCATTACTACTTTGAGCAACCTATCTATTTCTCCTTCTTCATGCTCTTCAATCTCTTCTTCGGAGCTTGTGGTTCTTCCTCCCTGTCACTCACATCTCTTGTGATGACTCCCTTCCCTGATTTGCTTCTACTGCTGTAAGTCTAGCATCAAAACTCAACCTCATGTTTCTTATTTCCTCTAGAATAGCATCCCCATTTGGACACCTGCTCTTCCACCTCTTCTAGCTACTCTTCTTGGTGGCATTCTCACTTCTCAATGCAACTTACTAGTAGCAAATCGATCCTCTCTTGCCTTGATAGAATTTCACTTTCTTTCAAGTCAATTTCAGGTGCCAAACCCGCGCTGATACCAGTTGATGCAGAGGGATTAGGAGTTTGCTATAATTTGGTTATCTTCCACACTTAAGCGAGGGTCTACTAGCCCTGTTTTAGGACAAAGCTTATTGGTCTGAAAGACTCACAAGGACTTAGGAAGAACTACGCACCTTCCAGATACCCTTTATGGAGATACAACTCCATACTAAATGGCAGACTCAACACGACAAGGAAATCCCTCAAATAGCCTGATACAAGTGCTTCCACCCGTGCTAAATGACTCAAAACCACTTGGAACAGAGGGAACAAGTTTAGAAGATCCTTCAGATGAAATTTTAGCTTTTGGAATGGTCTCGAACTCTTGATAACTCTGTTTTGTCTCAAACCCTAGGTAGGGTTTGTCTGAGAAAGAAGAATTTAAAGTTTTTAAAGCAAATTTCACTTTCAAAGCTTTTAGAAAGGATTATAGGACCTGTATGACCTCTACATACACTCAGGAATGAGTTTCAACCTTGAAGTTCACTCACAATGCTTGCAGAAAGGAGTTTACCAGGCAAAAAATGATAGAAATGCCCTTACACAGTGGTAATACTGTATGTTTGCCCCTACATTCTCTTACTCAATCATGAAAATAAATCTTAATCACATGAAACATGATGCCTATTGTATCTTTTTATACTCCCCATTCAAGAACCTGGAATATCATGATTGAAAGTGGTCATTCCCTTCATAAATTTGATGATTACACCTCTGTTACACAGTCTGCCAGCATATATTTTCCAATGAAGAAAGTTGTTCTACGAAGGAAATCAAAATTAATCTTAATCACATGAAACATGATGCCTATAGTATCTTTTTATACTCCCCATTCAAGAATCTGGAATATCATGATTGAAAATGGTCATTCCCTTCATAAATTTGATCATTACACCTCTGTTACACAGTCTGCCAGCATATATTTTCCAATGAAAAAGTTGTTCTACGAAGGAAGTATCCTCTTCTCATCTTCCATTGTACATTTTGAATGCCCCTCCAATCCCTAACTACATACCTACGTAGTTACTAAACCATGATAGATTTAACCATGCTTACAAGTTACATCCTTGAATAACATGCTTGAGGCAAAGTTCACGCAACAAGAACATATCAAAGGTGGTTTATGTTATCTAACTCATGACACAAAGACTTGGAATGGACCCTCCTACAAAGGCTAGACCAAAACAAGACACAAACGTGACCAAAATTGTCCAATGAAGAGGTTACAATAGCTAGGAATTCAAATTAGGGTTTTGGCGGGAAAGGTCAATTTGGATTTCATCACCTCCTACTTAGTCAAACCTATACTGAATGCTTCCAAACATAAAACTAGGTACAAAATTGGTTTGTATGAACCTCCTAGATGATGCTCCTGCATCATGAGCCCCTTCATGGCTCATTTTTGCCCTCAATGCCACCGCTGAGATGCCTTTGCCATTACCAGTGCTCTGGTAACCATCAACTGTATGTCAAGATTTAAGTGGTGTCCATTCCACCAAGTTCATTTGAGGCTCAAACCTGCCTACATCTTTTATAGTATCACCCCTTTGCACTGAAAAATTAAATCCACAATAAAAAAATCGTTTTAAGCCAACCAACTTCAACAATATTAAAGTTTAAACCAAAACATGAAAGCAGTTTGTAGTCCTTGAACTAATTTTTGTTTTTATTCTAGAAGGCATACTTACACTTTAGACACTCACAAGCCTCCTAGTCCTTGTAGATAAACACAACCAAGGTTTGAGTTGACATAAGACAATGGGACACTTGTATGCAATCCAATCCATATTTTCATATACTCACATCTGTCCTCTCAACACACCCTTTTTCATCTGAATTTATTCCTCCATTCCCTCCGTTATATTTGCAGCTCTTTACACACAGTAGGCTCAAGATCATCAGAGGAATATAATTATTGTGTATATGTATACGATCATCTCTAGGGCGGTGAAGAATGATTTTGGTTGTGCTTGTTGCAGGATTGGTGGAGGAATATGTGGCCATTTTGAGCACTTTTGTTGCTCAGGCTATGTATAAGGCCTCCTTTCCAAGGCGTGTAAGAGACCATGTTCTTTTAAGGCTTCGTTTTGCTCATGCGTGAAGGCTTCTTTTGTGAGCAATTTTCATGGTTCATGCAGAATGGCTTGTAGAGGTGAAGATTTTGTATGTTTTAATGGGTTTTAGGTTTAAAAAGTGTATACAAAATGCTTTCCTTTTGGAGTAATGAGCATGGAAGAGGAAGATTGTAAGGATTAATCAACTTGTGATGCTTAGTTTCTTGTAAACCAGATAATCTTCACAAGTCTTGAAGATTTTTTCTATAATTTTTGAGGCATATAAGCAGAGAATGTTTGTGTACAAAGAAGGGAATGACGGGGCATAAAAAATGCCCGAGATGCCCAGCATCAACTCGGGAAGGCAGCATAAAAGAGCATATTAATACACTTCCAATCATCAGGCCCGTTGCAGAGAACTAAGGCGACGTTGTAAAAGCTACACTCCTGCTATCTACCAGGGGCCTAAGCATGCATACCTTCAATGCAAATTATTAATAAATAAAAAGACCTTTCATGGACCAACAAGTGGCATGATGAACACCGAGTACTGCCTTGTTGAGCACACTGCCAACACATTTCCACAGGGATGACGCCATACCCAAGGTCATTGCAGAGTATGTAGGCCATATCCACGAAATAAACCTGGGTGCGGTCGTAGTGGTTGTTATGGATGAGCATTGTCTCCTGCTTGTCGAGCACGAAGGTGACCAGGACATTGAACAAAGTGTTGATGAACCCATTAAACCCCACCAGTATAAATGCATACCTCAACACCTTGATAAAGAATTGCCAAATTTTTCCCTGTGTAGTTGCTAGAGTGATCCCTTGAAGGGCTGAAAATTGATTTGATGTAGGTATTGCTGGGTTGATAAGTGGCTGGAACTGATACCATTTATAGTGTTACTGGAGCGACTGCTTGTGGTGAAAATTTATGTGAAAAATTCAAAAAAATTTGCTCTTGAAGAGCTGTTGTTTGGGCTACATCGTGGTTGAAGGCCTTTTGAGTTGATGACTTATGATGTAAAGGTCTTGTTGGAGCGATAGCTGGGGATGGCCCCTACATGCAACGTGTCCACCACCAAATTGAATGAATCATCAACGCTCCTTTGCCACGTGGACAGTTGAAAACCTGGCTGTACATCAAACACCAAATTGAATGAATTGTCAATGCTCCTTTGCCACGTGGACTGTCCAAATTCTGGCTGTACATCAACCCACCAAAATGCATTGTGGCCATTCAAGTTCTGACAGCTGTCAGAATGGGCCCCCTGCGATTCTTATTTGGAAAACGGCTTTCGGCATAATTATATATTTACCTTATGTAGCTATTCACGTTTATCTCCATATCAGCACTTCCTTGCACATTTTCTTCCTTCTGCACAGTTCTGCATTTATTTTTCTTTCCTTTTTTCTCTCGCTCACACTCAATTTTTCCACAGCTATAAAGAGAGACACGTCTGTTGTTTCCAAAATAAAACAGTCCATATCATATTTTACCAAAAAAATTATTAGTTAAAGTTGTCAAAGGCTATTGGTTATTGATAAAGGAAAACCCCACATGAACACTCTTAAGTCACAAGGGACTAAAACATAAACTTCGTTGAACCAAAGCACTTCCAATTTAAACAGTGTAAAATGGCAACTTTGAGATTTAGAAAACTTTCTGACAAATGTACTCTTATTTAGCTTAGATTGAGAAAGCCATTCTGAAAAACTTATGTGGAGCCCTTAAACTGGTTTAACAAATAGAAGAGCCTTAATATAATCAAACTAATGTACAAGAATCATTATAAAACATTTTTATGGTACCAAAAGATTAATATCTCCTTAAAACAAAAGAATATTAATTGTTGAGGATCAAAATATACACATTGGATAAAAGACATCTGCCATAAAGTATCAAAGGCTTTAAAAGGGTTTACACATTGCAAGTAGCATTGTAGAATAAAAACACCCAGTGATAGCTTTTGGAGATATTAGTCTCGTACCATTTATTCTCAAGAACTAAAGACAGAAATTTGGTGGAATGTACTGGGCAAAACAAATGGGGGATAATGCCAATATAAAATTTAAATTTAATTTAACTTGTGATGAATTTGAGAACATCTTCTTAGATAGATGATCAAAGGAAATGAAACTTAAACATGAAATTACAATCGTAAGGTGTAAAGTGAAAGACCAAAATGAAGAAATATTGAAATGTGAAATTCAAAATTACAAAAATCATAAATTACATTTGAGAAGGATGCAAAGATTTTATCTCTGTACCACGATCAAACTTTTCTTATAGAAGTTAAGAGTTTGAAAGAAGGTAAAATTTATTGTGATTGTAAGAAAATCGATATGTTGGTAAGAAATCTCCATTTTCATAATAGATTCTAATGTTAACAAAGAAGTCCAAACAAATGAATTTGTATCAAATGATTAGTCTTGTGCCAAAGAACTTGAAACCAATAAGTTAGAAAATATGGACACTTTGCCAAATTCGATCACTATCACAAAGATTAAGAATGTCGATAACCACGATTCACGAAGCCAACTCTTGAGATTTGTCAATGTCCTCACTATCACAAAAATATTCAACTTTGATGGCAAGACTAAGAATCCTACTGTAATTACACAAGATATAATTGGACATCTAACTGAAGTTCTAAGAAAAACTCTTGTAGTTCATGTCAATAATACTCAGGTACATCCAATTCAAGTGTTAGTTTGCGATGTCTATCAAGATCAATCTTGGATGTATCGATCACGATTCCATGCATAAATGCTGTCAAAATTTATCAAGGATGTATTGCATATTTTATTTTATCTGTGCTTTGAGGTTGAAGCTTTCCTACATGGGAGGGCATGTTATAAACCTAATAAATCTTAATTAGTTATCGTCACTACTAGAAGATGCAACCTATCTCCTTGTTGGGACACGTCCTATCGAATGTGTCCCGTTTTCCACACATAAATAACCTATTCATATTCACCTATCATAATATATGTTTTATTTTATATTTTGATATGTAAACATACATATTTGCCTTATATATCCTATAGGTACGTACAAACAATATGTTTTGACAAAAGAAAGTAGCATATTAGTATGATTGGTTGGTATTCATGATCACGGACTCTTAATCTTGTAGTTTTTATCTGATATATACTCAAAATTGAAGTTTTAGGTGTAAGAACTGTAAACCAAACACCTTGAGAGGCAAAATTGAGATTGATAATGATGATTTCGATGAATATTAACATCCTTTAGGTCAGATTGGCTTGTAGGACCTATCCAAGTATATAATTCGATTCATGCCTTGCGGAAAGGGCCTATCAAGGTTAATGCTATGCCAATTTTCATCGAAATCTATAATGCCAAACATTTTCTAGACCAGTTATGTCATCAACTATAGCATTAAGACAAAAAGAAAATGAAGGCTGAACTATGTGTTATTAGGTGCATTGTCATTATCTGCTATAATTACATACAAAGTGATGGGAGTCTTCTAGGTTAAACCAACAATTCTTTATGGGCAAGAGGTTTCAGGTCCCAGTTTGAGATCTATTAATTCGGATTGTATTGAGAGGGTTGGACTATCATGCTCAATGTTTGATTTGTTGCAAACAAAAGGTTCCGAGTGCATTGTCCAAGGTGAGTTTACAGCCCAACCCTTTGCCTTGAGAATATTTCTAGGCTTATTTTTTAAGTTGACAGGTTAACATTCTTGATTGATTTATCCTCAAGTTTTCAGAAATACCCATGCTTGGCACTTTTGTTTTGTAGAGTGTGTTTATCTTGAGCCTCACTAAGTGTTGACGATGCTGGTATTTTGAGACCAATTTTCTCCTTCAATTCATTTACATCCCTCCACTTAGATACTTTCTGGACATCCCTTCTTGTTTTCTTCCCTTGAAGGAGCTGAACAATACACATAGTACATTCAATTTACTAGGACCTATCCTCCCCAATAGCCTCTAAACACCAAGCTAGATATTTTTGTTGAGCATTTCCTATGAATCGTAGATGGCACCATCATTTGTGACTATCTCCAAATCATTTGTCACATGGCTTGAAGGTCTTTTTGACTAGTTAAGGGTGCGCTTCCTCCAGTTACGAGTCTAGTCCAACCACCATATGCCATGTATTCCATGTGGTGACATGACTTGCTGTCTCCATTTCCTTTAGGAAGTGAAGACTGAAGAACACTTCATTTTCAAGTGTCCTGTCTCCTAAGATATTTGTCGCATGTAATCATCGGCTATATAGAGGCTTAGGTGGTTCTCTATTCACCGCCTTTTGCTATGTTGTCTCTAAGTTTCGACTATGTTGGTATTTTGATACCAATTTGCTCCTTCAATTCATTGACATCTCTCCACTCAGATACTCATTGGTCGTACCTCAACGTCTTCTTCCCTTGGAGGGGATAAATAGATTTTGTCAGAGCGTATATGTACCTCTCCTCTGCAACAACCTTTTAACCCCAAGCTAGATTTTTGTGTTGAGCGTTTCTTACAAATTGTAGAAGACCCCATAATTCTGTGACTATCTCAGCATCATTTCTCACTTGGCTTGAAGATCTTCATGACTAGTAGATATTTTGGGTGTCAATACAATTTCTTTCTATTCAAGTTCACTGTATGATCCACAGTGTCAGAAATTCAACTAAAGCAAATCCAGTTTCAGTCAGCAACAAGGCTTCAAAAGGAGTATTTCTCGGTCAGGGATCAAACCATTGTGTTATACAGAGCGGTGGTTACATAACTGCTGCATTGGTTTCAAAATAGCTGGTTTGCAGTAACTGGAGGTTTTACCCGTTGTAACAATACAAGTGTAGTAACAGCAAGGGTAGTGTCTCTTCAGTTTCAGGATAGTTGAGTATCCTTTGGTGCATGAGAGGACATCCTTGAACATGTTAAATATGGCACGGGTTCAGAGAAAGGATCATCAGTGTGAGCGGCAAGAGTCGGTGTTCAATTGGTTGTAGTAAGGATTGGAGAAAGGAGCAGGGAGAAGCAGTGGGAACAAGATAACATGTTTCTGTTGCACTTGTTTTAATATAATCTTTGTAATTCCCAGCTTCCATAAATAGATTGGGAAGCTGGGCAATTGTCACTTCCAATTTGACGCCAAAATCTTGTGTTCATGTTGTTTTCATGATTCATGCTTGCTGTTCATACTGTTTAAGACTTTAAGTTCATGTTTTAGTTTTTTAAGTACTGTAATGTTGCTAACAACACACTAATTCAATTCTAAGTTCATTAAGCATTCCAAACTATCATTTTGAAGTGAATTCAGAGTGGAACAATAATTTTGTGATTCTACAAATTCTATTCAGTCATAGATCTAGGAGTTTACAAATGACTAAAGAAGCTAATAAACATTAAAAATGGTGACATGGTAGGAATAATTGCTGGTGGATTGAAAGAGTTGCTGCATGTCAGGAGTTTGTACATTGGTAAATGATAAAAATACACATGCAAAGTTGCATGTGTTGGGTACAAGGAATATATACATGATAATTTTTAACACGGAAAAAAGAGCTTTGCTATAAATGGAATACCAAAACAACAGAAGAAAATGGCATGCACACAAAATTTTCATTTAGGAAAAACCCTTGGGTGAAAAACACAGCGCAATAACCTACATTCAATGGTATTATAACTAGAATACAATGATGCTCTTCAAGGTTTTGGAATTACCATACATCATTTTATTGTATTTGCAAATATTACAATTACAATTTACTGTATATCAATTTTCAACATGCAACATTAGTCTAACCGACTTCCTCAAGAGGATGCACGCCTATATACCAGCACATCAATTTGTAACACTCAAGCATCAGCAAAATCCATAAAGTCTCATCAACCGCTGAACAAAGTGATCATTACATAACACTTAACAATTCCATGTCACAGCATTATCAAGATGTTGCTTGCACATTCAACATATATAGTCTAACAAGTGTAGGATAACGCCTTATTATGATCACGAGTTTCATACTGTGTTATGTAGTTCCTTGTAGCACCATTGTGCGCACCCTGATGTGGTGCACCACTCAACTATCTTCCTGCTCACAACTTTTCAATACACAGAAATTCTACACAGTACTCTCTACGCAGACTAACTCAACATCCACGTGCACGACCTTCTTTGTGCACAGATATCCCTGTTCAAAGATCTTGCACAAGCTTCATGTGCAACACTAAACCTGAATATACTCTCTTGCGTATATCCATGCAAAATATGGTACAAAATTCCAACAATCTCCCACTTGTTGAATGCTTTGCACAAGAGAGCACATATCCATACTTTCAGTAGTTGTGGGCATTCACACCCACTGGTTTCCTCCACCCACAATGTTGTCATCTGTGATTCTGTGTCAACCTTCACTAGTGGTATCTTCTTCCCTTCCACCATTTCCCTCACAAAATGGTACTGCACATCAATGTGCTTTGTCTGAGAAGGATACTTATGGTTCTTCGCCAAACAGATTGCATTTTGGCCATCACAATCTCTCCTTACAACCTTTGGAACGAACTCAATAGGTGCATATAGTCTTTGAAGCCATCGTGCTTACTTGCTAGCATGAGTAGCTGCCATGTATCTTTGTAGTGGATATAGAAATGCTTTTCATTTGTTTGCTCATTTAACTTACTGCTACCAAACAAGTAGATCTATGACAATCAAGATCTCTAGCCCAAACTGAGTCCATAAAGCCCCGTAGATTCAGTCTCTTGCTTTCACTAGGAGAAACCTGATACGTGCGATGTCAGGTCCCATGCAAAATATTACATACGTCAAGGTTCCAACCACACTTGCATACAAAATCTAAGCCATTTATTTTGACGCTTCTTGTGTCTTGGGACATTGTGCAATAGATAGTTTCTGACCAACAAGAAGGGGTGTGCTTACAAGTTTATAATCCTGCACTCTAAACCTTTCCAATATCATCATAACATATTTACTGTGATTCAACAAGAGCTTTCTATTTGCACAATCTTGTTTGATTACCATCCACAAAATAAATTTAACATCACCAAGATCCTTCTTGTTATTGATCAACAACATGTCATCCACATAGAGAACGAAAATGAAAAATTTCTCACCTTCTTCCTTGAAGTATACACAAGGATCAGCCTTGCTGCACACAAGCCCCTATTCTGACATATGCCTGTCAAACTTTTCATTCCACATCTTTGGTGATTGTTTCGAGCCATACACAGATGTTTTCTGTCCGCAAATAAAGTCCTCCTTTCCTTTTGCCTTGAAACTTTTTGGCTGCGCCATATAGATTTCTTCTTCAAGCTCTCCATGCAAAAACACCGTCTTTACATCCACCCGATCTATCTCAAGATTAACCACATCAGAAATGGTTAAAAGAAATCTAATCAAAGCCAAGTTTATAATAGGAGAAAAGATCTCACCATAGTTGATTCCCTCTACCTAAAAGATTCCTTTTGCCTCCGGGCGAGTCTTGTACTTCTCCATCTTGCGTTGCATATTGTTCTTCTTGTTGAACACCCATTTAAGGCCAACAGGTTTCCTTCCGGGGACAATTTTACCGAAGTCCCAACTCTCATTCTTATGAAGGACTCCATTTTCTCCTCCATGGCCTTCTTCCATCACTTGCGCTTATGTAAGCCAAGTGCCTCCTTTATTGTTTTGCATTCTTCATCAGAGATAGATAAAGGATAGACAAACAAAAATCTGGTGGACCATATCTCTTTGGTATTCTTCCTCTTGGTCTTGCAATACTTCATCAGTTGCCTCATTGTCGGACACATGCTCTTCGACTCCTATATCAACCTACATCTTATAGGATTCTTTCGCGCTTCTTTCTTTGGTTGTTGTTCCTGTGCAACACCTTTTTGCAATTTTTTCCTGCACAAAAATGCTCTTGATCTCCTAGAAGATCATGATCAGACTCTAGACTGCCTTCTTTGTTTCAAAATTTCAGAGCTTGTACCCTTTAACACCATTGCCATATCTAGTAAAGATAACTTCGCAGACTTATTGTCAAGTTTATTGTTTTTCTTTTGGGATATGGACATATGCTTTACAACCAAAGATTCTTCGGTGTCTTAGGGATGGTTTACCACCAATCCAAGCTTCTTGTTGTGTTTTGTCAATAAGGGCAAACCTAGGTGATCCATTCACCAAGTAGCACATGATAGTAACTACTTTCCATCCAATACTTCTACTTTGTGCAACACTTGGCGTACTTTGGGCCTTCTCCACCATCTTGCTTATCTTCCTTGCAACTCCATTTTGTTGTGGTGTGTATGGAGTTGTCCTTATCCTTTCAATTCCGTATTGCTTGCAGAATTCCTCAAACTTACTAGAGAAATACTCTCCCCCATTGTCTGTGAGCATCACCTTATCCTTTCTTTCGTTTGATTATCCACAAGGGCCTTAATCTCAAATTTTTGAGTACCTTAGATTTCGTCCAGAGAAAATATATCCACGTCTTCCTTGAAAAGTCATCTAAAAAGGACACATAGAACAAAGACCTGCCTAGTGATGGAACCTTCACTGGTCCAAACACATCACTGTGATAAACTTGCGGAAATATCACTTGAACTGTGCTTACCATACTCAATTCTCACAAAAGCCAAAATCCAAGGGACAATTAGCTATACACACAATTCTCACAAAAGTCAAAATCCAAGGGACAATTAGCAATCCATTTCGCAATACCTTTTGTCTACATTGCATGCGGACCTTTTTCACCAACATGGCCCATCCTCTTATGCAAAAGCATTGTCTTATATATTGAACACAATGTACTCTTCCTTGATTTAGCCTTGGCATTAGGAAGATCAAAATTGTTGTAAGCATGTAACCACACTAGGATAAAGCTTGAACAAGGTTCTCGTGTGCACATTTCTTTATCAATACCATGGCACCTTTGCACACCATCTTGCTACCATATTTGTTGAATGGAACCTATGCACTAGCACCCTTCATTTTACTCATGGAGATCAAATTCCTAACCAAACTAGGAATGTGCAAGACACTAAGGAGAGTCTTGATCCTTCCATCTCTAAACTTGACCTTCACTCTTCCTCTCCCCAAGATTCTGTAGGCTAAGTTGTCTCCTAGAAAGACATCATCACCATCATATTTTTCATACTCGTAGAACCACCCCTTATGAGGAGTCATAATAGGAGGCACTGGAGTCAATCAACCATACATCATGGTATGCACGTGTTCTTGAAGTTGTAAGATATACATCTCTATTCTCATCACCAAAGACCTTAATTTCACCCGAAGGCACATCATCATGTGGTTTACTCTTTTCCACCTTTTTCACTCTGTAGTCCTTTTTAAAATACCCCATTTTACCATGGTTCCAACATTTCTTCTGTCTTAGATCTTCCTTTAGACTTCCCTCGCCTATTCCCCAACTTTCACCTACTTCTTACTTGCTATCTACCTCGCACGACCAAAACATCCTTGGTTTGATAGTCTTCAGCGTATTTCTGCCTTATTTCTTATGATAATAACACCGTGACTACATCCTCAAGTTTTAACTTGGATGTAGTGATAGTAATAACCATTACTAGATGTTGGCAAAAGCTATGTAATGGTTTACTAGTTTAAGAAGAACAAAGGGTCTAGGCTAGAGCTAATATTATGTAGAGGAAAATAGATTGTTTCTTAGATTCCCGTTACTTTCTGTATTATTCTAAAATGAAGTGAGTCTATGATTCCAAGATATGTGCATAACACATATTTCTCTAAACTATCATCTACTTATTCATATATAATTTCACAATTACATAAGTCTTAGTTACTCTCTGTCTTATGATGGCGTTACATATACTATTATGCATACATTCTCTATCTCATTGCATTTACATACACCTTCACTATGATTTGTTCTCTTAGCATAGGATATCCTACACTAATCCTATCTTGCGGTATAAATACCGATCACATATGTTACATCCATGAAGAGATATGTTTGTTGATCACGCCTATTGTACATTTAGAGTCTTCGGTACTTTTGCTAAGCGCCATCGGGTACCACATGTCTAGGAAGGAAATACTCTATTTCGCTTTGTTGGATATGTCAATGGTGTTGCAATATGCTTTGGAGCCTCCGCGGTACCTTCTATTCATTCTAATCAAATGAAGAACCATGCCAACATCTTCGACTTAGTTCATTCTCTTGTCCTCGAGACAAACTTTGATGAAGAATCTCTACTATGCACCTTCGGAAAAAAATTGTCTTCATTTTCTTACCTTTTTTGTCTGCGGTATAAGGGAATGGTGAAACCATCAAAACCCATAAACTCGGACATCGGCATGAGGTGTTTTGATTACACCCCTGTAGGAATAAATGAATAAGACTTCCCCTTTTATAATTGTTTTGTATGGTTATGTGGTTGTAACCGCTAACTAATTTTGTAACTGTCCTTGCATAATAAATACCCGGACACAACCCATTTGCACAATGTGTATTCCGGTTTTCTCTTCAATCATTCTTTACACATTTATTCGGTTTATTCTCTCTCTCTCTGCAAATTCTAACAGTGGTATCAGAGTGAAGGGAGTAGAGGTTGTTGGAAGGGCAAACAAAGAGAAAGCAGAAAAATCGTGAGAATAAAGAAGAAAATTGTGGCCGACCTGACCTGTAGAATAAAGAAGAAAAATCGTGGCCGACCTAGGAGGGGCAGAAAATAAAAACGCGAATAGGGCACAAAAATCGCTGTTCGTGGGGATCGTGAGAAAACGTGAATTTTGGGAGGAAACAACGAATTGACCTTGAGGGCACACCAACGAAAATCGACCTAGCAAGGAAAAAGCGAGGGTAAAAAAACAAAGAAAGAAAAAAAATCGTGGGTAAAATCTCCTCTCGTCATAATTATTTTTTTATTTTTTTATGGAACTTCCCGTAGAAAAATATTCCGGTTTAAATTTTCATACTTGGAAGGTGAAAATTCAAATGCAACTCATGCATAAAAATTTGTGGGGCATTGTTAACGGGAAAGAGCCAACACCCACAGATCCTACGAAGTTCCTGGACTGGAGTACGCGAGATGATAGAGCAAAGGCTATTGTTGGTCTCGCACTTTCGGATTCAGAGTTACACCATGTTGACTTGGAAAAATCCTCCAAAGAAATATGGGAAACTTTGAATAAATTGTTTGGTGCGAAAGCAGTAAACGCAAAGTTTTCGCTTAAACTGCAGTTGTTTAGTTTCAAAATGGAAGAAGGCATATCTATGTCAAGTCATATTAACAATCTTCGATCTCTTATTCGACAACTTGCAGATGTCCAGACCACGATCGATGACGAGGATGCGAAGGCTATTCTATTAAATAGTTTGCCTTCAAAATATAATAATATTGTTTTTACCCTCAGTCAAATGTCTAAGCAGTCCTTGGATGATACTATTGCAGCACTTCTTGCAGATGAACGCAGAACACTTGCTGAAGATGAGGGTACTTCTCATCAGGAAAGTGCCTTCTATTCCCATAAAAGGTCACATAAAGACAAAAAGAGCATAAGGACAAAAAGAACATAGAGTGTTATTACTGCAAAAGAATGGGTCATACAACATGGGATTGCCGTGTTCGTGCTAATGATGTTCTCAAAGGAAAGCTCAAGTCTCACGAAGTTCATGTAGCCCACATGGAAGATCCACCTGATGATGAAGGTGGAGAAGATTCTGATCAGGAATATGTCCTTTAGAGAAACCAAGGAAGAAGTTCCGTGTTCAAAGGAGCACATGTTGATAGCACAGAGAAACCTGGTATAAGTACAACTCAGTATGGATGGTTGCCCAACTTGTTCAGGAGACCTTGGATCTTGGGAATTATACCCTTATGAGGGTTATGAGACAACTTGGCGGAGCTTGTGGATGGCTTGTATGGATGGTTGTCCAATGATTCGGGAGTTCGGGGAGGTGGAATCCGGGAACTCGGGAATTCAGCTTGGGAACAACACCTTTACGAAGGTCAAGAGGCAGCTTGATGGAGCTCTTTCCAGGAACAAAACTGCTGTTCAACAGATACGCTTCTAAAATACGAACTTCTTTTTGGTTCTATAATCTCTAGTTGTGACATACATATTTGTATCTTTCCGTTCTGTAGGGTAAGTCTTAAGAGGGGGTGTAGGAATAAATGAATAAGACTTCCCCTTTTATAATTGTTTTGTATGGTTATGCGGTTGTAACCGCTAACTAATTTTGTAACCGTCCTTGCATAATAAATACCTGGACACACAACCCATTTGCACAGTGTGTATTCTGGTTTTCTCTTCAATCATTCTTTACACATTTATTCGGTTTATTCTCTCTCTCCATGAATTCTAACAACCCCTACTTGACTTGCCCAACTAGAATTATGGGATGATAACTTTGTTCCTTCAAATTTTTTTATGTGACCAAGGAGCTTTGACCCCCTAAGGGAGAGCTTTGCTGTCCTTAGTGGTTAACATCTTCTCAAAATTTTTCCGTGAGGTAAGTTGTCGTGTCGCGAGCTCCTCTTTTTGCAGCAACCCTGTGTTTTCCGTGGCGATGGTGGCAATAGTAGCAGTCCCCTTCTTGCCTTCAAGTTCTGTGCAGTAGTTTTCAAGTTCTGCAACCATTGCCTCCATTTTTGAATTTTCCAATCGCTTACTGATCATGATGCCATACTCATCAATTTCGCTTCTATGTCTGCACACTCTCTATATGTTGTTTTCTATATTTCCCTCAGGTCCATTAGCTTCTGTTGCTCCACACCTGTGGTGTCTTTCTTCACATCATATAAATCGATGTCTTTGTCAATTTTCTCTCTAAAGAATTAAGTGTCTTTTAATGTTCTTGTGTTGCCGCTAACCATCCTATAGAATATACGAAATATGTTCCTGTCTCTTTGTGGCCGCCCACAATTTCTTTACTTGTTCTACCAGCTTCTCCTTGTGTTGTACAGTCTCTTTCCCGAGCAGCACTATCTCTGTGTTTTTAAAATTTTCTACTGCATTATCTCGTATTTGTTGTTTTTGGCCATTGTTGGTTCCATGTGATCCAAGAAGTTCTGGACTATTTCCTTAAGTTGTTTTTTGATCAACCATGTCTTGTCTAGCTCATATTGCGGTCTTGCTACTGTGACTATCCTAATCACTCTTTCCATTGCCTCCTTTAATTGGACACTTCTGTGCATCCAGTCTCTCTGTGCACTATCATGTAGTATATCTCCCAGATGATTTCTCTGAATAGGCATTAGATTGTCCAAATACATTGCTGAACCTTTCTCTGTTTGTTGTACTGCGCTTTGGTTCAATATTACTTGTGTTGTCTTCCTCTTGGATTACTTTTAGTCAAGGGGTGTCTTGGTGTATCGTTCTTAAGGGCCGCAAACCAGTTCCAAAGGTGAAGTTGTCTTCGGTGTTCTTGACCCCTTGTGTCTATCTGTTTTCCCTACTGCACACTATCATTTGCTAATTTTGTCTTCTCGTCCTCAGTCTTCCTATTTGCTGCTGTTTTCTTGTCCTATACTTCCTTAGTTTTCCTTTTGGCCTCCTTTGCTGCAACTTCCTTCACCTTTCCTCTTTTGTGGTAAATTTTGGTGGTTCTGCAGTGTCATTTATTGATGTGCCTGCTTCTGTCTTTTTATATTTTCTGTTTGGGCGTCCACCTTTGCATCTCTTTTATTTTGTTTTGCTTTTGCAGAGGTGGATGGCCAAACATCCTTGCACACAATCTTCCCTGCATACAGATATTCCTGTGCAAAGATCCTGCAGCAGTGCTGCTCAAGCCTCACGTGCAACACCAAACCTGTGCATAACTCGCATGTGCAGATCCCTGCAAAATATGAGACATGATTCCAACAGCATGCACTATTTAAAATGTTGTTTTTGTAACCCAAGGGTGTTTTTCATTGGCATACATTTCTTTGTTATAGCTTGTCTAACCACTTGATGTGAGTTCCATCCAGTAAAAACAAAGAATGAAAGAATGATGAAACAAGAGAGTGGACATCCAAGGTATAGAGTGTACTAAAATGATAAACTTGTGTATTTTATAAAGTTGACGGGTATTTCCAGATCTCAGGCAGACATAAATTCATTTATCAGATCCATTGCATTTATCTTGTACTTTTACGGAGAGTCTGCTCCTCCAACATTGCCAATACTGATCTATATATTTTCCATTCTGTAACATTTGACATGCAAATATGTTTCTAAAGACATTTCAGTCACTTGTGAAGTCTTAGCAATTGTGTTTATGTAGTGTTTAATTCTAGCCTGCAAGGGTAACCGTTACATGTATAATTAACTAGTATTAATCTGAGTCCCTGAGCATATATTTTGATGTCATAGAGTATTTACATGAAAGTCATAAGTATTTTTCAAACCTTTGGACAGGTGAATGGAAGTCTTCTGCCAGCTTCGATAATATCAGTTTACTGCTCATACTTATGCTACAGTGGTCTTTCAAGTGAGCCCAGGGACTATGAGTGCAATGGTCTTCATGGTCATGTAAAAGCTGTTTCAACAGGCACTCTCATACTTGGAATGCTTACAACAGTTTTATCAGTGGTGTACTCTGCTGTTCGTGCTGGTTCTTCAACTACATTGCTCTCACCTCCATCCTCGCCAAGAGCAGGTCATTCTGCTTATAGATTCTATTCTATTGAACTTTCAAATATGTTGAAGCATTACTTTCTTATTCTAGAATGTTATAAAAGAAATAATCTGGATTTCTTCATGAAATTGAAACACCATTGTAAAGCACACAAAATGGTCTTATGTTGCACATCACAATATTCAATCATTTTACAATTGGATTTCATTTGCATCAAAATTCTGTGTGTGAATGCCACGTTAGCAGGGTTCAGATATGGGAACGGACATGAATTCAGGCATGGGAATTGAACAACATTTGGGAATTGCTGTATACAATTTGACATGAATATCTGTTCTTGTATAAAAATATATATAATAAGGTAGGTACCTTTTGACACTCCTATGTATCAGGACACTAAAAATGCTTTAATATTAGGAAGAAAAGCCCGTCAAAGTATCCGCAATGCACTGGGAGGCCAAAAATGCATTTTTGAATTTTTATGTCATTGTCAGTCTTGACAATATTTGGGGACGAATCTGTCAGCATAGATACAAGTCAATCTGATATATATTTTCTATGTAGATTTACGATACAGCCACTGCCAGAGAACTATATGATGACTCAGTGTGAAAGCAAATTATCTCAGTAAATAGGTTACCATCTGCAGATAACAGTACAGTCAAGTCTGAACCAAAAAAAAACCTTGCAAGGTATTAATAATTATTATTTATCATTGCCAATGGGAATTAACATGAATAAAGTGAGTAATTCACCGTTAATCCTACATCTGCATCCCATTTTTAGGGGCTCTTTGCTCACCAAGATATGGCAGTCATTTTAGATTTGAGTTGCCATATTATCAGAATTTGCAAACAAGGCCATTGCAGTATGCAAAAGATGCATGATAGCAGGGGAATTTAAGCATTATAATGCCTCGAGATGCAATCATCCCATCCCCATTACAAACCTAATAATAAGGCCAGTTAGTAATAAGAAGTCATTATCCTTTGGTTAAACAGGCAATTGCCTTTTAGTGTCGTCATAGTTACCTGTTCCAAAATGTAAGGTTTGTGTAATGTCACCTTTCCTACGCCAAAGGCCTAAGGGCCAATTCGAGTCCAAGCCTTGGTCATACCCAAGGGGTTATGGACGTTGGGAGCTATTGGGTATGAATATCTAGTCCATTTTGTTATAATTCTTCGTTGACATAAGCGTAAAGTGTTTTGGAGGGACTAGATATTATGTTTTGTCGTTAGGAAGGGGCCACATGACACTTAATGTTCTAATTTTGCATTGGGGGTCACTTTTGGACCATGGCGACTTAAAAGGGAAAAGTAACTTAAGTTACTTTTATTTTATTGGTCCTTCCTAAGGAAAAATGCGACTTGGGCTTTTTGGGGCTCTTTTGCCTTGGGGAAAATTATATAAGGAGTTGGGAGGAAAAAGGGAAGGTCATTCTTGCATACATAATTATTTTCCTTCATGTGCAACTGCTGCTTGCAAATTTACAGCTTGTGGAGTGAAATCCCATAGGGACCCTAGCTTCGGTGGTGAGAGATCCATCCCTAGCTAGTAGGGCATTCTTCGGTAGTGAGAGATCTACCCTAGCTTGTCATTTTGGAGCTGTTTTCAGGGTTGTTTCACGAGATATTTTCAGAGGTTTCAGAGGAAGGGTTTTGAGGGTTTTGGAGACATTTTGTGGAGAAAATCAAAGGGTTTTCAGATCAAATTTACGACAGCGATAAGAGCAGGGTTTGGCATCATTTCTAGAGACTTTCCAAAGGGTTTTGACCATTTTCCAAAGGGGGCAACTTGTTTTGGAGATTGCAGCCCTTATTTGGAGGGTTTCGGGTTGCCATTTTCAGATCTGAAGGTTGGGGTTTCATTCTCCATATTAGTATATGTAATTTCCAGAATTTCATAATTTTATCTTGCTTATTGGAGAAGTTACGAATTTTTGAAGTTTTACCACTGTTTAGGGCTTTTTGTAATTTTCTGGCTGCATTATATTATTCCAAAAATTCCAAAAATAATTTTCTTATGTTCTTTATAATATTAGCAAGCTCTCCTAAAAATTTCAAGTGATTTGAGTGAGTATTTTGAGAGATATCAATTTTCTTCAGTTCGCTGCCCTAGCTGTTAAAAATCTGCAAAAATCAGAATTTGTGTTTGCTGCAATTTTATTTTTTTGTGCATTTTTAAGTGGTATCCCGCAAGGGATATTTCAATTTGGAAGGGGAAAGGGTTGCCAAAGTTTAGGGTTTTTGAAAAGTTTAGAAGCTTCTAAAATTGGGGAACATATGAAAATGTATGATCTAAGTGAAACTGACCTGCACTCATCTGTCCCTGGATCAACAATGTCAAAACGGTGCTTGACACCCCAACATTTGATTTAGGCTTGAAAGAAGATAATCCACTTGGTAGCCCCGACCCCCGGTAAACCCTTATGTTGAAAAGTGATAACTGTTAAGGGAAAAGGACCAAGCACCTTTGATTGGGATAAAAGGAGGATATGAATAGGGTGCCTCCTAATTTTCATATAATCAGTGATATCTCATTTATATCTCATAGTAGATAAGAGATCAAAAAATAAATTTCTCATTAAGGATCTCCCATAGAAAGCAAAGACAACATGTCCTATCACCATGAGAAATATAGTTGGCTGTCTGAACTTTTAACTTGTGGGAACAAGCCTTCACTAGCAAAGGGGAGTCCTTAGTACACACGATCAATCCCGTTAAGAGATAATTATGCCGAGATGATGATGCGTTCAAGACTACAACAAATGCTCAATATAGATATTGATATTGGAGGTGACAAATTGCGAGGAGAGGTCTATGTGGCCTGGATGCTTTGCAGACTGCAGTTATATATCTGATCCAATGAATTTATTGATCACATGCATTTGGGGAAGAAGGCAACAAGGGTGCCCAAAGAGTATGTAAATGGAGGAAGTCAATCAATAGAGATGTGGATAGAGTGAAAAGGCAAACTGGTTTTGAAATACCAACAACATTGACTTCAAGTGATACCAAGGAGGCAACACCCTATGAAGAACAAAGTGCCCAAATATAGGTATCACTCATGACCTAAGTTTGGATCACATGAGGACCCGAAAATGTGTTTGAAGACATTCTTGAGACCAGGGGCTTTGGCAGGAAAGCCAGCTTGGACTACACATTGAGTAATCATCTGTTTGCATTGGATCATATACTAAAGCATGTTAATTTGTACCTGCTCAAGGCATGCGTTGTTTGTAGACCCTAAATTGGGTCCCAAACCTCTGACCTATAAGGAACTGTGAGGCATATTCAAAGATTAAAAGCTAGGCATATTCCTTGCAGAATTGTGACGCAAAGGCAGGTTTGGGAGAGTGGCTGATAATATGAATTCACAAGAAATCATATATTGTTGGATAACCACAAGATCTTCTTTTTGGACAACTGGAATTTGGAAGGAGCTTTAAGACGTTGAAGATCACAACCTTAGTTATAAAATTTAGATTTTGTATTTGGTTTAAAACTAATATAAGCAACACTTGTAATTGCACAAAATAATACTTGAACACTTAGCTATCTATTATTATCTGTTTGGTAGGATCTATATACATAGATTATGTATTATAATTTAGGACATACTCTTATCATATCCCGCTCATTACTCCACCAAACCTCATCTTCGTGGGTGTTGTTACAACTTATTCAACAACCCACCTATAATTAAATTAACGATCTGACTAACTATAATAATTATTAACTAAACTCTATACTAAATAAAATAAATATGTATAATACCAAATTCCTAACATCCCCCTCTCATTGCATCATAGTTCAAAGACTGAGAGAGTATATACTCATACGTAAATTGGGACATACACGCAGTTTGACACACTAACAATCAGTAGTTGTAAAAAGCCTCACCACACCTCCTAAGTTGGGCATGGCTTCGTTGAACAATGCATATGAATGGGGACATACTGTGACAAACGGATTAAAATCAATACCAAAATATAGAGAAAATATGCTGCAAAATGAAATGGAAGATCGGAGTTGTATTGCGATAGCGCTGGACTCTTCAAGGGGGCAAGCTTTTTTGAGCAAATTGAATACTGTATAATTCATGGATGCCTTTACACTAGCCTATGCTCATTTATACTAATTTTACCCTAGCGAACTACTACCTCCTATGCATGTGGGATTATCCTAAATAGCTCAAGAGCCGACTTACAAAGCATCCACTTACGTATCTTTTATTTTAAAGAAAAGAGTAAGGATGAAGGGGTCCTAACATGCCCTCCCCCTTAAAAAGCTTTTCCCTCAAAGCTGAAGATTAGGAAACTGCTACTGAATTTGGAGAAGGGGCTCCCAAGTTGCATCTTTTGGTTGCATTCTTAACCACTGTACCAAAATCTCAGTGATGAACCGATTGTGAAGCTGAGATGAGTGCTTATGCATGTTAGGTTCAAGCTTGAAAGCAGAGAGATCCTTCGACATTGAGTTCGGGAAGTAATGTCTAACTTCTGACATATTGTCCAGGGACTTCTTCAAACAAGAGACATGAAAAAGGTGGAAGTTTCAATGTGTAGGCTATAGGGGTAATCTGTTGAAGAACTTAGGAGCGAGTTTCTGGTGACCCTTCATTTGCAAGGACTGCTTTTAAGGCTGCAATATGAGGAAAACCATATCCCGTAGGTGGAACACACGTTCAAAGTGGTGGTGATGAACATGTTGTTTCATGCAATTTTAAGTCATGTTGAGATTTTCTCGGAGGACTCAAAGGCATGTTCAAAGTGGTGGTGGTGAGCATGTTGTTTCATGCAATTCTAAGCCATGTTGAGATTTTCCCGGAGGACTCGAAGGACATTCTCTTGTGCACTGAGGGTGGTGTCAATTGCTTGCACTTGAGAACTGCCTAGGAGGTAAGATAGAAGAGAGGGTGGCTTCTGACCATAGAATGCTTCATATGGGCACAATTTGGTGGCTGTGTGATATGTTGTACCACCATTTAGCAATTGGTAACCACTTGACCCAATGATCTTGATCAGAGATGAAACAAATCTGTTTCCTAGCATTTGTTGACTATTTTAATTTGACCATCTATTTGTGGGTGATATCCAAAGCTCATTTTTAGTTGTGTTCCCTTTTTCTGAATAATTCTTGCTAGAAATGGCTGGTGAAAGTCGACTCATGAGAGACAATAGAAGCAGGAATGCCATGGAGGCGGAAAATTTGGTCAAGATAGGTTTGGACGATGGTTGAAGAGGTGTAGAGGTGGGCCAAGGCATAGAAATGAACGTGTTTGGAGAAATCATCCACCACCACTAGTATGACTGATTTGCCCCTAGATTTCAGAAGGCCTTTTATAATTTTATTAGATCCATTGAAATCTCTATCCAGATCCCTGTAGGAGTGGGTAGTGGTTGTAGCAAGCTTGGAGCTGCCACTGTTTCGCTCTTGTGATGTTGACAAGTATCACATATTTGACAAATTTCTTTATGTCTTGCTTAATTCCTTGCCAAAAGAAATTCTGATGAATCCGCACATATGTTTTCAAAAACTTGAATGATCAACTGAGGGTGATGCATGTAGTTTGAGAAGAATGTTGTTTTGCATCCTTGACTTTGGAACTAAGAACAATGCTAACTTTGTACCGTAATTATTGTCCGTCCCAAGAGTAGTTGGGTGAGAAGGCAAGATTGACAGACAATTGTTGGATGAGTTGTGTGTTTGTGAATGTGTCATGGTACCATTCTTGCTGGATTTCTTTCATCCATTCGGGAAGGAGTATTAATGAAGTACATAGTGTTGCCTTTTCTTCATATTTGTCGGAGAGTGCATTTGCGATCACATTCCCCTTTCCCTTCTTATAGGTGATTTCATATTCATACCCCATCAGTTTAGTGGCCCATTTTGCTGATCCAGTGGGGATACTCTTCGTTCCAAGAAGTATTTTAGACTGATTATCTATTTTGATGCAAAAATGTCATCTTAGCAGGTATGGCCGCCACTCATCAGTTTAGTGGCCCATTTTGCTGATCCAGTGGGGATACTCTTCGTTCCAAGAAGTATTTTAGGCTGATTATCTATTTTAACGCAAAATGTCATCTTAGCAGGTATGGCCGCCACTGTATGGAGTATGGCCATCATTTCCTTTTCATATGTAGACTGTAGTAAATTTTGCCTAGTGAGAGCTTTGCTGGTATATGTGATGGTTGTTCCTTCCTACATGAGGACGGTGCCGAGTCCATTGCCACATTCATCGCTTTCAAGAAATAGACCCACATTTTTCTGGAAAATCCAACCACCAAGAACAAGAGATACTTTACTCCAGAAAAATGAGTGTCTTCATTGGACCATTCAGACCAATATGGACTAGATCCACAAATCCTTTGGTGCACCATTCTTTATCAATGTCAAATTGCTGTCAACTCTGTTTTCCCATTTTACATCCTGTACATACATCACGGCTTTCTTAAATGGATGGAAATCCATCGACTGTATTAGTTTAACCAAGTACAAAGAAATATTGATAATTTCGGTGTCCATACCTCTCATGCCAAAGTACACTGTTATACTCCATTGCTGCTAGTGCATGAGCATTTTCTGATTCGTGATCAATAAGTTTATACAATCCCATCTCACCAATACCAATTGCATTCACCTTGATATTATGAAGAGTTGTGACGATACTTTTGTTGCCTCGAAAATTTATTGGATTATTTCACTAACACACAAAAGATTGTTGTTCATGTCAGGAACATATTGAACTTTTTTGGATGTATAACTCACAGTGTTGTTCAATGTGACACAAACATCTCCACCTTCTTAAACATACTGAGTCCAACTGTCACCCAAAGAAACAAATTCACTTCTACCCTAGTCTTCTGTAATAGTTACATACCAGTACCTACTTGTATGGTGTCAAGATGCATTTGAGTCAATGTGCTTGATTGTGGACTCAGTTGATTGGTCATGGAATGCAACAAATGCAAATTTGTCTGCCACCTATTACTAACCACTCTCAGCAACATCTGCATGCTTCACCCCCTTGGTGTGCGAAGTCACACTTATCTTTTCTGACAATTTTTCTTAAAATGCCCAGGCTCATTACAATAATAACATTTCCGTTTTGATCCTCTGAAGGAGTCATTTGATAAACTGCTAGTGTTGTGCCTGCCTTTGCCTTTTATCTGTGTATTGAATGTAATCTTTGTAGTGGCTAAGTTTGATACTTTCACCTTATCCTGCATCCACTCTTTTTACAAAAGAAGTGTTGATAACATCTCAGATTCGAGCGTTTGGGTCTCTGCAATCAGATGCAGGGATTCAACAAACGAGTCATAGGATGATGCAAGCTTCGAAACGGAAGCTACCATATCTCCATTTATTGGTTTTCGATAGTAGACAACTAATCAGTAAGATCCATCAGTGGCAACATGTATTCAGAGATTGATCCTTTGTCTTGCAACTTATTAAAAGCAAGAGATTCTTAAGATACAAGGCACCTAGCTTCTGGTGTCTGATATTTGGTCTTTAGGTTTATCCACAGTGTTAATGCTGAAGTGACATTCCTTCTGGAACTAAATAACTTTAGACATATTAAAGCTTCTTTACATCTTTTGTCATAATGTGGGATTATCTTCTAGTCTCGCTTCTTTGTTTAACACAATTTTTTAGGTCTCTATACTCACAAATAGTGAGTAATATATGACTCCACTAGCCATAGGCTTTTTTCAGTCAACGTTTTAGACTCAGGCAAAACTAAAGTTTGTACACCAACCATTCTCGACCACAAAAATAGACCACCTAGCCTTCAAAAACTAAAAGAACCTGCAATTTGAAAGTGGAAAGACTAAAATACAATTGCAAATCACTCTGAAACACTATTGTAGACAGTTTGACAAAATTTTGTGGAAAATCTCTCAACCTATCAAAATATACTAAATTACCTTTCATCAAATTTTAAAGTTTAAAGCATTATATATCCTAAATATTTCAATAATTAAATATCTTAGAGCTTATGGGCCGTCCTCCTTTGCTGTTAGTTGTGCAAGCACCTCTCATGTTGCGCTTGATGCAAAATGCCCACTTTACACATGCCACTCCTCATACACCTCTTTCTCAAACAACTCACCTCACATGATCTTCTCCTGTGTGCCCACACACTTCACAGTGTCAGACAGCCCCTTGTGCATGTGCCCAACATATTGGTGAGTACAACTGTACAAGTGCAAGCTAATGCAGATACCTTGCTGCCAAACTGTCTGCACAAGATGACACAGGTATCTGAATAGTTGGCACGATGAGGAAGCTGATGAAATGGAAATTCAACAATTGTTTGTCTCTCTGGTCGCATGCCTCGCTGCACTCAACTTATGCTTGGGTCTAGAGGTTTCACTAATGGTGAGATCTAGCAATGCCATGTATTTGTCCTCCAAATATGCATAATCCCCTGAACATATGTAGTGCTTTTTTGCTCGTGTAATATATCAAACATAACTCTCCTCACAACAAAGAGAATGCAATCTTAAACCCAATAACAAATCTGTAAATCGATTCAATCAATACGGAAATAATCACCACCTCAAGAGGATACTTTAAGCAAGGAGGGATTGACAGTCACAGGCTCTATTAATGTAATGGATCTGATAATGTATTAACTTAATTGCACAAGCCCTGAATTACATTGCACAATGCCTGATATATATAAGCTGGCAGCCCATAACAAACACCACACCCGTGTAACAAATACACAAGCAGACAAATGACTCCGTGATTTGATTAGACGAACTAATCTACCTATTGTAGCAAACATAAACAACCATTCATTTGTGTGACTATATTATAATCTATATAATAATAGAGCCTCATGGTGGCAGCAATAAATGCATTTGAGATACCAGCAGCAGGCAGTCAAAGCCTGGAGTATTTACAAAGAGGTCAAAATGAGTCATAACATAGTCACTTCTAATAAAAATTTATGATGATGATAAGTTACTATGGTTCCCATTTTTCCCTGAATTCATCAAAATATTTTACAGATACAATGATTTTTGTGGAAAATTTGCCACAATATTGTTACAAAGAACTACTACGTACCATCACAAGAGTATCCAAAATTGTCAAAAAGAACATTTACATGCTTAAGATTTTCAAGAGGAAGTTCTTTTCAGTTCATATAACCTTAATGGAGTTTATGACATGGACATAGTTAAAGAAGGAATTAAGCTTGTAAATTAAGAAGAGTATTGATATGGATACCTCATACCGGTACATAAAACAATAATTATTTCGACCTCCCCAGATATGATAAGACACATATGCCTATACACATTCTATATATGTATGTATATATAAATGTCAGGAAAAAAAGTACCGAATATGACATGACATACCTAGATGCAGTCCAAAACTAATTTGGGTACGGTATTTGATACAACACTGATATCGATATGCTATGAAATATTGGGCAGATATGACCCAGATACAATAATGTCCTATTAACATCGTATCCATATGCATCAAAACATATTTGGGCATATTTGCAACTAACATTGAAGAAAGCGATACATGTAATATGATGAGGTAATATTGTGTATATGATTAAGAACCATTGTATGGACCTTTTATGTACCATTTTGTGTGTAAATATATGTTTGTAAAACATGTTGTACCTTCAATCTTTCATCAATACTATAGATCTTTGCATGAATTAAAATAACCAATGCATATTACTTACTAGTCCTGGGACCATCATGCTCACCCAAAATTGTTAAAGAAAATACTACCCTCCAAAAAATCGAGGGAGATCTTAGGATACATGCAAGAATAATAACACCATTCAGATAGTCAAAGGTGACATGTAAACATAAGAAGGAGACTCCAACAAGTACCTTTCTCTCTAAGCTTTCAAAATTGTCCCGACAAATTAACTGTCTAAAACAACCATAATTTTGTCTGTAATGTGGGCATAACTTATTTAAAATTTGAATTTGAATTTTTTATATTGCCGACAAGCTCTTGAGAATGTTTCCCCTAGGTACTCTGTATCCATACCCATACTTGGGATGGCCCCAATTTGCGTTGGACATGGGTTCGGCATGGCTATGGCCTAGGTTGTGTGCTATGCGGTCTTATGTAGTATAAAGTTAAACCAGATTTACGTTTACATTCTCCTCCACTTATGTTGGCCCCTGTTCAGGGTTTCCTTGCCTTTATTCATGGTTGTGGTACTCTAGCTGTGCTTGTTTGTGTGCAAAAGTATTCTTGATCAATGATACCTCTTCCCTATCCGTGGACTAAATTCGTGGATGCAGGGAAACTATGATACTTGTGGCTTCAACGAGTGTCCAAATATCTGCTATCATTGTTTCTACTGTAATTGCTGTCACATATTTTGAATTTTATTTGTTTTAATAGGCTATAGTCGATTTTCTTAGATAAAAATAACAATATTTTTATTATTACTGTGTACAATGACTATAATACTAATTTATTATTCTCTTGTTTATCATCTTGTTTATTTAAAAGGTCTACTATTGCATTAAATTTTTAATAACAAATGAAACCATGTATTTCTAGGATAATAGATATTATTTCAGTTTAATAATAAATTACGATATTATTTATTATTTCAGACGATATACATTTTAATTGTTTGTCTTATTTTATTTACTTATTAATAATTATCTCATATTTTATGATGTTCATTTAAAAAATAGAAGACATTAAAAAAATATCATAAAAATGTAAATTTTCTAGTATATATAAAAACAATAAAAACAGTAATGAAAGGCTTTTTTAATTTATTATTTTAAAATTGCACACTACGTAGTTTGACCATTGACTACTTTTAGTATATCCCATTTTGAATAGATACTATTTACCATTTGACTTTGAATTATCAATTATAACTATAAGTAGTGTTATGTGGTTGATTTTGTTATTTTATGCATATTGTGATTAATTTTTTTAATTAGCTATAATTTGTTTATATTTTTGTACGGATGTATCCAAGCTGTATTGAACCAAGGCCCCAAAAAAAAATCGTCAATCTCCATACACATACCTAAACCTACAACTTAGCTTGAGAAGATTCATAAGTTCTCTGTGAAAACTTTCTTAAAATTTACAACTGTTCTGGAATCTGGAGATGTGCACTTAAAGTTAATTTCGTTTCTCTTATACAAAGATGAAAGATCTAGCTAATAAGGGATTTTGCTTATGTGCTATTTTATGTTTCATTAACGATTTTTCAACCATGATCTATAAACTCCTAAGTTCCATTACTTGATAGAATTTACAGAATTACAATAAATTCACTTCAAAATGATAGTTTGGAATGCGTAACGAACTTAGAATTAATGCAGTGTGCTGTTGGAAACATAAACGGTATATTCGCGGAATCGAAGCATGAATGAAGATCAACGTGAACATTAAGCACAGACCAAGGTGCAATAAGGACACAGTTTTTGGTTTGGAAACTCTAAGGTGGGAAAAAACTTGTTGGAATGGCAATTGCTTAGTTTCTCAATCTTCTTATGGCCAACAACAGATCATAAAGATATCAATAGAATAAGTACAAGCATCATGCTATCTTGCTCACTTAGCTTCTCTCTGCTCCTTCCCTCCAATCCTTTCTACAATCAACTGAACATTAATTCTGTCATGCACAATCTCGACGATCTCTCCCATGGATTTGTGCCTCCTTTTAAGATGCTTAGGAATGTCCTTTATTGCACCAAAGGAATCGTCTTGGAAATTGGAGAGACAACATCCACTTTCAGTACCTTACCTCTACGGCCACAACGGGTGATTCTACTATACTTTGTAGATATTGGCAGATACGCAACCTCCGCTTTACACGAAGCTGTGGTTTTGCCATAATACAAGAAATACTTTATTTGAAGCCTTGCTGCTGATTGAAATTGGGTTTGCTTTGGTTGGATGATGAAGTAGATTGAGCTCTCTAATCGCTATAGATCATACCTCCCTTTTGGAAAGCTTATGGTCCCACAAAAGCTTGGTGGGGGAGGAGATGTGGGATCAATTCTCACACTTTATCCTTGAGGTACCATCTTCCCTGTCTTGGTGTCTTTCGTTTGGTGGCAACTTGCCAAGATTCATGTGGTCTCCTACTAGCTTCTCTGACTTTCCACTACAACACTACATTCTCCTCCAATTCTCCTTGTGCATAAAGTCTTGTATAATGGTAGTAATTGTCCTCCTTTCTCTTCATCCAACATTGATGTTTGATATAGGTGCAATTTCTCAGAATTTACTACTGATAACATTCTCCTAACGAGGAAGATCAAACTTGAAAGCACTTTCAATAAACTGCTGCAAGATGGTGATTGGCCCATACCGTAGGGCGTAGAGGAACAATTCTCCCACTTTTTGCTTGAGGCGCCATATTGTTTGTCTTGGTGTCTTTCCTTTGATGCCAACTTTCCAAGATTCATGGCGTCCCCTATGAGTTTCCTTGATTTTCTGCTATAACGCTACATCCTGCTTCAATTCTCTTTGTGCATTCAATACAAAGTCTTCTATAAATGATATTTATCGTCCTCCTTTCTCTTCATCCAATATTTATGGCTGATATAGGTGCAAATTCTCAAAATTCACTACCGAATACATCCTCATAAAATCTGGAAGATCAAGCCTGAAAGCATTTTCAATAAACTGCTCTAAGATGGTGAATGGCCCGTAGTGTAGAGGTTCTAGCTTCCTAGCTTAGTTCTTGGAGTCTTTCCTTGTATTTTGATTATTTTACATCTAAAAATACAAAAACATTGAACTATGTCGAAATTTAGATTATTAAATAAATTTAGTGAAATACAATAATCTGAACTTGAATCAGGGTAAATGTGGTAATTCTAGAGAGAGAAAATAGAGTGATAATGATAGATAATGCACAATGGAAATACCCTACATGATTCTGCTTGAAGGAGGAATGTATAGTGAGCACAAGGATGTGGAACCAACTTAGGAAAATGTCGTCAAGCTCTTTGGTGAAGGAGACAATATGAAATTGTGTTTGAACACTGCCGTCGAAGGAGGATAACCAATTTTATGAAATTGTTTGCTTGTGTTTGCAATGTGGATTAAGGGTACTTGTGCACTTTGTGATCGATGCGATGAAGCTTGTGCGATCTCTCATTTGTCCAAAACCTTGACAATGCCTTGGAAGAATTGCACAATAAAATATATTCGGAACTATTGGGTTGGACCGACCTCAACAATTCCTTGATGTGAGTGTTACTTATCAATACTTGAAGAGGATCAAGCCAAACAAATGTAGTCCTCCCACTTCCTATGTGAATGTGCAACTATGAAAATAATGTGCAATCTAGAGTGATCCTTCTTTTCATCCTTGACACTTGGCACCATGCAACTTTGACCCTTTGTACATCAAACTTCAATTCAATGGACTGCTCTTCGAAGATTTGAGATGTGTATTTTCCTTTATAAGGTGGTCTCCAAGGTGTCTCTCAAGTGTGGGGATGGATAATGACCTATGGGGCCATTTGTATATATAGGTGACTCTTCGTTAATTTCTTGCCATAGTTGACACATGAATCAAGCCTAGGCCAAGAAGCGAAAGTGCCCATGTTTAAAAAGTACTTGTTGCTTATGCCGAGACACTACCGTCGGACGAGAATGCAGCTAGTTGGAGGCAAAAACGAGATCTTGAGAAATGGATGTCGGTGTAGGATTTTTGAGGTGTTCATCTATAGAATGAGGTGAGCCTAAGTAAGTATAATTGGTAGATAGAGGTGGCCAAGACGATACACGAGTAATCGGAAAGGAGGAAAGTGTGATAAAGAGTCAAATATATGTCAATTGTCCAAGTGTGCAAAATAGTTCCAAAACTGATGTTGCCAAGTGTCAAAGACCAAATTTAGGTGTCTACACCTTGCTCAAATACAACCACACCTTATCTCCTCCTTTGAAGCATGTGCTCCTTTTAGTGCTGATCATGTGTAGACTTGTACTTGGCTAGAGAATTCTCCAATTATTTTTTTACTTCAAGATGGATTTTCTTAATCCTCTCAAATGACTTTTTCTGCTCTTGTCACCTTTGAATCTTGTCCTCACTTATCTTTGCTGTCCCATTGCAACATCAAGTGGGTTAGTAGGCAAATAACCCAAACATGCTTCGTCATACTACCCAAGTGTATGAGTGCTGAATATACACTGAGGACGTTATTGGTGGATGCTACTGTTTGGAGGCAGAAAAATAAGATCCTGAGAAATGGAGAATGTTTGTGTAGGATTTCTAAGGTGTTCTGTATAGAGTGAGGTAATCCCAAGTAAGTATAACTAGCAAATAGAGGAGGCTAAAATGGTGCATGGGTAATTAGATAAGAGGAAAGTGTGATAAAGAGTCGAAACTATGTGAATCGTTTAAGTGTGCCAAAGCTTGGCAAAATTGAAGTTGTTAAGTGTCAAAGACCAACTTTAGGGGTCTACGTCTTGTTCAAATACAACCACACTTTATCTCCTACTTTGAACATGTGTTCGGTGATCATGTGTAGCCGTGTACTTGGTTTGAGAATTCTCGAATTCTTCTTTTACTCAGAGAATCGGAATATAAAACTAATTAGGGGATTTGAGATGATGTTATCTTTGTGATTGCTCAACTTAATGTAATTATATGAAGTAATGATGAATTTTCAATGTGCCATTGATATTGTCCAATATTGGATGATATACTTCTAAAGCTGAACGGGTTTTTTTTTGAAGTCAAAACACTTGTGGACGAGATTATAAGGTGAAAAATTGTGAGATGATTTGGTTAGAATCAATATATCACATTAATGTAATTAGTGATTGGTGGCTCTTTTGGAGCACTGTAACAACCAGGTTGTTGATAAAACAACTAATGGGTGAAGATTAAAGTTGTATAAAGTCATGTGTGAAGAGACAAGAGAAATTATATAGCATATTCTAAAAGGAGAAAAACAATTCAGTGACATTGAGGAAGCTAATGGACAAGAGATCCAAATATTGTACATGTATGCATTCAGGTTTCTAGAGAGGTAGTGTGCAGTGTTTTAAAATGCTGGGCAAACATCAGGGAAGAACTACCATCATTATTATTTGATACATATCGATGATTTTGTTGGTTCAAAGTTGAGAGATAATGATGTTTCTTAAGAAAAGGAAATTACCCTGAATCGTTGGTTTAGGTATGGATGGAATTGTTAATACCAGGCCACTTGAACTGGGGTTTTTGGGTTGAATTTCATTTGAGATCATGTTAAAAAAATTGGTTCATGACACCCCACAAAATACTTTTACATATTAATTCAATTTTTCAGTCTAGAGAGAGCTAACCTTAAAATTTTACTTTGGGTTGATTTATCTCGGCTTATATTCTTGCTTTGGGATTTCATAGACTGATGTATTGAATCGCTATATGGAGACTTCTTTTCCGTGAAAAAGAATATTTTCTCCCCTTGTTCGAATAAAAGTTTGTATGGATTTAGATTATCTCGCCCAAGAGATTATGGCCATTATAGATGTCCAAATTGGTGTTCTTGAGGATTCACCGGGGTTTATGCATCTCTATTTTTCAAATTGTAAATTATATATATCTAGTTTTCAAGTTTATTTTAGGTGAAACATAGGTTTGATTTAAAAAAATTGACTGCGACATCATCGAAAATTTAAGTTCAAAACAAATGGGTTGACCCTATGACCATTGGTAAAGATGATGGTTATCTGCCCCCTCTCCCCCTGCCCACACAAACTAAATAAATATCGTAACGAATCTTCCTCAAACATTGAGCTCATATTTGACTTATACCAAAAGCTTGAGTTGCCCAAGTCTCCTTAGTTATCTGCCTTCATTCTAATATAGGGATAAAAATGTAGTGATATCTTTCTCACAAGAGAACTAAGACCATTTCAAATGGAAGATTGTTTTAAAGAAATCCAAAGTTAATTCATATTTTATTGTTTTGTAACTTTTTAGGGTCTTGAAAAATACATACAATGTATCTTGATGATAACACAAATGTCATAGCATGGCCGAAAGTGTGTACGAGTGTCACTATTAGTATCTGAAAAGTAATGGCGAGCTGATTAATAAATAAAATCAATCACACTAGAAATATGATCATTTGAATTATGACCCTTTGTCTTGGTTCTATGATTGGAGATTATTTGGGTGCTTTACTTTGATTGCTCGCATGAGGTTGTTGTAAAACTAGCTTAGGTCGTGGATGAGTAGGCGTACCATGTTGAACCCAAATTGTTTGATGTTGAGGTTGTATAGGATGCTGTTTATGTATCACACTGTGTAATACCCAAGTTAGATAGGGAAGTCATAAGCAACACTTTGAATAGTGACAACCTGTTTATCATGTATAAATTTCTAGCATCGGTGCAAAGTGGATGGGCCAACTCACATCTTATGTAGCCAAGGGCATCCAAGTAATGTTATATGCCCCATTTCTGGGTAGAACAAGAAACTATGTGATTATCATCTTTATAACAATCTTGTTCTAGGCTCTATAATCTATGCACATACTCCAAGAGACATCATTCTTTTGTTCCGTCATAATGGGTGATTCATATGTTGAAGTACTTGGGTGTATGACCCCTTGTGCCAATAATTCTTGAAGTTTTTCTTCACTTAATTACTTTTAAAAGTTATTTCCTGTACAAACCAATGTTAGATAAAGGAGATTCATGGAACAATTGAATCTCATGCTTTACTTCCCTTCTTGGAGGCAAGTTTTAGGAGTTTGGAAAACTTCTTGAAAAGAATTCAGCAGTTCATCCAAGTCTTGCAACCCTTTGTTAGCAGTTAGCACAATCTATTTTAGAAATCTCACTCATCCTCTTGTTTATCCTTCAAAAGAAGTGAACAAAATTGGTTATTTTCTTGAGTGAGTCTATTTGCTTGGTTGGCACTTACCAGGTCAAGCTTTTGCTTGCTTTGATGTGCCTTGATTTTGTAATTCATCCCATCCTTGACCCATCTGTATTTGTTAGCTATCCTCACGAAAATAACATTCTTAAGCTACAAGTAAGGACTTCGAAACACCACATCAAATGCATCCAGAGGAATCACTTTTGCTTCTATCTCATCTGCTTTGATTGTGTAGTTTATCCCATACCTGACCCATCTATATTTGTTAGCCCACATGAAAATAACATCCCTATGATACAAGACTTCAAAACTCCACATCAAATGCATCAAGAGGAATCACATTTGCTTCTATCTCATCAACATATTGTGGGTTAATACCAAATTTGAATTTACATATATTTGTCTCTTGGATCTCAACATCCTTTTCATCCAACCGAGAGGATATGGATGAGAATGATCATATATTCAGTTTAAACCAAGCTTCCTAACAACTTCATCTGAAATCAAATTGGATTGAGAACCAGTATCAACAAGTGCATTTACCTTAATTTTCTGGATCTAAATTTTGATTTGGAAAATCTTGCCCATTGCCCATTAATTCTCTCTTGTTCCTTTCTGGCTGCATTGGTAACGATGTAACTTGTCATCAACATTGGAATTTCCCTCTATCTGCACCTTTGGTTGCTCTCTCAAAGATGCAATGGACTTTGTGGAGTCCTCCTTGGAATGATTTTTGAGATGCAGCTTCCAACACCTTGCGTCAATATGCCCATTTATAGTTCAATGACTGCAACGGGTTCTTTGGATTTTTACAAAAATTAAAAGCAGCAGCATTTCTCTTACCTTTCCACTTACCCTTCTTGTAGGCTTTGTAAGACTGGTTTTGCGTTTTCTTGAACTGATTTGAAGACTGATTTTGCCTTGAGGGCTCCCCTTTCCTTGTCTCTTTTCCTCAATGTAGTATGCTTGCACACATGCCTCATCAAGGTCCTTTGGCTTACTTGAATTGAACCATATTCGTAAGGTGTATACGGAGACATACTAGGTATTCAGTCAAGTTGCCTTCATCCTTCAACTCCAAGCTCTTTGACGTAGCTTGTTTATGGAATTCAATGGTATAGTATTGCACACTTGACCCCTACCTTGCCTGAAATATTGCCACTTAATTTTCTGATCAGTTTTATCATTATGCCTAATGAGATAAAATTCCTTATGTAACAATTCTTTGAATTCATCCCACTTAGCTACAATTGGCTTCTTCTTTCAAAATATGCTAGATATCTTTATCAGCAAATTAGAGCATGACCTTCCATTTTGAGACGTGCAAAAGAAATCTTCTCTGCCTCAATAATCATATGCACACTAAAATATAACTTCATTTGTTTCATCCATTTGTCGAGCAATTCAGTATCTACTTGTTCTTCAAAAGATCTAATCTCAAATTTGCTTTCAACTTTGAAAGGAGTATGATTGGACTATTTTACCTTAGCTTTACCTTTCTCTTTTGGAGGATGGTTGTGATCATCTACAAATTCTTTACTCTCCACGGGGCTCTTCTTCTCCCATGCCAAACTTATTTGCTATGGCTTGAACCATCATGTCCATGGACTCGTGGTTCCTAGCTGCAAACTCTTGCTGTTTGGTGATAGCATCTTTAAGATAGAAACTCTCTATGAGAGTAGTTTATTATACTTTGTAAATCAGGCGGTGACCTTGCCAAGGTTCAAAGGGCTGTGTGCATGATATCAAATTCTACCAGTGTGGCTGAAGTGTTTTCCAGGATTGATCATAAGTTTGATCTCATGTATGCCAAGCATGCATTTGTTCATTGGTATGTGGGTGAGGGTATGGAAGAGAGGGGAGTTTTTTGAGGCACGTCAGGATTTGGCTGCACTTGAGAAGGATTGTGAGGAGGTTGGGGCCGTCTGCTGAGGGTGACAAGGGCGATGAGGGGGACGAGTACTCAGGAGTTTGATTTAGTTTAGGAGGCTTCAGGTTGTTTTGTTTGGAAGATATGTTAAACAGTGTTATTCTTGTCTCTTGATTACCAATAACTCCTCATTTTAGTGGAACAAGGTTGCCTGCAGAAAAAAATAAAACTATGTCTCTTCCAAAGTTTAAAACTAGTAAACTTTTAAAACATATCAAATGTTCTTTAAAACACCTGTTGGCTTAAATTTTCATGAATTTGAGATACTTTGGTTTAATAAAAAACATAAACCTCTTATTGTCCAATCACGAGCTTGCTGTGTATGGTGTTTGGTAATGATGTTTTCCTCTTCCAAATAGGGCTGTTCTTCATGCAGATCAAAACCATAATGATTAGAGAGATTAGAAACATTGATAAATTCTCTGAAATGCCTCTCAACCATCTGCAACTCCCTTTACAACAGCAATGCCTCAATCTACTGCTGCAACACCTCAATATACAGCTGCAACGCTTCAATAATCAGCTGCAATGACTCAAACTATAGCTGCCTCAAAAAAAAATATTGGAGTTTGGTAGCCCTATGCCTCTTTTTTTTCTCTTCAGTTGAGGAAATTAAATCATTCAGACCATAATATGATTCAATAACTCTCAGTCTTCTTGGAAAGCGCCCTCCTTAGAAAGCCAATGCTTTAGTAAAAGACAAAATTTAGCTTATAAAACTTATAGATTACAGCGTAGATCAAAATGCTTTCCAATGTTTCACCACGTCCTCGAAAATGCTTCTCTTTCATACAAGATCTTCACCGAGTGCATTTATTCACCATGCTTCCTCCCTGACAAGATCTCCTCCCTCACATGTTTCCTTCCGGGCTTGTCCAACCGTAAGCTCTGATACCATAAAAGTTTAATTGAGAGCTTCAAGCCATTCATCCATCATTGATAAGAACCATATAAATAGCATATTACAAGCTACAATCTAGGAATGTTGGTAAAACAACATTTGAATGGAAAGCTTAAATAAGCTTAATCTGTATTTACAACAATAGTAAATATTTCCAACAATCAAACTAACAAAACTATGTAATAATATGTTACATTATTACAAAGTATAATAAATACTCTCTTGGCAAGATCTTATTCTCTTTCTTTTGCCATTTCTTTCACCTTCGATTCCATTTTCTTGTAGAGATCTTAGGATCGCAAGGTAGAAATTCTTCCTTGTTCAATCTTGTCACTATCATACAAATCAGTCAATGAACTTTTCATAATACCCAAAGATTAATCAACTCGATGCCAAAATGATCGTAAACTCAATAGTTACGTGGTCGGCCGATTTGTATGAAATCCGGTTCAAACCGTATTTTTTGAAGTAACCGAATAAATCCGGTTCGGTTTGGCCAAATTTTTGCACAAAAAAAAATTCTTTTTTGGCATTTCTTTCCTTTTTGGATTTTCGGTGAAGAAATCAGAAGGAAAGAAAAAAATTTGCCATTTTTGGAAAGGGTCCGGAAAGATGTAGCAGCAAAAACTTGCATGTGCCATAACTTTCATTTGTGGCTCCGTTTTGGTGTTTCTCTAAAAGTGTATATTTTCTCGAGCTCTACGCATTGATGGAAATATTTTTCTTATTTTCATAAAATCCATTTTTGCACCTTTTTGGACCAAGCAACTTCTTGCAATCTTTTGAAAGAATCATTATGATGATGATGATTATGGTAGATGGATGCTTTTTTGTATGATTTGTCTATATATAATGATATAAGTATACAATAATATAAATTTATAATAATATAAGTATATATATTACGAACCGGATTTTTCCGTAGTTTTTTCGAATTTTTCGAGAACTCCGAATTTTGGATTTTTTTGCCCTTCCGAATTTAATCGGATTTCCGAACTGGTAACTATGGTAAACTCCTAAGTTCTATGTAATATCCCCTTTTGGGATATTATCCAAATATGCAAATTAATTTATTGAATCGACTCTAGAAGGACTAAACCCTCCTAGTTCGACCTCAAATAATCCAATGTTAGCTTCAATACAACCCAAATAGGGTTGGAGTGAGCCAAGGTGGTGGATTAGATGGGAGAACCAATTAGAAAATTAATCACTTCAAATCTGAAATTAATTACAGCAGTAATTAATTAATAAATGCACTAGACTGCTGCAAACTTCAAAAATTAATAACTCCTTCACCGTCTAATATTTTTTTATCAAACAAATCCCAAAAGATTCTTCATATTTTTAACTTTCCAACAAGCTCTAGATCAAATTTTTGAATGTAGAAGGCATGCAAATCAACCCACGAAATCTGAAATTGTGTAGATAAAACCCAGACACAGACAACTGAAACTTGGAAAATTCATAACTTGCTCAATACTTCATCTTTTGCTGTGAAATAAAATGCAGACTAATCTATAATTCAAGAGCTTTTCAAAGATATTAAAATATGAATTTTTAGATCACCGAAGACCCTCCAAAACAACCCCAAAATCCCCAAACCAGTCGCTAGGGTTAGCATAAAACATGTAAATTATTTCAAGCTCTTAGAACCCTTCAAAATATTCAATAACATGCAGATTTTACCCTTAATAAAATGCGCCAATACCCTAGACAAGTCGCCAAAGCTAGAGAGAATATATCATGCATAAACACATTGAACACAAGAGAGCAAAATGGAAAGAACAATGGAGTCCTCAATAATCTTCAATAATGGATCCAAATAAGAGAGAGATCAATGCAAGAACTAGGGCATACATCCCAATACTCCAAGCATGGAGTGAAATCAATAATTCATCAACATAACCCTCTAAGGAAATGTGACCTCCCTTTTATAGAACTAAGGGGTGCAATATCCAATAAAGACCGACCTTTCCCTTTTGGAGGGAAAACATAAACTTAATACGAAGACTATGTGCACTTTAATTATTTTTAATTAAATAAATAAAAGTAACTAACCTATGTGCACATTAAACTAACTAAAGATACTCCCACTTGTAGTCTAGGCATGCCATGCCAACGGGTTCTGATGCAAATAAAAAATAAATATTAAAAATGTATCGAAAAAGGGGACATTACATTCTATGACTTGATAGAATCTATAGAATCACAAAAATTGTGTGTTGAATATTTATAATGAACCATACGATTACGAATAGTTGAGTTGTAACTAATAACTAATTGTAACTACCCCTCCTAGAATAAATACACTCTGCCTGTGATCATTTAAGTAGTGCAGTTTGCCTTCTTGTAATTCTCTTTGCTTCTCCTTCTACTAACATTGGTATCAGAGCACGAGGAAACCCTTGAAGAGTACGAAAGAGTGAAACAATTTGAGGAAGCTTTGATAGAACACACACTTGAAGTCGTGGGCACAAAGCGCATGAAGAAGGTCGTGAGGGTAGAGAAGGAAGACAAACCTCCATTCGCGTGACAAAAGAAGGTTGTGAGGGTAGAGAAGGAAGACAAACCTCCATTCGCGTGGCAGAAGACAATCAAACCTCCATTTGCGAGGGCAAATATCTCGAGACATCCATTCGCAACAATATAGTCACAAATCTCGTTCAAGGGCAACTCGTTCTGTTTAGAAAGTCGTTGAATTAATACTCTTTTCCAACAAAGGTATTCACCTTGTGACTTGCATTGGAATAATCAATTTCATAGTATTTTGTTGGTGTGGTCAACATATTATTTTATTATTTCCGTTACTTTGGAATAATAAAATGACAAATATTTCAAACCTAATTCTACTGGACTCACAAAAATTAATGGGCACAAATTTCAATGTATGGAGCCATAAGATTTTGACCCTTGTAGAATTTCATGATTATGATAAAATAATCATGGGTAGTGAAGGTCGACCAATGACGAACTTTGCGGATTATGACAAACGTCATAAGGAATCTCTTTTACTTCTCAAGTTGTCGGTGTCGGATGATATGATACCGGAAGTGTGGGATGCCCTTTGTGTCAAACATGTTGTGGATGATTACGAAAGGCAGGATGTCGAGAAAAAGGATGGGTTTTATACCTGAAGAATACATTGTTTGCTTTAAAGCTACAAGAAGGTGGATTGCTATTTGAGCACCTACTTCGGATGAAAGACCTCCGAGACCAATTATCTTCCATAAATAAAAAGGTGGATGATATGGTGGCTTTGGTTCTAAATAGCTTGCCTTCATACGAGTCATTTGTGGAGGCACTTCATTTAATGGTTGAAAGTCAAACTCTTACATTTGACAAGGTGAGTTCCTACCTATTGCAAAAGGAACGAAGACAAACACAGGCTCAAGAGTCCAGTTCTGGACAATCTAAGAGCGCTTTTGTTGCTCAGTCTAAAGGAAAGTGGAAACGACATCTGAGACATCCCTTTCCTCTCCTAAACATCAAGTGAAATGTTATTATTGTCACAAACTTGGTCATGCGAAGGAGTTTTGCATCAGTAGCGACTCAATGCCACTGAAGAAGAAGAAGAAGGGCGAGACACATGTGGCTCTGGTTGAACACGAGTCAGAAGATGAGTATGCTCTCATGGCATCTTGCACGGTTAATGGCATCCCTACTTGGTGTTGGTTCTTTGATTCCGAAACATCACGACATTTCACACGTCAAAAAGATTGGTATGTCAATTTTCATTCATGTTCTTCTAACTCAGTTACTTTAGGGGATGGAAGATCACATGTTGTAGAAGGTATTGGGGATGTTTGTATTATGTTAAATAATAATACCAAATTGCTTGTCAAAAATGTTAGATATGTACCTAACATGAATAAAAATTTGTTATTTATTAGTCAACTAACTGATAATCCTAATATCTCTGTAAAATTTTGGAAACAATGTATTGTGTGTCGACATCGAGCAAATATGGTTGTTGCCCTAGCAATTGGGCATGGTGGTCTATATAGACTTGTTGATCCTGCCATGGTCAACTTGCATGCCTTAGTTGCGGAAGGCAATACTAGTGTTTTATGGCATGAAAGATATCACCATCTCAACCTTCAATATTTAGCTCGCCTTCATAAAGCCAACATGGTTGGTTTGTTTCATTTCCAAGAAAAATAGGATGTGTGTTGGCTGTTTTGCGGGAAAACAAAAGTGAAATCCTTTTCCCACCGAAGGTGCTTGGTGTGCAAAGGGGCTCTTGGATCTTGTGTATGCAGATCTATGTGAGAAATCATTAAAGACTCCCATAGTCCTTGGTGCATGTTATTTTCTCTTCTTTGGTGGATGATCATTCCCGGAAAATGTGGGTCTATTTTTTGAAAAAGAAGTCTGATTGCTTTGCTTTTCAAGGCCTTGGTGGAGAATCAAACCAGCCGGCGGATCAAGACTTTGAGATCCGATAATGGGGGTGAGTTCACCTCTAAACAATTCGCAAATTTCTACAATAAAGAAGGGATTCAATGCCAATTGACAACCCCTTATACCCCACAACAAAATGGGGTGGTAGAACGGCGGAACAAAACCATCATGGAGATGGCAAGGTGCATGATGCACGAGTCGAGTGCCATATAAGTATTGGGGAGAAGCTGTTAACACAACTATATATATTCTCAATCGGAGTCCTTGCAAAGCTTTGCAGGACATCACACCGGAAGAGGCTTGGTCCACAATCAAACCGGAGGCATCAACATTTCGTGTCTTTGGTTCAGCTGCTTATATTTTGGTTCTTGCAAGTAACATGAGTAAGTTAGATTCCAAACGTTCTAGATGTTTTTTTGCTAGTTATAGTGATTAATCTAAAGCCTATAGATTGATTGATACTTCCACTAGTCAAATCATTGTTAGTTGGGATGTTGATGTAAAAGAAACAAAGTCTTTCTTTGGTTGTAATCAATAGGGGACTAACAAGGGGCAACGATCAACAAGGGGTCATAATAGAGTTTGGTACTCTTTCCTTGCCCGATCATGAATCTGGTTCTTCTCATACTCCTCCACAGACTCCAGGACAGTTTGTGCAATCTCCCACTGAGATTTTTGAGTCTCCAGGAAATCAACTTGTGTTGGTTTCTCCTCCGGAACTTTTGTTGGTTTCTCCTCTAGAACTTTTGTTGGTTTCTCTTCCGAAGCACCACAACCAGATACCACATCCTCAGTTCAATGGCGGCCTAAGTGGTTTTACTCCACTATTCAGGATTTGAGGAAGGAAGAATTGTCTCCTCTCTTAGATGGAAGGTCTCAACGAAGCTGGTAAGCAAATTGATTATTCCGAGCACGCTCAGTTTGCTCTTGCTTCTGATCTTCTTCATATTCATGAGCCACAAAAATACTCTGAAGCACGAGGCATACCGGAATGGGAAATTGCCATGCAACTAGAGTATGATGCCTTGATTAAAAATAATACTTGGAAGTTGGTGCCATTGCCTCCAAGGAAACATCCCATTGGTTGTAAATGGGTGTATAAAATCAAGTGTAAAGCGATGACGATACTTTGGATAAGTACAAGGCTCGACTCGTTGCGAAAGGATTTTCACAACAGGAGGGGATAGATTATGAGGAGACATTTTCTCCTACTGCGAAGATGGTCACTTTTCATCTTCTTTCTTTTGCAGCTCAATTTGGTTGGAAAGTATATCAGATGGATGTCAAAAGTGCTTTCCTGAATGGGGATTTGGAGGAAGAAGTGTTTATGACACAACCTGAGGGTTTTCGGGCTTGTGGTCGTGAGCATATGGTATGCAAATTGATTAAGTCCTGTATGGACTTAAGCAGGCTCCTTGAGCCTGGTACATCAAAATAGATAAACATCTCAGCGATTCAGGCTTCACACGAAGTCATTTTGATCCGAATCTCTATGTCAAAAGCAATGATGATGACATTGTTATTATTATTGTTTATGTTGATGACTTTGCCATCACAGGCAATGGAGATGCTGCGATTCATAAGGTAAAATCAGATTTATGTGCTGCTTTTGACATGACTGATTTAGGCCTCCTTCACTCTTGTCTTGGTGTAAAATTTTGGCAAAATAATCACTTGATTTTCATTTCTAAAGTTAAGTATGCCACGAACTTGCTACAGAAATTTTAGATGTATGATTGTAATTCTTCTACACCTATGGAGGTCGGGCTGAAACTCTTAGCTCATGATGATTCACCACCGGTCGATGAATCATTATACAAACAATTGGTGGGTAGCTTGATCTATCTACAACTACACGATTGGATCTTTGTTTTGTTGTCAGCTATCTCTCTCGGTTTTTATATAAACCAAAACTCATTCACTGGGGAGCAACAAAACGAGTTCTAAGATATGTCAAAGGAACTCTTGACTTTGACAATCTATATCAGAGAGTTGCAGATTTCAGATTGATTGGCTACCTGACTCTGATTGGAGAGGATTTGTAGATACTCGACGATCTACCACTAGATATATCTTCTCTTTCGGTTCAATAGTTGTTTCTTAGCAAAGTAAACTTTAGCCTACATTGTTGCCATCTCTTCTACTAAAGCGGAATACATGGCTCTTTGTTAGTGTCGATTGCAATGCAATATGGCTTCATCAGATTCTAACTGATTTTCAATTTCTCCAGAGCTATTGGTACACCTCTTTTGTGATGATAATCAAGGTATTGCAAAGATGGTGAATAATCTTGTCTATCATGCCCGCACTAAACATATTGAGATTCATCATCACTATATTCGCTAGTTGGTTGATTCCGGTGATATCTCTCTTCATTTTTGTCCTTTGGATCAGCCTGCTGATGTAATGACTAAACCTCTTGGTCCTTTGTTGTTTGTCAAGTTTAGAGATAAACTTGGTGTTGTTTCAAGGTTAGTCATTAAGGGGGTGTTGAATATATATAATGAACCATACGGTTCTGGACAGGTAAGGAGTTGTAACTAATAACTAGTTGTAACTATCCCTCCTAGAATAAGTGCACTCTGCCTGTTATCATTTAAGTAGTGCAGTTTGCCTTCTCAAAATTCTCTTTGCTTCTCCTTCTGCTAACATCGTGCTACTCTGAATTCACTTCAAAATGACAGTTTGGAATGCTTTATGAACTTAGAATTAATGTAGTTTGCTGTTGGAAACATAAACATAAAGTGAAACATGAATGAAAATCAGTAAACATAAACCAAGGAGCAGCAAGGATGCAGATTTTTGGTTTGGAAAACGCCGAAGGTGGGGAAAAATCGGATAGAAATGGCAATTGCCAAGCTTCCTAATCTTCTTATGGTCAAAGATGGAATATAAAGAGATCAATAGAACAGTACAACAAGCATCGAGCCATCTTGCTCACTCAACTCCTCTTTGCTCCTTCCCTTCAATCCTTTCTACAACCAACTGAACACTAATTTTGTCACTCACACTCCCAATGATCTCTTCTAATGATTTGTTCCTCCTCTTAACGTGCTCAACAATGTCTTTTCATGCACCAAAGAATTCCCAATTGTTTTAGAACTAAAGAGAAGGCGTCCCCTGCCGTTACCATACTAGTACGGTCACAATGGGTGAAACTGCCGGTATCTACAGATCAGCCGTTTTGAAATCGGCACGGCAGTTACAGTACCACTGCTCTGCAGATATAATAAATCTTTTTTTGAAGCCCTGCTGCTGACTGAGACTGTGTTTGCTTTGGTTGGTTAATTAAGCAGATTGTCTTCCCTGATCCCAATGGACTAAACCATATACCTAAAATCTGTGTAAACCTATGATAAAATTAGAATTTAGGTAAACAACTCTAGGATGTTTGGATGTGCTAGTGGGACAAAATAAAAATTGCGGAATTAAGAGCTATCTGGAAATTATATTAGAATGTTTGGAATTGCCACATATATCTCAAATATACGACCTTTTTCTTATGGTCATATGATACTTATAAAACATGATTTCATATTTTTTTTAGTAACTGTTTTACTATAAAAGTGCAGTTGCTACTGGTTTGTCATGCTTGAGAAACTCCAGGAGATTTTGCAGAGGTAGAAACTGATTTTCTACTAGGCCAAAGATGCATTTTTGAGCTAATTAGTAATAAAAGACAGCAATTTATTAGATGAATCTATATATGAAATTGGCTGTTATCCTATTTCTATGTGGATATCTGCCCATAACTGATGTGAGCTATTCTCTTATGTGATTAATGTTTCTGCCCATATTTAAACAAAATAACAATTTTAATGCAAACGAAAACCTTCACTGATACCCGAAAGTAAATGGGTTCAGGGGTGGTTGTTTGGTTTGGTACACAAGCCATTTCCAGGTTCTGTAAGTATGCCACCTCCTGATTCTAATATGTTGGTGATCTTATTGTTGAAGATCAATTTCCAATCACACTTATACTGAAGATGCTACGTGATATTATTATAGGAATGTTCTGAAGTGGATGGAATGATGATGATGTTTCTGTACTATTTTTCTTCTTGTGTTTGAGAAAAGGTTATAATTCTCACAGAAAATCAGATTCTACTATATTATATGGATTAATGTATTCACATTTGTTATTGCTCATCAGGATCTGGGAAGCCTTTGCTCTCATTTGATGAGATAGAGGAGGGACAGAAGGGAAAAAAGAAAGATGAAGCGAGGCCTGTCACATATTCATATACTTTCTTCCATATTATTTTTGCTCTTGCCAGCATGTATTCAGCTATGCTTCTAACCGGTTGGACAAGCTCAACTAAAGACGGTGAAAAACTCATTGACGTTGGTTGGTCATCAGTTTGGGTGCGTATTGGTACCGAGTGGATTACAGCTGCTCTGTATCTTTGGTCTCTGATTTCTCCCATAGTATTTCCTGACAGGGAGTTTGTGTGACATTCCACTGGGCACTGTTAAAGCTTTAGCGGCATGATATAGTAAGACAAGAATTAGAATCTCATATATGAAATAACTAGAGAAGGCCCATCTAGCTGAAGCATCTTTTCATGGAACAATATACCCATCCCATTTCGTTTATACGAGTCTTATTCAGACCTCTAATTTACAGGATTCATATGCTATATCTGGATATTTTAAGATTGTAAGCTGTTTTGTTTGAAGTACGGTTGTTTTTTTTTCCAAATACAAGATACATGATTTCCCTAGGTTCTGAGTGTTCATCATTAATCTTTGAGAAATATATATATATTTCAATTTGCTTTATTGTTGGGAATTATATTTCTTTTGATTCTATGTTCTGTGGGTTGTTATTGAGCTATTTTCAAATGCAACCTTTTCCTCGAGTGCATTTCACAAAATCAATTTAATAATGTAAAGGTCTGTGATGTTTTCCATGAAATTTTCTAGATAAAGTTTTATGATTTATCGTTGGAACAAATGGCTTCACACTTCAGCTCTATTCTTGTTTTGTAATTGTCAATCTAAAACAGATTTTTGTAAAACCCAAGCAATGTGGGGTTAGGACTGCAAATAGGAAGCATTAGTTTTCTTCCCATGTTAGTCGTACCTTGGTTTGTTGGGATGCAATGTTTTTGTAATAGAGTGATGTGAAATGATTTTATCAAAAATAAAATAAAATTACTATTGTAAAATGTATTCACTTATTGCAAAAATCAAAAAGAAATTTGACTTACGATCCCCACAAGTAATTATAAACTTGGGGGTTTTTGGAGAGGGACATGAAAGTAGTTTTATCTTGGTCTTAAAATAAAAAAAGAAATTTAATCGTCTTCCAAGTCTCTTTGTTTCAAAAGCCCTCCTAAACTTATGTAAAATCCCAGCCTGTCTGATGCTAACTAATTTGTTATTACATGCTGCCTTCGGGTTCAAGATAAATGTTTCCCTATGGGACTGACGCGGATGTCATAGACATTCTGGGGACATAGGACATCCCTCTGTGTCCTCACACTCCCATTCTTTCTGCACTTTTCCCCCTCCCAAAACTGTGTCAGATTTCTTTTGGTGTCCTGAAGACATTTTTTTAATTAGGGGGTTACCTGGCGACGCCCTCATATCACTAAGACATTGAGAGGGCGTAGGCTTAAAAGCTAAGACAAAATGCACCACAGTACACACGTATGCATGGGCAGAAAAAAATCAAAATTTCGTTTCTTTATTTTAATAGAAGCCATTGAAATCCATTTCATTGCTGTCGCTGCAGCAGGATTGATAGGTGGGTGGACAAATGTGCAGAATGCAGATTCAAATTGCAGTAAACTAAAATTACTCAATCATGTGTTTTTAACCTTTCAACACGCAAGTTGAAAAACTATGCAAGTATTTTGGCAGGAAATGAATAGGATGCATATGGCATGCATTTTGTCCAGAGAATAGCCACTTCCCATTGAGAGATGCCTCCCCTTTGTATATCTAGATAGAAAGAAAAGGTTTTAGATGGTGTTTGGCCATTTGTATGTGCATTGTGAATGCTCAGCAAAATTGGTATGCTCATACAATTATCACTTTTCACTTATTAGCGATGCATGGACGAACATAATATAGTAGTGCGGCACTTTTCTATCAGGTTATTTCTTGTGTTATTGTATTATAGTTTTGTTAATGATTAAGTTACTCTAGTCGTTTAGTTTTAAGTCTTGGTTTCTTTTTCTGAGAGAAGAAAAGTGGTATTTGTAAAGATGCAATATATTTATTTTCAAGTCGAAAGAAAAACAATCACGGTAAAAAAGTGGTGTTTTAGGTTTTATTACTAGCAATCACCTGTGTATAATGCAATGTGAACGTCGAACGGTATATGTTATTTGATTTAGAGGGATAGTTATTACTTGTGTAATTGATGTTGATAATGGGTGTGATTGAATTTGTCAAGTGTAGGAATATAGATGAACCACTCTATTACAAGTTTGAATTTGTCAAGTTTGTAATAAGAAATTGTCTTTGATTCCCTCTCGAAATAGGGGGTATGGGAATATGTAATGGGTTGGAGGGATCCCAACATGGGTCGTTGTATCAATCAAATTTGACAACAACAAATAAAGGTAATGTTGGTGGTGGCATTGATGCGTCGTAGACATTGTCGGTGATTTTTCCTGTAGAACCATTTACGAGGCCTATGTCAACCCAAAAATTTACAATGCGGAGGCTTGCTTGGATTGTGGATGCGGAGATGTTGAATGCTTTGAAACACCGGTAGGGGCGAGCAGAAGGAGAGGTGAGGGAGATGTGGTTGATGCTGTTGTGAATGAATTCGTATTTTATGTATCAAAAATTATTTTTCTGTGCTAGTTGTTCCTTGAATTATCAATCTTAGTGGAGGTAGAAGATATTTGTTTGCTAAATGGTGTAGTATGGTATCAAGAGTGAAAGATCCCCAATGGGTCTCTCTCACTTTCTAATGAATTTTAAATCACTTAAAAATGCCAAATGCAAATTTATGATTGTTATGGCAATCACATTAATGCAAATCTGAATTTATTTAAAGAAATGCGACTAGGGTTTGAGATGGATCTCAATGCAAATATCACTCCAACACTATACTGCCAATCCCAAATGATTACTAGTATTTTTAGAAGTCAAATCATTCAAAAATCAGATTTTATTGCAGCCAAAACAACTCAGAAATCAGATATGAAATTTGATTATTAATTTGCTTGAAACCCTTAAAATATTACTTCAGAAAAATGTAAAATTATAGCGATCTGGTTTACAATAATATGGAGAATATTTGACAAATATTTTTGAAGGAAATACCTCTTGAAATGTTGCCAAAACCATCCACAATAAGTCGACCCAACTGCTGTCATAAACCATTGAAAACACCTTCACAACAAAGTTGAAATTAACTTGAAAATCTGATTAAGAATGCTGGAAATTTCTGAATGAAATCCCCTCTCAATCCCTTGGGGTTTTCGTCCGCAAGAGATGAAATCCACAAGGGTTTTCGTCCTTGGAATTTCTGATAAAAGCTAAGAGCTCTTAACAATGCAAAATCTGATAATAAAAATCTGGATGATGCCTAAGCAAGTCGACTTGCTCATATAAAGGGAAAACAGCCCAAAAAGCACCTCTAACTCAGCCAATAATATTCTTTCTTTCCCCTAGGCTGGTCGCATTTTTCCCTATGGGCCATATGACACATTTCCCTATTTATGACTCCCAAGAGCAAGTCGCATTTTCCCCCATAATACAATTAAATTTAATTGTATTTTGACATTGACATTTTTATTTTATTAATAAGCTTTATTATTTATTATATGTGCAACTTATAATGTTATTTTAAAAATATTTGCACAATATAATAAAATAATAAAAACTTAGTCACCCTAGATACCTCCTTTGGCCGTCGGGTAGACAAAAAGGGCCAAAGGTCTTCGTCCTAGCTCATTTGGAAAGAGGGGACATTACAGTCCTCCCTCCTCGGAGTTGCTTTGCACACAAGAAATCGCAGATAGCGCGGGCGCGAAGAATAGACTCACCCTCCCAAGTGGCATCCTCCAAAGGTAAGTCTTTCCAACGAACCAGGTACTCTCGAATCACCTTGTTCCGCAACCTCCTCTCTCTCCAATCCAGAAGCTCCTCAGGAACCAAATCCAATCTCCCCTCATCATCCAATGGTGGTAACTCTACTGAAGAAGTCACATGCTGCCCTAATGCCTTCTTTAAGCAAGACACATGAAAAACATTGTGTATCTTACTTTCAGAAGGTAACTCCAACTCATAGGCTACCTGTCCAACTCTCCTCACCACCCTGTATGGACCATAAAAACGAGGCTTAAGCTTCTCTGCTCCACTCTTCTTAAGAGTACTCTGTCTGTAAGGTTGAAGTCGTAAAAAGACCATATCTCCTACCTCAAATGACCGCTCAATCCTGTGTCTGTCTGCATACACCTTCTGCTGATTTTGGGCTTGTTGCATATTATCCTTAAAGGTCTTAAGGATATCCTGGCTGTCTTGTAAGCACTCTCGAGCCTTAGGAGCTCTACTATCTCCAAACGCCATATCTACAAAGGATCTCGCATCATATCCATACAAAGCTCGAAAAGGGGTCATACCGATGGACATATGGTACATAGTATTGTAGCAATACTCGCACAAATAAAGTTGCTTAACCCATGCCCTTTGCTGTCCTAAAACGTAGTTGCGTAGGTACCCCTCAATCCGCTTATTCACAATATTACCATTCGCCCGCCCATCTGTCTACGGATGATAGCTGGTGCTCGGAGTCAACTCAGTGCCTGCCAATCTAAAGAGTTCCTGCCAAAATGTGCTCATAAACATGCTATCCCCATCGCTGACAATATTCTTCGGAAGCCCATGCAACCTGAATATCTCCCTAAAAAATAAATCAGCCACCTGTGGTGCCTTAAAACTCGTGGGAATAGCAAAGAAATGCCCGTACTTAGTCAACCTGTCAACTACTACATAAATGCGATCATATCCCTGCACAACTGGTAGTCCTGTAATGAAATCCATCGATATACTCTCCCACCTCTTCTCTGGAATAGGTAAGGGCTACAATAAACCTGCAAGAAAAGTATGCTTGGACTTGTTTGTTGACAAGTCACACACTCTCGAATATACTGTAGAACATCCTCCTTGAGGCCCTTCCAAGAGAACCTCTCTCTAACCTACTGTATGTCTTGAAATAACCTAGATGTCATGCTAATGGTGCATCATGGCGTGCATGTAGAACCTTGCCCTTAAGCTTAGATTCAGGTACCAAATAAATTCTACCCTTATAATAAATTAAATTAGAAATTACCTGGTAACGCTCATCCTGAATTTTGTCATCCATGATCTCACATGCCAAGGTGTTCTTCGAATACTCGACCAACAATTGAGACTTCCAATATGTAGAAATCTCACTCACGGAATATAGGACAGCAATATGGGGCCTCCTCGAAAGTGCATCAACCACTACATTCTTCTTCCCTTTGACATACTCGATGTCAAAATCATAGGCCTGGATCCTGCTGACCCACTTCTGTTGCCTCTCGTTGAGTTCCTTCTGCTCCAAGAAGTACCTCAAGCTATTGTGGTCAGTTCTTACTACGAACTTCCCACCCACCAAATACTGTCTGAATTTCTCCAATGCATGCATGATGGCGAGCATCTCCTTGTCATAGGTGGAATACAACCTCTCGTTCTCCCTCAACTTCCTACTCTCGTAGGCAATGGGATGACGATCCTGCATCAAAACTACACCAATACTTGAGCCCGAAGCATCACACTCCAAAATGAATGGCCTAGAGAAATCTGGAAGGGCTAGGACTGGACATGTGCTCATCACCACCTTGAGCTTCTCAAATATCACCTGTGCCTCATCTGTCCATCTGAATGCTCCCTTTCGTGTGAGATCTGTCAATGGTGCTGCAATATCTGAATAGCCTCTCACAAATCTCCTATAATATCCACATAGCCCAAGGAATCCCCACAACTCTGATATGTTCCTAGGTGAAGGCCAATCCTGCATAGCTTGTATCTTCTCTGGTGGACCTTGACCCCATTGGCCCCAATGACATGCCCAAGATACAATATCTCAGTAAGTCCAAACTCGCATTTGGACATCTTAGCAAATAGAGACCGAGTCTCCATAATACCAAGTACCTCATCTAAATGCCTCAAGTGATCCTCCCATGTCCTGTTATAGATCAAGATATCATCAAAGAAAACTAGCATGAATTTCCTCAACTGCCTGTTGAAGAGATGGTTCATGCATGACTGGAAAGTGGTAGGTGCATTAGTGAGACCAAATGGCATCACCAAGAACTCATAGTGCCCGTAGTGACATCTGAATGTTGTCTTGAGGATGTCCTCCTCTCGAACACGAATCTGGTGGTACCCTGATCGAAGATCAATCTTCGAAAAGTAAATGGCCCCATGTAACTCATCCAAAAGCTCATCAATACGAGGGATAGGATACCTGTTCTTGATTGTTTTCTTGTTGAGAGCACGGTAGTCAATACACATCCTCATCGTCCCGTCCTTCTTCTTCACCAACACCACCGAAGAAGCAAATGGGCTAGAACTAGGACGGATATGCCCCATATCAAGAAGCTCCCTGATGGTCCTCTCTATCTCATCCTTAAATTTCTTAGGATGACAATAGGGTGTAGTGATCACGGGCTTAACACCCTCCTCCAACTCTATAACATGCTCAAACCCCTATCTGGCGGTCTACCTAGAGGAATGTCACCAAAAACCTGCCCATGCCTATCCACTATGGTCTGAATATCTATATGCAACTATTGTCCACCATCTGAAGAAGATTTGGATGAAATGAAACATTGGGCTGCCCATGCAACCTCTCCATGACTGATGATAGACTCCATCCGATGTGTTGAAACAACTCTAGGCCCACCATCTGAAAGAGTTCGTAGCACAATCTTCTTCCCATCTGTCATAAACTCCAACTCCATCCATCTAAAATCCTGCACATATCTCCCAAGAGACTGAAGCCATTGAATACCCAAAACTACATCTATCTCTCCAAGTCCAACTATGTAGAAGTCATTTGTCAATGTGTAGTCCCCTAGCTGGATACTAAGCGTGAAATCCGTCTAGTGCAACTCAAAGCAAAGCCATCTGCCACTCGTACACTGAACCCTTCAAACTCCTCAACCTGCAATCCCCGCTTCATCACAAATCCCTCATCAAGGAAATTGTGTGTAGCGCCACTATCAATCAAGCAGACAACTCGTTGGCCCTTAAGTACTCCTTTCAAATGAAAGGGGTGGTACCTAGGGACTCCAGAAAGTGAAGCAATAGTACCTGAGCCTGATGTCTCTCCCTCTCCAAGCTCTACCTGGGGCTGCTCCTCATGTGCACCGTGATCATCATCGTTGTCCTCTGTATCTGTATCTGGTTGAGACTCTGCCTCTACATCTGAAATAACCTCAATAAGATGCACCTTGCCTTTTCCAAGGCAGTTGTGTCAGGCTCCCAGTGGTCCTTGCAATGAAAACAAAGTTTCTTCCTCCTCAACTCATTTCGAGTCTCCTGATCCATCCTAGGAGGGGGAACACTCTTGTCTTTGATTAGTGGAACATTGAAACGGTTTGGAGCTCGTGAAAGGCTTCTTACTAGGCTGGTAAGAAGTGGGAGATGTCTCCAAATCTAATGTTGTATGAATAACATCGTGTAATGTCTTAGGCCTAAGGGCCTTGACCAATCCTCTTAACCTATCATGCGGACCCTCAATGAAAAGCATCACCACACGCCTCTCGGGCATCTCGACACCATTACTGCAATCCGTTGAAATTCGTTGATGTAAGAATCAACGTGCCCACTCTTTCGTAGTTGTTGCAAATCCTGCAACAAAGTTCCACATCTTTGCGATCAAATCGTAATCAACTTCTCACTAAACTCCCTATATGACCATAGTAGGTCATGTGTCTATGTGATAAGCCCATGGTGCCACCAATCGTATGCCACTCCCTCTAGGTGTAGAGTAGCAAAGCCTGAATAGCCTCATTGTTAGGAAATAAGAGATAAAATATGCGGAATAATCCCTTACAGAATCGCAACAGTAGAAACTAATATGCAGAAATTATTACAGATCTGAAATAAAATTGCAGAATAAAATAACACAACACAAGGAGACAATATTTAACGTGGTTCACCCAATTTGGGCTACGTCCACCAAGAATCACTTGCTCAGATTTTATTACAAGCCACCACTCTCTCAATACAATACCTAGATCTGTTTGGAGCTATGCTCAACAAACTCTATAGAATTCACAGCCGAATTCAAAACACATCTGTAATGTTTTTCATACATCTATCATATGCATAAAACCATATAAATAGACAACTACTTAAGCAGTTTTACAAAACCGTGGGTATCAAAACCATGGGCAAAACTGTCCCATAAACCTATGGGTCAAAAATCTCGCCCATATGAGAAGAGCACGTTTCTCGATATGTCGGGTGCATTTTTCGAGGCCAAAAAAATTTACACCTAAAAAAAAAAAAATTTGGGAAGCGCCCGAACCCAGCGAGGATACATGAAAGGTGTACAGTACTCTTAGTGTACAGTCTTCAACACTTTCACACATGAAAACAAGCTCCACAACCTAACACTCATGCTCCTGCATAGGTTTGAGAATGAGGTATGTATCAAGCTTGTGAATCCATGCCTTAGTACTAATCTTTCCACTAACATCAAAAGTGGAAAGGGTCACCTTGTTGGTAACCTACTTGATCTCTGTTTCGTTGGGCCCTAGGTCTCGTACTTGTCAGCTCTCAAGCTCTCTCTCCTCTAAATACAAGTACTAGTTAAGGGGAAAGGCATTCCATACCTCCTCTCGTAATGTTCTCCACTCATCATGAGTGCCATCACATTATCCGAAAGGACCGTGCCCTCAAGTGGGTCTTCCACTATTGGTGGCTCCTCCTCTATAGGAAACTAGGTGCGTGCATAGGTCTATTCGCGGTCCTTGTGTATCTCCTCTCTCCTCGTATGTCTCCTATCACGGTGAGGGGAACCTCTCACGCTACCCACCTCTGTAGGTGCCCTACTATGCCTTACGTGGCTACGGCTGCGATGCGTGATCTTTCCCTTCTATCATGCCTATTTCTTTGTCTATCCATAGTCTCCATCATCTGTCTCATTGTTTGTATCATACCTCACGAAAAGAAGATTCGGTCAACTTGCTCTTTACGTGGAGGAGTGTGTGATCCCTCTCTCCCGGCCATGATTTACGTACTTATTCTCTCGTAGCCAAATCTACTAGAATGCGACCACCGCCTCCTTGTATGATACCTATGTGGCCCAACTTCTCTAGGTTGCATCAAACAACCCTCTAGGTGGGAGGATCGTTGCTCTGATACCACTGAAAGATCCCCAATGAGTCTCTCTTACTTTCTAATGAATTTTAAATCACTTAAAAACACCAAATGCAGATTTATGATTGTTATGGCAATCACACTAATGCAGATCTGAATTTATTTAAAGAAATGTGACTAGGGTTTGAGATGGATCTCAATGCAAATATCACTTCAACACTATATTGCCAATCCCAAATGATTACTAGTATTTTTAGAAGTCAAATCATGCAAACATATTTTATTGCAGCCAAAACAACCCGAAATCAGATTATTACTATGCTGAAACCCTCAAAATATTACTTGAAAAATGTAAAATTACGATTTGGTTTACAATAATATGGATAATATTTGAAAAATATTTTGAAGGAAATACCTTTTGAAATGTTTCCAAAACCATCCACAATAAGTCGACCCAACTAACTGTCATAAACCACTAAAAACACCTTCACAACACTGCTGAAATTAACTGGAAAATCGATTAAGAATGCTTTGGAAATTTTTGAATGAAATGCCCTCTCAATCCCTTGGGGTTTTCATCATGCAAGAGATGAAATCCACAAGGGTTTTAAATCCTTGGAATTTCGATAAAAGCTAAGAGCTCTTAACAATGCAAAATCGATAATAAAATTATGGATGATGCCTAAGCAAGTCGACTTGCTCATATAAAGGGAAAATAACCCAAAAGCACCTCTAACTAAGCCAATAATATTCTTTCTTTCCCTTAGGCTAGTTGCATTTTTTCCCTATGGGCCATATGGCACATTTCCTATTTGTGACTCCAAGTACAAGTCACATTTTCCCCATAATACAATTAAATTTAATTGTATTTTGACATTGACTTTTTATTTTATTAATAAGCTTTATTATTTATTATATGTGCAACTTACAATGTTTTTTAAAAATATTTGCACAATATAATAAAATAATAAAAACTTAGTCACCGTAAATACCTCCTTTGGCCGTCGGGTAGACAAAAGGGTCAGAGTCTTTGTCCCTAGCTCATTTGGAGCGAGGGGACATTACAAAGAGCTAGTTGTTCTAAAGACAAAGGTAGTGTGGCCTATATGTCGGTGTTAATTATGTTTGACTTTTCTCTCTCGATGAATGATGAACTAGTTATCTGCAAATCAGGTGGAACGTCAGGTATGTTCCAATTATTGTGTATGTTGAAATCTCGTTTCCCCAACATTTCAAGACTGTCAAGACCCGTGTTGTTTCTTGAAAGAAGTTGTGTGAAGACCTGACATTCATGCAATGGTTTGTGTTGAATACTGCATTCAACCTTAGAGTCGAACTAACATCTGTAGCATGTCATGTGTCTGTGGTAGTGCGTAAAACATGCCACTGGTCTGTAGTTGTGCTTGAATAGGTCCCAAGTGTCATTGATGTCATGTGGGGTTGAGCCAAATTTGGAGGCAATATTTCTAAAAGGCTTGTATAAAAGGAGTTATGACCAATAGAAAAGGTCATAGGACGTTGAATCTTGAGCTGGGACATCCACAAATCTTGGGTGGACCCGAACAATTGCTTGACTTGATCGCAGTTTCCATTTATCACCTTTATAGTTCTTGTTGTAGCTCCAATCTCGAGCAACCTGAATAAGAGGTAGGTGTTCCATGGTTGCAAGGTGAACTCTATATGCATCCAAGAAAGTGGTTGTTTCTTGTACATCAACGTCACTTTCAACGACACGTCTCAAGATTTTTTTCCAACATTTAATGATACAAATGAATGGTTGCACATAACAAGTGGTAATTTTTGCAGCATGTGGCATGTTTCTTGTGCACTTATGTCATGTTCAACAACACTTTTTGTGAGCATTTTGCAGATTGCAATATGTGATGGAGAATCCGCATCAACATCTCTTGAAAATATGGATAGTATTAGGTTTCTGAACGTTTGAAGCATATTTTGCAATATACTTAAGAACTGCATGGTGGGAAAGTATCGGTTAGCAATCGACATTTGCTCTCCATATGGATATCATAGCTTGATTGTGGATGTTCAATCTATCATCGTTTCTCGAAGGGAGGTACTTAATTTTCCCATCACTTTCAATGAACAAGGATGAAGTAGGTTACGGGGACCAGGGGGCATTGTACTTGCACTGCAATTGTGATTGCTTTTTACACAAGCATGTCTGCTTTGAACATTTAGTGTGGTGTTGAACACAATTAAGCAATTCTTCAAGGTCCACATGTGGGGAGGATGATAGAATTTGTGTTGTATTTAGCAAACAAGGGTCGTCTAGGAGTGACCTGCGAACAAAATCCAAGTGGTTGCAAGCCAAGAGGGGGTTCCAGGTAGACACGAACTTATTAAAGTATTGTTTTTCGCCTCAATAACTGTTGTATCCTCCCAGTCCATTGCATCAACTTTAGGGGCGTTCTCAAGCCATAATAAACTTTGGACATGTGTGGAGCCTCTATGTTGCCATTCATACGTGCGAGATGAGGGAACATAAATATTAGCTATGTAGTTTGGAACAAATAAAAAAGTAGATTTTATTACCTGTACCAAAAGTCTACTGCTCCAAGTTCCTTCTGCAATATAAACATGTTTGATATTCTTTTTTTTCCTATGGGGTGTATTTCCAATGTTTTTACTGCTTTTGGTAGGTCCTTCTGGCCTCTTCTCGAACCGTTCAGATCCTTTGACCTTTCATTTGACATTTGATATGGCTGATTGAAGTTCTTTCTTTTTATTGTTCAAGTACCATCACATGCAAAGTCCAGTGATTACCTCCCTCCTCCTTTTAACGTAGATACATCTATCTGCAAAAGAAATTTACTGAATTGATGCTTTTATATTGAACCCTTGTCTCCTTGCACTTGTGCATGGAAACTATTGAGCACTACATGACTAATGCAGATGCAGTAATGATTTTATTTGGTAAATAAAATGATGTTTTTTTGCTGCTTTTTAAGATGTAGCTTTGCGAGTAAGATGAGCCCCTGTTTTGGGATTGATACATCCCAAATTAAAGCAAAAAGCAAAACTCAATATTGGATGGAGTACATGTTGCTTGGGAATTTACTTATCTTTTGGGCTCAAAATACCTTATTTTAACAATAATCTTAAATGGCAGTATGTTATGTTGACATGGGATTTGAAAGTTTAATATATAGTCGTGAACTCAAGCACACTAAGCTACAATCTTATTGATAAGCCTAATCAGAAAGTGTGAGAGAGGCATGCACCTAGAATATTGGGCGGTTTCCAATTTGACATAGTCACGTGAAGCAGCCATGAGGCCCTTTCCCATAGGGGACACCTTCGACGTAATTACTCGTGGAAGCCATCAATTTAACATAAAATACATTGCTTGGGTTGTAGTTGGGTTAATTCCACATTGGTAATAATTACTTATGGAAGCCAACAATTTAACATAAAATACATGATTAGGTTGTAATTGGGTTGATTCCATATTGATAATAATTGTGAGGGATAATTTATTAGGCAATATATACTTCAAATACTTGACCCAATAGAAAAAAAGTTAAAGATGAAACCCTGAATTGGGCGAATAATATTTAAGGTGGTTATATACTAAAATAGGTACATTTACCTTGTCATTATTATAAAAATATGAATACATTATTGAATAGTCGTTATTATAATAAACACACAATAATAAATAATCTAATGTATAGTGTTTTATAAACAAATATCCCATATAAGAGTATTAAAAAGTCCAACAAAAAAACACCAAATGGGATAGAGGAGTGATTCAGTGAATGCTAATAACAAAGTAGTTTAATCAAAGAAAATGTGGGACATCACGTGACTAAAGTGGACATCAACTCACTAAACTTGAGCACTTCTTTGATAAGATTAAAGATATCATTTCTCACGGTAGACTCCACCTGGTCGGCGATTCCATCGTTCCATTTGGACCACCAGCTCGTCAACACGCACTCCCATCTCATCTTTTTATTTTCCTCCATCACTCTTGCAATACATATTTTATAATCCTCGGTCACGTACGTCTCCGCTTCCTTATACCGTATATTCGTAATTTCATACTGGCTCGCAGGGTCTAAGACAAGCAGCCCGTCACGGGTTTGATTCCTCCACCCATCTTCCACCCATTTAACCATTTCTTTCTGTATCTCCATCTCTTTTTCGTGCGACATAATCCCCAACCTAAAATCAGGTGTATCTTTCCCCTCCCTACAGAAGCTTACAAAATCGTGTCTCCTCTGCTCCCTCCAAACTCTACTTATCTCTGCCTTCTCCTCCGACGTGGTGGACGAAACAGGAGCAACATATGGATTTAACTTTCTCGCGGAGCGAAAATTCTTCAAGTATCGTTCTCGTCACAGAGTATCTATCAAGCAATCTGAGGCTTCCTTAGCCGATTTCTTGGCCTTTTCTGCGGCAGCCAAATTCGCGGCATGAAATTCGATCTTCAACAGACATCACCGGTAGGCTCTTTGAACATCATCGACAAATGCTTCGATATCCACGCCCAAAACCTGCAAAATTAACTATTTTCTTTCAAGATCTTCAATTTCAGTAGCTTACCTTCAGAACATCTTTAGGATCCGAGATTTGTACCTAGAAATAGTCTTGGGAGGAAAGAATTCGTTGAACTTCACCGTTGTGCACAAACCCCTCCTTTCCCACGCAACGCATGGAAATATTGAACTGTTGGAGCCGCTTCTCTTCCCGATCTACAAAATGAATACTGATTTTCTTGCGGAAGGAGACCTTGACGTAGTGTAGCCTTTCCAGGTGAAGCTTGAGATCTGTAATGACCTTTTGTGAGCATGCATTGGAAAATCCGCCTATTAACAACTTTTGGCAGAGAAGTTCCTGAATATCCAAAGCATTTTCTCGCAACATCACGACTTGTGAGATGTTTTATGGAATCAACGATACTTTTCACGGCTTCTCTGGAATCGCCGCGAATTTGAAATTTGTGAAATTTCTCCGACTCGAATCTCATCAGCGAGGGAGGGTTCAGGATGGTGTATAGAGGTACGCTTTTTGACGGAAGTGAAATAGCAACAAACCAGGCCAAACATACCACGAACGAAGCCGAACATGCAGGTATCAAAAATCGTTAAAAATAGCCAGAAAATGTGAAAACGTCCAAACGACTGTCAAACCGTCAAATTTAACACAGTCGCAGAAATGTCTGCAAGGGCCTTTCCCATAGGGGGAACACCTTTGGCGTAAATATTTAGGGCACTTACAATTTAAGCCTTTTTTAATTATTAGTTTATCAGATCATAGTGATGATGATTTTAATAATTAAGGGCATTTGGCATACAATTAAAAAGTAAATTTATATTGTTTCATTTAACTTTATATAATTATTAATGTTTGTTGGTGAGAATCTTGGTGTGAGGGCAATATTCCAAGTGAAAGTATGAACAATTGTATTTACATTTGTAGGTGAACATAAGCAACAATCATCACGAGTAGTAGATAGCATAGTTGTATGTGTTGACATACATGTCTATTCATGTGATATGGTATCTATTCTTATGTCCACACTAGAAGGGGAATGTTATTAGTTAGTATGTATATGTATATTATGTGGTTATGTGTGAGTAATAGAGATTATAAAGATTTGTGGTAAGATTTGACTCCATGTTAATACAAGTTTAATATGTTTATATATGTAAGCTTCACCTTTTTTTGATTGAAAAACATCTTGTTATTAACCATACAAAGAAAGTATATTGCTAATCATACAAAAAGATGGGTGGTTTGGTAACACTTTCTAGAATGCCAAATTGAACTCAACTTTTTAAAATAATTAGTGAATTGTTTTATTGCGCTAAATTAAGTTGCTTACTTTTCACCCCAATATGCTAAAAATATCTCAAGGGCGTCTTAATGTCTCTCACATCAACACTCATTTTAAAATGAAAAACCAAAACATTTGTCAAGAAAAAGAGGGTTGCTGGGGGTAGGAGCCAAGGGTGAGGGGGTGCATTTTCATATACGCAGGATCATTGATAATATAAGATCCAATATTTATGTTTGCAATTTTGTATTCTTTTTCTAGTTTTTCACATTCATGTTTAAATTTTTAATGATCAAAGTTGAATGTTAAATGATAAATGGTAAAATTATTTAAATTTCATCGTTTTAAAGGATGTTTAAAAGTTTATTCATACAATTAAAATGATATTAAATATATTTTAATAATTCTCTTGTATTTTAAAGGTAAAGGTGGACACTAATTCAATGCACAAGAAATGAAACTCTCTCGTAGAAGTTCATAATAAAACCTCTTAAGATCTAATCAAGATATTGCAGAGAATGACCAAACACTTGAAAGAGAGGAATGAACACAATAATACTTAGTTCATTACAATCAAATGGGCTCCCATATATATAGGGAGAATATATCAACAATCTCAAAGAACAACTTTTGTCTTCTAATGTAACCTAGGTGAGGATAATTTCAAACCTCACAACCTAAATAATATAAAACAATATAACAATATAACAACTATGGTGGTTATATTTCCACCTCACATTTACCACACTCTTTTACATTTTACCATAGAAAATATTTACCATGTGTAGAACTAAACCTTAGTTTTCCTAACATCCCCCCCTTGCAATTCGAACATGGGGAAAACATCAAATTTGCACCGCCCTTTGCTTTCGTGATTAGGTGATTTTCTAATGGTTTACCACAAACCACAAATGATGATGGTTTTCAAGTGGTTTACCAACAACCACATCACGATGTGCCAGGAACATCCATCAACTCTCATCACATCTTTACTTTAGGAGATGACATAGGAAAACTAGCTCAACTTCACACATGAACACAAGAACACTGAAAACTGCAACTCGAAAACACAAAAAGAAAAAAATAAAATCACACTACAAACACACATCACCAAACCTTTGTGCGCGGCTTCGTCGATGGTGATTGATGAGAAGACATTGATTGTCCTCCAACCTCCCGTGCTCTCCGTCCTCCAAATGCTTCCTTAGAATAAGAAATCATTAGAAGTATACCCACATTCTTCTTGTATGGGTTCTTCCTCTTGATTGAATCCTCTTCTATGATTATATTGGCTTCGTTACTAAGCTTTCCATCAAGCACATCTTTAGCTCGAACTCGCAATATGTAGAAGTATGTCCCTTTTTCTTACAGTTCTAACATTCAACTTCTTCTTCATTTTTGGAGAAATTCCTATGCTTCCTTTTGATGAATAACACCTTTTCTTCTTTTACATCTTCTTTAGTTCTCTTCTCTTTTGCTAAAAGAGCAGATATCATATCATCTAATGTATGAGTAGGCATTTGTCCAAGGGTGAATACAACATTGCTATATTTTTGAGGCAAGCTATTCAAAAGGATAGCTTTTGCATCTTCCTTGTCAACTTCTGCTTCCACTTTTGCCAGTTGTCTCATAAGAGACCTCAATTCATTTATGTGACTTGACATGCTTATACCATCATTCATCTTAAATTTGAACAATTGTAACTTTAAAGAGAACTTAGCATTCATAACTTTTCCACCAAAAGTTTTATTTAAAAGTTCCCAAATTTCCCTAGATGGCTTTTCGAGATCTACATGATGAAGCTCAGAATCTGACATTGCAAGCCCTATTATGGCTTTGGCCTTATCATCTCTAGTTTGCCACTCTAACAATTTGCTAGCATCTACAGGCTCTTTTTCTTTGCCACTAACTATTCCCCAAATATTCTTATTCATCAGTTGCATTTGAATCTTCACTTTCCATGTATGAAAGTTGACTCCATTAAATTTATTTTGGTGCTACTAATGTCTCCATTGAAAACTCTTTTTATGAAATATTCTATATGCTAAAACAATATGACAAAATACTCACTTTTGATGATTTGTTGATAACTTGAGAACTAGAGCTTTGTTTTGCAAACTGTAAAATGCGTCAAAAAGTTGGTTTCTAGAGCTCTACAATGGTACTCGAGAATCACAAGGGATTGCTCAAGAATCACCGACAATTTATGTGCGAATTTCATAACAAACTTTCTTCATGTTTTTGTGTGCAACCTTCTTCATTTTCTCCTTAACATTCCATTTGCCTCTCTGGAACATCCAGACTTTGATACCAAATAATAAAACCTCTTAAGATTTGATCAAGATATTGCAGGAGGAGCCGAACACTTGAGAGAGAGGAATTAACACAATAGAAATAATCTTTATTACTTAGATCATTACAATCAAATGGGCTCCCATATATCTAGGGAGAATACATCAACAATCTCAACAACAACTTTTGTCTTCTAATGTAACCTACATGAGGATAATTCCAAAACTCACAACCTAAATAATATAAAACAATATAACAACTATGCTCATTATATTTCCACCTCACATTTACCTCACTTACCACACTCTTTTACATTTTACCAAAGCAAATATTTACCATGTGTAGAACTAAACCTTAGTTTTCTTAACGATTCACAAAGGGATCATTTAACAAGATTTACTATCCCGCCACACTCGGATTTAAACCTATGACATGCACGTGGCTTCACCGTTTTGGAGTTTTATATTTAATTTGTTGTTCCTCATTTGTCCCTATGTTGTCTCCAAACTTCGGGAATTTTTGCAATCTCGAAAACATAACATTGTAATGTAAAATTTACATTTGAGCACTAGTGTTTAGGCTTTTTATAGTTAATTTGTAGCTCCATGTTTGTGCTTGTAGATGCCTTAAATAATTATGCAAATTGTTTCAAATATCTATATTTCTCAATTTTCAATTTAGATACATGAAAACCTAACTTAAAGTTAAAAGAGAAGAAGACAAAATACTTGAACTTTTGATGCAAGTCCATTAAGCAATTAGGGTTTTGGCGGCCATGATTGTGTAGGAACGATTATAGGTGGCAAACAAATTTAGCAACAATTTTAGCATGGTGAATAGGGGTCGTGTGGAGAAAATGTGAGGTAATCTTCCCAGTCTTCTAAGGATGTTTGTTCAAGGATCTCCTTTTTCAACCCAACCACCTTTTTGTGAAGTTCATATATTGTAGAAAAACTAGATGGTCAAGTATTCAGTGATAAAAGAATTTTTTGCAGCCCTTAAATCTCTCTCTTTGTAATATGTCGGTTTGATGGATTCGGACAAAGTCTACCGAGCTTCATAAGTGGATTTACTTTAAGCTGGGTCAAAAGTTGTGATATTTTTCTATGTTCCAAAGGTTTTCTTATAGTTCGAGTTCCACACAAAGGACTACTGGAAAGAATTTGAGGAATGGCCCTGGTTTTGAGGAAGAGCGGGACTCCTCATTACCCCATGGTTTCTACATTTTAACCCCTCCACTATAGTAATATTCAAAATGCCGATTTGGGTCCGACTCCCAATTTCGCCCATTCCTTTTTAGCATCAACTTGTCATTCAAGATATTGGAAATACTTTGGACAAATTTTCAAATTCGGATGATGAGTTGGCGCGCAACTTATTTTCACATATGCCCAAGTTTGTGTGGCAATTGACCTCGATAAAGGCCTCCCTAACATGCTGATTTTAAGGTTGAGTAATTTCAAATGGTCATAGATCTTGGATTATGAAAATACAATGTTTAGGTGTCGGTTTTGTCATCAAACAGGGCATCTTCAGGAAACATGTCCTCGAGCACAAGGGCAACCTAATAGGAAAAAAATGCATTGAGTCAAACCTAAAAATAGGCAACCTTATGACTTTCCTCCTTCGGAAGCCAAAGTGAAAAGAATACATAAGATGTACACACCTCGAAAGTGGAGACAAAGAAAGATGAAGACACCAAAGTTTGTAATGAAGATTTAAATCAATGATTGCAAGCTCTAGACGAAGTGATGTTTGTGAAGGATCTTTTCTTGAGAGAGTTAGTTATAAAAGAACTTCTAGCATGGGGAACTTCTAGCATCTTTAATTGAAATTCACAACTTCACCCTACAAGTGATTGTCACAGGACCTCCTCCTAGTGGTTGGACTATGGTAAAAAGAAAGGATAAAAAGGCAAGACCGAGGTAATCTCCTTGTGATGGTTTTGTTGTTTTTTTATAGGTAAGGTGACCTCCTTCTCGAGGCCTTTGTTTGACATTTTGGGGTGTGACTCTTGCTACCCATGTTGCTTGTACTATTTTAATTTTGATTATTAAAAATGCACTTTTCAATAAAAATTCGATTCAATTCATATATTAGCTAGATTACGTACATTTAAATAAGATTATAATACATCTAATAACTTCTATGAAAGGTAAGAAAGAAAGATGAAACATGCATCTACAACTTTTCAATCTTTGATTCTTAGTGGAAGAAATATAATCGACACCTAACCCATACATTGTTAGTCTTCAATCAAAAATTAATTTATACATACATCTCAAAAATCATTTTGTGACATTTAATTTTCGGGGTTTTAAGTTTTGTCCAATAAAAGTTTTATCCTTGTAAATTTAATATATTCATTTTATCTTTTAATTTGTATCTTATTTGTATAGCTTCACTTAGAATGGCCATTGTTAACTTTTAGGTGATTTTGATAAATCCCCCTTTCTTTTTTGGCAATATTTTATTTAGTTGTCGTTTGGGGTATCTCAACATTTATCTTATTTAATTTAATTTAATTTCCACAGAAGGCCAAGAATGGCCTATGGAACATAAAAATACAAACCAAGAACCAAATCATAACGGGAGTGCCAAAACATCTCCTAGAAACAAGAAAAAAGGAAACAACAAATCAATCGCTAGAAGGTTGCGAGATCATGAAACCAATAGAAAGTGCGTTGTCTAACACATCTGGACCAGTTGTTTGCATATGAGATCTCTTAAGATTCTTGAAATCAGTAATGTGAAAGTAAGAACTGATATTTCTGTACTCATTTGTATTTGAGGACTACAATTTGAGTGTTCTTTCCCGAATTTGAAGTATTTGATAATACAATAATGTGTTATCAATTCAATATAGTATCATGTTTTCCGAAGTTTAAATATGAGTTCCTCTATAAAACCTACCTATATATCTTAAGCATTTGTGTTAAATTTAACAAATTACTATTCGTTTCATGAGAGATTTGATTCTTCTCATCGTGATGATGAGGATGATGTGTTTTTCGTTTTTAAAAATAAATTTTAAACCAACATATAAATTTAACTTCGTGAAAATTATGATTGCGTTTTTATTAAATAAATACAAACTAGTAAATTTCATCCTAGTGACACAATGGAGACACCGAAAAGGAGACGTAAAAAAGTTAAAAGTTGGAGGAGTGAAGGGGAAACATTACAAAGAGAAGAGGGGAGATGAAGAAGGGGATTGAGGGAAGAGAATTGAAGACAAGCATTTTGTCTCAGTAGCATTTGTTATTTTTGCGATGAAACTCTTTGCCATAAGAGGTTTGATTGGTAGAAGGTGTATTTAGCCTTGAGCTTTTTTGAGACATGGCATTATTGTGCCCAACCAATGGTCTCGAACCCCAACCCCTACGTGAAAGCTCTGACGTGGTGTTGACTTGCACGGAAGACAATCACAAGGTGATTGGGGTAGCCATAATGGCATCATCCGCATGTTTGAGCAGTCTCCTTCGACATTCCCGCAAGTATACTATGTGTTTACCATCATCGTCTGGCACCACATCTAATGTCAAAGACAATCCTCCAACAACTAAGCGGGTAGTAATTGTTTTGAAAAGTTAGATATTGCACCATTGCAAAGTTAGATATTATAATTGATACAAATGATTGTCCTATTTAATTTGCAATGTTTGTTGAGTATGAAATCTGTCTTAATAGCCAACAACCTAAAAGGCCTTACGGTTTTTCACTTTTGGGATTAATGCAATTACATTATTAGTTGTTTTAATTTAAGATAAAATTTAACACATATTGTAAGGTTGTTGAAAATTTGATAACTTCAAATATTATAAACAAAATATACATTGGGTTTGCTGAAAATTCGATAACATTAAATATTGCTAATCAAATACACATATACATTGAGAACAAAAGGGACATTAACTCCTAACACACAACGAATGAAATTTTTGTTTTGTTATAAAAACAAAAACACCACAACAATATTTACAAAATTAAACTTTCCACAAAGTTCAAAGATTCAAAAGACAAAACATGTGTACATATATCCATTGGCCCAAGAACTTATATAAATATTGTTTTATTCCATAATATAAATGAAAATGCGAAGTAGAGGATAATACTAATTTATCGAATGTTGAATCTAATATTGCACGTTTGGTATTTCGTATATATGATATTTAAGATGATGGGGATGATAATTATTTGGTTTATCATATTGATGGGATGGCACTACATTTAATGTCTCACGGCTATCCTCCAACATCTAAGCACAATAAAGAATTTGAAAAGAATGAGATCGTCATAGAGAAGGTGTTAGGAAAATAGTGTTTACATTATTAATATGGTTAGTATGAGTGAATAATAATTACGTGTGTAATTATTATCTAATAAATGGTAAGTTAGTGATTTGTTATATAGTTGTTATATAAACAACTAATAACAAATATATTTGTTGTATGAGTTTAACCACTGGTGTATTTAACATTTGGGAGAAATACGTGGGAGGAGTTGTTAAACCTATATCCTAAAATATAGGAAATATATTCCTATATATATATATATATATATATATATATATATATATATATATATATATATATATATATATATATGTGTGTGTGTGTGTGTGTGTGTGTGTGTGTGTGTGTGTGTGTGTGTGTGGTTTTTGTAATGTAAATGATATGGAGATTATTGATTATCATTCGTATATACCGCAACCCTCTCTGATCTCATTGTAAAATCTGCTATATACTTTTCATACGGTATCGGAGCGAATTATGTTCATGTAATGTGGCTTAGGTGTAAAGTGGATCCTCTATTCTTTTGGCGTAATTGTAGGTTTTCCGGTGATAGTCAATCGGTCTTCCACAAGTTCGAACCACCGTGCAATGCCCTCCTTACATATCTATTTTATTTTATTTGGGATCGTTGTTCCATTGAAGTAGATCCTTTGATCTAGCACTAGCCGTTAAGCATTACATTGATGCATCTCTAACATCTTTGAAGAGGGAAATTGGCTTGAATTTCACACGCACAAACTTTGTTTAAAAAAACCATAGCTTTCCACTCATTTTGTAAGGATTAGGGAACATCCAATGTAGCAAGGATGTGTCTACAATTCCAGACCTGCAACAACCATTCTTGAGCACTCCACAAAATAGCTAAGGCTCCATAGTTTGCCCCTTAATCGTCGACTTAGAGCTCCAAATGCATTCCATGTACTCACCGCTACATTAAGGTGTAGCTAGCTCAGGAGGTTCCCTCACTAGCTTTGGAGGTTCCTGTATTGGCTCCAGATGTTCCTTCACTAGCTCCGAAGGTTCCTTCACTAGCTTTGGAGTTGAACTTTAGAGCTCGAAGTTGAACATTAGAGCTCCAGAGATGGATATTAAAGACCTGGAGATGAATACTAGAGCTACAGAGATGAGCATAACTCCAGGGTGGTTTGAGAAACATTGTTATCTATTTTTGGAATTCATTATAAAATAGATATTTCCATAAGTGTTTTATTATTTGTAATATAAGGAATAATCAATATTCATTTTGATTCTCAAAAATAAAATAAGAAAGGCGAGGTTAGTAGTTAGATCTAGATGAGCTCTCTCCATATTTTGTGGAGATTGATGTTATATGTTGATAGATTGAAATCTTAGTTGATAAGATTTGATTGAGATGTATGCCTTAAAATAAGGAGTTGGTTGGAAGCATGAAATTATAAATGCAACCTCCCACACCAATGAATGTAACCTCCATTATTCTTGATTAATTCATTATGAGGTTCTGTTGCATCCAATTTGTAAATAAGTCTTGATTAAAATCCTCTTCTAAGGAATGAGTTGGCCACTCATTCCAAGGAAGATGGATCTATGTGTTTATGTTTGTTTTTCGTTCTGTAATTATATTTTTGTTGTCTTTTTCTTTGTACCATGTAATTATTCTTTTGGTGTATAGTTTGTTGTGAACCTGTAGGTGTTTTATGTGTTTATTATTTCTTTTCAATTCAAAAATTTCCTTTCCTACAAGTGTGACATTTAATTTCATGCAAGCGTGCCTTTCAATTCCAGCAAGTGTGCCTTTCAATTCCTGCAAGTGTATTTTCAATTTCTACAAGTGTGTCTTTCAATTCCTGCAAATTTGGATTTGGTAGAAGGGAATCTTTTGTCGAGATCTCTCTCTCCTATTGTGGACTACCGGGGACACCAACACTAGATTGACATTATTTAATGATGAGGATTAATAAACCCGTCACAGACATTGGAAACAACAACGTGGAGCATGTGGATTTTGATGATCTAAAGCGGAGGATGGAAGAAGGAAAACTCATTTGTTGACTTGAGTCAAAGTGCACATGAGGATTGTTGATCATGAAACATCTAGTTGAATCAATTGAAGGATTTCATGATGGGAACCATGGTTGCGGTGTATTCTCTATCTCCTCACCATTCTCCATTCAAGGGACGTGACAAGGAGTGCTCATATTCTTCAGGAAGGCATTTTCCATTCAGTCATGGTTTGGTGTCATCTTAAGAGGAGGAAGTGTTTCCATCGGAGGATTGCTATGTTTTCTTGGACGATTCTCAAGGATTTTCAATATTGTTCAATCCAAGAGGTCTCATGGTTATCGAGTTCGAGGCATGTGTGGTGTGAGTGCATTCTTCATGATGATTGCAAGGTGATTGTTTGCTCATGTGAGAGACAAGAGATCATGTTCGTGACAAGGAGTTGATTCGTGCAACCTACCATTGCTCATAGAGGTGAAGAGTTGAAAGAGAGATTTCAAGACAACAAAAGACGATCATTCCAGATAAGGTGTGGAGCATCATTTCTCAGTCCTAGACAAGTCATGCTCTGATCAGAGAAGTAGTTGAGGAAGGTCCTATTCAATTGCAACATTCATCTCTATAATGGGGGAAGAGTGGAACTTCGTCCTTGATTGTCTTCATTTGAGCACACTTTCTCTCTCTTCTTTTCTCTCTCTCTAGCATTCTATTTCTCCATTGAGGAGCAACTTTTGTAAAAGTGACTTAAGTCACTTAAAGTTTCTATTTCTTCATTGAGAATGCACTTTAAGTTGAAAGGTCACTTGGGAATGTGAAGAGCCATTGTTTCAACTATAAATTGTAATGCTCTCTCCATTCCAAAGGATCAATTTTTGCTCCCCTATAGCAAGTTGTATTTCCTCTATTTCTTGCTTAATGTATTCCTCTCTTTCTCAACTCCTACTCCAATAGAGCTTTGTAATCAATCCTACACAACCAAGGAAAGAAATAATCTTTTGATGAATATGATGCAGTTAAACTGTGTTAATTGTGTTTTTGTCTTACTTTGCATATTGGTGTCTTCTCGTTGAATCTGGAAATACTTCTGGTTTCATGATTAAGAAACTTAGTATCTATATTTATTACCCAAAACCCCTTTCTCCATTTCCCTTCTCTTGCTCTTACCTCACATGAAATTCTTCTTCTATTGACCAATCATATGAAATTGCAAATTACTTATTTATATGATGCATGCCTACTTTTCAAATTGGATAATTATTACCCAATCTTTCATTAGCAACATTTTTTCATTTTTTATGTAGTAACATTGAGACCAGTGCCATTTCTTCTCTTCAATTTTTTTCGAAGTCCTTTGTTGAAGCATCAATTCAAAATTCTCATGTTTTTGCTTTGTTGGGGATATGGTGGAGCCTTACCTTACCTTACCCCCTGAGGTGGCTTTTCCAACTTGAAGCATGTTTTAGATCCCAATGCAAATTTGGCATTCATCTTGCATTCACATTGCCTATGCCTATGCATTGTTCTTCCCATATTGTTGTTTGTAATTTCACATTGGCCAAACATAAATAAATGGCATGAGAAAGCATCTACTTTATCTTATTTAGCAAGTAATTTGGTTTACCATATGATCCACGCTTAGGAAGAAATGCCTTTGTACCATGTGAAGTATTGCAACAGGTTAATCACGCCAAGAGAGGCTTGCACCAAGTTTAAATTACAGCCATCTGACATTATATCAATAGGAGGAGACTTCATGGCCATCCTCAAGATTTACATGTTAGACCAGCAAGGCATTGCAGACTCAATAATTCAGATGGCTCACACCTATTACACACTTCTTCACCGTTCTGAGCATCAAAAGTGTTTCTTGAGAACAACAAGGTTCAACTCACCACTCAGAACCTCTCTTTCTCAGCTTCTTCATGTTATCTCTGTTGGAATGTTGCTATTCATTACTCCTTTTTTATTTTGTCTCTCTTTTGTACTCTCTTGCGTGTGCCACTTCGCTCCCTTTTTTCTTCTTTACATTGTATCTTTTGCAGTTGCATGGGCCAGTCTTGGCCTTTAGTGGACATTATATGTATCAAGTTAAACTAAATTAACTTCTAATGAATAGTTATGAGAAACAATGGCAAAAGTACTGCCAAGGCCCAGAATTAATTATTTTGTTATGGAAACCGGGACTAAATTACCAATGGATGGTGAAATCATATAATAATATTAGAATTGCAATGTCAATATACAATTTGGCATCTCAATGAAACCAATTTTTTATAGTTATGTTCATGCAGAGAGTGTTTACGACCGCAAATGCCTTACCAAGCATTCTGACCATTAAGCCTTGAAACCGACATTAAAGCAACAAGTCACTGCCAGTACACAAATGTAATAGGGATGTTCCTTTTAAGTAACAGTAATAATCAAGCACAAAACACGTGTCCATCTGTTGAAATAACATATAACAATTTCTTTCATCTTGGCATTCTACATTCTTCCTATCACTGATAGTGAAAGAGCTCCTCACAATGGAATATACAGAACAAATGTTAAGTGAGATTTTTGTAGAAATTTCTAGCCACCATCAAACTAATCTTCTGTTAGAAGAAGGCAATTTCTGTCTCTGTTGGCTCAATTGCAAGCAATTACAGAGACAAAGGAAAAATCTAATGGCTATGTACAGTATGTGCTGGAACTTTACAAGAATGCCAAAAGAGATGTCGTAGACAAGGCTATAATAGTTATCATTAATCCAAAGGATCTTCCTTTCTTCAAGGCAGGACTACTGTTTGGCAGTGTAGGATATGCATCTGGCGGTGGCAATACACAATCATCACCATTAAAATACACTCTCCGAGGGAATGCCCACCCCTGTTTGAAGCTGAAGGTTTCCTTATCTTTCTTGAGTAGCAATTCAGATTGGACATTCCCCATTGGTCCAGCATGCATGAGCATTTCATTGTAGTATTTGACGCCCCAAAACAATCCGGTATCATCTGCAAAGTGAATAGATGAATAACTTTAACCATTTCAACTAAGAGCATTTGTGTAAATCAAAGTTCAGAAGCAGAAGGCAGTGGGCTAACTTACTTAGAGATCCATAGGGGTTCACTGACTTGTAGTTGAAGCTGAAAATTTGGGTCAAATTGTTGAAATTTGGATGCTGGGCAACAATATTCCAATCAGTATAATTCATTCTGTAATTAAAATTTGTAACAGTGATTTTCACTCTCCAGTACTCCTTGTAGTTGAGTTTGACATGCCAATGTATTCTGATTGGGCACATGTGAGATGTGCACTGAACAAGGGGTGCATAGCTATTAGTGGGTGTATTAGCTCTGACACTCTTGAGGTATTGGGAATCTTTCCTGTAATACATCACAAGATAATGGCTTACATGCATAAGTTGTATATTCCCTAAAGAAATTGTGTTGAGAGTTAAAAATCACTTAATAGGTGATGCATACATACTCAACACAAGTGCCTGGCTGTTTGATATTGTTCTGGCAGCCACATGTGCATACGGGGCAGGGGACAATAGTGTCATTATAAAAAGATGAGAAGGAGACACAACACATAGGACTTCTCTGAGCCACAAACTGTGAATATGCGCAGGTCACATTCCAGGTCACTGCAAGAAAAGCAAAATACAAAATCAAATTTGGTTACATTACACCCAATTCATTAAAAGTTCAACGGATTGAAATATTGATACCATTCCCCATATCAGATTTTCAGATGTAGGACTCTACAAAATGAAAAGAAGATAAACTTCACAATAAACAAGCGCTCCATCTAGCTACCCACTCCTATTACCAGCAACATTGTTTCTAGGAACATAAATAATAGCAGGTCAAATAGTGCTGCTTGGAGCCACTGGATGATTGGCCTGAAAGACCGATACCTCTGTCACCACTATTTCTACATTATTTTTAGCTTCTTTACCCAACTCTGAATTCTGTTACAGGAATTGTTTCAAGTTCCTAAACTTTTTCTCTATGTGAATTCCAGCAATTGTGCTTGTAAGACCATTAGATTGAAACTTACCTTGATAGAAGCTCAGTTCAGGTGTATAGCCACCTCTATGCCTCGCAGTTCAACCTCTAGAAGCTAAAGTGTTCGCTCTAACTTAATAAGCGTGCTGAAGTAAATTTTTATCATTCAAATAGATCTACCATGTCATTTTATTATCATTGTAAAAATTTGTTATTATAACAATCACTGAGCTTTGCACCTTGTCCAGAGGGCCTATCTAAAAGAATGAACTCGACAACAGTCCTACCCCACTAACAATTCTAGAACAATCATACACTTGAGAGCTATTATAAAAAATTTCCTAGATGTGGCTTTAGGATGTATATATTCCATCAAAACAATCGTTACACACTATTGATTTTAGAAAAACACCTTAGCTGCAAGAACCTCAAAGCTTCGTTGTTAGTGCAATGCAGGATATGCACCTAGTCAGAAGGCCGTGGTTTAGAGGTAAGGCTGAACAATTGCATCTTGTTCAGAGGGCCAAAGTTTAAACTCTACTTGCAAGGCTAAGTCATTGTGATGATAATGAAGTGGGCCCTGTTAGAAGCAGCACAGATCTATGTGAATGATAATGAAGTGGGTCTGGTTAAAGTGGCAATACAGCAACAACCATGAGAATGTGGAGCAATTACAGTCATAACGAGGTGGGTGCTGTTAAAACTCAAAATACATATGTTAATGCACACTATAGTAGGAGTCTAAGACTAGCCTAGGTGCAAGTCTAGAGGGTGGCAACTGAAGGTATTGGGGATTCTAAACTTGATGTGCAATTCCACAACAAGCTGTAAGCCAAAACCAACTTATTGAAGAAAGATAAATGACCATTTTTTTTTGGTACACATTAAGTCTGATTGATGTTGTGTAAAGTTCAATCCCAAAGCTCCACCCCAGTGAGCATCCCTGATTCAGTTGCAGCACATATCTATCAGGGGAGTGTCAAGAGGATCATTCAAGCTCACGAGAGATGGTTAAGAATAGGTGACTGCATATGAGAAACGGGTCATGGAAGGAAGCATTAGATAATACAGGCATTTAATCCACACAAATGATATGTGAAAATGTTACACTGAAAATAACCAGATTTTTCTTTTTGTTGAATTGAAAAAGAGCGGCTGAATCCTACTTGCAGCCTGTGTGTGGCGGCGGCCATCTGCACTGAGAAATTGGCTGGGCGGCACTTTCTTTGCAGGCCCACAAGTATACCCTGGCCCTGGTGACTTGAGAGTAAAGTTCTTGGGTAATCGGACGGTCGTATTGGTGGTCCCTGAGCTTCCCACGCTGAGCTGAAATGCAGCAAGTGCTCGTGCAGGGTCCTGGCCATATGATGATATCACCCCTCCCTTGCAGCAATTGGCAATCTGCTGGTTGTACGGAACCCCTGCCAGCAAGTCCACAATGGAGGGATCCTTCTTACAACAGTGAGGAATATTGGACTTAAAACGAGAGCAATCACCTTGCTCTGTAGCCTGAGCCCCCACCATGGACCATATGACCTCCTTCTTAGCCCATGTCCACCCTAGAGTCCACCCAGGGCTTTGTATGTGTCTGTACTGTTGGTAATTCAATAAAGTCACTACAGCCTACAAAAAGAAACAAAAATGGTGGTAATGAAGCTCTAATCCCTCCTCAGAACATTTTGAATATCTATATACATCCTCAAACCCAAGTAAAATTTCATGTCTAAAGATGGCTAACAGTTATATTTTTGCATGGCTTTTTCTCAAGCAAAGCATATGGATACTCACAACATAGCCATCTGCGGTCCAGGATATGATGTCCCATTTGATTGTAATGTTACCGTTTGGGTCGAGAGGATCATATGCACCTGTACAGCCACAAACACCAAGCTCTGGATTACTATTGGGCTATAAGACTTACCAAAACATGCCTAGACCAGAAAACCTGATAAACCCAAGACAGATTACCCAGAAGTAATCTCTTAGAAAAAAATCTATAAGAAGGAATCATACAAGAAAATAGCATATACCCATATGCATTTTCACCATCAGAACAAAAAATTGTTTAAAGGGTGTTCAAAAACATTAAGTGGCACCCAAGAAACACATTACATTTCAGTCTTATCCCCATCTCCTGTATAATGCCATAACTCACAACTATTCAATCTTAAATACTCAAATATATGCACCTAATACATACAATCTCAAATCAAGACAATTTTCCCTTACCTTGAATCCAGACAAATTGTTTGTTTAGTACATAAAATCAGCAGAGACCATTATTGAGAAGGTTAAAAGTCGTCTCATAACTCACCTCCTGTTTGTGGTGACAACAACAGAAACAGCATGAACAGTAAGCCCAACACAAGCCCACATTTCCATTTATCCATGTCCACCATTGTAGTCTCTTCAAATGTTTCTTAACAAATAAGAAGCCAAATCCCACTAATGGCAGATTTGCAGACACAATAAAAACCAGAGAAGGATACACCAACACAAACAGGGTTTAGCTTAAGTGTGAGAGGAAAATAAGCTTGAATTTGTGCATGAATTGTGCATGGCAAAGAGAGCTTTACTTACGTTTTTATTAGTTTGTCAGTGTATTAAGAATAAGAAATATGAATATATCCTCTGTCACGCGTGCAATCCATTTCATGAAAATAGTATTCCAAAATTATGTCGGACCCATTGCCGACTTATGATTTGTTGACTTAGATTGTAAAACAATTTTGTTTAGAATTTAATGTTTACCGGCTTGGGAAAGGAGAATTACAGGGGAATAAATGAATTATAAGTTTGCTAATTAGGGTTAGGTTAAGCAAGAGCATAATTATAACTTATATCCCAAGTCTCCCCTCCCCCTCTTATAATTAATTTATCAAGAGTTTTTCCCTCACTCATTCAACACCTACTCGAGGGCTTTTTCCCTTCCATGAAAGTAAAAATGATACAAATGATATCAATTTGATTTAAAAGACTAAGTCCTAAATATTATGTTGACTATTTTTCATATCTTATAAATTAAATCAATAATATTTATTTTTAAATTTTTATTAATTTTTAAAATATTTGAATATTTATTAATGGAAAAAAGTAATATCATATATATATATATATATATATATATATATATATATATATATATATGAATATAATTTAGAATAGTATATTAGATTAATGTTTTATTTGAAAACAATTTTAAAATAGGTAATTTTTATCTCAACTATATAATTTAATATTAATAAATAATGTATATATACATTACATACAATTATATCAATAAAATCAATGTAAAAATGAGTGAAGACTGAAGTAAAAATGAAATAATATAAAATTTTGAATAATGGTAAACTACATTGATTAATAACTCATTTCCGTATTTTTATAAAAAAATTATTATTATTGACATATAGCCTAAATCTAATTACATCATAAAAATCTTTGTAAAAATATTTTAAAAATTCAATTGACTTGGTTAACAAAAATAAATAAATTATCTTATAACATTCAAATGATCAAGTCTAAAAGTTCAAATTACCTTGTTACAATCAAATAAATATTAAATTAAAGATTGTACATTTCAACACCAACTCCTAACTAATTGAATTGGTCTCTACCTCTTAATCTCAAATAAAAGAATATTCAATATTTAAAAATAAAAATTATTCTCCAAACTATTGAACTACAAATAATCCATAACATAAACAAAAATATCAATATATTTATAATTCAATATTCTAAATCCAAAAGAGAGTATATCTTTTTAAAAATAGAATATAAATTCGATGCTAGAATATAGCACAAAAGTTAAGCCCAACCAAAGTGTTGGATTTTGCAAGGCATTTAGGCGTTTTTAGTCATTTTAGACGTTAAAATATGTAAAATGACATGTATATTCAAAATTTGACCGTCATATATATATATGTGTGTGTGTGTGTGTGTGTTACAATCAAATAAATATTAAATTAAAGATTGTACATTTCAACACCATCTCCTAACTAATTGAATTGGTCTCTACCTCTTAATCTTAAATAAAAGAATATTCAATATTTAAAAATAAAAATTATTCTCCAAACAATTGAACTACAAATAATCCATAACATAAACAAAAATATCAATATATTTATAATTCAATATTCTAAATCCAAAAGAGAGTATATCTTTTTAAAAATAGAATATAAATTCCGATGCTAGAATATAGCACAAAAGTTAAGCCCAACCGGTGTTGGATTTTGCAAGGCATTTAGGCGTTTTTAGTCATTTTCGACGTCAAAATATAGCGATGATTGAAATATGACCTTATAATTGAAATTTGACCGTCATATATATATATATTGCAAAAATAAATATTATTAACACATACACTACACATTATAAATTTATGAGATTCATGACAAATATAACATAAATGAAAATGGAAATTTTGGAATGTAAATTAATAAAATAATGCTACAATTATCTTAATGTCTTATTACTAAAATATAAACATAATCATACCTCATTGATAAAATAGAACATCTATTAATTTTGATTTTAAATTAGTTTTGTTTTGTTTTATTTCTTTTTTAGTTTTATATGATTTATTGTTTAGCTTTTATTTATTGATTTTTATTTGTAATTGGTTTTTTTATTTGTTTGATTATTACAAATAAATATTAGATATTGGACTTGATGCATTGGATTTGGGATTTTGCAAGATAATTGAAATTTGAAGATTGAACTTGCCTAGAAGTTGGAAGTTTGAATAACTCATTTTCTACAGAATTATGAGTCATTTCTATCATTTTCTTCAATAATTTTTTTTTAATTGTAATTTGAAATTATATTTTAAAATTCTCATAAACTTTAATGATACTCATGGATCTTTAAATTAATTAGTACAAATTAAATTTTATGAGAAAAAATGAATCTGTGATAAACTATGAAATTGATTATTCCAATATATTATCTAGAATTAAATAGAAGTCAATAACTATGTGAGAATATTTTAAAAATCAACAACATCCATATAAAATTTAACTTAATTTATGTGTTTTGTAATTTGTTAAAAAAACAAATTTGACGTGCATATTAAATTTTGAACGTCAAATGACATCCATATAATTTTTTAGACCGTCAAATAATTTTATTGTGACGTATAACATTGAACGTCAAATTCCAGCACTGACTGCCCAACATGCACCCAAATTTCCATTTATCCATTCTGAGATTTTTCCCCGTTTCCTGCGACTGCAAGTAGAAATGCACACGGTTTAAGTAGGCATTAGCTGTTATCGCAGTGACCCGCCGCTTTTTCTTAATGGCGGCGCGTGGGTCCCGCAAATCCACACGCGTTTTTAGTGGCGTTTTTTCTGTTATGGAAACGTGGGTTCCAGCTGGGCAGGATGCGGTGGATTTGAGCAAATGGCAACGCGTCGATGACAGGCTGTCACCCGGTATGCATTTTTGGATTTACAGTGCATTTTCCTTGAGAAAAAGTCTTCCCTACGTAACGAGCTCGAGTTTGATTACGATTTACGAGTCATGACCATTTTCTCACCTCCTTAGCTTTTTTTTTTAAAACCCCGTTTACAAATAATTGAGATTTTAGTGGGTACTTATCTTCATCCATTGCTGTCTTCTTATTGTAATTTCAAAAACGTCACACCTACAAAATTTAAAAATACAAGTCAAGTTGTCGTCTCCAAATAAGCTCCATTTTAAACCCAAAAAAGGAAAAAAATTGTATGATGGAGACATACTTAGCATTTTCTTGTTATGAATAAATGGAATATCAAACTCAAACATCACACTTATAAAAATAGCAATATCATCATAAACCGGGCTATGATATTTATTCAATTACATAAACCAATCACATTTTCATTTTAAAAGTATCTGAAATATCATATTAAATAGATTCATTTGTATGCCCCTAAACCAAATTTTACGACTAATTATTATTAAATTTACCTTTTTGTCATTTATTTGTATTGGTATTTGCTTGCTTTTTTTTTTATTGCCTTAAAATATTTATGAAATAAGGGAATGGTCAAGTTGAGGTTATTATTGAACATAACGATTATATATATATATATATTATTTTTTATTTTTTTGAAATATTTATATTTTATGTGTATATTGTACTGAGGAGTTTCAAAGATGACTATGGAGCTACTCCTACTCTCTTGTACATGGTGCACAAGCAATATTAGCTTTAGAAATTGTGATGCCTTCTCTTTATCAAAGACAACGAATGTCGAGAAAACAATTGCATCAACTAAAAATGTTGCATACAACAACACATGTTCATGGTATTGAACACTTGAGAGTTTATCAAAATCACCTTAAAATAAAATACATGGGAAAATTTTATCTAAAGAATTCATTATTGGTCATGTTGGCTCCCAAAATGTCACCGGGCATTTTGGGTGCCTTGAGGTATGTTTGAAATCCTCATCCACACGATTACACTTGTGGTATTACATTTCTACTCTATACATTAGTAGGTCTTTGACATTGGCGAAGCGTCTATCCGGGTATTCTTTGAACCATTGCCATGATTGTGGGAGGAGGGCCCTTATAAGCATATTGAAGCCGATGAGTTGACATGTGACATTGGGTAGTGCACAAAAATAGTTAAATTAATGTGTTCGCACATTGACACCTTTTGAATCATAATCTCTTGTGCATGTATGACATGTAACCATTATAAGGAGAATGAGACTAAATATTGTAGACACTCAAATTTGGCAATCTATCCTTTGACATTGTTGATCTTGACATTACACACTTGCATGGACAAATGCACTCTCCTCACTCTTGCTTAACACACCCTAATAACACTTTATGCACTTGCTTATCTTTGCACACCTCTTTGTCATTAGTATTTGAAGTTTAATTGTATAAAATACATTTGGAAACATCCATGCTTAGGCCCATGAAGTCAAAACACACTTTTCTCCCTCCGGTCCAAAAATATCGGTTTCGGTCAAGATGTAGAATTATACCTTGACCCTATTATACGGTTTTAAACTAACATGTTTTGAGTTAATTATTTCAATTCTATAACATTCTTATGAATAAATATCCCCCTTGGTCGGCCTTTCATGACATAACAACCTTCAGAAGTATATATAAGCAAGTAAATCATACCTCGTTTAGAGACCTGACACTTTATGAACTCCTCATGTAAAAGTAAGCACTAAAGGCACTCAAAGCTCCCTAAACTATGAAATAACTCATGCACATCTATTAGGGCAACACCCTCTATTGGTTTGAAGTCTCCTCCCAAGTCTAGGAGTCTCCATCTTCATCCTACAAGCAAGCAAAGTGACCCTTCCCAAGTATTTGAGCAAGTGTGAAACTCAAGTGAAGCATTGTCAAAACATGATTGTCAAGTCGATTGCACTACGATAGATATCACATGCTAGGAGAATGACATGTGGTTTGATCCCTTTTCGGAACCCACCTAACTTTGTTTTCCTTTTTGCACTACAAGGGTTTTAGGGTTTGAGCAAAGTTTACAAAGCCATTATGAAGGTGAGAAAAGAATACCGACACATAGTGACACACATTTCTAGGTAGGAAAAGCACTCGGGAAGTTGCTAGACCCAAATTCCAAGTAGGTCCAAGATCATATAGAAGGGTCGGGACCATACTGGACAATTTGGACCTGAGTTATACCATTTTGACCGAGCTTAGCTTGTGGTATAGTTTCAAAGAAGCATTTCAGTTCCAAATTTGCATGTTCTTGTACTCGAGACCACCATGACCTCTTCAGATCCACACATAATTAGCTAAGTGCACTCTTTTCCTCTTTTTTGATAGTTTTTAGATCAATTGTCACTTTGAAAAGCATTATTTTGATTTGTGTAATTAATGTTGGAAGTTAATTAAATAAAAATATCCACTTGTAACATTATTCATCCTTTTTATTATTAAATTAAAAGGGTGAGATTCACTTCTCAAAAAAGTGATATCAAATATACGATTCTAGACACCTACATTTGGTAATCAATCACTTGATAATGTCAATATTAGTTGAATCCTTGAATCGTGACTCGTACACATATTCTAAGCTTAATTGTTATATCCCTATTTGTATTGGAAGCCTTCCTCTTCCTATTGCATTTCTCAATTGCTCATAGATACAACTATCATCAATCCAAAGCAATCTATCAATTATAATTATCATGCATAGAGATTTCTAACCTTACACACCCTTCTTAGACCAGGCACGCCAAACAATTTTCTCTAAAACTAGCGAGTTTCGTCTCGCCTCTCCAACAATCATTTTCTCATTTTGGTATCCTCATGGGTCGCCCCTAATTCACAACTACACCTCCTTAATGCACAATTACACCCATGGAACCTTGTATAAACAATTCAAACACACTCATTTGCTCACCTAGCAATTAAAATCACTCTTAAGCAACTATCTTTCAAAAGATACTCAAATATCTCCTAAATTTCCCTAAAGAAACAACAACACACATTAGGAATAACCCCCACATAGGTTTAAAGCACTCCAAACTAAGTTCTAGATTGAGTTACCCAAGACAAATACCATCAAATCCAAGTCGGGTCCTACAAGCAAGCTATTATAGTCATTAGTAAGTGATCACATTGTCAAATGTAGTTTCATCTATACAAATATCACATCTCTAGATAGATAACTATAAGTAGTTTGAGGCTTATTTAGAGTAGAGCCAATGTAGGAAGTGTACACATTGCACTTCAAACCAAACATTAGCCATTTTGTAGGGGTTTTCAACTATGGTTAGGGTTTTGGGTCTTTTAGTTGATTTCAAAGGGTTTCACACATTTAGAAGACCTAATTTATTGCAACAACTCTTGACCTTTTGTCGTGACTAGCATATGTCACATTTCTTGTATAATTGTATGGCTAGATTACATGTATGCTTGATTGCATATGTTCTTGTCTGGTTTCTATACATGTTTTCAATATGCTTGTTACTTATTTGTTATCTTTGTGTGATATGGTTTATACCATGCACTCCTCTTGCGGGAACAAGATCTCAATATTGGGCACTGATTGTTGAGTTGTGGAGCTTAATTGCTTCACTTGGCATGCTTTTACAGAACTTGGTAGAAAACACAGTAACTGTGGTCGGTCATCCAGGACCGATATTAGTCGAGACAAGGAGGAACCGGTATCGGTTAAGGCTAACCGACATCGGTTTCCTGTGCGTGACTACTATAATTAAGTTACGGGAATTAGATCTATCTTTAGTTGTAAAGTGAATCTAATGGTTGTAATTGCATAGCTAAAGTGCCCTAAGATTGTAGATGCATATATAAGCATAAAGCTAGGGTTAGGAGAGAGAGAATTCATTTGAGAATTAAGAGAAGTTTCCTTTAGAGAGAAAAAGAGAAATTTGTAGAGAAGAAAGTACATGACATCCAAGAAGGTGTGGAAGATTGCAAATCTTCATTGTATTTCCTCTGTGATAATAAATTGGTTGTTTCTTTGTGGACGTAGCCCACACTGGGTGAACCATGTTAAATCTTGTGTATTGTTCTTCTTGTTTATTTCCATATTGATTGCTTATATGTTTAGATCTAAATAATATATATGTACAAATGTGTGTTAACCTCAACAACCGGTATCATAGCTTTTTTTTTTTTAGGGTTGTGTGTGTTGTGATTTACTCACAAAGGGATTTCTGATTGAGTGGGAGCAAAGCAATGGGAGAAGAAAGCAAATTCAGAGTAGAGAAATTTTATGGTCGTGATTATCTATTATGGAAGATGAAAGTGGAGGATTATCGTATTAGAAAGATCTATACTTACTATTGGATGAGAAGACTAGAAATCTTGATAGAAAGGCTCGGGATCTATAAGATTGAGCACTGAAAATATATGTGGCTTTGAATATTACGAAGCGGGATCTACGGTAGATTTGAAGAAAATATTTAGCAAATCTATATGAAAAACCTAGTGCTTAAAATAAAGTTTATTTGATGAAAAAAATGTTTAATTTAAAGATGCAAGAAGGTGGATTTGCATCCAGTCATTTGAATGATTTCCAGTCTATTGTAAATCAATTAAAATTAGTTAGTATTACGTTTGATGATGAAGTGAAAGCACTTTTATTATTATGTTCTTTTCCAAATAATTGGGATAACTTGGTCATGGTTGTTAGTAATACAACATCTGCTACTAATGTTTTAAAGTTTGATGATGTGGTTAGTATAATCATGAATGAAGAAATACATAGGAAAAGTATAGGAGAATCATCATCTAGGAATGTTTTGAATGTAGAAAGAAAGGGAAGGTAGAAGGAGATATCAAGAGAAAGAATAATGGGAAATCAAAGTCTAAGAATGACAAATCTAAATCTAGAGGTAGAGGAATAACCTGCTGGAATTGTGGAAATTAAGGACATGCAAAGAAATATTGTTGGTTCAAGGAAAATAAAAGAGAATGTATCGGAGAAAGGTAAATATGAAAATGTTGTTGCAAAAGAGGTAATGCAAGATGCCCTAATTCTCTCCTTGGATAATAAAATTGAGTCATGGGTTTTAGATTCAAGAGCTTCTTTCCATGCAACCCCTAATAAGGGTTATTTTAGAAATTATGTCCAGGGTAATTTTGGGCATGTTTATCTAGGAGATGATGAACCATGTAATATTACTAGTAAAGGTGAAGTTCATCTTAAATTGCAGAATGGAAACACATGGATATTGAAATATGTGAGGCATGTTCCAAGCCTCAAAAGAAATCTAATTTCTGCAGGAAAATTGTGTGAAACTGGTTGCATGGTTACACTCACACTGAATCTTGGAAAGTTACCAAGGGATCTCTTATTGTAGCAAGAGGAAAGAAGGTAGGATCATTGTATTTATCTACTTGTATTATTGATTCCTTTTCTATTCTATCTACTTTAGATTCAGATACAAGCATGTGGCACAATCGACTAGGCCATATGAGTGAAAAGGGAATGCAAATCTTAAAGGAAAAGGGTAAGTTATCATATATGAAATGTGTAGATCTTGATTTGTGGGCATTGTATTTTGGAAAAAGAAAGAGAGTGATATTTCTCAAAGTTAGGGCAATAAATAAGAAACATAAATTGGAGCTTGTACACTCAGATGTGTGGGGACCAGCCCAGGTAGCTTCTCATGGAGGATCCCAATACTATGTTACTTTCATTGATGATGCCACAAGAAAGGTATGAGTTTATTATATTAAACATAAATATGATGTTTTTGAAAATTTTAAAAGATGGAAAGCCCTTGTGGAAAATGAATCAAATTCAAAGTTAAAATGCCTTAGATCTAACAATGGTGGTGAGTACTGCAACAAGACTTTCAATGATTATTGTTTAGTAAATGGAATACACAGAGAAAGGATGGTTCCTAGAACACCACAGGAGAATGGTGTTATAGAGAGAATGAATAGGAAAATCATGGAATGTGTTAGAAGCATGAGGATACATGTTGGATTTTTCTTACAGTTTTTGGTGCAGAAGCAGTAGAAACGATGGTTTATTTAATTAACCGTGGACCTTCAAGTGCATTGGATGGTGGAATACCAGAAGAAGCTTGGAATGGAAAAGAGGTATATCTTTCTTTTCTTAGAGTATTTGGCTCAAAATATTTTGTGCATATTGATAAGGAAAATAGAAAGAAATTGGATGCTAAATCCAAAAGATGTACTTTCATTGGTTATGGCTCTGGTGATTTCGGATTCCAGTTTTGGGATTTAGAAGGTTATAAGATAATTAGGAGTCGTGACATTGATTGGAATGAAAAGATAATGTACATGGATCAAGTTTTGGTACCCAAAGGTGAACCGGTGGAGAAGTTTTTGGATGAAAATGAACTCTCAGATTTAAAATTAACACCTATAAGTTTACACAATAATTGGTATCGGTTTACCCCTGACTAACATCAGTCCCTTGTACCCGGAGTCAGTTACATAAGAGACATACCAGTGTTGGTTATCCGAACCAGTGTCGACATAAAAGGTGGTGACATCGATCCTTTGTCATAAGTAGATAAAAATCTACAGGATGAGTAGATTGAGCCTCCAACACCCCAAATCTCAGTGAGAAGGTCACAAAGGGTAAGTAGACCTCTATAAATATTTTCACCTTCCTTGTCTTATTTATTATTGAATGATAGTGGTGAACCAGAAATATTTGAAGAAGCAATGCAGGATAAAGCCCACAAGCAGTGGGAGCATGACATGGATGAGGAGATGGACTCCTTAGAGAAGAACCAAACATGGAATTTGGTTAAGTTGTCAGCAGGTAAAAAAACATTGTAGAATATGTGGGTTACACAATCAAGGAAGAAGAGGGTGGACATAAGAGATACAAGGCAAGGCTTATAATAAAGGGATTTGCACAGAAAGTAGGTATTGACTTTGGTGAAATATTTTCTCCTATTGTTAAGATGACTTCTATTCATACTATATTGAGTTTAGTTACAGTAGAGGATTTACATTTAGAGAAACTTGATGTCAAGATGGCATTTCTTCATGGTGATTTAGAGGAAGATATTTACATGAATCATCCACTTGGGTATGAAGTCAAGGGTAAGGAGAAATTTGTGTGTAGATTGAAAAAAATCTTATATGGGCTCAAACAAGCTCCAAGGCAATGGTATATGAGGTTTGATAGTTTCATGCATGAGTATGGTTATTTGAGATGTGAATCTGACCATTATGTTTATTTCAAGATGTTTGGAAATGGGAGCTATATTATTTTGTTATTGTATGTGGATGATATGCTTATTGCAGGATCTAGTATGCAGGACATTGGTGAGCTTAAAGAAAAGCTAGCTCACACATTTGTAATGAAGGATTTGGGAGCTGCAAAGAGAATCCTTGGCATGCAAATTCACATAGACAGGAAAAATAGGAAGTTGTATTTGTCTCAAGAGCATTATATCAATAAGGTGTTGGAAAGGTTTAATTTACAAAATTCAAAACATGTAAGTACACCTATGGCTGGACACTTCAAATTGAGCAAAGATCAGTGTCCTACATCACACAAGGAGGTTGAGTACATGGCACGAGTTCGTATGCTTCAGCAGTTGGGAGCTTGATGTATGCTATGGTTTGTACCAGACCAGACATTGCACAAGTAGTGGGAGTTGTGAGCAGATTTATGGCTAATCCAGGTAAAGAGCATTGGAAAGCAGTCCAATGGATTCTTAGGTATTTGAGAGGGACATCGCATGCAGTTATGTTATGGAGGGTTAGATACTTCTTTACGTGGCTATGTGGATTCAGACATGGTTGGTGATTTGGATGGCAAGAGGAACACCACTAGATATGTATTCACAGTAGGTGGCACAATAGTTATCCATATTTCTAGAGTACGAAGGTTGTGGCCATGTCTACTATAGAGGTTGAGTATGTTGTAGCTACAAAAGCTAGCAAGGAGATGATATGGATGAGAAGGTTCATGGAAGAGTTGGGAAAGGAGCAAGAGGATTGCAGATTATACAATGATAGTCAAAGTGCAATTCATCTAGCAAAGAAGTCAGTGTTTCATTATAGAACAAAACACATTCAGTTGAGGTATCACTTCATATGACAGGTATTGGAGGATGGGAAACTAAAGTTGGAGAAAATTCATACAAAGGAGAACCCTGCGGATATGCTAACAAAGCCGTTGGTAAAGGAGAAGTTGGAGCTACACTCCACTTCGTTGGTCTTCGAGTTTGAGACTTGAGGAGGGAGAAACAGAGCCAAGGAAAGGATCAGAGGAAGGATTTTTACTGATGTGACAAGTACAAAAATTTATCTCCAAGTGGGAGATTGTTGAGTTGTGGAGCTTAATTTATTCACTTGGCATGCTTTTACGAACTTGTTAGAAAACACAGTAACCGGCGTCGATTGATGAACCAACGTCGGTCACCCAGGGACCGGTATCGGTCAGACAAGGAGGAACCGGTATCAGTTAATGCTAACTAGCATCTATTTCCTATGTGTGACTACTATAATTAAGTTACGGGAATTAGATCTATCTTTAGTTGTAAAGTGAATCTAATGGTTGTAATTGCATAGCTAAAGTGCCCTAAGATTGTAGATGCATATATAAGCATAAATCTAGGGTTAGGAGAGATGGAACTCATTTAAGGATTAAGAGAAGTTTCTTTTAGATATAAAAAGAGAAATTTGTGGAGAAGAAAGTACAGGACATCCAAGAAGGTGTGGAAGATTGAAAATTTTCATTGTATTTCCTCTATGATGATAAATTGGTTGTTTCTTGGTGAACGTAGCCCACACTGGGCGAACCACCTTAAATCTTGTGTATTGTTCTTCTTATTTATTTCGTATTGATTGCTTATATGCTTAGATCGAATAATATATATGTACAACCGGTGTGCTAACCCCAACAATAACATCCCTCCATGTGAATCAATTTTGATGATTAGACAAATTTGATATGGATATACATTATTTATTTTTAGTCAAGCATTCTATTTGCACATATCACTTGCCTCAAAAGAGGGGAATATCGGGCGTTTATCACATAGATATTTATGCACATTTGGTAAATAAACATAATTTAAAACTTGAGAACATAATGACATGGGGTACATATACTAAATAATAGAATTAAAAATAGAGCAGGAATAAATTTACATATGGAAAAAAACATCCAATAAGGAAGAAACTACTAGATGTTATGGTCCATGATAGAATTTTTTTTTCAAGGAGGAATATTTTAGATAAATTACAAAAAAATTAGATTTTCACGGGAAGTTAGAGGTTTCGATATAGGTTTGGAACAAATTACATAGTTCAGTGGTCTATTTCATTTCAATACAAAATGTGGGGGTTTGAGCACATTAATATTTTTGGCACTACATGACTCGCGTGCACTACATGTTTCTATAGTCAATATTGCATATTTGGGACTCACAATTACATCACACATTAGGGGCATGAGACTAGTCATCCCCTTTCAAATTAATGTTATTTTAAAATTGGGCCTAGATTTTTACGTAGTATTGTGATCCATGGGATTAGAATATATCAAGGTGACTAAAAACCATATGGCAACATTTCTACTATCGAGGTTCTTGGGACAAAAGTCCTATAACAACTTTTGGTTTTGGATCAAATGACACTCAATTTTTGTGGCCTTGGCATATCCTTCAACAAAATTGGGGATTAGTCACCTCTAATCCTTTGGTAGCTTAGTTCCAATCCAAATCTCTAAGTTTTACAAATTTGGGAGTATTCCTTATATGTTTAAATCTCTTTGCTTTACTACTCACGAATTTCATTTTAAAGTTACAAATATATATATCTAAATTTGAATTATAGTTCAATTTATTTCATGGACATTGAGAACACTTTTCATTGTATGTTTCATCATAGAGTGTGTCAACACTCAAATGGAATTGCAAACTATGAGTGAAGATAAAGTGTGTGTACACACTTAGATATATTTTCCTCTAATCGTGTACTTTTCATTTCACACTTAAAGAGGACCAATTTTAGACACCTAAATTTAGTAATGACGACTTTAGCAAGTTATAGCTAAAGCACGATTTTTGTGCACATTTCAAGCCTAGGTGATATATCTTGAAAGACTTTCTTATATTCTCACATTGTTTAGTCATTCACATAACTAATCATATCAATATAATTGTCGCAAGCATTAGTCCCATAAAGTTACAAGTTCACATGAGCTACCTATAAGGGATTGTTTGATAGGACCAAACATCTTATCTCCCACCACCCAAAAATCAATTTTCAATGTGATATCTTTTCATGGGTATGTTCATATCCCACAGTCAACCTTAATGAGAAATTAAACCTACAAATTCCTATAAAATCAAGTTCAAGTCACTTATTTACCTCACCTAACACTCATCTAACACTCATTGCAAAATATATTCCTAAGCACTCGAAGCTCTTATAACCTCCTTCAAAGTAGAAACAACCTAGGTGTATCCCATACATAGGTTTGAATCCAACAAAACAAATTTCAAGAGCTTATTTCTCATTCTATATACCTTCCAAGTAAATCCAAGCCAAGATTAAGCATGTCGAGCCATTGTATCTCATTTTGAAAGGATCAAGTTGTCAAAGTAGATTTTGCATAAATGTGTGTGTGTGTGTGTGTGTGTGTGTGTGTGTGTATTTTCCACATCATCAAGTGAGTCATCTCACTTAGGTGAGATCATAGGTCCACATGTCATTTAGGGGTCATTATGAGATTCCCTTACACGTCAGTGCGTCAACACGTCAGTGCGTCATATGCGTCATTGGGAGTTACACTTCTATTATGGGAATGTAACTCCCCCTCTCTACTCGAGTTGTCATGATTGTAGCACTGGGGGTTACTCAGCACCTCCTATATGTACACATCTTTTGATCTATGAGATAGAGGAGAGTTTTATGGCTTAACCAGGTTCTACCCATTTGTCGAATCTTTGCATGCACATTCGGTTGATGCTCGCTCCTCTCGAGATCTCTTCACGCTGTCATTTGCACGTCCGTTGATGTGCACGTCATCCCTCGTGATCCTCGCTTATGGGTTTTCAAACCCTCTTTCATGGTATCAGAGCGGATCTTGTGGATCCATGCACTCCTCGGCGTTGCTCGTGCGTTTTCCGGCTTCCGGTGTGATATCCAGTTCTCGTAGCGTGTGTCGTAATGGTTATTCCAGTTTTCGTGCTCTACTTGCACTGATTCGGGTTTCATACCTCTTGTTTAGTTGTTCGTGTAATCGTGGGTGTTTTTGGGGTGCTCGTGGTTTTCGGCTTTTGCATGCAATCTTAAGAGCATACTTTGTTTGGCCTCCAAAGCTTGACCTTCCTCTACGTGTGATCATGCACCCAAGCTCGTGGGCATATTGACTAGTTTGAGGTTCACCAGCTTGGCTGTCAGCTTCGTGGGCTCGTGCATTACTTGTTTGCATTAGAACACCCGTTGGTCATCTTCGGCATTCCATTTGGCTATACATTCCAACTTCTGTTTTTTCTCTTGTGCCTACCATTGGCTTGAAAACTCATTGGAATGTTGATACATTCACATTTTTGCTTCCTGTTTTGGCGTTGCATGGTATGGGTGCATTGAATAGACTTCGCCGTCTCCAACTGCTCCAGTCTTCCACTGCTACACGAGGAATCAACTAGACGGTTTGGCTCTGCATTCAAACGTTGAAACCAACACTCCAAGACCCTGCACAGCACGTGGTGAAACGGTTTGATAGCATTCAAATCTCACACCTCCTTCAGCGTGGATTTTTTTGCATTAGAAAATGTTATTCTCAACCTCTGCATTGAAAAATGTTTTTGGATCTGTGTTTTTCTTCTTTGCAGACAGTTTTTCCTCACGACCGTTTTTGGCTTGTTTGCTCAGCCTGGTTTGTTTACTCCGTTGTTTCTCCCTTGGCACGGAATCCAAACCTGTGTTTTTCCATCCTCTGCCATGACCATTACAAACATACACGTTCATCTCGACTCAGCTACCCCCTGTGTTAGTTTTTGCCACTCTGAGACTGCGAAGAGAAACGTTCTCGCATTACCCAGCACGTGGTCATTTTCAGGCTTGGACTTTTTTTTGTTGCCTTATTGGCACGTGGTGAGTCCACCAGCACCTCTAGCTTCTTCTCGTGGCCTCCAGCGACCTGCAAAGCGACCTCCCATGCATGACCAACAACTCCAACAAGCTGCCAAACTACGTTTTGTTTGCGTTAAGAAAACTACGTTTTTTCTTTGGAAAACGTTTTGCACCGGCTCGACCTCTAAGCGACCTCCTACGTTGCAGAGCAGGTTGAAACACCCAAGGATTAGGTGCGTGGAGCTTTAGAAAACGTTATTCTCAGCCTCTAGCACGTTTTTTTCTGCAGACCTACATTTTTCCAACAACCTCCAGCTCCTTTCACCACGTGTACCCTCCATTTTGGCACGTGGTTCCTTCATTTAGCTTGGTCAAAAATTATTTCCAACGTGGACCCCTCCTCTCCACCTGCTTTGTTAATGTTTTAGGGTGGTTAAAAAAACAAAACATTTCATTTGGCATGTAATAATTTTATTGTAAGGTTGTTTTGACTTGTATTACTTACCCTTCCTACGCTTGTCAAAGACGGAGGGCAAGGTCCGGGGTTGGCAGGAGGCTAACCCCCTCATAGTCAAAACAAACCCCTCCTAAAATTTCATGCCATTTCCAACGAGTACCCACACGATACCCTTTGCACCCGTTTTGTGCACTTTTTTAATGCGTTTGCAACATCTAGTGTATTTTTCCATCAGTTGCGGGAATCGTTTTAATGTGATAACTTTTGACTCGCTGCTCGTTTCTAAGCACTTCCTTGGTCAAATTTGCATGATTTTTCACACATTATGTGATGGGATTATTAGTTTTGTAAACACACTACTTTTATAAAGTGCCACATTCGGGGGGTTGCTTGTACTCTTGGGCCTACACACGCAGACGCATTATCGGCCGAGTCCGACGTCTTGCTTTTTGCACCTTGCATCTTACATTTTCATCATGGAGAGTGATATTTCCAGATGTGAGCGTCGTAGGATTGCCTTACAGCCTCCACCACTTCTCACCGGGAGAGAGACCTATTCAGCTTGGCATGCTTCCATGGAACGTTACTTCGCCCATGAGGGTCTTTTACCCTTCTTGCTTGGGCCAGTTCCTGCACCCATTGATCATTGTCATCTAGAGGACTTCCTCGACACTTGTGACCATGTATTTGGTCACATGATGATGCATGTCTCTCGTTCTCTCTGGTTTCATGTGGCAGATTCAGATCCACCTCACCGTATCTGGAGCATTCTTCAGTCCTTGTATGGAGACCCTTCACATACTGTCGCCATTGTTGCTGCTGCTGATTCAGTTGTCTCCTCCATTTCTTCGTGTGATGACAATTTCACTGACACAGGCTCGCTTGGTTCTACTTCTGATGACAAGGATTTTGCATCCAGTTCTGATGTCGAGAGTACTACAGAGGACTCTTCTCCTCTTTCTCTCACTATTCCAGAGAGTGTTGACACTTCCCACATCTCATTAGATATTGAGCAGTCCCCTTCTTAGTCTCATACAGTCATCACACCCGCCTCCTTTCCACTTCCAGTGTGCGAGGCCCATTTCACTCCTCTACCTTCATTGGATGACTCATACCTATCTGACATCGCTCTTGTTTGTTGAGCCCCCTCATTGGGACGAGTATCTGCCTGACCTTGGTCATCTTTTCACAAAGTCTACTTGTGATGCTCTACATGTCCCTCATCCATCTATAGGTGTTTCAGAGGAGTTCATCATCTCCGTTGTTGGGAGTGCCCATTCTGGGACTCTTACCACTTCCACTTTTCCGAAGACCTTCATTGATCCACCCTCAGTTGTGGATCCCTTTTCTATTGTGGAGGATGTTATGTTCCCTTCACATCACTTAGACATCCTTTCCACGGGTGTTCCTCTTTTATACTCTGACAATTCTGCACTCGTGACATTACCTTCGGTTCCTTGGCACTCACTCGCTAGACCTATGTCACACTTTTGTGCACCAGACTCAAAGTTCTTCGTGTTGTTGCCTTCAGTTTCCTTTGTGGAGTGGGTGGACTTCTAGCACATCATTTCTGTCCTTCCTAAGGGCAAGCACACAATTCGGTGCGGGTGGCTCTTCTTCAGTCTAGAGGCAGAGGATCTCATCATCAACATTCTTCGGGAGACTTCCCACGGTTGCGAGTTCAAATCCGTCCATGGAATCTTTTGCATTCCTCTCGTCTCCCTCTTCTTCTCTCTTCTTCTTCTTTCTGAGAGATTACCTCTTTGTACATGGGTACCTTTTCATGCTTGTCTAGAGCTGGGACCCATATTTGGCATCTTTCTTAGATTAGAAAGTGTTTTGTTCTCTTGTGGTGGATGTTTTTCCCACTGGGTTTTCCTTCAATGCTTGGAACCTCTTTCTTGTGCATGGGTACCTCATCAGGCTTTGTGCCGGGACCCATTTCTTTTTTCTAACTTGCCACCTCATCCTAAGTTACAATGAAGGGGGGGTGTTGGTGTGTGTATTTTCCACATCATCAAGTGAGTCATCTCACTTAGGTGAGATCATAGGTCCACATGTCATTTAGGGGTCATTATAAGATTCCCTTACGTGTCGGTGCGTCAAAGACGTCGGTGCATCAAGGCGTCATATACGTCATTGGGAGTTACACTTCTATTATGGGAATGTAACTCCCCTCTCTACTCAAGTTGTCATGATTGCAGCACTGGGGGTTACTCAACACCTCCTATATGTACACATCTTTTGATCTATGAGATAGAGGAGAGTTTTATGGCTTAACCAAGTTCTACCCATTTGTCGAATCTTTGCATGCACATTCGGTTGATGCTCGCTCCTCTCGAGATCTCTTCACGCTACCGTTTGTACATCCATTGATGTGCACGTCGTCCCTCGTGATCCTCGCTTGCGGGTTTTCAAACCCTCTTTCGTGTGTGTGTGTGTGTGTGTGTGTGTGTGTGTGTGTGTGTGTGTGTGTGTCGTATGTGTGTGTGTGTGTGTGTGTGTGTGTGTGTGTGTGTGTGTGTGTGTGTGTATGTCTGTGTGTGTCACATTATAGGTGGAGAACTACATGTGGTTTGAGACCTTTTATTAGAATAAATGAATAATGTTATAATAGTTGGTAGAATTTGTTAATATACAAAACTAACTATTATGTTGTTATACATGTCAAACTATTCTTTGCTTCTCATTATTTTTGTTTAAACTACCTCCTTGATTATAGGAGTTGTTATAGGACTATTTAATTATTCCTTTACAATATTAAGAAGTTTGTATTATTTCTTCTCTCGTTAAACATGTTTTTATGGCATCAAATCCTATGGCTTATAGAACCTTGGGCAATAGATCTTGTCGGGGAGAAACAACCTAAGGGAGATCTTGTTGAAAACATCTAAAGGTGTTGTGGAAAAATGTTCTAAGAAATTCGTGAGATTGTTTTTGGTACAAGGGAGGAAGCATGTGGTGAATCACGCAACCTAAAGAAATTAAACTCCCATTTTAATCCCTAAGAGAGAGGTGGAGAGCATGCGAACAACGCCTAGCGAAGGCTAAAGTGGAGTGGTGTTGGTTTAAGGAGGATGTCATCCATATTTTTGTTATTGTCATGAAGAGGAGGATACCATCCGTTATTATGATATGTTGTCCTAAAAAGGAATTCCAATCTATTTGTGTGAGGATTTGTAGCTAGTGTCAAGGAGGACATTATAATCTTGAGACAAGGTGTGGTAGGATCTTGGAGAGGTGAAGGTCCGAGTAAAAAGGCATTCAAGGTAAAACAAATATGAATTTTGGCACAAGTTTAATTGTATTTATACTACTATAAATAATTATGGTTTATTCTATTCTTTTTGCATTGCAAAAATACTTATTGTCAAGCAAAATCTCTTATCTAATTGATGGTTGAAGTGCTCAATTGAAGAAGAGAATGCCACAGCACACCATTTCCATTTGCATACATATGTCAATTTCTATTGGGTGATTAAAAACATTTTAGTTTAAAACCAAAGTTTTTATTCACTCACACAAGTTTAGGGTAAAATATATTTATTTCAAAAGTTTATTAAGAAATTAATCTTTTAATTTTTCCTTAGAAACTTATATTTTCCTAAAAAATGGTACGGTTAATTCCATTGGCAAAAAAAATTAATTCAAATTCACCTTAAATTTAGTGACATTATCTGAATTGAAGTTCTTGTCCACACAAAAAGTTTTTTTCAAAAGAGTGTAAATCGAAGATTTCAATTTTTTCGTAATTTTTACCAATTTTATGGGAAATTGTAAAATTAAAAATGTCACGAGTTTTGAGCTGAAAATTGGTCGTTTTTTTTTTTTTTTTTAGGATAGAATTGTTGAGGAAAAATAATTTTTAAAAATAATTTATATTTTTATGATTTGATTGTTTTCGTGAAAAACTAGGTCCAAATGACTAGTCTACAACACCTTTTGTTGCCAAATTCACAAAAATTGACATGATTTTTTTAGTTTATGGAGTCACAAGATACTTACCATCTGTGAGTATCAAATCCTTGATTAAATTATACTTTGAAAAATGACAATACCATATGATGATGAACTTTCAGTTGATGAACCTAATAACTATGATAAACATCATAGGGAAGTATTGGCGTTGCTAATTCTCTCATTGGATGATAATTTGATTACAAAAGTTAAAAATGAAACTAGTGCTTTAGATCTGTGGAAAATTCTAACAGCTAAGTACCAAACTTCAAAAGCCGGTAGGGTATTGTACTTGAAATTTTTGTTATTTTCCACTAAAATGTAGGAGGGTGGTTCGATCTCTGAATTCTTGTTATAGTTGAAGGACATTTGTGCTTATCTATAGAAGTGGAAAATTTTGTAGATGAGTAAGATTTGATTGCTATGGTACTGCAAAACCTACCAGGTATCATTTGACTCATTTATTGAGTTATTGTATATAATCATGGAGACACGGGAAATTGATTATAAGAAGTTGTCTACACTTATCATGTGGAAGGAGAGAATGAAAACTCACGCATCTTCATTACCATCAATGGCTATAGAGAGTGCATTCATGGCACAGTCAAAGGGAAAGGAAAAACAATGGAATACAAGCAATTCCACAAAGGTAACCTCCAAAAGTATTGTAAGTGATTCTAAGAAAGCCAAATAGAAATGTTTTTATTGCAAGTAGCTATGAAAAATAAAAGATTGTAGGGCAAACCATAAGTCTATATGTGCTAATGTTGTTGAAGAATTCGAAGGAGATGCGTGCAATCGAATTTGCATTTACAACATCACATGATCAATCTAGTGAGTCACACACATGGTATTTTGACTCAAGAGCATCTTGACATTATACATGTCATAAAGATTGGTATGTAGATTTCATTGAGGATGTTAGTAGTCATGAAACTATTTCCTTGGGTGATGGATGGACACATGATATTAAGGGATATGGGGATGTGCAAATTACATTGAACAATCAATACAAATATACATTTTGTAATGTTAGATATGTACCTGATATGAACAAGAATCTCTTATTTATTAGTGAAATCACCAAAAATAAAAAAACTAGTAGTTAAGTTTGAAGGAAACAAATGTAAGGTAACTACACTCAATGATGATATAGTTGTTATTGGTATAAGGGAAAGGGGTCTATACAAACTTATAGATCCACAATTAGTAGAACAATATGTTTTAGCAACAATTGAGAAAACTAGTACTCTATGGCATGAAAGATATGGTCATCTTAATTATCAGTATTTGAATGTCTTGAGAAAAAATCACATGGTGAATGGACTTCCATCTATTCAAGAAAATCAAGATGTATGTATGGGATATTAGTTGCATAATCATGTTAGGCAATCGTTGACTATTTTGTCCCCAGGCAAAAATAGCCAACCCGGCCTGCATCGGGCCAGAGAAAGCAAAAATGGATAAAATTATGTGAAGACTAATAATTCCCGTACTAATCCCATTAGGCCTCCGGCATGAGAAAAATCAAGAAAATTATGAAAATGAGGTCCAGAGGTTAAAAATTGCATTTTAGGCCTCATAAGGCCACCAAGCTCAAAATGAGCTCACCGAGCTCTTGGGCGAGTAACTCAAGCAAGCTAGTTGTTTGCATTAGGAAACACGTCGGAAGTAACTCACCGAATAGCTCGGTGAGCTACTTGGTGATCCGGGTTATCGCATGCCTCGTTCAAGCCAAGTTAGCTTTGGGAAAATGTGAGAAAGTCGAGCTCCCGAGCTTAGCCAATGTTCGCCGGTAGGCGATGTGCACATGCAGGGGTGGTGGTGAGTGAAGCCCGGCTCGGGAAAGTTGAAGATCTTAATGGGAGGCCAAAACAATCTTGGCTCGGCCGAGCTAAAAGAAAAAATGACTTAGCATGGCAAGCTCGTGAAACACGGAATGGCTCGCTTGGCAAGCTGCAAAAGATTGGGTAACGTGGAGAATGCAAATGACTCGGCCATGAAAGAAAGTCACAAGCTCGACCATGGATATATGAATGTTTGGCTTGCTGAAAATATATACATGGATGTCGGGTCAAGTCGGAAAAAAAAATGATGGTCCATAGGCTTGGACATAGCACAAAGTAAGCCAAGTCAACTTTGGATGAAAGTCGAGCCCACATGGGAACTCACATAGAGAAGTACTAGGAATGAGGCTCGGCGCATAGGCACGGAAGGGTTGAATGCAAGGTTGAGTTGAGTTGGAGGGCATTGTAGTCTTGACGATGCAACGAAGGATTCAAATGTCAATGGGAGGGAGAGACTCACGCATCTATGTGAAAATGCACTAGCCCACCATTGAGTTCGTTGGTACATAGAAATAACCCGGCCGTGGCGCATGATTAGCTTGGCAAAATGGTAAATGGACTCGTGCATGGGATGGATGATGCATCGAAGGAAGCCCGCAGAATAGTGATAGGACAAGTCAGCCATATGAGCATGTTGACCTAGGCACATTGCAAATATGAAGGGCAAGGCGATGAAACGTGGGGATCTCGTTGTGTCAAGTCAAGCCAAATGAAGTCTTGAAGAAGTCGATCTCATGGAGCTTAGACGAGGCATCAAACAAAACCGGCCTCATAGGTGTGAGGGGGAATACTGAGCCTTCAATGATTTCAATGGTGAACATGTAACCTTGGAGCCCAGAATAAACAAGTCCCAAAAGGCATGTGTTGGGTAGATAGGCTCGAGGAGTCGTGAAGATCTCGTGAAGAGTATGTAGAAGGCACATCTAGCCATGAGAGATGGCTCGTTAGGTAGAAAAGTTTGAATTTGCGATAGGAAGGAGACTTAAAGTTGATTTGTTTTGCGAAGCTCAAGGCTTGACCTAAACATTAAACACAGAGGCTCAAACCGAGCACATGGTGTTTTGAAGAGGTTAAACAATGTGGAATGAGCCAAGCTCGGTTGAAGGAATCTCGCAAGGCCGGGAGTACACGTAGCTTCGGGAGTTGGAGAAGCCTCTTTGAAGTTTGATTTTCACACTTGACAAGTCAAAGCTTCAGAGGTTTTGCATGGCTCACTCGATGAAGCAGTGTCAAACATTCGAAGAAGGAAATGTTCGAATCCCGAAGTGGGTGAGCAAGTGGGAGACTCAAAACCCAAAGTCCAAATTTTGGACTTGGAGTTTTGACATTTTAGATGTTTTGCATAGGTCAATAAAAAGTAAAACATGGGTCAAACTAAAACCCGAAGTCTAAATTTCAGACTTGAGACATTGGTGATTTAGAGCTTTCGACTAGCCTAGCACGGTGAATAGTGCCCCCAATCCCAAAGCAAGAAGGCCCGAAAACCCCAAAATTTCTAACTCCCGCCCAAACAAATATGCAAGAAGTTTGTCGAGTTAACATATTAAATGTCAAGCCATTGGAATTCAAAGCGTTGTGGGTGATGGATTGCATTGTGCGACACGTGGATTTTACATTGGGAGTTGGCTCGTGTCAGGATGGAAATAGCTCGGTCGAGGAAGGAGATAGAAAGAAGTAGGTAGGAACCAAAGGAGCACGAGCACGAAAAGGAGATGACACGGCATTGAAGAAGCGATTCGCGAGGTGTAATCGGTGGATGAATAAGCTCAATGAAGCCGAGCCTACATAGGAGCTCAACTCACCAAACAATGCACAATGAAGACATGGATACCCTCCTTCACTCAAAATGTTCTATCGTGAGCTAGGGGTGTCAGAATGGCGCAAAATTATAGTCAATGGAGAGATAAGAGAGAAATATTTTCAATGGAAGCATAATGGAGCTACAAAAGGTGGATTTTGGAGGTTTTTAAACCTCAAAATCATAGGTCCCTCAAACTTCGAAATTGCATATCTTGAGCTCCCTATGTCCAATTCTTGCAAATGAACATCGTTGGAATCACGGGAGTGAGCTCCACAATATGATACCATAAATTTTTATGATTTTAGAGGTTTTAAACCTCCAAATTTAGGGAAAATTTTACATTGAAAAGTAGGTGAAGGTCATTAATGGAGATAGGTAAAAGTATGGTCATCATGAAGCTATAGGAGCTAGATTAGACCCAAGTGCAATCACAACAGGTTTCCTAAAGAAAAAGGAAAAGGCATTAATGGAGCGGGGATTTTGGAAGATCTCCAAGCACTCATTGCAAATCAAAGAATGAATTTTTATGGGTTTCTATGGAAGTTTGGGATTTCCTCCCTCTCTCTCTCCTCTCATCAAAATTCCTCTATAAATATTGTAAGGGGTTACATATTGAAGTTTTTATCACCTTTCTTATCTCACACACCCCATTCCACTTGGGGCTTCAAGCCTTCCTCCAAACACTGTAATGGCTTCATGCCTCTTCCTGCTACAACATTGTACTATGTAAACTCTATATGGAACAATAAAACTATATTTGTGTTGCATCTTGTCTAACCTCTATAGTTTATTGTTTGCATCTTACATCTCTTGTGTTGCAGGATTTATGCATATTTCTATTGCATTATAGGGTTTGGATGTGTTGTGCTCATTTCGGGAATGATGTATTGAGTATGACTTATTTTGTGGTACAGGACTACCCTTCCTATGTTCATCTCTTCATTATTTTGCAAGGTTTGGGAAGTGATTAACACTCCTCTCTTGGTGTATCTTTGCTTTAGTGTAGAATTTACTTTCATACATCCCTCTTTCTCTGTTCCTTTGGAAGTTGTAGATTAGGATTAGTCAATAGTTTTGTATGCATTAGGAGTAGTTAGAGGCGGGTAGGATAGGAGCAGAACAGGCCTTTTACGGAGAGTTGTCTAATTCACGAGGTCCCACACTTCACAAGAACTCTATGTTGTGCAATCACGCCGAACACCCCAATCTCAAACTAGGCAATTCAAGCGGTGTTGTGATTTCACATCAACATTTTGGCACGCCTGGTGGGACAAATAGGAGTCGAAAGTATATTTTTCAAAGTTGTTATGCTACAAACCAAGGACACATTCAAGCTTAAGTTCAAACACTTCAATTTGAGAGGTTTCCTTGCATTTGAGTTCGGAAGTTGCAGATTTTGGATTTCAGAGGTTTCAACTACTGAGGTCAAAGTCTGAAATCACTTTTGAAAGGATTAGCATGTGCAAAATGAGCTCACAATTTCACATATGATAGATCGGGGCCAAACTTTAAAAGGGCATCCTTGGATTTTGAAATTTTTATTTTCAAATTTTCGTGGTTTTCAAATTTCGGGATTTTAGGTTTTGGGATTTGGGATTGTTGAAATTTCGTACCTTTTACAATTTTAGGTTTTAGAACTTTCGGGTTTTGAAACTTTTGGGTTTTGGAGTTCAAACTTTCGAGAGATTGCTAGCTTTCTAATATTTCAAAGGTTTTCGATTTCAGAGTTTCTTCTACTTTGAATTTCGATACTATGGCATTTGAAACTTTGTAGACCATTTGCAATGAATTGGTCCACCCCCACAACAAATTTTTGAGCTCTTCAAGGTGTGCATATAGGTATACATTTTATTTTATCAAGTTTATCGTGCACTTGGTAGAATTTTAGTCTTCAGACACACACATTGAAAGCACAACTGATGACTCCATCTGGGTAATAAACCCGTTCTCTCGAGTAGTAGACCTTTCATTTCGTCACCCTCCATTTCCATCCATTTTACCTCTTCCATCTCTTTCATTTTTCTTCCATTTCATGAAGTCTTGTAATCATGGCTTCATTCACCTCTTGGGATTCACATCTAGAACAACAACAACAATATCAATACAACCCTCCTTAATTGCAACATTCATTTTCAAGGTACTACCAGCCATCTCTAGATCCATATTATGATGGTGATCAACAATATGCATACTCATACGAGAAAGAGAAATATGCAGACCAATTTGGTTACATGTCAGACTATGCTAGATGTTGGAGAACAGGAAAATGCAAATTATGGAGGATATCCTACACCTGAGGATTATGAGTTACAATTGAAAGTGCAAAAATTGGAGGCAAGGATGGTGCATCAAAGGGCTATGTCTTAGATACAAGCATGTAAGATTGGTTTTAAGACCCCTTGTCCATGGGTAGGTCATATTCCAAACTACTACAGCCCCACTGGGAGAAGCTTGACTTCATTGTTGAGACGTTTCCAAGGCTCACAGAGTGGATCCAAGAGATAGGAGCTTTTTTAGACAATGTCATTCAATCTTGTCAATGGGAAACCCTTGCATTGCCATCCCACAATACTCTCTCCACTCCCCAATTCTCTCGTCACTTCCCAATTCGCACCAGTTTAGTCGGAACCTCATTTCCCAAGTTTCCCATCTACTGCCCCCATTGTGGATTCCCATTCTTCATCTTCTACTCTCTCACCTGACCTTAGTTTCTCTTCCCTTTTCCCTTCCAAACCCAATTCCCCTCCACAGAACAAATTTGTAAACCCCTTCCATCATCTCCACCACCAAAAAAACAAAAATCTATTGGAAAACCACCCACCACTCCTCTCGTAATCCCGAGTCCATGTCGGGAAGAAACCCAAAAAATCAGTCAAGAGGAGCAGCATGAAGAAGGGCCAAACAAGGATGAAATGATGAAAAAGTTGGTGAGCTTAGATCTAAAATTTGCTATTGAAAAAATCCCTCTTCTCGTTGAAGCCTTCGGAGGAGGTCAAGGATGAAGAAGAGTAGGTGATCAAGGCTAATTTAGTTGCATGGAAGTAGAGCAAAAACATGTTGAAGAAGATCAACAATCAGAATGTTCAAAGTGTAGTATCCATGATGACACCCTATTTGCAGAGATTGTTGGTCAATCATCAGCTGCAAAATCAGCGCAGAGGAGGAAAAGGAGCATTACGTTGTGGAAGAATATCACACATGCCTAAAGGATTCAAGCACATGGAAAGTCATGCAAGAAGCTCCAAGTTCTTTCCCCACTTCATCCTCTCTGGATTTTGACCCAAAATATGAATTTGAGCTATCAAATTTCCTGTTGGAGGACGAGGAGCCTTATGGTAAGAAAAATGAAAATCAAGAAAATACCATGGAGATAAGCAAGCCAATTGCGGAGATTCTACGGGAGGAAGAGATCATTGAGAGCTTCTTGCTCTCTTGTGTTGATGAAAATACAAGCGTCCCTCTTCCTTCATCATTTGATAAAGATGACTTGCTAATGAATTGACTTCGGAGAAGAGTCTTGAAGGCCCTATTGTTAATAACAAACCTCGGGAGCAGCAAAGAGAAGAAGAGTTAGACATTTCAAGCTCCATATTAGAACATAGAAATGAATGTATGGGCCAATCTAGCCCCTAGGAAGTAAATAAGAAACTCTCGTAAGTAAAAAGTAGCTACACTCAACCACTTTCAACATCCATTGATAGTCCCATTGGAGGCCATAAGTTATTTTGAGGAGCTTCATGTTGAGGAGGAATCCTGCATTGACACGAAGGGAAAATAGCATGAGGAAATCACTTCTTCCATGTCATCCACCCAAAGGGGAAATCGGTTATCGTAGATGTACAAAAAGGAAGAAATTCAATTACTGAGATAGTCACCTTTTCTAGGAAAGTTTACATAGAGGTTTTCTTATTAGGAGTCCAATTCGAGAGTAGTGTGGATACTCGGCAATTCAATCCATGCCCCATTAGGTATCTAGCTTCGTTGGAGCTAGAAACAAAGTTTTCACAACCGGTCATGTTCATTTTCGGACATGAGAATGAGCTTCATAGTACTAAGGATCAGTTGCATCAGTCACAATACCTCCAAGGGCCTCAGGTGGATCATTCCAAAGGGGTATTTTTTTATGTCCAGTTGATACCTTGAGAATTCAAGTGGAAAATTGGGTCCGTGTCAAATTTTCACTCATTTGTATAGCCATGATCAGTGTCAAATCATCCGCATGGTAGGTTCGAGAAAGGAAAGGAAGCTACTTTTCACCGCCAAAGGTGGTACACTTTGTTTGAAGTCTTCCAAGTGACTAGTTAGTGTAGGGTAGGTATAGGAGTTTTTTTAGCATCACGAGTGCTCTGTCACACTCTACATGTCTACTTGGACATGCATGATTTGTCTTTTTGTACATATTTTTTTGTTCATGTTTTCTCTAGCATAGTACATGGTGTTTCAATGGACCTCCCGCATTCAGAAGAAGTTCATACTTATGGGAAACGATTGCAAATTTTAGAAGAAAACAAATGCAGATCAACTAAAATTATATTAAAGATAGGTTTTGTTGAGTTCCCATCTTTCGGATCCTTTCAGACCAATCACAGGTGAACTTCCAAGTGTCTTCTCCAAGTCAAAGAACAACTTCTAGCATTATGTTGCACAGAGTGGAACTTTCAGAAGAAAAATAAAATTCAAAATTTAATAGAGTTCCATGATGTAAAAATGTGAAAATTATATTGTTTAAAATTCTAAAGCATGTGGTACATGTCAAGTGATCATCGTTTATGTGCTTCATACTTGGTGGAATCAAGTTTTGGGACAATCTATCTCGAGTCTCACGAGAACATGGCTGCGAGAGAGGAACAAGTGAAAATATTCAATCAAGACAATTTTCTACTCTCACAAATCTTAATTTTAAGATTTTCTTATGAAAATTGAGAGTGCAAGCGAGTTGAGAAGCCTCCCATAGGGCCATTCAAGACCACCACAACATACAAACAACCAAGAGAGAAAGAAAGGAATCAGGTTTAATAGAGTTTCGTGATGTTGGAACTCAAGAAATCTTCTTAGGAAGATTGAAAATTAACAAACCGTCTAGCTCAAACTTGGTAGTATGCAGATGGTTTAAGGTTTTAATTTCACCAGATTCAGGATCAGTTGCAGGTATTCAGCTACTTCGTGCCCAATGGACAACCCTAGGCTATTGGTATAAGAGTGTTTAGCAGGGAAACGTCCCCGTGAGTCACCAAATTCTTCACTATTTTTTCTACCCATGCAAAAATAGCCAACCCGGCTGCATCGGGCGAGCAAGCAAAAAATGGATAAAATTATGTGAAGTATAAGAATTCTCCATACTCAACCCCATTAAGCCTCCGGCATGAGAAAAATCTAAAAAACATCCGAAAAGAGGCCCCGAAGGTTAAAAATTACATTTTAGGCCTCATAAGGCCATCAAGCTCAAAATGAGCTTACTAAGCTACTCGGTAAGCTAGTTGGTTGCATTAGGAAGCACGTCGGAAGTAACTCACCGAGTAGCTTGAAAGATTCTCACGAACCGGGTTATCGCAGGGCTCGGTCAAGCCAAGTTAGCTTTGGGGAGAATGCGAGAGGGCCGAGCTAACAAGCTTGGCCAATGTTCACGTCAATGGGCGACATGCACACATAGGAGTGGTGAGATGAATCCTAGCTCGAGTGAGTTGAAGATCTTAATGGGAGGTCAAAACAATGTTGGCTCAAAGTAGTTAAAAGAAAAAATGACTTAGCACGGTAAGCTCGTGAAACACGGAATAGCTCGTTTGGCCGAAGTTTGTAGAAGATTGGGTAGCATGGAGAATGCAAATGACTCGACCATGAAAGAAATTCACAAGCTCAACCATGGAGATATGAACGTTTGGCTTGCTAAAAAGATATACAAGGATGTCGGGTCGAGTCGGAAAAAAACAACCATGGTCCATAGGCTTGGATGTAGCACAAAGTAAGCCGAGCCGGCTTTGGATGAAAGTTGATCCCACATGGGAACTCACAAAGGGAAATGATAGGAATGAGGCTCGACATAGGCATGGAAGGGTCGAATGCAAGGTGAGTCGAGTTAGATGGCATTGCAATCTTGACGATGTAACGAAGGACTCAAATGTCAATGGGAGGAAGAGACTCATGCATCTACGTGCAAAGGCACTAGCCCACCATTGAGTTTGTTGGTGCATAGAAATAACCCGGCCGTGGCGTAGTTGGAGAAACGGTAAATGGACTCATGCATGGGATGGTGATGTGTCGAGGAATCTGCGGTAAAGTGATAGGACAAATCAGCCATGGGAGCATGTCGACCTAGGCACATTACAAATCCAAAGGGAGAGGCGATGAAACGTGGGGATCTCGTTGTGTCAAGTCGAGCCAAACGAAATCACAAAGAATTCGAGCTCATGGAGATTTGACAAGGCATCGAACATAACCGGCCTCGTAGGTGTGAGGGTGAAGGCTAAGCCTTCAATGATTTCAATGGTAAACATGCAAACTTGGAGCTCAAAATAAACAAGTCATGAGAAGGCATACGTTGGGTAGATAGGCTCGAGGAGTCACGAAGATCTCGTGAAGAGTGTGTAGAAGGCACAACTAGCCATGAGAGATGGCTCGTTAGGCGAGATAAGTTAGAATTCACAATAGGAAAGGGACTCAAAGTCGATTCGTTTCACAAGCTCAAGGCTCGACCTAAACATGGAACACACATGCTCGAAACTAAGCACATGGCGTTTTGAAGAGGCTAAACATCATGGAATGAGCCAAGATTGGTTGAAGGTAGCTCACGAGGCCGGGAGTACATGTAGTTTCGGGAGTTGAGAAGCTCAAGTCGATTTTCAGAATTGAAAGTCGAGCTTGAGAGGTTTTGTATTTTATGCAGAGAAAAATCATAGTGGATGAAAGAAAAACAATAAAATTGCAAACCTTCCAAAGTAACCTTCCAATGCAAACGTCACTAGAGTGCTTTTGAAGTGTATAACCTTTACAAGTGATTGATTTGTGAGTGCTCTTAAATGACCTCCAAAGATGAGTGCAATTACTACGAACAAAGTAGTTGGAAATCTTCATCTATAAAGTGTGAGTTTATTTACAAATAAATTCAGGAGGATTTGGGATAAGACAAGGTTGCAATTTATAGAAGCATAGACAATTAGAAATGGGTTGAACACGATTGAATGCACATGCTAAAAATGTCATTGGAAGAGGTTACAACAATGTGATGTCGGGTATTTACGGGAAATAAATGAATTAAATGCAAAAGTTGCATCCGGAAAGATGGTTGTGCGCTCAATTCAATTGCCCCCACCTTTCTAGGATTCTAGAAGTGTAGTTAACTAGGATGAAGATGTGGAGTCTAAGTGGAGTCCAAGTGGTTGTTGATTTGAAATAGGTGGAATTAAATAACCAAATTTAATTAGTATTTAATGGTGAGGAGATAATTAGCCATTTAAATAAATAAATGTTTAATTATATTAGCTATAAGATGTTAGGAATTAATTTAATTAATTCCAAGAGAATGGTAGAATTTAATTAATTTAAGTGTGAGGAGATAATTAACCATTGAAATAAATAAATGTTTAATTATTTTAGCTAGGTGGGTGTAGGAATTAATTTAATTAATTCCAAAGGCATGTTAGAATTAAATTATTTAATTCCAAGGGGTAGGAATAAAGAGAATTAATTTTTAAAAATTCTGAAGGGGAATATTTGAATGATGAAATTAATTTAATTAATTCCAAAGGGGTGTACTGTGGCAAGATAAAATTAATTTAATTAATTATAATTGGATAGAAGTGAGATAGAAATATGTATGTATTTTTAGGGTGTCTACATTTTCCCCTTTTTAAAGTGTTATTGCAAAGTAATAATTCTTTAAAGATAGTAGACACATGTAGATCAACGAGTGGAAAGATATGAAGCATTTGGATGCCCTAGTGAGTAGGAAGTTGTGAAGAATTAGGATGCCCTAACGATTAGAATGGTAGAGGAATTCCCCCTCAAGCGAGTGGGTGGCATTGCAAAGTGGTGGACAACCACTTGATAAGAAGGAAAACAAGGGATTAAAACAAGGATGGGAAAGGACTGTGCTCGTAGCATGAGCGTTATTTGGAGAATAATTTTAGAACAACCTTATTTTTGCTATTGCACAATAGAGTTGTCACCATGATTATGAAATAATCAATATGGTTAACCCAGATGCGCGTAAACAAACACACACAACAAAGAAAAGATAAAAAAGGAAAACAAAACCAATATACAAAGTAGGTGCAAATTAGGGTTATAAAGGAACCAAGATGTAATCACACTACTTGCAAGTGGTCCAAAAAAGTAAACATCAACAATGCAACACAAAGTCAAAAAATAAGACAATCAGTTATGCCCCTAATGCATGCCACAATGATGATTAAGTAGATATAAATGCTCCCAAGTGGGAATAGGATCAGACTGGAAGAACAGAGTTAAAGTGACTCCTTATGACACTCTTGTTGAATCTGTTGTGTAAATGATCAAACTGTAAATTTCCTTAGGTGAAGTTATATCGCGAAGGAAAAATAATTTTGTGACTTGCCCCAAGCAGAGTTAGCATATCATGCAAAGGGAAGAAAGTGATAGTTGTAAGATCGGAATGATCACTAGGGTAATAGATAAAGGTATGATGTTTATCAAGATTGTATTGAGATGTTGAATGATTCACTTTAAGGGTTTTCCTTTTGAAAGTTTTGTAAAAAAATTTTGAATTTTGAAATATTTCATTTTTTTGAATTTTAAAATATTTGAAAAAGTTTGATATTAAAATGCAAACAAACATGAAGACACAAAAAAAAAAGGAAATCGTTCCATGTCTTAAGTAAACCAGAGGAAAACACAACACATGCAAGAGATAAGAAAACATGAAACAAGCATTGAAAACTAACCCAATATGAACATGAAGGAACAATACGAGCTATATGTGAGCTAAGATGTAAGTAAATTTCCAAAGTAATTGGTCTATAATAAAGGAAAACAAAGTATAATAAATGAAAGAAGTAAAAACATCGTCACAATGTTGAAAAATTGCAACAATACAACACAACTTGTAAAAACGACATCTAATGACACTCGAATGTGTTCCACATTGAAGAACTAGACAAATTTGAATGCCCCTGAGTGATAGCTTAGAACACAAGAGGATTGGATTGAGACGAAGAGTGGAGTGATACTTAGATACTCAAAAATATACTTTCATCGGATCCCATTGAAGTTTGATCTGTATTGGATTAAAATGTAAAATCCAAATGTGCCCCAAACAAAGTTATATTGCGAAAGGGTAAATGATTTCCTCGAGCATAGATATACACCATGGGAAATAAAGATGAGTATGATCTGAAACGATCATGAGGAGTATCATCAAATGGTGAAATTGTTAAACTATGTTATACAGTTATTGAAAAGTGGTCAAACATTATCGAATGTTTTGATTTGTGTGATTTGAAACTATTTTTGGAGTTTTGGACAATTTTTCATTTTTTTGAAGTTTTATGAGATATTTTTGAATTATTATGTAATTTTACATATGAGTAAAAAGGTACACTACTTGAAAGCGGTGAAAATAATTAAAAGCATTCCATTCCATTTGATAAAATGATAGGGTCTTTCACTCCGTTCGTGGCTCCACGCAACTAGGAAGATGTGAGGCTCATCATTGAGATCAAGAAGGACATGAAAACAATATGAATAGTGATATCAAAGGTGAAGAGAAAAGATGTGACAACACAAGTGTAAAAATGATCCATATGAGAAAAATGTAACTCATCTCGGTCAAGATTATCCGACGATTACAAGATGATTCCACTTTATAGGTTTTGACTCAAATTAGATCCATTGATAGCCTACTGATTGGAAAAATTCGGTTGAAGGAATTGGTGTCTCTCGTAACATGAGAAACTAAATTACTTCTTGGGATGTTTTTGATTAAGCACTTTGATTCAAATTTCATAAAGGCTTTATTAGTTAATTATTTTTATTTTTATGAAGGACCCCCTACATGTTGCCCCATGCCATCAGTAAAAGGCAAGGGCTCAACACCGAAGACAAAATGTAGGCAAGTAAGGGCTTTCTCCTTTCTTAGTCTCATACTGTCCAGTAAGAAGTATGGGCTTATCACCAAATACTGTGAAGGACGAAAGGTGTAATGATTTTATAGTTTTTTTAATATTTTTTAATTGATTTAATTTTCCTTGTATCTTGATAGTGTGCTTGTTAGGAAAGAACATTTTCCCCAAGTCTTAACCTCATGCACTACTAAAACGTAAGGGTTCAACACCGTAGATTGAGATGGGTGGCCAAAAAGGACCGGATAAAGAAGTTTAGTGCTTTCTATTAAAGAGAGAGCTTATTTGAAATGAGGAGTTTTCCATCAGTAAGCTTTGAGACAAAACCATAGGTAAAAATATCTGAAATAGTAGAAACCATAACAAAGATGAGACACATCAATGCCCAAGAGGAACAAAGTTAACATGTGTCGTAATAGGTGAAGAAGGTGAATACATGATAATTATATGATTAAGATATTTTCCAATAGATGGAATGCCTAACATTATTTGGACACACTTTTCCATTTCTGATTTGCAAACAGTGCTCTAATACAAAGTTTTATTCTCTTTTTATGTTTTTGAGTTTTATGAATGTTGGTGGATGAGGAGTTGAAATGGACTCATCAAGAAAGATTTCCATGTTTATTGAAGTGGAATAGTCCTAAGATACAAGGCTTATGCGAGACAAAATCCAAGTCAAGAGAGGGAATTTTAAAATTCTATGCGCTGTGAAATACGAGACTTGGATGGATATGAGCCAAGTCAAAGGAGTGAATCTGAAGATTCGATAAGTCCTGTAATATGAGACTTGGGCGGATAGGAGCCAAGTCAAAAGATTGAATCAAACGATTCAATGGGTTCTGAAGTACTAGACAAAGACAAGTTCCAAGTCAAAGTATGTCTGATTAGATGAGTTTTCGATGAGATCGAAATATATATTTGATGTTAGAAGAAGATTGTCGATGCGGGGAAGATGTTGAGATACATATTCACCTGTGACTGAAATAGCGCGAGGAAAGAAGGATTGGTCTCTAGATGTATACCCAAGACTCTTTATAGGCTGTAGAGAGGATATGTTCAAGGTTGATCCTTCTAGGTTATAGCTAGTTGATTTGATGATAGATTTGCAATTAAAGCTTGAAACAGTTGAATAAGGGTAATCTGGGTATACACAACTTGAAGAATGTATGCATGCAAGATGTCTTGACAAGTAGGAATTATCATTAATGAGATGTTTGCAAGGTTGATCATTTGAGGTGTAATGGACATAGAAGGTTGTGTTGTCACAAGTGTCCAAGCTTGTTGTGGTTGTATTTCGATAACAAGACTAGAGATGTTAGGCATATGAGTTGGAATGGGAAGAATGGAATGAAGCTCAATTGTGATTGATGAAGGACCCTCTTCTGTTATGTCAAGGGTTATTGGAGAGTCTTAGAGAAAATTCAAGCTCTCGTCAAGTGTTAGAAGATTGTTGTCCAAAACAGGTTCAATGTCTGTTTGAACTAAAGGAAGAAAATATGTAGAAGAAATAGATTGGTCGAAGGGAGAGATAATTGACTTTCGTCATGATCTTGTTGAATGTGAGTATGTACAAAAGTGGGGACAATAGTCAACTCTATAGTATAAGTGGAAATTTACGTGTCATCGGTTATGAGAGCTTCGTTGTCAAGTTCTACAAAGGTCTCTTTATCATCGATTAATTCTTTGACATAGTTATTAAAATGTGCACATTTATCAATTGAGTGGCCATCAATGCGATGAAAATAAAAATATGCATGAGGTTTATACGAATATGACTTAGGTTCTCATTCAATCCAAGGTCTTGTAAGGGGATATTTTATCATCCATCCACGTTGAGTTGATGAAATACACTAGAGAGACTTTCGCAAGGGGTGTAAACTTACATTTAACTTTGTGTGGCACAGTGTCTTCACTAGGTTGTATGATTGGATTTTTGATTTATTGGTCATGTATTTTGGGCATATTGCAATTATCCATGACACCAACAAAGTGATGACATTGCGGTTGTAGTTGATGTGCCGAGATTCATTGTGAGAAGTTCTAGTATGGTGATTATTACGAGTGAGGTTGAAAGAAAAATGTTTGACAAACTTCTCTGAGAGGTCCGTAAAGGTGGTGATAGATGACTTTGGAAGGTGTAAGAACGAATCCAAAGATTTTCCTCATAAAATTCTAGGAAAAATGCACAAGAGAGAGCTATCATTATATGCCAAGCCACTTCGTGGCATGCTAATGAAAATTCTTTGATATGATACCTCGGATCAGTTTTGCCCTTGTATTTTTCAAATTTTGGCATCTCAAAAGACCGTGGGAAGGGTATGCGTAAGATTTCCATGTTAAAAGGATATGGACACAATTCATCAAAATTGAATTGTTTACGTTGTTTTTGCATACCCGCAACGATGTCTTTCATCATTTTCCATTCTTGGGAAAAGGATGAATTGTATAAATCCACCATTGTAATGAGAAATGAGGTAGAGTGAAGAAAGGTATGATGAATAACACAACCCTTAGCAAAGTGAATGCTAAGATGGAAGCGATGAAAAGGTTTGAAAAGCTTGACCCTTAGCAAAGTGAATGCGAAGAGGGAAGAAACAAAAAGGGTTAGTTGATTACCCGACTCTTAATAAAAATGAGAGTTAAGAGAAAAGGGATGAAAAGAGGTTAGACATGTTCTACTCATTAACAAAAATGAATGTTAAGGAGAAAAGACATGATAAGGTGAACATGGTCAACTCTTAATCAAATGAGTGATAAGAGTGATGAAGAGATGTAAAAAGGTTAACTCCTAACACGATAAGTGTTAAGAGAAACAAAAAAGGGGGAAAAGTGAAACATGCTCGACACTTAACAAAATGAATGTTAAGGGAGACAAGACTTAACAAGATGAAGGCGATCAAATCTTAACAAAAGGAATGATAAGAGTGATGAGAAAAGGGACTTCACAACACTTAACAAAATGAATGATGTTAAGGTGGAAGATGGATTGAAGTGTTAGTTTAGAAGAATCTTAGAAAAATGAGTGCTAAGAAAGATGAAGGAGCTTGAAAGATGTCACGACCTTTACGAAATTGGACATAAAGAGGGAAGACACGAAATAAATTAGTGTGCTTAACTTGCAACAAAGTAAGTGCGACAAGAGGAGACTTAAAACACGATGGACGATGCTCAACTCTCAACAAAAATGTGTTAAAGGAAGAGACTTAGGAAAAATGATGATTTTGTTTGACTTTTAACAAGATGGATGTTAAAAAGGGATACTTAGGAAAACAATGAATAATATCAAATCTTAACAAAAAGTTTATTAAAAGATAAGATACGAAAAAGAAGTGGGAGTACAAAAAGAACAACAAAGTAAAGGTTGTCACAAGAAGTGAATGAACAACGACGAGAAGGTCTAAATCTCACAATAATGGAGATAAGAGACGAGGGGAAAGTGATGGGATAAGTGAGCTCAAATTAAAGAAAAGTGAATTCGTTAAAAGAGAAGTGATGAAGTGATGATGAAGATAAAAATAAGTGAATGCCAAGTCCAAATAAGGATAAATTTGGAGATAATGAACACAATAGAAGATGAACCCAAATAAGGAGTATTTGGGATTTTGAAAAGAAGGTGAAAAATAATCCGAGTAAAGTGTACTTTGAAAGATGAAAGGAGATTGAATGTAGAATCCAAACAAGGAATGTTTGGAAAATGACAAAAAGATATGAACGTGAAGAGAGAATTCAACCAAGGAGTGTTTGAAAACTACGAGAAGATATGAACGTGAAAGATGATCCCAAACAAGGAGTGTTTGGGAAAAGTGAGTGTGGAACACTACTACAAAAATAAAGAAAACAAAATAAGAAAAATAGAAAAAGATTTTTGTTTTGATCTGTTTGTTTGTGGCCTCTACCTTAAATTGTCTTGGACAATATTTGGCTTCCTAGGTGGCTCTTTTAACTAGTGTCGCAATATATCCGAGCGAGCACGACGTTATTGCTAGTGAAGAATTTAATTTACCCCCTTTGAAACCTTGAGTAAATATCTTGCTCGAATGAATCGCATTGGGGTCACCACTAAGGATATTGTGACTCTAACTCACAAGGCTTTCCTAGTCAGGTAGGAGAAAATGTTCTCGTTTCGTCCACTAGTTCCCTCAAGGTGTGGATTACTTTGGGGTTCCTAGAACCACCCCCTTTGTTCTAGCTTAAGGCTTTTGCCAAGGGGGTTATGTTCTAGTTAAGTGGTCGATCCGTAGGTCTTAACCAACCCTGTAATTACAATGTTTTGAATGTGGTGTATTTTCTTATCTTTTGAGCTTAATGTGGTTTAGTCATACACCATTTGCCAACTTACAATTAGTAGTTTTTAAGTGTTTTAACAACCTTTGTGAGAGTGGGTCCGTAATAAAGAATTAGAAAGTTATCTTGAGGTAGGTCGAGGAAAAGACAATAGAAGCAAGCTCACACTTTTGATTTCTAAGATCACTTTAAAAACGCGAGGAAAGAGCATACACGTAAAACAAACTTTGATTTAAAAAGAAAAGAAAGGTTAATTCCCAACACAAATAGAAACAATCACGTTTTTTATTTCCAAGATCACTTTGAAAGTGCGAGGATGTTAGGATAATTAATTATGCATTTTATAATTAATTATTGTTATTAATTAATTATTATAGTTATATGGGTTTTAAACCATATTTGTTTTATTTCATAGTCGTAGGATTATTTTTTGCATGTTGCAACTTATCATTTGTTTGTATTAAATTAATTGTTGCTTCCCGGATGTATTTTAGAAGTTGTTGTAATTTCAGTTGTACCTATGCAACCTTTCTTTTTTTCGACACATGACTGTACAATACCTATAAGTATTACAGTCCATTCATTATAACCTAGTTGATTGAGTTTAATATATTTTATCAAGATTCCGCCCCTATTGCTCAATCTACATTTGGTACCAGAGTGAGAATCTGGCCCTGTGAAGCAACAAAGGGTTGAAGAGAGGTTGTAGTAGGAAGAGAAGAGTCTTGGAGAAGAATTTTCTTTCCAAGAGAGCCTGTGTTACCTCTAGCAACTTCCCAGACATCCTTGCATCTCCACAACCCCCTCTTCCATTCCAGGTGTTTGGAACACAATTTTTTTTTGCACCTGTGTACCCTGCACCAGGAAAAATTTGTTGCAGTTATGGAAAATTGTTTTTAAAAAAATCCCCATTAGGGGTTTTGCCTCTAAATTTAGAGGTCTCCTTGGTCACTGCTAAAGCTAGCAGTTTTCTATAACTAGAGGAGTTTGTGTTATTTTAGCAATAAGTTGAAGGTTGACCGAGAGCTACTTTGCATTCGGATCGAGCTTTGCCATTGCATTGAGTCCATGTGTGCACCGACCGATCTACATTGGGTTGAGGCCAATTTGAGTTCTTTGTGCATTTGGTAGAGCAACCACACTGCATGGTGGCGAGTTGTAAAGGCTACTCATCGAGATCCATACCACGAAGGAGCGGTGCTCACATTGTTGTAATCTCTAGCAAGCGACCGAGTTGTACACATTACCTTGGAAAAACTCATGCCATGTCACTTTGTTGACTACCAAACTACCTCCCCTCGAAACAAAGCGAGGTCAAACATTGGTAGATTGATCCCGTAGCTTCCAACGTGTTAGATTTACATCGGTCGAGCCCACATCGGTGGATCTAAAAACAACCTATAGCACGGTGGCCAAGCCAACCCCCGTCTTCACTCCCACGAGTTGCGACCTCCTCACGCAAACCTACAACAAACAATACAAAGGTGTTTCAAACACAAGCGGAGGAGCAAAATAATACAAAGGGTGGTCAACATAGAAAACAACAAAGTTTCAGCAAAGGGAATAAAAATTACCGCACACAAGCAAAAGCCATTAGAAATCGAAGCATCAACAAAACAATAAAAAAATGGTGAGAAATAATCAAAATGGCGTGAATGAAAGCCATGAAATTGGAAAAGGTGGTAGCTAAGGAAGGAAAAAGGAGTTAAAATTGCTTCAGATCCGGTCTTTATGCAGAAGGAAACCCTAAACCGCCTACCATGTCACGTGGAGTAGCTTCACCAAATCGCCATTTTTAAAAAGGTGAGTTTGAAATTCATTTTCTTTAAATACAAGTTTTTTCTTTCTATATGCCAAGTGCACATAGTGTCGAGTTGGATAAGTGGAAGTGACTTGTGAGTCGAAAGTGCATGGTTCGAATCACACAAAACAACACAAGTTTTTCAATTTTGAAATTTAGAGGTGAAATTGGTAAAACCTCCTAATCTGGAGGTGAGTTTAGTGGAAAACCATCGCTAAACAACAAAGTTACAACTAAATGGGCTACTAAATATTTAGTGAGAAAAACTCTAATTTAGGGTTTTAAAAAAATCTCCTAATAGGCCTATTTTTTCATTCCGGGCATTTTTTTGCAAAAGGAGGCCTATCTAAAAATTGCATTTTTAGTTGGTTTTTTGCAATTATTTGTATTTTGGGACAAATTGGGCTCCGGAGGCCATCAAGGCCTTAAAAACAAAACAAAAATTGTCTGTCATTCAATTTTTCCATATTTTTTAATGTAATTGCATGCTTCAATATATTGTACTAATTTGCAAGTTGCCATAGTCAACCAAAAATATTGAATCGCTCGTAGCTGGCGAAAGTTGTAATAAAAAGCAATAAAAATTTTGGTTCTCAAACACTCACGAGATCCTATATCTCATTCACAACGTTCGGTATATACATGCCTCTAGGAAGCACTTATGGGTAAAGCCATCGCGATTACTACTGCACTTAATGCCTAATATAGCTGCAACAACGTCATCTGGGCATCGACCCTTTAAATCGACGGGGAGTAATAAGGTCATAATGCACACACTATGAGCCATCCCATCCATCTGTGAATGATTACATGACATAAATTCGGACTGAATAATTATCCAAGTATATAGCAAAGTTACGTGCATGCGTATGAGGATATTTATTTGAGCCGGTGTCAATAATCACACAGAGCCCTTTCAATATTGTCTTGGTACCACGTATTGAATTCTTTCACATACGTTAATGCCTCTTTCACATACCGCCATGTATATAGAAAGGGCGAGCTTCTTCCACGTACTGCCGGGTATATCGAAGGGTGCGTATATAGAAAGGTTTGGTATATCGGATTGATGGTATATAGATTGGGAGACCTTATACCTGGAGTGATAAGAGCCAAACCCTGTCAGTGTTTTTTGCAAAATGGGCAACAATGCCCCCAAATTTTTTATTCCAGATTCACAACTACTCAGAGGAAACAACTATGTTGCAGAGAAGACTAAAATCAAGACACAACTTGAGTTTGAAGAGATTTCGCTTCATCGATACTATGACCGGATCACCACTGATACAACACAACAATGACAATTTGATAAAGCAGATCAGAAATCCAAAATCATCATCTTGTTTAGAGTGTTCGACGATGTGCAACCCCACATTCATGATGCCACAACAACCAAAGAAGCGTGGGATAAGTTGAGCACAATATATGAGGCCAAAAACAAGAATGTCATACTGAATTTGTAGAGTCAGTTACATACACTGAAGTTCAAGCAGAATGAGAAAATTGAAGCTTTCTTAAGAAGAGTTACATAATTGAGGGCTTCACTTCTAGCCCTAGGAGAAGTGGTCAAAGATGATGCTCTCATTCCCATTGTTCGAGAGAGCACCCCTTCTTCATACCGTATTTTTGTAACAACACTAAACTTGTCAGATACGATAGTTAGTTTTGACAAATTGGTAAACCTACTGCAACAAGAGGAAGCAATGCACAATAAGGATGATGAAGAGGAGCATGCACTTTCTTCACATCAAAAATGGAAAGGAAAAGGTAAAGGAAAACCTAATTCCTATCAAAATTCCCAAAGTCAAAATCAATATCAAGGGGACAGACAACAAAAGAAGCAATGTCCAATCTGTAAAAGAGGACATGACCTAAAATATTGTTGGTATAATACTTACAAGAAAGGTTCATCAAGAAACTCTGGACCTCCACAAAAATCTCACAAGGGACATTATAACTACAATCAAGGGCTAGAAAAAGGGGAACTAGAAAATAAGACCCCATCAACAAGGAAATATTGTTGAGCAAGAAGAACATTCATCTACACTGCTTGATCAAGTGAACCATCCACGTCATCTAGTGATGTCTGGTATATTGATTCGGGAGCCACTCAACACATGACTAGCCACAGAGACTAGTTTACTTCAATGAGGGACACGCCATCAAAAATCATGTTTCATTGGGAGATGATTCTTCATATATAGTTCAGTGGGATTGGGAAAATTTATCTACCTCTTAGTTCACACAACTACAGACTATCAGATGTCTTATATGTCCTTTGGTTGACAAAGAATTTTCTTTCATTCAGTCAACTCCTTGATCACAATTTAAAAATTGAAATTGATTGTCATTCTGGCAAGAAAACGTGTTTGATTCGAGACAAATCACAAGGCTCAAAAATAGTTGCAAAAGCCTCTAATGTGGGATGCATGTTCTAGCTTGATTTTGTCCACAGAGATGATTAGGCACTTGTGGCTAAGAACTCTACCTCAACACAGTTATGGCATCAGAGACTTGGTCATGTAAGTTTCAAGTATCTCGAGACACTTCACCTGCAGTGCAATATGATACATGGGCTACCATCTCTTCAAAAAGATACAGACAAGTGTCCTCCTTGCCTTGTAGGTAAACAACACAGAGCTTTGTTCCAGAAGAGTACATATCGAGCTCATCACAAGCTTGATATGGTTCATACCGAGCTTTGTAGTTTAATCCAACCAAGTAATTCTTGATTTCAGTACTTCATGCTTTGTGTTGACGACTATTCAAGGAAAATGTGGATTTTTGTCTTCACAAGAAAAGTGAAGCTTTTGAAACCTTCAAAAGTTCAAAGTAGTAGTTGAGAATGAAACTAGTCATCACATCAAAACTCTTCACTCAGATCGAGGGGGAATTCACCAATAATGAGTTCAAAGACTACCTACAAACTCATGGGATTCATCGACAAATGCCTCCTCCACATACTCCGCAATAGAATGGTGTTGTTGGGAGAAGAAATCTTACTATCATGGAAATGGTGTGAAGCATGATCGATGACTCTAGACTTGCAAAGACATTCTAGGTAGAAGCAAAAAAGACAACAGTATATTTGTTGAACAGAGTGCCCACAGTTGCTCTTGAGGAGTAACACCACAAGAAGCATGGTCAAAACGGAAACCATCTATTGCACACCTTAGAGTATTTGGGTGCAAAGCAAGTATGCACATACCCAAACAAAACATAAATAAATTAGACATGAAGTCATAAAAACTCATCTTCATTGGGTACAATGAAGAGACTCTTGGGTACAAATTGATGGATCCAAAGACCAGAAAATTCTACACCAACAGAGATGTTGAGTTTTTTTAGAAGAAGGAAGCAGAGACTCCTCCTCTAGACTCACCTGATGTAGATTCTTCACCAGTTGTAAAAATTGAAGCTGATGTTCCCACTAATGATGAAAGTGATGATGGGGATGATGGTGTTGATCTGATAGAACCACGACCCATGAGAATAGTTCAACGTATGCCCAAGTGGTGTACTAGCACATTACGAGATGCAAGAATGGATGCTCCACCTGGATACATCCACCCCTAGACCACGGACTCGTAGTAAAGCAAGAGAAGAAGTTAACTTTGCTTTGATGAGTAGAGTTATTGAATCTAATGAGCCCTCTATAGTCCAGAATCCCCTATCAAAAGCTTGGAAAGATGCCATGGACTCTGAATATCAATCAGTGATGAAAAATAACACTTGGCAGCTTGTCAATATTCCACCAAGGAAGAAACCCATTGGATGCAGATGGATATTCAAAACAAAGTACAAAGCAAATGGGACAGTGGACAAGTATAAAACAAGACTTGTAACAAAGGGGTATGCACAAAAAGAAGGTATTGACTATGAGGAGACATTTACTCCCACAACTAAGATCAAAACAATCATGATGATATTTTCTCTTTGTATAGTTTGGTTGGAAAGCCCATCGGATGTACATAAAAAGTGTCTTCCTAAACGGAGATTTACAAGAAGAAGTCTACATGACTCAACCTGAGGGATATGTAGTACCTGGTCAAGAAGCAAAGGTATGCAGACTCAGGAAATCTTTGTATGGCCTTAAACAGCACCCGGGCATGGTACATCAAGATTTATGAGCATCTCATACAACATGGATTTAATTGAAATCCATACGATCCCAATCTTTACCTCAAAAATCAAGGGGGAGATTGTGATTGTTGTTGTCTATGTCGACGATCTAGTCATCACTGATAGTTTAGTGAGGATGATCGATGCAACGAAGAAAGATCTTAATCGATCGTTTGACATGACCAATCTCGGTTGATGCATTATTGTCTTGGATTGGAAGTATGGTAGAAAGAGAATCACATATTTGTTTCTCAGATGAAATATACCAAGACAATGCTCAAGAAATTCAGGATGATGGATTGCACACCAATTGCTACACCCATGGAGAACAAATTACAGTTATCTCGTTCAGATCCATCTCCTGAGGTAAGTGCCACTCTCTATCGGCAGTTGATTGGGAGTCTCATTTACCTGACCTACACTAGACTAGATATCAACTTTGCAGTAAGCTATCTATCCAAGTTCATGTAGGAACCCAAAGTGTGTCATTAGAAAGCAACAAGGCACATCTTGAGATATCTCAAAGGATCAGTGGATCTTGGTCTAGAATACAAGAAGAATGACAACTTCTTCTTGTCTAGATATTCAGATTCAGATCATGCAGGAAATATTGATGACAGAAAATCCACTTCAGGATTTGTGTTCTTTATGGGATCTGGACCAATATCATGGGGAAGTAAGAAACAACACTTGTTTCTCATTCTTCCATAGAAGTTGAGTATCATTCTGCAAGAGAAGTTGTTTGTGAAGCGATTTGGCTACGTCGCATACTAGAAGGACTTGGAATACCACAGGACAAACCGACCACCATGTATGTTGACAATGAAGGTGTTCTCAAACTTGTTCGCAATCCAGTGTTTCATGAGAGAACAAAGCACATTGAGGTACATGTTCATTTCATACGAGCATGTGTTGAAGCACAACATCCAACTTTAATTTTGTCCAACAACTAAACAACGAGAAGATATCTTCACAAAGTCACTTGCACGTGACAAGTTCGAGTTGTTCAGAGAATTCCTCTCCTCATCCCTTGAGACAATGCACAATTAAGGGGGGGAATGTTAGGATAATTAATTATGCATTTTATAATTAATTATTGTTATTAATTAATTATTATGGTTATATGGTTTTTAAACCATATTTGTCTTATTCCATAGTCATAGGATTATTTGTTGCATAGTTGCAACTTATCATTTGTTTGTATTAAATTAATTGTTGCTTCCCGGATGTATTTTGGAAGTTGTTGTAATTTCAATTGTACCTGTGCAACCTTTCTTTTGTTTGCACATGATTGTACAATACCTATAAGTATTGTAGTCCATCCATCAGAACTGGTTGATTGAGTTTAATATATTTTATCAAAGCTTAGCCCTATTTCTCAATCTACAGAGGAAAGAGCATATGCGTGAGGTTGTTACATTTAAAAAAAACAAATTAAAATTTAAAAAAAACTACAATTTTTTTATTTTTTGAAAAAAATACAAGTGTTAGGAGAAATGAAACCAATTTTTTTAATAAGTCCAAATCGAAAATTCATTTTTCTATCAGATAGATCTTTTTAATACCTCTTCGTAAAAAAAATGAAGTCATTCCAAGTTCGGGAGCAAAATTTATGGCTTCCGGAAGATGGGTTACGACAGTGCTCTTAGTGAAAAAATTGAACATGAGAAAAACACCTCAAAGAATGGTTTTTTTGGTTTTCGACGACACGTACTTTACCCGAGAAGCTAAAATTTTGATAAGAAGGTTAATTAAGAACAATAAATATAAAGAAAGATCTACATCACAAAATTATAAATTAAAATGAAAGAAATAAATGTGGGGAGTCCCACATGGCGCCAAAATGGATGTAGAGAAAAATCACAGTGAATGAAAGACAAACAATAAAATTGCAAACCTTCCAGTAACCTTCCAATGCAAACCTCAGTAGGAGAGATTTTGAAGCTGTATAACCTTTGCAAGTGATTGATTTGTGAGTGCTCTTGAATGACCTCCAAAGATGAGTGCAATTGCTATGAACAAAGTAGTTGGAAAGCTTCATAATGCAAATTGATAGAGTTTATTTACAAACAATTCAGGAGGATTTGGGATAAGACAAGCTTGCAATTTATAGAAGCAGAGACAGTTAGAAATTGGTTGAACACGGTTGAATGCACATGCTAAAAATAACATTGGAAGAGGTTACAGTAGTGCTAAGGCATTTAGGGGCAATAAATGAATTAAATGCAAAAAGTTGCATCCAGGAAAGGTGGTTGTACGTGTAATTCAATTGCCCCCACCTTTCTAGGATTCTAGAAGTGTAGTTAACTAGGATGAGGATGTGGAGTCTAAGTGGAGTCCAAGTGGTTGTTGATTGAAATAGGTGGAATTAAATAACCAAATTTAATTAGTATTTAATTGTGAGGAGATAATTAACCATTTAAATAAATAAATGTTTAATTATATTAGCTAGAAGATGTTAGAAATTAATTTAATTAATTCCAAGAGAATCGTAGAATTTAATTAATTTAGTTGTGAAGAGATAATTAACCATCGAAATAAATAAATGTTTAATTATATTAGCTAGGAGGGTGTAGGAATTAATTTAATTAATTCCAAAGGCATATTAGAATTACATTATTTAATTCCAAAGGGTAGGAATATAGCTTAGGTAATAGATTTAATTTTAATTAATTCTAAAGGGAATATTTGAATGATGGAATTAATTTAATTAATTCCAAAGGGGTGTAATGTGGCGAGATAAAATTAATTTAATTAATTCTAATTGGATATAAGCGGGATAGAAATATGTATGTATTTTTAGGGTGTCTACATGTGCAAAGCTCGCTCAATGAATAGTGCCAAATGTCCGAAGAAGGAAATATCTCAAGCTCCGAATGGGTGAGCAAGTGGGAGACTGAAAACCCGATTCGAATTTGAGACTTTGGAGTTTTGGGATTTCGGATGTTTTGCGTAGTGCATTGAACAGTAATCCACGGGTTGAACTAAATCCCAAAGCCCGAAGTTCAAATTTTAGACTTGGGACTTCGGTGATTCAAAGCTTTCGACTAGCCCGACCTGGTGAATAGTGCCCTCAATCCCGAACAAGAAGGCCCAAAACCCCGAAATTTCTAACTCCCTCAAAAATAAATATGCAAGAAGCCCAATGAGTTATCGTATTGAATGTCGAGCCATTGGAAGTCAAAGTGGTGTCGGTGGCATATTGCATTGTGCGACACGTGGAGTTTACATCGGGAGTTGGCTTGTGCATAGGATGGAAATAGCTCGGTCGACGAAGGGAGATAAAGTGGAGTAGGTAAGAACCAAATGAGCCCAAACTCCGAAAAGGAGATGGCACGACATTGAAGAAATAGCTCGCAGGTGTAATTGGTGGATGAATAAGTTCGATTAAGTTGAGCCCACATGGGAACTCACCCAACTCGCCAAACAATGCACAATGAAGACATGGAAAACCTCCTTCACTCAAACTAATGTATCTCGAGCTAGGGGTGTCGGAACGACACAAAATTATAGTCGATGGAGAGCCGAGAGAGAGATATATATTTACAATGAAAGCATAATGGAGTAGAAAAGGTGAATTTTGGAGGTTTTTTAAACCCCAAAATTACAGGTGCCTCAAACTCTGAAATTACATATCTTGAGCTCCCAATGTCTGATTCTCGCAAACGAATAGTCGTTGGAATCGTGGGAGAGAGATCCACAATATGACACCATAAATTTTGGGATTTCAAAGGTTCTAAACTTCTAAAATTAGGGAACATTATACAAAGTGAGAAGTAGGTGAAGGTCATTAATGGAGGTAGGTAAAAAGTATGGTCACCATGAAGCTACCGGAGCTAGATTAGACCCCAGTGCAATCACTGTGAGTTTCTTAAAGCACAAGGAAAAGACATTAATGGAGTAGGGATTTTGGAAGATCTCCAAGCACTCATTACAGATTAAAGAATGAATTTTTATGGGTTTCTTTGGAATTTTGAGATTTCCTCCCTCTCTCTCCTCTCATTAAAATTCCTCTATAAATATTGTAAGGGGCGGAATATTTAATTTTTTTATCACCTTTCTTCTCCCATGCAACCCATTCCTCTTGGGGATTCAAGCCTTCCTCCAAACATTGTAATGGTTTCATGCCTCTTCCTCCTACAACATTGTATCTTGTGTAAACTCTATATGTAGCAATAAAAATATATTTTTGTTGCATCTTGTCCAACCTCTATAGTTTATTTTTTGCATCTTACCTCTCTTGTGCTGCAGGATTTGTGCGTATTTCTTATCCATTACAGGGTTTGGATGTGTTATGCTCATTTCGGGAATGATGTATTGAGTATGAATTAGTTTATGGTGTAGGACCACCCTTCCTATGTTCATATCTTCATTGTTTTGTAGGTTTTTCGAAGTGATTAACAATCCTCTCTTGATTTATCACCGCATTAGTGTAAGCTTTACTTTCATGCATCCCTCTTTCTCTCGTCCCTTGGAATATGTAGATTAGTATTAGTCCAAGTAGTTTTGCTTGTATTAGGAGTAGTTAGAGGCGGTAGTAGGATATGAGCAGGAACCGGTCTTCTCAAAGAGTTGTTTGATTCACGAGGTCCCACACTTCATGAAAACTCCATGTTGTGCAATCACGACGAATGTCTTATTCTCAAACCGGGCAATTCAGGGGGTGTTGTGAGTTCGCATCAACAACAACCCTTTCTTACTAGTAAAGCGTGGAGAGTAGAAAATGTATTAGACTTGGTACATGTTGATCTTCATGGTCCCATGAAATATAGTACAATATTTGGTGCACTATACTTCTTGTTGATTGCAGATTATTTTTACGAAAAAAATGTGGGTGTATTTTTTGAAGGAAAAATCAAATTATTTTTCTAACTATGTTAGGAAAAATGATTATTGTTATTGCTACTCATTTTGTTTGGCATGTATATCAAATGGATGTCGAGAGTGCTTTCCTGAATTGAGACTTATAGGAAGAAATACACATGGTACAACCACATGGATTTCAAATTCCTTGAAAAGAATGTCTGGTTTGCATATTAATGAAGTAATTGTATGGACTTAAGCAGGCTCCTCAAGCCTGGTATTTCAAAATTGATAAATATCTTAGAGAGTCTAGTTTTAAAAGATGTGATACAAAATCTACTCTCTATGTTAAATTGGTCAATGATGACATAGTGGTTCTAGTTTTCTATGCTAATGATCTTGCCATCATCTAAGCAAAGTAATGACTTAATTAAATAAGTGAAATTAAACACGTGTTTTGTGTCCGAAATGACTGATCTAGGATTGCTTCAATATTGTCTTGTTTGTAGAGTTTTTCCGGTGCTACATTTTTTGTTACACAATTTTTCTATCCCAAAAATTATGCTAAATTCTTGTTAGACAAATTTGAATGTATTATTGTAATCCAACATCTACACTTTTAGAAGTTGGGACAAAACTCTCAACTAAAACTGATTTACCATTTGTGAATGAAATAATGTATCAAAACTTAGTAGGTAGTTTGATTTATCTTACCACTACAAGAACAATTTTTTTTTCTTACGGTGAGTTATCTTTCTCACTTCATGGCTAAACCACATGAGGAAAATTGGAATGCTACAAAATGAGTTATTAGATTTGTCAAAGTTATTCTAAAATTTGGCATTCTATATAACCAAACTATTAACTTTTATCTAACATGTTTTATATTGATTCATGTTGGGCAGGATCAATTGATTCTCAAAATTCTACAACATGTTACATTTTCACTCTTGGTTTAGGAGCATTTTCATGGAAGAGTAAGCTTCAAAGTACAATTGTATTGTCTTCCATTGAAGTTGAGTACAAAGTATTTGTTAGTGTATTTCATGAGTTGATGTGGATTCAATCTATGTTGGAGGATATTGGAGGATTTTCAAATTAATTCACTAGCACTCATACCTATCTTCTCAACAACAGAGTGTACTAAAGTTGGTGAAGAATCTAGTTTTTCATGCCAAGACTAAGCACATTGAGGTTCATCACCACTACATCTAATAGTTGGTTATTAATGAAGACATGTCTTTATTATTGTCCTACCTACGAAAAAATCGATATAATGATTAAACCTTTGTGTAAAGAAAAATTTGTAAAATTTCTAGATAAGCTTGGAGTTGTTTCGGTTCAACCACAAAGGGGTATTAGAATAAATTAATAATGTTCACATTTTTTTATAGTTTTTAAATATTAAAAATAAACTATTATGTCATTATACAAGTCAAGTTATTCTTTGCTTCATATTGATTTATTGTTTTCCTACCTCCTTGATTATAGGAGTTGTTATAGGCCTATTTCATTGTGCCTCTCCAATAATAAGAAGTGTGGATTATTTTTTCTCTCATTGAACGTGTTTTATTTTACTCTTTGGAGTAGTGTACTATTGGGGTTATAATATTAAGCGAGAAACTGACTTAATAAAAACTCACCAAAGACTAACGATCATAACATATAATTTATGTTTAAAACATAAGCATGGTGGAATCCACATACTACGTCGAGCAATGTTTAAATTTAAATTATAAGAGTGACCCAAACGGACCACCCGCCTTGATATAAATCAAGGTGATCTCTTTGAGATTGATGACATAGAAAATAAGTGTGACATATGAATGCATGTGAGTTGTATATGTGAGCAACTTGATAATACACGATGTGAATGGTGTGAAGATTTATCTCTACATATGAGTGAACGTATATGATAGTTTACAATTCCTCGTTGAAAGTCAGAATTCACTAGTGGATACAAGGAAAGAGTGGGAGTCTTTGGGTGAAATATATATTCTCAATAAAGATAAGTGATTTTTTCAGTGGGTTTTTTACTGAAAGGTTTTACAACTTAAATTTTGTGTCTCTAGTTCATTTAGTTTCATGTTTATGCATGCAATCTAATATCTAATTCATTTTGTAATTTAATTCATTATAATTTTTTGTTCAATCATAAACTATAATTCTTGCCTTGTTTATTTTGATAGATATATAAATTTGAATTATTATTTATTCCCGTGTTTCTGACAAGATCTTGACATAGATTTTGCAAGGGCACTTTAACCCAAACACTAACCTTTTTATAAGGGTATCCCACCCATGGGTAGGGTTTGAAAGTGTTTCACACCACATAGAGGGCTCCACACATGTGTGACACCTAGGATTTTAATGTGAAGGTCATCACAAGGTATTGAAACTACCCGAAAAGTTACAAAGTATCATCATATCCTTGTTTAAAATATTATATGTCAAGACGAGACCATATCAAACTCTAAGATAGGTTATATGGCTCCATACCAACTTAGATTGCAATCAAAGTTCCAAAACAAAAGCACATTCAAGTCATTTATAATCTACACAATCACTTTGCACTCCCATATCACCTCTATGCTTTTGCGATAAGATAAGTGCACTTCTCTTGTTAATTTTTAAATAATCATATTTATTGTTATATCTTAAAAAATTTCTTTAGGAGCGATATTATGATTTATATGTTAATGTTTATTAAATACAACCTATACTACCCATACACCTTTAAATAATTTAATAAATAAGAACCACATTTTAACATCACCCACTTATTTATTTAGGGTGAAATCAAATGAATAGTTTATATTTCTTATGTCATTCTCCACACTTGCCCACTCAACAACAAATATCAACCAAAATATTTTTCCTTAAGGATTTTTATTTGCACCGCCTCCTCAACATTATAGTTCTTATCACTCATTAAATTTGATGCATTGTCATGTGTATAATATTATGTGTGTTATCTTAAAATATTGGTGTTGTGTGGCTTTGCAATATGATGGAGTGGTTAAAGAAGATGAGAGAGGACCAAGTGTATGGGCTATGTATTCTCATAAATTTGGTAAGGAATTTATCAAAAATAAATGCACTAACTATCAATTAATTATATAGAGACAATAAGGGTAGTTGAATTTAGCAACGTGGATGTTGCTATAAACCAATATCATTGTTATAGTGTAAGAAAGTTTCATAATAGATCCCATGAAGAAAACAATTTGCATATTATTATAATATCAACATGTGAATTGATAACATTTTTAGGAGGACACTAAACCCATGTTTGCCTACATATTTTTATGATCAAGGTAGATTAATCTATACGAAAACTCTTATTTTTTAGTGTTCTTTTCTCATACATTTTATTGTGGTATTAATGATTATGTCATACATTCAACAACTATCATTGCTAGTTTTGTTTGTCATCATACTTTTCAGATGGTTCTAAGGAAAACAATTCAAATATTTTATGCTTTTGTAGTCCATAAATCAATGTCAAAGAAACTTTTGGGAAAAAATATACAAAATAGTTTTTCACTACATTTAAGGTCATTTTCTATGAACCATCATCGGGGGAAATTGAATTTCTCCTGATGATAGTTCATAGAAGGTGACTCAAAACGTTGAACAAAAAATATCTCACATAGTTTTTTCCCAAAACTTATTTGACAATTAAAAGCTTATATAAAAAGAGCTAACATGGGTAAGAAGAATCCCATGCTTGATTTGATGAGGTGATTAAGGTGGCAATTCTAGGGCTAGTATGGTACACCCAAATTACACAACTAGAAATACATGCACTCCTAGGTCACATTTAAGCATAACCAAAAAATAGCTTACCCACGGGGCTCATAAGTTGATGTATTTGTCAAATAATTTATGTTCCTTTTGTATATCCCAAACTTTATACACATGGCCAAGAGGGAACTTTTAAAAACTCTACAAGTTATAATTCACCCCAAGAATTCTTAGAAAAATGTAACCGATTTGTACATATCACAATAAGTTTGTCTCTAGATGAAATATATCCTCTTTCTAAGTCTTGATTCCTCCATTAAATGTTATGAGGACGTTTTCACCTCCCTCTAAATCTAAAATTTCATGAAATCATTGTATACACCTAATTTTTCACTTTTCTTCTTCCATACATTGTCTTAAGGGGCATGTTGGGAATCGAGAATGGTTATTCACATAACCATTATGGGTTAAAGATAGTATATAGAGAGAGTTTCGCTATTTGGTCTGGCTTTACTTTTACATGCACTAGCTATATGTGTCCTCCTAGGTCTCATGCACATCACATTCACAACTTCTTGCTTACATCTCATCACTCTACACTTTGTTTATCCACATCCATGATCTATAACACATTGTTTTTACTTTTCATGACACATTACCTATTTTTATCATCTACGGCCAGCACCATCACCTGTGGGTGATGGTGTCGGTGTTATGTTTCTATGGTTGTATCCATTTCCCTGAGCGATTTTGTGCTATATACACCCTCACCTCATTTGAAACTCATAAAGAAAAGGAAGTCGGATCATTCAAACTGCCATTTTCTCTACTCTTTTGCGCCATATTCACATCTGCTCGCCTAGCTCTTGGTTCATCTTGCATCTTGCTTGGATTGGATTGGATTGGATACTCTTCTTCTTAGATAGTTGTTTGCACTATTAGGTCATCTATAGTGAGTTGAAGATTAGAATGGTGTTCCCTTCTCCACCTAATAGTGAATCTCTCTTGGTGTGTTGATTCTCTAGAGAGATAGATGCATCAGTGACCACCCTACAGGTACAAGGTGAGTTCTCTAACCATCTCTTGTCATTTGCATAGATAATTTCATTTCCTTCTTCATTGTGTTATGTTAGCTTATTATTACACATGCTTGATGCTAGTTAGCATAGTACTCTTATCCATTATTTGATCCTTAGCTATCATCATTTTCATTTTCAGTTATATCATGCATGATTTTTTAATTTATTTTTGATCTTGTTGGTCGTCAAATAGGACTTTTTAGAGAGCATGCAGATGAGGGACGAAAAGTCCCTCCTCTTTAATGGGAGAGGTTCCCTTATTCTGAAACGAACTTATTTACAAATATACAGAACATTATTTTATGGTTAAACTTGGATATTACGAAAGTGTTTTCCACAAGGATCATCGATTCACGCAAGGAGGCGAGGAAAAGAATAAGAAGATGAGCAGAACAACAACATTCAGAATTATAGATAGCAGAATAATTCTTCGTGTATGCGAAGCTTCAAAGGATTTAAGACAAGATCATTTGAATGAGATTAAATTTAAAGACACAAAGTTCCATAAATAACCTTCTTCGGATTTATTAGTCAAGGACACAAAGTTCCTTCTTGGTTGTACAAGATCGCTGTATTTGCAAAACTGGACAGTATGCAATCAGAGAGACCAAACGAGTTAAGAACAAAATGATCTTCACAATATTAAAGGAAAACACAGAGACAACAAGAATCAGATAGACAAAGAACGGAAAGCCCTTTTTGTATTGATTTCTTTTAAGATCTATTTACACTTTCAGAAATATCCAAGTTCTTCCTCTCTACCACAGCTTCTTCTAATACTCTGATCTTCCACTCCACGCTGTAGACCCAAGACTTTGATAAATTGTCTTTGGCATCATCAAAAATCTTGTTCGCCATTAAGATGTTCTCATCTGTTTGTCCCATGAGGCGGAGGTCTACTATGCAACTGCTCCAGATTTTGAGTTCTTTATCCATGGTATTGATAGTGGAGGAGAGCTTCAGTTGCATATTACTCACCTTTTCATAGAGCTTGAAAGCTTCATCGATGAAGTTTAACCCAGCAACAAGCATGTCATCCACCATGGCTTCGATAGCTCTGCCATAAACAGAATACTTGTGCATATCTTTTATACTTTGCACTTCATCTTGGCTTAGTATTACAGGAGGAGGTAGAGCAGTCAAAGGGGTGGGATCCAAAACTTTGTCCTTAGATAGAAGAGACTTGATGAAACCTGTAAGAACTCGGGCTTGCTCTTCCAGCTGTTCGATAGTTTCTTTGTCCTTTTCCACTCTCCCAATAACTCTGTGATCAATTTTCGGAGGTTATGGATCTCGCCTTCGGGGGTAGATTCTCCCATTGGGATTCTCGGTAGCTCAAGTCGGATACTTGCAAGTCCTGTTCGATTTGTCCATTGCGGCAGCTTGGCAATCTCCAGAATTGCCGACCTCGAGTATCGAGATACTATTCGGAGGTGGTTCTTGCTTTCTTGGCACGGGAAGGCGTGGTGCCCAACATGGCTGCAACAGCATCAAAATTTGGTCCCAAGTTTTGGGAGGATGGTTTTCTCTTCCTTTTGTCAACCAAGGGTTGCACCCATGCAAAAGAGGAAGAAGAATCTGCAGGAGAAGCAAGGGGACCAAGAGACAGGGAGCTCATGACACTCAGTGGTCTGTGCAGCTGTTGACTCAAGCTGGGATGTGGAAGGAGCACTGGAGACAATGGCAATAGAAGAATCAATAGCACTGGAAGTTCAAAGTGCTCGAACCTCCTTGTCTTTATCTGTTGGGTCCTCGGGAACATTTGTAGGAGTTGGCCTCTCACTTTCTTCACTTTCTTTGAGGATGATGATGTTCTCGGTCCGATAGGCAATTCTGCACTGTTTCTCTGAAGATCTCTTTCCACCGGTTCCTTCTTTACTTCCTTGAGCTTCTTCTTATATACGAGTGGATGGAGAAGGAGTAGATTCCACAGTCCCCGAGCCTGCTTTGAGGCGGGGAGGGGTTTTCTTTGGTGTTTCGGACCTTGGGCTGGTGCTTCTCTTATTGGTGTCGATTCATCCTTGGAGGAGGATTCTCCGAGTGCCTCTGAATTCTCGGACCTTCTTATTGAACCAAACCTTAGTCCCGACTAAGACTGGAGCAAGGATTTTAGCCAAATCATCCCTCTCTTTTTCTGTTCCAATCCGAGTCCTCCGAGGGGTGTGCTTGATCACATTTTCATACTCATATGAGTATAGCTCGGAATTATCATCTTGAGGCCTTGAGAACTTGGTGCATGCACTTGAGTTCTTGAATCAATTGTAAGGAGAACTGCCATAATGCCTTCTTCGGCCTCAAAGTCGTCTGCCAGTGATCGGCCCAAAGTAGTCTTCTCGCATCGCCACATGGTGATAGGCTATCTTGATATTCATTCAATAAACTTCTTCAAGTCAAAGCAGGGTCTTGGCTTGGAAGAAATGAAACAGTGATAGGGACCAAAGTTCTTTCTATATTCTGGGCATCCAGGGCTGTTTTACATGTGTAATTTCCCAGAGAGATGGGAAAGTGCAAGCCAGAAATCTTCTTGTCTCTGCAAGTTCTGTGCAACTTGTCCAGTTGCCTGCATATTTCGATCAAGGCCATCTTGTCATTGCAGAACATGGGAAGCCGCAGAGGAGTACTCTCATAACCAGCAAGCCTGATGTATGAGAATTTCCTGAATTGGATGAAGTAGGCCCCATACCGTGATATCAAGTTCATGGCTTCATCTGAAAACCTCCTGGCGGTGTCACCCTCGAGCAATCGGACCACGTACATAGTGAAAGCATCATTAACCCTTCTGAAATTGCGGTTGCTGGTCTCCAAGGTAAACTGCGGGCAATAGGCATACATTGGGTTGCCAGGCGTCTATATATGAGAATCCAAACCATTGCCTTGATCTTTGCTTAGAGTATACATCGATATGAAGTCATGAAAAACTTCTTTGTTTGCGGCACGTTGGATAGCTGCTCGTCCGATTCATACCGATGATCTCAAATTTGATTGATATTTTGTGTACCCTCGCACACCATGCGATGAGCGGGCACATCGAGAAATGGAACTTCGGTGGAAGGCAAACCCATGACCCGAGCCAGCAGATTATGAAATCGGCGTTCTTCGTTGAAAGTCTCTGCTCGGATGAGGGTTTTGGTGAGGCGGAAGCTCCTTCTTAGGGTTTTTAGCCGAGGACTTCGCCACTCGTGCTCGTACTTGCATCCTTTGTCTTGACAACATGGCTTGCGCTTGGGCTTGGGAAACAACTATGGCATTGTCCAATTCAGGGATCCTCGGAGAGCGGCAAAGATAATGGGCGGCGTCTAGCTTTCGCGATGAGCTCCCCATGTACGTTTGTCAATTCAAGGAGGCGGGGTCGAAGTGAGCTCCGCATGCAACCTTTATGTCGGACTGCTATCGCATTGAGTGGGAATCCTCCAGCGTACGCCAAACCACTTTCATGAATTGTCCGAGCCATCGGTGAGGATTTGCATCTTCCATCCTTGCCCAAAAATCGCTGAAATCGAGATGTCGGGCCTCGCTATCTCAATGTTGCTTACAATGAGACTCGAGTGGAGAAATTTGTTCTTGTCCTTGAAATTTGATCTTCATGTTGATAGTTTTGGGGGAACAAGGTTACAAACTAGACTTGGAATGGAATTACGAGCGAGAGGAACGTGCGCAAGTTTGTAAGCGGTAAGGGTTTGAGCAAAGGATAACAAGGAAGATGTGAGAAAATGCAAAGGGGAAATGTTCATTATATAGCCGTTTGGGGAGCGGAGTGAATTCAATGCGCATTTAATTACGCAACCACCAATTTGAAAAGCGTCTAAGTATGGATGACACTTAGGCACGCTTGGGACATGTGAGACGCGAATGCGCGAAACACGTGGCTCGGGCGAAATGGAGAGAGAATGCACAAAAAGCTTTTGGAACAATTGGGATGAAAATGCGCGAGGTACGCGGTTCGGACATTTCGGCCAAGAAATTGAAGCAATGGGGCCCGTTTGGACTTGGGACTTTTGGGACAGAAAGTTCGAGTACGCTGTTTGGCCAAGCTCGGCCGAAAATGAAGAGGCGCATTTTTTCGGTTTGGGACAAAGAATTTTGAAGTACGCGACTAGGAAGCTTGGTGAAAAGAGAAAGCTCGTACTTTTGACTTTGGGATATTTGGGACAAAAGGTGCGAAGTACGCGGTTCGGGTGTGGTTAGTAGAAATTGGAATGACTTGCACAAAAGTTTTGAGGACACTTGGAACAAAAACTTCCGACGGCCCGAAGATAGGACAATTTCGGGGATTTCGCCGATCGGGAACAACTTGCACTTTGGAACTTGGGACAGATCGGGACAAAAATGTCCAGGCCCGAAATACATGCGAGAAAGGCCCAATACTTGGATTTCTTCAATTTTATGACTTAGGTACCTCGAGAGAAAAGCACTTAGACTCAAAATTTTCAAAATTTTCTCTTGTTAGAGGGGAATTTTGAGTAGACAATGATCTATACCTCTCCACACCCAACTACCGATATCTTAGAAGGGTTCCTTCCTCTATCTTGACCGCGGGCCTTGTAAACCCTAGGTTGACTTAGTGTAGGGATTACTACCCTATGGATATGTGACCCTAGCGCTTATTGTAGTCCCTTTAAGTTTATCCCCTTGTATGCAAGTACATGTGTTTTTCCCACTCGTTGCCTCAATGCCCTTGTAGAATGGATGAATTAGGAGTGTAAGATATTAAGGAACATCTTTGGCTGCGCATACATTATTTAGTGATCTGATGTGAATATTACAAAAATTTTGATCAAGCACACCTCGTTAAAAGCATCCATCTTCAACTTTTACTTCATCCAAGCATCCAAAAATCCAAAAAAAATCTAAAAAATTGTTTGCACAAACACCATTGCCAGTGTGATTTTGTTTGCTCATATCACATATGTTTCAGGACACCTTTGCCCTCTGTGAAAACCTATTTGCACGTCCGATCATGTCTGTCTTCTCTAATTTACTTCCAAACACCTTCGTCCCTTGTGTATATTTTTATGTATGTCTAATTATGTCTATAGCTTTAATTTTTAGACATTTTCTTAGTCGCGTTATCACTTCACCATGGAGTATCTAGGCATGGGGTCCTCTAACTCCATTGTGCAAAATTTTCCTTAGGCCTATCATCTTGAAGATGAGTTCAACTTTTGTATGGGTTGTTGCATTGTAGGAGAACCTATAAAGAAGCCTTCTACCCATTGTAATGGCCCACCCAAGGATGAGGATGAAAAAAACCAAAATGATGATACTCTCGACCATCTTCCTAAGATTCAAAAATTTCTATCTCATTTTCCTCAATATAAAGGAGAATCAGAAGAAATGCTTAGCAAACGCCTTCTCGAATTCGTCTCCAAACAAATTGACCATAGGGTAGAAAAGGGGAAAGCCACTAAAATAGGTTCATATGAAAATGCCTCCAATTTTGACTCTACTAACATCATACTCCAACTCATGGACAAAATGATCCAACAACAATATACTATGACAACTCAATTTCTTCAAATGCAAGCCAGTATAGATCAATTAGTAAACCACCATCCAACGAGCTATTGGAGCACCGGGTCCCCTCCTTTTCCAAATGGGCCTAATGGGGTGTCCATCACTTAACCACCCATTCAAAAAAAAATCTTGCAAACAATACAACAAGAGCCTTTAGCACCCTATATTGCTAGTATGAATATTGGTAGCATTGCTCCATCTATATCTTACGACGGGTCTATTGATCCCATACTTCATATCAAGCCCTTTGGAAATCTTTACAAAGAATGGATCAGACCAATTCATAGGCTACCACCAAACTCCTAGAAAAGATACTTACAAGAGATGCTTTAGATTGGTACCATACTTTGCCTCCTAATTTTATAGTTGAGCTAGAGTCCCTAGTGACATAACCCTAGTAAACAAGTTCCAATATCATGATTTACCTAAAAATAACATCAACGCTTTCATCAATTGTTAGCAATCTGAAAATGAATCAGCGCAAGCCTTCATCAAGCATTGGAAGACCTTATCCACGTGGGCGAGCATAACATGCCTAATGATAGCCTCTTTCAACTTTTCTTACGAGCCCTTGAGCCTTGCCTTCAATACAAGGTGAGGTCCTTTTCTCCCACTTCCATAGAAGAGGCCTTTAAACAAGCCAAAAGGAAAGACTACCTCATGAGGGAATTTAAGAAGGCTCCTTCTAAGACAAAAACTAACAAACAAGTCCAAATCCTTCAACGTTCTAAAAATAAGAACACCGAGAATGACGAAGTCTTAGATACTCTGCCTCTAGTCGCTTATTCAAATAGGATTGTTTTCAATATTGACAAACACCCTAAAAATAACAAAATCCAACCTAATGTTGGTTGGAAAATTTATTGTTGAGAACAATCAATAGTTTTAAAGGGTACATCAGTCCCTCCTCTTTAATGGGGAGGTTCCCTTATTCAAAATCCAAAACCCTAAGTATGTACAAATATACAAACTAATTAATTTCAAATGAGGATATTGGTGACCATGGCATTTGAATCATTATTTTCAATACAAAAGAGAAACTAGGGAAAGGCATGGAGGAATTACAATAGTATGACTAGGGTAAGACAAGTTAGTTAGGGAAACACGGTGACAACTAACTAATTTATCAAAGATAAATGAATCTCCTTGGTTCCCCAAGATTACCACTTAATGAAAAAGAGAGAAGGGAAGAAGCAACACTTTCAAATAAAGAGATTACATATTTTTATTCTACTTATGCATGCAAATAGAACTCAAGAACATGTGTGTTTGTATAAATGAAAAACCCATAATACGTAGAATGCAAATTAAAACAAATTTCAACACATTTCACTTCATGGATTTGAACACAAAGTTTTGATTTCATGTATAACAAACTATCACATTAATCAAATTGCAAGAAAGAGAAATGGAAAGAACTCGGATGAGAAAGGCAATGTATTTTTGCATTGATCAAGAATTTATATATTACATTCAAATACACCAATATCAACCCCTTTACAAGTGAGAATGAGGCCTTATATAGGTTGAGGGGAGGATGTAACTACCTTTTTAACTAATTGTCTTTAATTAAGTGTTAAACACTTAATTAATTAATTACATAAGTTGGATTTATTTTACAATTTTACTTTTAGAATAATAAAGCCAACTCAAAAATAAGACAATTAGGAAACACTATGAGCCTGAAGAGGAAGGGACATTAGGAATAGTTGAGGTGAGACCTTTATTTTGAGAAATTTTATTATGAATTTAGTCACAACAGTTGAAATATCCATGCTCTTAGGGACTATGGTGTTTGTGCAAGCAGCTAACCAACTTCCAAGAGAGTACTCCATCTCCTTTGCAATCCCACCATTTTGCACGAGTCCCTTTGTTGCCTCTACTACGACATTGTTCAATTCCCGAGAGTTCATATTTTCCTTATTGAATGAGTCTTATTTGAATAGCTCCTTCTTGATCAGTGATTTGAATTTTACTTTGATATGATCAGTTGGATTCCTCTCTACAAAATTATCCTTGTAGAATTGGCAACATAGGGCTTGTAAATCAGCAAAGCTCTTAGCCTTTCGTGATTCACCTTTCGTACCATGGCTCTTAGTTCAATTGCAGCTTCCTTTAGAACCTTAATTCTCCATTCCACATTGTAGGTCCAGGTCTTGGATAGGTTGTTCTTTGAATCATCAAAAATGTTGTGAGACAAGTGAATCTTTTCATTAGTTGTGTTCATGATTCAAATATCTTGAATACAATTTACCCAAATCTTGAGCTCCTTATCAATGGTGTTTACTTCGGAGTTGATTTTATTTTGGGCTAAGGAGGTATTATCATACACCTTGTATTCTTCACAAATAAATTACAAACTAGAAACTAGAATTCCCTCCACCCAGGCCTTAGAAGCTTTTCCAAATGCTACATGCTTATGAATTTCTACAATAGCTTTGACATCAATCCAGAAAATGGAAAAAATGGGTGGAAGTGAAGAGAGGGGAGTGGGATCAAGAGGGGTCTTATCTGATGAGAGGAAAGATTTGATAAAATTTGAAAGAACTTGTACCTTCTCCTCAAGTTTTTTTGATTTTGCTTTCCTTTTTCCACCCTCTCAATGACTTTAGAGATAGTCTCTTTGAGATTGTGCACATCTCCTTCTGGAGTTGATTCTTCAAGCGGAATTCTAGTGAGCTCCAAGTCTGAAATAGATATTTATTTTTCACTCTTATCTTCTTTTGGTTTAGCAATTTATAAGAATTGTTGTCCTTTAGAATCTGAAACCAAACGAGAAGTTGTCTTGGCTTTCTTAGGAGGAGGAGGAGGAGTTGTACTAAGAAGATAAACCATTGCATCAAACCATGGAACTTTAATCCAAGATGGAGCTTTCCTTTTCTTGTTGTCAATCATGGGTTGGACCCATGTGAAGGAATCACTAGAAGAAGGTGTTGGAGGAGGAGGCAATGCAAGGACATTATGAGGACTGGGAAGTTGAGAAGCGGTACTTTGAGCTCATGGAATTCATAATAGAAGAAGAAGAAGGTGGCCTTCTAATCTCAATTTAGGCCTAGAGACATTTGTTTTCCCTGTATTTGGTTCAATGATTTCTACCTCATCTTCTTCTTCTTCACCCTCTTCACCTTCCTCTTCTTCTTCTTCATCTTGTTGTTATTCAACCTCTTTTTCTCTCTCTTCAAATGATTGTGGCACTTGTTCAGGGGTAGGAACAACTTCATTAGTTAATTCTTGAATCTTTCCTTGTTCAACCCTTTTCTCATGTGTTTCTTCCTCCTTCTCAACCTCCTTTAATTTGTCTTTCTTCATGTATACCTTGGTTCTTGAGTCCAAGGGTGAGGAGGAAGGAGTTTTTGAGTTAGAACCTCCTTTTGTGAGGTGGAAGCTTCTTGAGAAGAAGATGTTTTCATTGATTCTCGAACTCTCTTAACTTCTTATTATACCAATGCCTAGTTCTTTGGAGCTTTGAATTTTTGAATTCATTAGGATTGTCCCTCTCCTTCTAAGACCAATCGATGGTGGGAAGAGGAGTGTACTGAATAGAACTCATGTATTCCACAATATACAAGTCGAATCATCATCTTCCATGCCTTCAGGAACCTTATACAGATTGATATCCTTGATTTGTTGCTGCAATGATAGTCTACCAAAGAATATCTTCCTTACCTCATACTCATCAACACAATCTTCCCAATAGTCTTCGAATGTTGGCACATGATAGTAGGTCATTCTTAGATTATTTGAAATAAAAATTTTACTATAAAACGAAGAGGTCTTCTGGTAAGTATGAAAATTGAATTCTGAAATGGTCCTCTCGGTAGAGACTGGGCATCAAAGGTAGACCTATAAGTGTAATTTCCTAGTGAGATAGGGAATTGGATGCCTGAGATCTTTTTGTCCTTACAGGTTCTATGTAGTACATCTAACTTTTTGTAGAGTTCAAATAGGATCAACTTGTCATTGCAGTATATTGTCAACTTGTTTGGTGCTCCTCGAATCTAGATACCGGATGAATGAGAACTTTCTAAATTGAATGAAGAGGTTGCCATATATAGAAATCAGTTGCCTTGCCTCTGAAGAAACCCTTTCAGTCACATTATCTTCTAATAGTCTAAGAGCTAACTCAAACTCCATTTTATTTGTGGTGGTTATTCATTTTTCCTCTTCATGCAATATTAGGCTCTGTTTTTACCTAACTCTTGCATGTTCTTTCATTTCATTCCATTCCATTGCTTTCCTTCATTCCACTTCTCTCCCTCATTCACTTTTCTTTCCATTGATGTTCCAAAACACCCCCACATACAATTTTGAATGCTGAGATGTAAATACAATTTTGGTTTTCAACAAAGGCGGCCTCACCTTCATTGAGGAGGGACTTCGTTCCCACATTGTTACATGTCATTTGCATGCGTACAAATCCATATGCAAATTTGTTTAAAACTATTAGCATATGGATTTGCACGCATGCAAATGACATGCAATAGTGGGGGAACAAAGTCCCTCCTCAATGAAGGTGAGGTTGCCTTTATTGAAAAACAAAACTGTATTTACATCTGTACATTCAAAATTATATGTGGGGGGTGTTTTGGAACATCAATGGAAAGAAAAGTGAATGAGGGAGATGGAATGGAATGAACTAAAAGAACATGCAAGAGTTAGGTAAAAACAGAGCCTAATATTGCATGAAGAGGAAAGATGAATAACCAACACAAATAAAATGGAGTTTGAGTTAGCCAAACAAGAATGTGTAAAAGGGAACACACATGAGCAAGTAGATAATCAAATCTCGATCACTGTGAACTAGAACAACTGATTAATAATGTTGACAATAAGATCAAAGATAATGTTTGCATGCAAGATTCAAAACACCTAACATCTTATGAACATAAGAACATCAAATGTTACAAGAGACAATGAATGAGACACAAATTTCGTATTCCATTAACTCCAAAATATTTTTCACAAAAGAACACAAAGTTTCTTCATGAAACAAAACTTGCACAAAAGTATTTTCTTCTCCTCTCTCAAAGTCACCCTTTACAAATGAGCCCCTCACTTCCTTTTATAACCCAAAAGTTGGTTACAAAGTAGTTAGGGTTTTACATGATCATTAAATAAGGCACTTAAGTGACCTTTGACTTTTTCAACAACTTTATTAAAGACAACCCAAAAATAGAAATTACTTAAAATATCCATTGTTTCCCAAAACAAATAACAACACCTTTTAAAATATACAATAATAACCAGTGCCTTATCCATTGAAATGGGGTCCGCCTATCTCAAGCGTATGAGAAATGGACTCTCCCACTTCGTTAGATACCAAGAAAATCAACTCCCTGCACCGCCAGTGAAATTAGGATCTGCTGCTTTTGCTAGTTGAAAGGATCTAAACCTTCCCAAAGTTTCAAACATCTTTTCTTCTTCTGGAGGTTCACTTGGTCAAAGAATAGCCTCACAAAATACCTGCAATTCAAGAATTCTACTTGGCATATCATTTAAATTAACAATTTTAGATTGAGCATTCTCAAATAAGTTCTTCAATTTGATGCACCGCTCCATGGAAACTGACGAGAAATTGTTGGTGGGAGTGTACATGTCCTTAAACAATTGTGAAAATTGTTCTTCCACCTGCTCCAATGAACACCTTTGATTATGCTCATTTACAAGGTTACAAGGAATCTCAACCATGAATTCTTGAATCAAGGAGAGTGAAGTGAAGGCTTCATTGCACATGTTGTCATAATGAATCATAGAATCCTCAAGAAGCGTCTTTCTTGATTTGAGATGCAGACACCAAAGAAAACATGTCCCTCGATGTTCAAATTTGAGAATTCCTTCAATAGCTAAAACTGAAGATTCCATACTTGTCATTTCTGTAAACTGGGAAATATCTCATCCAAATTTGATATAGCAGAAACAAAAGTTTCTTTGAAAGAAAGAATTGGATCCAGATATGCATTGATATCTTCATGAAGCTTAACCGCGGTCTTGATCGTCCCTGGCCTAAAACGAGAATCTCTGAAAGCCAAGTTTTAGTGACATGGCCCAATGTGTTTATTTCCTTTGAAAAATTGAGAGTCTCTTCATTTGGGGCAGCCACTGCATCAGGTACTAGGAAGGTGGATGATATGGGATTTATCAAATGTTGAACATATTCCACCAATTGATTCTTTTCGGCCTTGAGCCAAGAGTTTTGAGACTTGTATTTCTCAAGTCTTTTTAGCACGATATCAATTGAGTCTCGAGCCATCACCATGTCACTTTCTAATGTAGATCTTCCAAGTCCCAGTCTGGAAACTTCATAGTCGGCAAGTGTCATAGCATCGCGCTCTTTATCCACTTGTGGAATGGCAAGGTCTGCAAATTTGTTTCCATCATTATCCACCATTATTCAAGAAAGCACCTTAGGCTTCTTAGGAATGGCGTCATTCAAAATTTTGAAAAGGGCATCAAAATCAATGTCAATTGGCTTGACAACTCTCTTCCTTTTCTTCACTTCGGAATCAACCCAAGAAGGAGTATCATTCACTATTTCAGCATACAAAATCCTGGAGCTCGAATCAATATTCTCATTATTTCCGACATCATGAGATCCTTCTTGAATCCTATCTACGACCTCGATTTGAGGAGACACAACCTCAATATCCACTTCCTGATTATTTGGGAGATTTTGGGAAATCCCTTCATGAACTACATGCTCCGAAGTATTTGATATTTGAATTACCTGCACCTAAGTGGATGCTTGTTTGAAGCATGGTTGAGGATCATTTGCTGCTAGCTTCGGAGCACTATTAACGATGTGGGTAGAAGAATCTCTACTCGAGGTAGAAAATCCAGACACACGCTCTTTTCCTTCTTCGGGGTTAGGATCTTTAGATCTTTCACCTTGTGACACGTTGCTTGGCGAAGTGGATTTTGGTAACCACTCCTTTCTCGCTTGTTGCGTATGATTGGATGGTAATGAGGTTGATCGAGAAGAGACTTTGGTCGGATGGAGACCCCCTCATATTGGCAATTTTGTGATCCCAAAACATGATCTAGAATTGATTGAAATTTGGCAAGTTCCCTGTCATACCAAGATATGCTTCTTTCAATAATTGGTTGGTTCTTGCCATCGAGAGAAAATTCATCTCTTGGTCCAGTTGATTCGAGGCAATGGGGTAAAGGCAACAACATCATATGAGGGATCGACGACATCCTCATCATCATCTATGAATGAATCGGGAGGACTCTTGATGCGGAAGGCCTTGATCTGAGCAAGTGTTAGGCGAGAGTACTCCCATCTTCTTACCTCATGTTCATCCGAGCAAGCAGCCCAAAAATCTTCCATGGTAGGATTATGTTGGTACTTCGCTCCCAGAATCTTTTGCATATATCCATTGATATCGAACTGGGCTCTCTTCACATATGGATGGATGGTTATGAGAGAAAACTCTTTTCCATGAGTTGTGCACTGAATAGATTTGGGCATTGGTATTCCCGATTTGGATTGAAAAATGGATTCCTGGATGGTGCTTGTCACTAAGAAGGCAGTGAACTTGGAATAATTGTCACGCTAACTCCATTAATGTCCATCTGTAACTGAAGTACTTAGGGAGTTTCCACAAGGTACCAGAAAGCCACTCACATGAATGTAGGAGAAAGATGAAAATTGAATAAAGCGGAGTTCCCCATTGAGAAATGACACTCATGGCTTCTTTAGAAAACCTTTCCTCAGTATTCCAATTCAGGTTCCGGATCACGCGGAAGGTGAACGCATCATTAACTCTTCTAAAATAGTGAAAAACAATGTTCGATGACCCCATGACCCCTCTCGTTTCAAGTCCCGAAAATAGCTTTCTCGTGCTTCTGCATAGGTCAGATATGAAGTCATGTAGAAGCATCCAGCCATCTTAACTTCTATCAATTGTTTGTGAATGGTGTTATGCGATGATGGTGGCCCAATCCACAAACTCTTTCTTGGTTAGGATGACACGAGATAAAGCGGTACATCCATGGGTGGAAAATCCTTGCAGAAGGTAGATTGAAAACTCAACTTAGGAGAGTGATCATGTCTTTGATTTCTTCCACGAACTCAACGCGGTACAGTTCTTTAGGGAGCCTGTCAATTCGAGGTCTCTTGGTTACTAACCAGTTGTTGTTGACCATTTTGCTCCATCTCAGGGGTTCTTCATACCGAACTCTTGACCTTTGATTGGCGAGTGATATCCACATCCTTGGGAAAGTCAAGTATTCGAGCAACTCCTCAATGTGTTCAGGTGTGATTAAGAGGAAAGGCTCATGGTTATCTTTAAAAATTCCTCATCTCTCAGGGTCATAATGCTCTGTGCAAGCAATAACCAACTCACGGACTGCACCGAGACAGGGAATGTTGTTGCTTGGGGTAGGCCACTATGGTAAAGTCTATATGAGAAAATGGTTTTGCCTTCAGTTTTCACTCGCTCGCAAAACTGTTGCATGTTGATGTGACCTAGATTCGTATCAGTGATGTTGTCATATGCTGACTTAATGGAGTTGGGAGGGATAATTCCTTGGAATTCATATTTCAAGGCGGATTTGTTAGATTTCTCCACTGGCTTCCTCGATCTCCCCAGATTTGGATTTTTCGGCCATTATGAATTTAACAGAAAAGTGACTCAGGCATGCCAGACAACGCAAACGGGCCGGGTCTCAGTCTCCAACACCCCGTCGATGCAAACAAATATTTTCCGTTATAATATTATTATTATTATAATAATAATAATAATAATAATAATAATAATAATAATTGTCCCGAATTACAAAAAAAAATTAATATGTCAATACAAACAAATCGAGACTCAGCTCAATTCTAGATCGAGCGATACAATGATAAATATATTTTAATTAAAATCTCCCGATTTTAATATATTTGACAGAACAAATTCTCCTTGGTATGTGTTGAAAAATGTTCTAAAATTTCTAATCAACTTTGTTGTCCTTTAATGTTGTTAGCACTATGGCGTTGGAAATTTGCTTTCCTCTAACTTCAAATCAATTTGTTGTCCTCCTTTCCTTTCTCCCCTGTCAATTTCTCCCCAATGTGCAACTTCTTTATTCCTCTGGCATGGAAATCTTCTTCCTTTTTAATTTAAAAATTGTTCTTCTTTCTTTATGCTCACGTGCCTCCTTCTTTCCACGTGGGATTCATCCGAGGCGCGTGGAAATTTGGCTTGATTCTCTATGAAGAATGTGTTTTGGCTGTTTTTCTCTTCACCAATGCGTGGATATGTATTTCTGGTGTGAGCAAACTTTATTTGATTGCATGAGCTTGTTTTATTTAAACAATGTGTGGATCTATATTTCTCTTTGGCTCTTAAAACCTACGTGACAATTGCCCAAGTAAATGTGTTTAACCTACTTCAACTACTCGATTGGTCTTGGACGAGTGCATGATGAATCTTCCTGTCTTTGGACTATTATATGGCAACGTGTGCATGGTTTTCCTCATCAATGCATTGGATTCTTGTTTTTATCATTTCTTTGCCTTTTCCGGAAAATACGTTTGGACTTATCTTTAACACCTATATGTGTATACTTGGGCTTTTACCTTCCTTTGAGCACACATGACCCCTTTTCTCTTTGGCTATGTGAATGGCTTGTCAATGGATGTGTGGTCTCTCCTCCTTGGCATGGAAAACCTTCTCTTCCTCGTGTGTGCAAAAACTCAAAACATTTTTGTTTTATTTGTTGATCAATGCATGCGTGGGATCCCTTCAAATGGGTGCGTGGTGATTTGATGTATGCGTGGAACTACTCCTTTCTTTACCTCTACTTGAACTGTCTTACCCTATGCATGGGAATCAATCTTTATTTCTATTTTTAAAATTGTTCTTATTTCTATCACACGTGGCTTGTTCTCCTTCTTAATACCTGCGCACTTTTAACAACTTGTTCTCCAACTGTGTTTGGACTGTTTTTAATTTTTAAAAACTGTTCTTTCCTTTTCCCTCTAGGCGCATGGAAAATTTTGCTTGGGTTGTGCGTAGAAAACTGTTCTTTTCTCCTTCCTCTGCCCAATGCGTATGGATTTGAAAACAATTCTTTATCTCCTTATGCTTGGACAAGCTGCTATTTCTCCATGAAGGCGTTGGCAGATGCTTGGATTGGTATTCTTTTCCTGAGCAATCTTGGATTCATGCGTGGATTTTCCTTTTGACTGTGCGAACTATTATTTCCTTGGATGCGTGTGTCGTATTGTGGGATATGACAAAATATTATGTCCTTTAGAGGAAATAAGAAGCAAAGCTTCACACGAATTTTTCCAACGGGTTTGATGGAGGAAGTTATGGGATTAATCTAACTTCCTCTCTTCCCGGGTAGTGGGGTTAAGTGCCAGGGGGAAATGGGGAAAGCAACGGACAATTGCCAACGGGAATGGCAAAGTGGGTTGGCAATCCCGTTCAATTTCCCCATGTGGGAAATTGGGGAATTTCTTGCCCGTTAGCCAATCCATGATTTGGCAATTGGTGGAGAAAATCCCACGTGCGGGAAAATTGAAGAAGATTGCCAGGAAAGGGGAAATCCGGGTTCGGGAAGCCAAATTGGCTTCCCGGCAGTTGGAAGCGTAAGCTTACTTCCCGACAATTTAAAATTTGTCGAATGAACTTTTAATTTATATTTATTTAATTAAATACTTCTCAAGTTATTTAAAAATCAATTTTATCAAACAAGAAGCAATTAATTAATTAAATATTAATTAATTGTTTTAATGTATTTTAACGCGATTTAAAGCCTGGCGGGAAGAGTTCTTGCCCGAAAAGGACGAAACAAAGACTGAAATGATCACAAAAATGAGATGATCGCAACGAGGGCAATGAACCACGCAAAGTAACACTTTTCAAAATTTTCAAAATTTTCATTTTTATTATTTTTAATAATTTTGCAAAGTCAAAATTAGTTGATAACACTGATCACATTATCTTCTAGCGATCTAACCAAAAACATTATGAAGGCATCATTTACTCTCCTATGATGAGTTTTGTTGTTTTCATAAGTGAGTTGAGTGTAGAAATCATACACTTTGGTGCATTCGCTTGTCTTCATTTCTTTGATAATCCTAACCATACTTTGTAGGTTGTTATAGTGTACATCAGGTATGAGGTCATGTGGAATGTTTTACTCTGATGTATATTGACCAATTGTTGAGTCAAGTATTCACAAATAATTTCCCCCTAATTAAACTTATTTTTATCTTCACATATCACATTGATATACACACACATCCAATATTGGAACTCATTGGTGGATGACATGCCCATTATTCTTGCAAGTAATGTGATCATATTTGAAAGTTCTTCTTTAAAATCACTTCTATAAAGGATTTTGGGAAACTTGGAAGGCCCTTTCTTTTTAGTCTTGAGCCAAGATTTAACAATCATAGTTTTATAGTTATCTTGATTTTGGTCAAAAAGACTTTGGGCTTCAGCCTTGGTTAAGATTTTGGAATCTTCAAAGGTCAAGATTCCTAAGGCCACATTAATGTAATGGGCATCTAATTTGGCAATGATTTTCCCTTGGGGTCCTTCAGTTCCTTTGATTATGGGTCAAATTTTGAGGCATAAGCTAGAACTGTGTTGGTGCATTACAATGAGGTGGGGAAGCCAACAACATAATCAATTCCATTGTTTTTGATACATTGGGCAATTACAGTGGCAATACCTTCTAAAATTCGGGCCCAGAATTAATTTAGGTTCATGTGTCTGACATCATTGTCTCCTATGTCAGGAACGAAGGTCTTTAAAGATGAAATGTGTTCATACCCTATGTATTGTAACTTCATTGTGTAAGGGTTAGGGAGAACTTAGAGAAAATGGAGGAATTTGAATAGTGAGTTAATAGAGGTATTTAAAGAGAGGGGGCTTGGAATGTAAATAAATCTCAAACTAGAGAAATAAAGGGTAAAAACACTTATTTCTTACATGAAAATAAAGGTGCCTTCACAACGGTCCCAACGTAACTCAAATTTTTGAATTTGGGTGAAAAATGACCAAGTTACAAGAAAAATACCTCATTTAGCATGCATGAGCAAGGAATGGATAGGGAACAATGAGAGCTCAATTCACACATGGTTTAAAATGGCTAAGTATGGGGCTTTATATAGTGTACGGTTTGAAAAGAATCGATTTATGGAAAAGACATTGTTGTGCGGATAAAGCTATATCCATGGGAACTATTTTTACCCCTTTCCTTTGTAAATTGTACATGATAGAGATTTAAGGAACTTGAGGAACACTCTCAATGCGGGGATATCGGAGATGCGAGGAATAAATGGCATAGAGGAACCATTCCTATCATTCCACGAATCAGAAAATACGCAATGAAGAGGATAAGAGAGTGCTTTATGGGAAAACACGCTTGTGGGGAACCAACGCGAAGACGGAGCGATGTTAATTGTTCCACAAACCTCAAAAAAATTGGAAAGAAGAAGGGAAGGATCGCAGATAAAATGGTTGTGTGGGGAACAAAAATGAGGATGGAACTATTCCACAAGTTCTCAAAATTACCAAAAAATATCAATGCAAAGGGAGAGATGCGAAGTGCGGGAGATGCGGGAAGGCGGAGAACTAAAGGAACAATTTCCTGAACCAAAAAAAAGTCGACCAATACTAAAAATAGTGTACTGCGGATGAATCTAAAATATCCATAATGGGATACCACTTAAAAATTTACAAAATATAGAAAATGTGCGGCGGATAAAATCTTTTGTTTTATGTAGATTTTTTACAGTTGAGACAACGAACTAAAGAAACTTGATATTTGCCAAAATGTCCACCCGAAATACTTGAAAATTTAAATAGAGCTTGATATTATTATAAAGGACATAAGGAAACTATTTTGAGACTTTTACAGAGATTAAAATGCTAGAGAGAAAAAGCACAACGTGCCCTAGACAACAAGAAAACTACGAGAGGCTCGTAACTCTCTAAATAAAGGCTGCACCTTCGGATCTGGAAATGACCGTTTGGAAAATCCCCAGATAAATGCTGCAGGTCACCACACTTGGGACAAGAGTCGGAAGATGATGGATGCACCTCGGCATGCTACCACACCCGACCCCAAAAGGTTGCGTGAATCGATATGGGCCCTCTCGCTTGTCTTCCCAAATGCCCCCAAAACCCGCGAGATCCTTCACAAGATGCCTTCAACGAGCGGCCACACTCTGCCCTAAATGGCTATTGTGGATCTGATCTATTGACATGATTATGATCTAGAAGCCCATTGATTATCCTCTCTAAATGCCACCAAGAATCTTCAAAACCCTATCTCTGAGACCTCTAATATTGTCTCTGCCACACAACCCTGAAAACAGATCCGGAATGATAGACTAGGGTAGATCTCTCACTACCGAAGAATGCCTTGCTAGCTAGGGATGGGTCTCTCACCATTGAAGCTAGGGTCCCTATGGGATTTGACTCCACAAGCTGTAGATGTGTGACAACAATAGTTGCATGTGAAGGGGTCAATAAAATGTATGTCCAAAAGTGACCCCCAACGCAAAACTGGGATATTAAAACCATGGGGCCCCTTCCCAAAAGCTTCCAGTGTCCACGGCCCCCTGGGTCTGACCAAGGCTAAGACTTGACCTAGCCCTTAGGCCTTTGGCGCAGGAAAAGGGGACATTACAGTCCTCCCTTCTTGAGAAATGCTTGACCCCAAGAATTATCTTGTCTTCTTGCTGCAGATAGCTGAATACCGCGCCGTAAGTTTCTCCATCTCACCCTACCATCCACCAAGGATCCATGTAATCCGAAGTAACCAAGAAACCGCATGTCATCATCATGACCTCCATATGGTACTAAGAGCAACGTTATCCGTGGATCAAAATGATACCCAAACCGAATCTCCACTGGTACCCGCATCGAAATTTCCAATCGGTCCAATCCACCGCCAATGTCTGTCATCATGGAATCACCCACGGCCTCTCCAATCAACCCCTGGGTATGAAAGTTCACTCTAAATCCTGTAGAGTCCCACGTATCAGCCTGTGAAACAACCTGTTTACGCACAAATGGTGCTAACTCTCCCACCTGACCTACACTTGTGTGAGAGCCAGGTTCCTCATATTGTATCTCGATGTGCCCCATGGAGGAAAAGTCCCAAGACTCCAGTAGAGTCAGCCAACCGACAATATGCCACATAGTCCACCTCCTGGCCGAATGTGGCCCGACTAAACAACCATGGGTCACTTTCGTCTCTCCATTGACTAACATGCGGGTGAAGTGCTCACGGGCCGTAGAAGAAACAAAAAGCTTATGAGTGTTGACCCATGCCAATTCAACAAATGATGAACCCGTAAGCTCTGACTTATCATAGTGACAAACCATATATGCCTGTATTAAGTTGGGGATATCCTCCCTCAACCTGTGCCATATGAACCTCTCAGACATGAACCTGTAGGTCTCATCACAACTCAAATGCCCAGTCATGGAAGGACAATGCACATGTCGTAGTATCTCCATCCACAACCATGAATCTAACACAAGGCTCAATCTTCCCTGATAGAGGAGCATCTCATCCTCTAAACTTGTAGTTGTCATCCTATATGTGACCATCCAGAATCTCACAAGTGTGTTGGTCCTTGGAGTACTCAACAAGCAAATGAGGTCTCCAGTCTACCGAAACTTCAGATAACCAACATAATGATAAGCTCGGATGATCTAAACCTATAATCCCAATCTCAGTAACAACCTCATGTGCAACATTGTTGTCCACACCCACATCCATCATACTCCACATCGATCCGCAATAATAAAACTCCTCACCATGCCAGATCTTCCTCTCCTTCCCCTCGGCTGTAACCACCCTCGGTGCTCCTGCAGATACTCCCCTCGAAACACATTCCGCCCTCGGACTTAAACTTTGGCTCTATCATCGAAAGTTATTCCGAGACTCACCAAGAGAGTGAAGCCACTTTGCACTCTTAGCACTATGTTGGTCACTCCCATACAAAAATGTGGAAATCATCGGTAGCGTATAGTTACCCATTGTGATGGTCACTTGGGAACCCCATTGTGTCCACCTCAAATACTCTCCATTAGCTACTGACCCTGTTGAGGCCCTCAAAATACTCTGTTTGTAGCCCTCGCCTCTCAAACAATGAGGCATCAATAAAGTTGTGGGTTGCCCCACTATCAATGAATACCCCAACTCGTTGACCCTGCATAACTCCTCTAATCCTAAATGTCTTGTACATCATAGTACTAGACAATGTGGCTATAGTTTTTCGAGAAAAGTCTCTTCCTCCTGCCCCGCATCAACATTGTCCAACGCAAACCCATCTCCATCATCCATCTCACAAGTCTCTATCTCCTCACCTCTGTCACCCTTACTCTCCTCATAAGTCATCTTAGTGTGCTTTATGTCTGCATGTAAGCAACTCGTCGAAATATGGGTCATTAAATATCCCACTGCGTCTCATACCTTGTGATGTCACCATGAACCACAAGAGGTTGTGTTCCTTCACAATTCGACCACTGCAACGACATGCTTCTTTCTTCACCAATCACATCTTTTGCAATCTGCCCTTGTATACCCTGAAATCTTATTTCTTTGTTTTCCTTGAAAATTTTTAGTTTATCCACATGAGGATTGAATGCAAATTTCCCAAAACATGGAAGCCAATATGTCCAATGAATGATTCCAACTTCAAGTAACCCAAATGTACAAACACATTCAAGTACTTCACATCTCTTATTGACAATAAAGAAATGAGTTACCTTCTTTGTGCAAGACATATCTTTCCATGGACATAACCCATCAATTCCTTGTATGTTGGGAATACACATGGCTTCTCCCTCATCATACTTTATTCTCTTTCCCCATATTTTCATTTCACCGTAAATGCAAGAGAAAGGGAAATCAATATTAGAGCTCATGCATCCATAAACTTTATCATAAGAAACTTCATACCCTTTGTTGTACCCATTGATTCTCATCATGAGAGAAGACAACACATCGGAAATAGCATAATTGGGGCTGCTCATCATGCCTTTTGCAACTCAGAATTTCCGATATAGGATCAACATCTTCATCCTCCTTTGATTTTTCAACCCATACATCATCGTTTTCCTTAACATCATACAACCATGGCATTCCAAAAACAACTTTACTTCTAGCAATTTCAACCACAATAAATACACCACATACCTCATGTCCTTTCAATATCATGGGCCCTGCATTATTTTCGCCAACATATGCTTATTGGCTAAATCAAGAGCAATGTGAATGGAAGATGTGTTTATTCCATCTAGCATACCTTGAAACGTGATTATGAAATAGTCTTCCTCAAGCATCAAGCATGTAAATGTTGTCCGAAATAATAGAAACATGGCAAAAACATAGAAGAACTCAACGAGCTAGGAATATGGTAACCATTCTCATACCTTAGGATGCTAAAGTCATGAATGCACCTTGAATTCAACTCTTCTTTTTTAACAACAAAGTGCACCTTGATTCTTTGAGCACTTTGAGGACCAAATGCCCCCACTAACCCTTCCAAGGGTTCCACCATGTAGCTGGTATAAAAATCAGTCATGGGCTCTATTAATAAAACATTGTCTCCTCTCTTTATGATCATTGCTGTTATAGGCAGGTCTAGCAGGCTGAAGATGATTAAAAATATTCTCTTACCCTTCTTAGCAATCAGAAAACCAATGCTGGTACCTTGAGAGTTACTCTCCCTTCTTGAACCGGAGTCCCCAATGAAGGAATCATGCTTGCCAACACAAGACACATTTAAATTCCTTCTTTTGCTTATGAAATTCATCACAAAGTTTTCAAAATCAGAATTGATAGTTTTTTATAATGGCCACATATTACCAGGATCCCATAGCTTATAATGCCCATGAGCCCTTGTATCTATTAAATGAGCTACAACTTGCCACCATATATCATCCTCAAGATGCTCATATACACATAGTTGGAGTAATGGTCCAACAAAATCCATGATGAATAATTCATCATCTACCTTACCATGCATCTCATGATGGAAATAAATCAGAATAGGCAACAATAAATAAGACACCTTAGTGTGCTCTTCATACCTTTCAAGGCCAACAATGTCCTCCATGTGTTCAAGATAGACATATGTTGAGCTGCCCCCAACATTGTTGCCTAAGTGCCTGTTGAAAGTATCTGAAAGTTGTTCAATAGTTGTTGGTTTGGAAATTACAATAGGCTGCAATTTTACACAAGTGTCCATGTGAGGCTCCTCCTCATGTGCCAGCTACTCCATAGAGTCTTCTTTCATGGGTGTAGACTTCCTTGCATCAATTTCCCCCATCGTTTCCTTGAACTCTTGTATGTGTTGTCTTGCTTGAGTCACTATCAACCTAGCAGCTCTAGCTCTGCTATTCCCTTCCTCACACCTTTTAAGAGTTTCCATTACATCCTCCTTGCTTGCATAAACAAGTTTCTTCTCCTGAGCTGGAATAATTTCTCTAACAAGCAAAGTTTCACTAATGCAATTATTTTGCTCAATGGAAATCATACCCTTTGGTTTAGAAGCTTCTTCTACAAACGAGTTCTTTTGTGATTCAGGTACCAGCATATGATGACCTCGTTTGGGCTTGCTACCAATCTTCATCATGCAATAATATGGAAATGCCATATTATCTCTGAAACCCCTACTCAAAGATTGGTACTTCCTCCAACAAGAATCCTCATCAATCACCTCTATTGGCCGCCCTCTATCACAGTTCTCACCATGTTCCTTATTGTCCTTAGGTCTGCTTTGATTCACATTCTGAGTGAGCTGACTCAAATAAAGGTTAGTGGTTTCTATTGTTTCACAATGTTGGTGAACATTTCCTTCATAAAACCCCCTTTTAGATCTTTCCAATCTGCCATATTTAACCAAACACAGTGGAGGAACAAGCGCTCGATACCACTGAAATATCCCTAATGGGATACCACTTAAAAATTTACAAAATATAGAAAATGTGTAGCCAAATAAAATACTGATTTATGCAGATTTTTACAGTTGGGACAACGAACTAAAGAAACTTGATATTTGCCAAATGTCCACCCGAAATACTTGAAAATTTAAATAGAGCTTGATATTATTATAAAGGACATAAGGAAACTATTTCAGGACTTTTACAGAGATTAAACTGCTGCCAGAAAAAGCACAGCGTGCCCTAGACAACAGGAAAACTACAGAGGCTCGTAACTCTCCAAATAAAGGTTGCACCTTTGGATCTGGAAACGACCATCTGGAAAATCCCCAAATAAAGGCTGCAGGTCGCCACGCTTGGGACAAGGGTCGGAAGATGATGGACGCGCCTCGGCGTCTTTGCCACGCCTTGACCCAAAAGGCTGCCGTGAATCTGATCTGGGCCCCTCTACTTGTCTTCCCCAAATGCCCCCAAAACCTGCGAGATCCTTCACGAGATGCCTTCAATGAGCGGCCACACTCTACCCCAAATGGTGTTGTGATTCTGATTTGGAAGCCCACTGATTATCCTCTCCAAATGCCGCCAAGAATCTTCAAAACCCTATCTCTGAGACCTCTGATATTGTCTCTGCCACACAACCCTGAAAACGGATCCGGAATGATAGACTAGGGTAGATCTCTCACTACCGAAGAATGCCCTGCTAGCTAGGGACGGGTCTCTCACCACCGAAGCTAGGGTCCCTGTGGGATTTGACTCCAAAAGTTGTAGATGCACGAAAGCAGTAGCTACACGTGAAGGGGTCAATAAAATGTATGTCCAAAAGTGACCCCAATGCAAAAGCTGGGATATTAAAACCATGGCGCCCCTTCCCAAAAGCTTCCAAAGTGTCCACGGCCCCACAGGTCGACCACACTAGGACTCAACCTGGCCCTTAGGCCTTTGGCACATGAAAATGGGACATTACAGAATAAATCTTAAATTGTGAAAATTAGCTAACTATTATAACTTTTGCATTCTTTAACATCACTAAGGTAGATACAACAAAGAAAAATGGTCACTTAACTAAAAAAGCTAAAAAAATTCAAAAATTCCACATTTTTAGGATTAGAAACAACACTAACTATCATTAACTCTTTGAATAATGAAGATTTGAAGTATCGGTTGCCTAAGTTATTTCTTGTGATCCTAGATCCTTCTCGACATGTTATTCATCGGCATGATGAGAGTAAGTTTTTGGTGGCATGCTAATGGGGGTCGATCACATGAGAATGATTATGCACTCCAAATGGATGCCATCAACTTCTTCTTAGGATCCAACTTTGACTATGACACCATCACTTGCAAGTCTTTGGTAGGCAAGCGGCCAAAGCTCGTGACACGACTGAAGAGAAGGATCGTCATGAAGCCATTAACCATGATAATGAAAAGATAAAAATCTTATGTAATCCTATGCCTAATCATGATGTAACTAAAAGTTATAAGAAGTAAGAGAACATTACACCCAAAGTGGTTGACACAAATCACCCTCCACGAAAATACGGTTGTAATTAACGATATAAAATGTGTCACTGACTTATTTAAAACCATAATATCTGTAACATTCCAACCTCATACTCACAAGGTCATATATCCTTATGTACCTTAGAGTCCAACTCTTTGAAACAAAAACCTGCCTCTTCCAAATGGCATCGGCCCCTTTGGAAATTTTTTGACAGGGATGATTATGTCTTGATCTCCATCTCTATCTACGGACATCATCAAAACCTGTGTAAATCAAACTTGTAGGACCGATGGCGTAGGAAATGAGAAAAAATTAGTTTTAGAAGTATCTTTAATCACACCTACTCCTTTTGGCTAGATCCAATGGGCTCCCAACACTCTCAACCTACTACACAGTCCATTCATGATGAGTGGGATCCTCTCGAAGCACTTTCCCAAATTCTTGGACCAATTCCCTTCCTATAACTCATGCATAGATCGCCTCACCATCGCGAGCGTCTCATGACTACACTATTTGACATGAACATCCCTTTTCATCCCTATTTAGGGTAGAGTCCTACATTGCATGGATCAAAAGAAAGTATCCACTGACAATGTGAAGAGCTCTCCATTCATATTGATCTCACTACAAATGCTCATTCATGCATTCGTTTCCTTGTTGCTTCTATGATTCTCGATGAGATTTTTCTTCATGTAGACAATCCTCCGCTTTTCATTTCAATTTAGATCAATAACACTTTATTTAAACGTCCTCTCATTGATGAAGGATCAAGAACATGTGTGGCCTCATTAGACTTCATCAAGGCCCTCGGTTATTCCATCACTAACCTAAAATCCGCGAACCACTTGTTAAGGATATGATCGCGATAGATGCCTCCTATGGGGTATATTTAGCTACCCATCACCATTCCTCTAGAACTGTCCGAGTTAAAGTCATGGTTTTTGGTGGTGTAAAGCAACTTGCACCAATTAATATGTTGTACATTGGGTTACATTCATTTAGTTATCGAACCAGGGAAAGTAGACTTGAAATATTGCATGTGTTGTATACACAGTTATAGTTGATCTAAGAGGTTGGAAAGGAAATAACTGTCACATAACAATATTGAAAGTAAAATAAAAATCAGACTTGAAAATGAACTATTGCTAAATGCTATTACTGAAACAAAGTTGCAGATTCAAAGAGAAGATTGTTCCTAAGGAAATATGCATGAAATGAAACAATGGAGGGGATTTAACAAACCTCAAATGGGCCTTAACTTGGGTGTTAATCCCTTCCTAACTCTGTAACTAAAAACTAAATGACAGAACTCAAATTTCTTTATTGATTTTTATAAAACATTACATCTAGGAACAAAAGATTAGAGTAATCTATTTTCTCTAATTCCAAATTTGACATACTAACTTTCTAACTTCTCTCATTAACTCATTACAAGGCACTAGACCTTTCCTTTATATCCTATCATTTACAACACATGAGAAGAATAAGAATACAAAAAGGAGTATTTAAACAAACAAGTGAGAGATTCAACACATGTTTGAAACACACAATAAGTGTTCAATTAACAATTAGTTCATGTTCAACTAATAATCAGTTCTTCACTAGTTCTTAATCAATGACCAAATCAAAGATTGATTTATTTCTCAAATTTCCACATTTTTGTTGTAACTACTTCTCCAATGGTGTGTAAGGACTTAAGTGCCATCACTTCATGTTTCAAAAGATCTTCATAAATGTGGGTTCTTTGTTGTGAATGATTTCCTTATGTTGTGGATGAGTTGTTGTGAATAAGTTCTTTGGTTATGGACGAGTTGTTGCGGATAGGTTCCTTTGTTGCATATGAAAAATTACTTACAACCAAGAGTGGCATCAACACATATAATCATCCAAATAATTTATTGGAATAACAAGAATAAATGCACACATAATATCACAAAATAAAGACAATTAGATATAACTATATCAATTAGTCATTATGCCAAAAGTTCATGGTTGTAATAGTGATGTTCAACAATGTACTTAGGAAATACATAGACATGGCTACAATGGTCTTATCAAAATACAAAAGATGATTTGTTATGAAAGTAATTAATACATCTCATCACACCCCCATGCTTAAATGCTTAAATGTCCTCATTCAAGAGCTTCATATCTTTTTCTATTGGAAACTGCATTCTTTCCTGAAATCTATGGGTGTTCCCGTTCTCTCCTCTTCTAAATAGAAATATCCATAATTCCTCCTCAATTTTTCCCAGACTCTTTCTTGCACCCTCTGATTGATTGGTAAATTTCTTGTCCAAGGTGCAATTGGGAAATGAAATATTGGAGGATGATAAGCTATAGGAAACCAATCATCCCCACATTCATTTTCTATTTCAATATATTTGTTCACCCTATGTAACGTTGGAAGTATATTTGGATATGAGTGCATTTCTTTCCTTTGGAGTGCAGGTGATAACTCTGTCCATCTAGCTCTGCATGCCGTCATAACCTAAATTACATGTTATTTGATCATGTTCTTGACTTCTGTGTGGGATTCCATCCTCATTCTCAACACTCTGTTTTTGATTGCATCCACTTCCATATAGTTGTCATATTATTTTGCAATTTCATCTGTTGTTGTTGCCTCAACTCGATATAGAGTGGTGTAACCTTCTCCAAATGTCTATATGCCTCCATTTGCTTAGCTCTTTCCATTTCATTTGAAATATAAGAACATAATGCCTTAACCTGTACATCCCAATATATAGAATTGGGATCCAATCTATATGTCATATGGAAGGGCATAATTATGCAAATATATCTCACATAATAAACTCCAAAGTTCATGTGTACTATATCTAATACAAAGTAAAGAATTTCTGGCTGATCTAATGTCATATATCATATCAGAATTTATGCAAGTGAACTTGTGGTACACCATATTTTCTTTTAGGTATATGGCATAGACATTTGATGGGGGTCTGCAACTCAACATTTCAAATGCTACCTTCACCATTTCCTCTTGTTTTTGTTTCAGCCTTCTAATCTCCTTGTCTTTGTCTTCCATTTCCTCCTTATGTTTAGAGATAAGGTATTCCTTCTCCTTTTCCCATTTCTTCATGAGCCTGTTTATGTAAGCGTCCCTTTGCAGTAATAGATTTTTAATATTAGGCCCCATAGTTTCTATTCCCATCTCATTGCAAAAGGGTTTTTAAGTTCCTTTATGATTTCATGAATAATATTTGGGGGCTGAATTGGTTCTACATTTTCTTCTTGTAGACTATCATGTTTTGATTGTCTAACAAATTTCTCAATGGCTAGTTCATTGACATCATCTGCAATCATTTGCTCTTGTTCATTTCCTCCTTCCACTACTTCTTCTACTTCATGAAATGTTCCCTCATTTTGATTTAGTTCTTCTTGTCCTTTTATTGGTTATTCATGGTATTCTGGCTCTTGAGTTACTATGGGAGCAATATCTCTATACTCTTTTTCTAATAGTTCAGGCTTAGAATTTTCTTCTATGGATTCTAAATCACTATCCAATAAGATGGTTTGAGATTTTCTTGAACTGGAGGTTTTTGTTCTCTTTGTCCTAAGCTTATATGAGCACCTAGTTTGTTTTGGAGTAGAATGAGTAGATTTCCTTTTGGTTTTGGAAGTGGAGGTTTCAAGGAGGAAAATTCCAATAAAGTTTTAGCAATAAATATTCTCTCTGGTGAAATAGGTGCAAGGGTTTCTTCTGTGGAAGGAAGAATTTCAGAATTTATTGGTTCTTGAGGTGGGGAAGAGGGTGGTGCAGCTTCTGGCATATGTGAAGTAGAACTTTCAGTGTTATTTATCCTTTTCTCTTCTTTCCTAACAAGGTTTCAATATTGTTCACTCTCACAAAGTCATCCCATAATATCTGAGGGTGTTCCCTCTACAAAGTGTGCTTGACCACTAGGGTTATTAGACAATGATGTGACAGGCTGCCCTACCCCTTTGAACCTCTTTGCTCATTTTCTTAAGCATCTCATGAAAGAAATTTGGAACATTCACTTGATGATTGTTTTTCAAATGATTTAACAATTTGAAATGCACTGTATTTAACCTTGAATATATCCCTTCACAAGTAAAATATTGAATGACAAAATTGGCATCTTGTGCCCATAAAGGTTTGAGAGATGTTCTAAAAGTACCTTGGTGGTTTGAGATGAACTCCTCATCATTGTCTACAAATTCTCTTTTTGTTGCTTCTAGGTTAGCTTTGTCTGGAAATGACTCTCCTTGAGTTGGTAAACCAATGACCTCTGCTAAAATATCATCACTTACCCTGATTATTAACCCTTTTACCTTTGTCTCTCCATTGTTTAGGGTATTTACAAACTCTGCCACAACTACCTCATCAAATCCTTGAAATTTGTTAATGTATTGCATCCAACCATGATTCTCAAAGTATTGCACAATCTCAGGATGATTTAGAAGTTACAAATGCATAGAAGGTTCATATCTGATTAGGTCACCTCCATGGCGGATACACAACTTCTCTCAGTGCAATACGCAACCAAATTTTTTTCCTTGAAAGTACTTTGTAAAAATGAATTGTGTTGATGGATTTTCATTGCTTTGAACTTTATTACCAAGGGGACAAGCAATACGTTTAGGGGTGATTAATCATTAAGTGGATGTGACAACATTGAGTACATGAAGAAAAATGATGTGACACGTTGGCTTACGTGGAGCGCTTATGTGGACACATCATAATTGAAAAGGCGGCGACGTTTTAATGTGACACATGCTTCATGACTTGGCATAATTCATAATTAAATATAATTAATATAATCATGTTTTATTAAAGTAATAAATGCACGTTCTTATCTCGTTGTGGCTTGTAATGATTAATGTGCATGCTTTATTGAACTAGAGTCTTAGTTGCATGCAAGTGCCCTGCGATGTTGCGGACGTGGGTTTAACTTGTGTTGACTTCTCCTTACTACAAACATATGCTTCCTGGAGAGGGAACTCCAATTGGTTGGGGTGTCAATCATTCTTTGTATATCATCCACTTGTGCATGCTTCCTTGATGTCCATTATGTAACCATGAGTTTTTCTAAACGCTTCAAAAAATAGGATCTTATTTCTTGTGGCTGAAAGTTGAACTCTTGGTCATTGCACTCTCTCCTTGTGATGGAGATCATGCTCTCCTATAATCACTTGTTAATAAAACATGTAAAATAAAAACTTATATAAAAATGGGTTAGAAAAATGTTGATGATCACCTAGAAAGGTAGATCTCAACAATTTTATTTAGCCTTGAAGTATTCAACAAGATGAATGCTCCAAGGTTACTGAAATCTCATCAATTCTTTGCAATCCTGAAGGTGATCCAACAGCTCAACCTCTAAGGTTAATTCTGATGTTTCTTTCTCCATTCTTCTCTAATCTCCTCTGAATAATTCCATAAATGAGCCTTTATCAACTAGATTTTTATATAATCTTAACCTGTGGTCATTCACTAACAACTTGAATCTCACAGGATCAATAGTAGTAATCTTAACGACTTCGTTAGGGAAGATATTTTCAATTTCATAGGGCCTAACCACTTTGTTATGAGATTCCCTATGTGATCCTTGTATCTTGAGTCAAAAAAAAGTGCCCAGTCACCTTCCTAGAACTATCTTGTTTTAATATATTGGTCATGCCATTTGATTCTTTTTTTTACACTACCTCTATCTTTATGAATCTGCTTGCTTCCTCAAATCATTCAACTCATTGAGTTGGAGAATTCGTCTCTGAACTTCTAATAAGTCTATTCCCAGCTCAAGTGCAGTTCTCAACATTTTATGCTCAAATTCTATTGGAAAAACAACAGTCTTGCCATATAATAGTTCAAATGGTGTGAAGCCAATTGTGGTCTTCCATGTTGTATTGAATGCAGACATTGCTTATGGAAGTCTGTCTACCTAGTATCTTCTATGGAGTGTTATAGTCTTTGTCAATATGGCCTTTATTTCTCTGTTTGTAACCTCCACTTGGCCATTAGACTGGGGATGGTATGGTGTATACTTTCTATGTCTAATTTCATATTCACTGACCAAATCAACAATCACATCAATAGTAAAATGTGTACCCTGGTCTGTCATAATCTCCCTTGGGACTCCATATATGGTAAAGATGTTCTCATACAAGAATTTAGCCACCTTATCATTGGTCTGGTTTGGCAATGCTTTTACCTCTGTCCACTTGGTTAGGTAATCTATCTGCATAAGGATATACTATTATTTAAATGGAGGATCTATAAGGCCAACAAAATCTAAGCCCCACTTATCAAAAGTTTGCAAAACCAATTGAGGTTGTAATGGCATCTCATCAGACTTAGTGGGCTTGCCCATTCTCTGACGTTTGTCACATCTTTTAGTGTATAGTGTTTCATCCTTGTAGTCTTGTTTTTATACTCAGATGCCTAGGTGGGTGATACTTCATTCATACAGATCTAAATGCTCACCCGAAGTGCGTGAAGCTTACCAGGTCCCTCCTTTGTGACAACTTGTCTAGATGTTAGCATGCATGTTTATAATAACCACAATCAAAGCATATATCCCATCATAACAACAGATCTATGAGCTCAAATTGGAAACACATGTAATAAGGAAACATAGAGATCACATGAGAATTAATATCAGATTTACCATACAAGTACCATGAATAGAAACATCAACAACCAATATCCATCCACAACGATCCATTATATTAACTCATCACAAAACAATAGTTGAATACATCACAATACTCTCTTAAAGTCATACACACAAGTTTATACCAACATCATAACTCCAATATAACTCAGATTATCACATGGTGTCCCAAAACGATGGAATATATCACATATTTATAGGGGTGGGGAATTACTCTTCACCGCCCATGCACTCTCAAAATAGGTTGCATGCTCAAAATAGCCATGTGTATATACAAAGATAACTACAAAGTACACATGCTTCCCTAACAATAGATTATCTTTATAATTAAACCCTGATCTAATCATATTATTAGCTCAACCTTTGCATGCCTCTTGTGTGCAAGAATTAGTTAGCTATGCAAGTAAAATCAAGACTAACACCTAATAGCCTTAATACAATGCTAAACTAAAATCTAAGCACCATCATGCTAAGAGCTAAACAAGTAATAAACATCAACATTATGCATTATAACCTTGAAAATGAACTTCAAACTAACATGTAAACATTTATTGCTCTACTCTTTAGAAAGCTAAATCAATGAAATAGACCTATGTAGATCCTTTAGCTATCAAAGGGTTGATAGTTGTTGTTTGATCCAAGATGATAAAAAATGGAGGTTCATCAAGCCATGGCTTATTAGGCCTTTCTTGATTAACTCCATTGTTCTTCACAAAAATCTTGGATGGATGAATGCAAATGAAAGATGCTTAGCTCCACTAATGGAAGAATGCTCTAAGATGATAAAATGGCTATAACTTAGGCTCTATGCTCATTTAGGTGTAAGTAGAAAGGTAGGAGGAGGGCTCCTTATATAATCCAATGGCTAAAAGAATCTATACATCCCTTTACATGTGGGATAATAGAGAGGTTGGGTTAGTTGTGGATAAGGAAGGTTTAGGGAGGGTTGAGTCAACCTTAGGAGAGTTTAATTTGTCCTTTAGTGACCCATGGGAATTAGGGGTGTATATAATTAATCAAAGGTGATTTTGGATTTTAGCCGTAAAATTCTTGTAAATATTTGCAATAATCATCACATATAACTTGCATATTTAAAAGTTGACCATCATTTTTATATATATTTATACATATTATAAGAAAATACACACACACATATTTAAAATAATAAAATAAACATAGAATAAATATTATTTATAACATTGTTTTGTATTTTTGAAGGACGGTATTAAAAAATTACAGTCACTAGAAAATGTTTGACAAGCATAATTGGCCGTCAAATTTAATCTCTGATTGCATGATTTGTGCAATAGTCTACCAATATTTAATGGATTCTTTACTTCGCTCTCAAATGTTGTTTGATATTATTTATGTCGAAGAAGTTTATGATTTCGCCATAAAGCTTGCCAAAACCTAAAATTTAACGGTGATTTCCTGTTCAATCTATCGAAATAGGGGATCTTGCTCTTAGTAGGATGAAAATTGTAAATAACTGTTGATTTATTCTATTCTACGGTGAAATTTCAGAGCAGAAATTATTTTTGGGTAATTCAAACCCGGACTTGTTTATGTCTTTTTAATCAGTTAAAAATGAGGGTTTTGAGCTTGTGAAATTAATATATATATATATATATATATATATATATATATATATATATATATATATATATATATATATATATATGTTGCGGATTAGAAACAAAGAGCATGGGTTGAAGTCTTAACAAGAAAGATTGGCGTTTGCCGTCAAGTCAATTTACGCGTATTCAATATATCGATTTGCTAAATCTTCCAGCGTTGATGGAAAAGCAGCGATAACGGTTGAAAATCAAAATATTTCTCTACGTTGATGGCTTGTTAGGAAATACGGCGTCTATTGCAGAGAATTTCCACCGTTCGGATGGTCGACGATGCAAATTCTCGTATCGTTGGATTTTGTCGAGAGACATGTGGGGGCGTTTTACCTATGACAACGCCTTTCGGCGTAAAAATCTTTTAAGTAGTTGAGATTAGGATTATGCCTAAGCTATTTTGACAATGTGGATGCCTTTTACTTATAATTATTTAATTAAAAGTGATCACTCTTTTACATATATGTTTATTTAATTTTGTAATTTACTATATATTTCCTCCAAAATATAAGTAAAGATAACAATGTCAATATAATATTTACATTTAATCATTTAAAAAAATCAATGGCCGAATGATCAGGATCCACCTACCTCGGTCATGTTTGTTGTTATTGCTTGATAGTGTCTTTTAAGTGTTTTTAGGCAATGCCTTTTTTGTTGTACTCTCCTAAGCTCAGCCTAGTTTGACTCTTGTTGTTCTAGGCTCGGCCTAGCTTGTTCGTGGTTTTGGGGCGTACTCTCATATAACCCGCTTGTTTGTTGAAAACTATCTTGTATCTTATTGCATTAATATAATATAAGATCCTTTTTCATCCAAAAATTAAATTAAATCAATAACCCAACTAAATTTGGTGCGAAACCACACTCACCACTTGCATTCTTAATTTATTTCAAGTACTTCATTTTCATGACTAATGGAGAGGAGCCAATAGTGGAGCATGGACCAATAATGGTGAGGGTATTTGTGGAGTGAGTGACTAGTACATGTACATTTGTCATTCAACATTTGAAAAAAAAGTAGCTAATAAAAGGTGTCACATCAAAGAATCACCCAATCACATGATGCCACATAAGTGGAAAAAAATGCATGACATAATGCCCTACTAATGGTCCACCCTTTTTTCCTTTGTATGAAAAACTACTTGATTTAAATCTGTTTAAAAACCACTTTCCATAAATAAAAATGCTAAAAAAGTATTTAGATTAATAAAAAAAAATCTATTAAAGGGTGATTTTTTTCAAAATTTGATGTATTTATATGTGTGTTGTACACCCCTCAACTTGGGTGCACAACTAATGGCTCCTCTCCACTATACAAGAACCCAAATACGGCTGACATGGGCTCCCTCTAAAAATTTCACCCCATCTCTATTTGTGTCTTGATCTCTTCTTGTGTGAACTCATCTCCGAATTAACTCATGCCTTCTTCAAATAAACCTAAAACCGAATGTAACATTTAGAAAACATCTTTAAGTAAAGTAGTTATTCCACCGCACCTCCCAAATCTCGCCCTACATGATTCTCAACTAGCACGTCCAACTTAACATGAGAGGCGTGTCATAGTAGAAGAAGTATTTAGCGATCCGAAGGCATTTAACTTGGTTGGGGTAAGTAGGGTTGTAATTGTTGGCGGGTACAAATATGGTCGAAACGTGAGATAGATGTGCAAACTAGGGAATATGTACTTGTGTCATATGGATTACCTACCTAATGTGCGCTTTTGTTTTGTTTGCGTACATGGAAATGGATTACTTATCAAACCCTCTTTCCTTGGTGTTTGTAAAAATGTCCATAACTTCATTGTAAAGATTTTTTTTTGCATTTGTTGAAACACGGTCGATGCCCCATGAGGGCCTTATGACTTTTTATTCCCTCATTTTGATTTGAAGTAAATGTTTTTGAGGTGATGTGCGATGTTACATTCAAACTAAAATATGAAGGGTTGTAGAGTTATCAAAGTAATTTGAAGATGCTTTTAAAGGTATGTATAGTTTGGGCAATATGGTAAGTAAGATATGTGAAGTTGGTGAAGCGATTCCAAGATGTATTGAAGAGGTATATCAACCTCGAAGCAAGGCAACAAATATACATATCTTGCGATCAATTATGTTCGTGAGATGGCCACCTTTAGTGTGACTTCAACCTTATTAACATAAGGATTGTCATATATTACAACGAACTAGGCCAACCAACCAAGGCAAGATTGATTTTTGATGAAATGTTGTTTTTTAGAGTCATAGAAGCAATTCCAAGATGCATCAAGCCCACAACACCAAGTATGTATGTCGTTTTCACCTTCGGTGGCATTGGCGGCATCGCTAAGATGAAGACAAAGGAGTGAGGACTGGAACTAATCCAACTTTTGCTTGTATGCGTAAACTCTATGCCCAACTTTTATTCTCTTTTGAATTTGCTAAATTTAATTACACTTTATACTCATTATTCTTTCCTTTACATTAATTTAATGGATCAATTGTAAACTTTCATAAACATAAGTATCATTATTATTAGTATTTGATTCATGAAATGCTAATTTCCATATATGAAATATAAGACACAGTCCATAATAATAATTAAATGTTTATCTTTTAAAAAATGCATCGAGCTTTTTCTCGAGTTTTCCAAAAACTTTGTAATTACACAATTAAAAAAACAATATACTTATTTATATGCACTTAATGACAATGTGTAGTTGTTAACATAGTGCATTTCTTAGTGCAAAACAACTTTTCACATGTATAATTATATAAAATTTTATTTATTCAAATTTTATGAAAGTCACTCAAAGTAAAACACCAATTTAATATATTCGGGGTCATTAAAACAATTTAATGCCATATATTTGTATATCATTACAAGTTGTCGACCTTGATAAAGTTTTAGTAAAAAGACAAATCATTATGCTTATGTGAATAACGTAAAGTCGAAGTTGTATACTTTGAATTACCCATAAAAAGACTTTAAAATATACATTGTACAATGAATATGATGACCACAACTATTGTATAGTTTGAACAAAATATGCACATGAGACCATGTTATGTTTTATTTTTAGTGTGTTTTTACCCTACATGAGGCCTATTTCCATTCATTTTTTTGGGAGGGCTCTCTCCCCATAATATAACCTATAGACTAATTATAATATGCTTCCAAAGGGATTTCTTGATACTACCTTAGAGTCTTGTTTGGTGTATTTAAAGTTTATTATGACAATTCAATTGACATCCTTGAATTGAGTTAACTTCTTCTATCATTTTTCTATTATGAAAATTTGGGGACTTCATCCACACTCTCAAATCTTCATCAAGATTTGACTCTACCGAGTTATTTGTCTAGTGTAAATAGAATGGGCGCTTTGAAATTGTATAGGGTACTCACTCTTAGCTTCGTACTTGATTTTCATAGTTGATGCTCTAAACCAATGTCATATCTTCATCCGTGATCACAATAAACCCGTGGTTTAAAAACATTTATTAACAAAACAATTTGCCCTTCAAATAAAATCTCCAATAATTGTTTTTGATATTATGATAGTGAGGTTATAAGCCAACTAGCAACCAAAGCTATGCGAGACCAACTTGTTCTAACACTATCACTATTGATAATATCCATAATTTATCATAAAAATGTTCAAATCACACCCTTTGGTTTTATGTTTGATCAAGAATGAGATTTATATATTATTGTTTGTGGTGTGCTCTCATTTACATAGAATGTTGGGTTTATAGCCTCTTTAATTAGCTTTATTTATTTCCTTCTATATGCAGGAAATTTATGGAGAAATTTGTAACATTTGTATATAGTAAAAAAATTAAATATGAACTTTATTTTGTATGTAGATGTATTTGAAAATAAGGGTGGTGAAGGTTTTCGGCATAATTCTCCCATAACATGTTGTGAGAAAGTATGTATACGATTATTAGTAAAGTTATAGGTTGAAGGGCTCATTTTCCCAATAATGATATCATTATGAAATGAGTTTATTTCTTTTGGCCTATGATATTGCTTGTAATCTTCGAGAACTATCTATTGGTCAGACAATATTTCTTCCATTAGAGCTTAGTCCCAAAAACTAATCGATATTCTAATACATAGTTTCCATATTTTAATTCTTTGTAAATGCTCGATTACATTCTACACGTAAGCATTGGTTTTGAAAGAGGAGTTCATATGCTTGTATACTTCTAATCAAGTTTCATGTTTCTTGTTTTTAGCATATTTTTCAACTTAGCTTTTAAAATATTTATTTTCTTACTTAGCAATAAAATCACATTTATTAAATTGTTTACATAAACATAATCACAATGCATTGAAGTCATTCCAACTGTAATTACATCTTTGAACACTTAATAAATGATTTAATCTTGAGTCATACACGTGATATTTACTAGTACATATGATAGACCCCAAATTTATTTCATTGTTTTCAACTTCTTGCTCTGCTTAAAGAATACATAACTCTTCAAAGTAATTTTTGAAAACAGAAAATAGAATATTGGGTACAATGGGAGATTTTGGACACTAAACTTTATTTAATTATTCAATAACAAAGAATTACATATATAGAAACTTGGGATAATCGCACCCCGATGATTAAATGACTTATTTTAATGATAGATTTAACGTAGACGGATTCAATTTTGTTTCCCTTCACAACTATCCCAAAGCCATCCTTTTTGCCCATGACATTTGTCTTGATACGAGTCCCTAGTGAATATAGTCTCATGAGATGAAATCCTCCTATCTACTCACACATTAGAGGTTGCCATGATTGATTATAACATGGTATTGGTACCCACTTCATTTTTCTATGTTGTATAAAAATAACTAATGTACTCACACATATGCTCCCAACTACAATTTTATTTATTTATTTAAAAGGTGGGTTGAAGGGACTTGTTCCCTATTAGAAGATAAACAAGAGTAAATTTAGGCCAAATTCCCAAAAAACAAACCTATGACACTTAACTAAGCAAAATAGCCAATAGTATGCTATTTCCCAACCTGGGATGGGAATAAGTCTTCAATATTACCCATTCGACCTTTTTACTTTTCATGTTCTTTACTTCATGCCAAATGCTCGTGTCAAATGGAACAATAATCATAATATCATTGTGATTTCCTAAGACTTCCCTTAAGTCAAGCAAAGACTCCTGATCCGAATCCGATTTGTCAGATATAGGTCCTCTTTTCATTTCTCCCACTAACTCCACGTTCTCTTGATTTCCCACACGAAACTGTTGCTTATTTTCCGTTTTTTTGTTGTTTGATACTCCGTGCCCCCTTAAATGTCAAAGCAGACACCATATCCGGATTCACGGTTCCCAATTTAGGAGTTGTGAGCTTCACTTTTTAGTTCCATTTTTATTTAAAGGACAAGAAGCTTGCAAATGTCCGTGTTTTTGCAGAATATGCATTTAAAGGTGGTGTTTTAATAATGCAAAACCTGTGAATGCTAAATTTTTCCAAATTTTAATAAAATACGATCTGGTAATCCTTTACTCAGATCAATTTCAACACATATGCGAGCATACGTGCACAACCCTGAGTGAGTTCTATCCAAATCTTCTTTAATAAACTTTCCCAGACAATTACCAATATTATCTAGGGCATACCATAGATGCTAGAGGGAGATTTGGAAGCCTTACCCAAATAGGTGTTTTGGTAACTGAATGAGAATTCAGATCAAATTCTGGAAACCAAGGAGTCAAATACAAACCGACATTACCCCAGAACCACGGTCCTCTAGATAGGAAATCGTTGATAATCCTCGGTTTCTTTGAAATGCACAATAAAGAAACCCCTGGAACAGAGTGAAATTTCACACTTGTTGGTCCAGTTTTCAAATATCCATTGATATAGTTTGGTAGAGGAAGGCCAAAGGCCATTGAAGCGCCCGATCACAACATCTCGAGCCAGTGTCTGAAAGTATTCTTCCACCTCGGGGTTTTAGGGTAGGGATCTCTTCTGCCATATCGACCAGATATGCCTGGTTTCCAGGAGTATATCCACCACGAGTTCCCAAGATATCCTTGAAAGAGGTTGACTTAGAAGCAATAACATAAGTTTTTGTTTTATTGTGCGGCTCATGTCTTTTCCTTCCCGCCTCGACCCATTCGCATCCCTGACTGATTTGGAAGGATTCGGATTAGGGTTAGAGGGGCTCCACTCTTTCTCCCTGTCATGGATTCTCTGTAACCCACTACTCTGCCCTAGTTTCGCGAGACCCATGGTGACTCCTCCAAGCTGAACAGCTGATGCCCCTACCATGGATCCATTTCCCTACCCAATTTGAGGCCGCTCTCTCCAGTTTCATAGGGTCCAAGCTCTTCGTTGTCATCACTATCCCCCTCCCCTTCTACATTCAAACAAATACTTATTCTTAAATTTTTTTAAATTTATTCCCTGAGACCTTATAGACTCTTACCCAACTACAAACTTTAATACAACAATAAAAATTTAAAATATAATCTAAACTAAGTTACTAAATATATATCAAATTAAGAAATCTTTCATCTATGGGGAAAATAACAATACGATTTCCCTTGAAAATTCATTTAACTTCCATTACATGTGAGATATGACATTGCTCTATATCAAATGAGAGATTTGGGATGCTTTAAACTTGATTTATATGTATAGATGCTCAAACCTTATCATAGATCAAGGTATAATCTTTCTAACTTGAAGTTATATCTATATCAAATGGCGCTTGTAATCCAATGGTGTGTATGATGGTGTAAAAGGTGTCGCCTAGCTCCATCCACCAAGGTACCAATTTGATGAGATACCAAGTAATAAAAGATGAGGTCAAGCTTGTGCCTTAAAAAAATTTGGTAGGATGGAAAACCCACCGGTCCTTAGCATCAAGCCTAAGAATTTTGTCCACCTATCCATGCAAGCTTCGGAATAGAATATTCAATATACATATATTATTATAGTAAACAATACTATGTTGATTCCAATAATTCACAAAGCACTAAGCGTTTGCAAAATATCTAGGCCAAATATAGGAAATAAGAGTTACGCAATTTTCCAACAAACTTGTAGTATGATGAAGAGAGCGAGACAACAATTTTTTTGAGAGAGAATTCAAACTATATAAAGAAAATAAAAAAGGCTTATGAAAAAATGATATAGTTGAAAAAAGGTTATATGAGCATGAGAAGAAAATAGTAGATTTCTCAATGAAAATATAACCCTAAAGGCTTTTGGAGGGAACTCCAACATAAGAATAAAATGAATAGAGAATATTGTTAAAGACACCCAATGAGTATAATATTCAAGTTACGAGCTATGAGTAAGATTAAGATAAGACACCCCTTGTAATCAACAAAAAAACCAAGCTCTTCTCTATGGGGATATTATTCAAGGCATAAAGAGGATAACATGGGGTAAGGCATAAAACATATATGGGATGCAAGAAAAATATTTCAAACGAGTGTGAAAGTGTACTCACATCGCACATCAAAAGCTTATTCAACAATAACATTCACTAAGGCTTTTTGATTGATTGGACGACCAATATCATTATCCCTCTCTATAAAAGTGGGGATATCTGACAAATTATTGCACTATTGTGGTAAATCATCTTCTTGCACTATTGTGGTAAATCATCTTCTTGCAAAACCATTGGGAGCACCATAAAGTGAAAAATAAGGGGATGGGTAGAGAAAGAAGGAAATGAGAAAAAATAATATATAAGTTTCAAGCCAAAACATTCCAATATCAACCACTACTTCACTCTTAGGCACTTGATTGAAAAAGTATGGGATAACCAAGGTGAAGAAGTTTTTGTTGTTTTGTTGACTTCAAATAGAGTATTTGACATGGTACCTAGAAACAATCTCTAAAATAGGATGGAAGAACTTGAATTTTTAAATGAGTATATAGCAATAATACATAGGTAATATGAGCAAGTCGAGCCTAAAATTAGAACATGCGAAGGAATGAACTAGAAAGTTTTGGAAGTGGCATTGGCATTAAAAAGGATGTTTGATTTCACCCATCTTGTTTGGGCTATACATTGATAAGCTAGAGGAGTGGATACACAAAATTAGTGGAGGGGATGTCTACCTAGCCAACTATGTATTAAAGTTGTTCCTTTGTGTAGATGATCTCATCTTAATTGCAAAGAAACACATTGTTTGAGAGAACACTGAAGGGGTCGTTTGCTCTTTTATCAAGAGCTAAAAATGTGCAAGTGAAGACCAATGAAACCAAAGTCACAATCTTTTCATTATGGAGAAAAAAGAAGCAATTATCTTCCTTTTCCAAGAATACCCATTAGAAGTGGCGGAAGAATACAAGTATATGGGGTTGGTAGTTGGGAAACTTGTTGGGAAAACAAAATATAAGGGTGACATAAGATGTCATACTCATTATAAAAAGATGTAGGAGTGTAAAAATATGGATTGAAATACCAAGAGAATCTTGTTTGACTTGTTTGTTACACTCGACGGTCTCTCGTGGTTGTGAAGTTTGGGGCAATAATGTGTCAAATCCCGAATGGAGACAAATAAAGAGAATATGAAAGCACCTAATCACAAGTAGCCTAAAAATTAAAACATTATTTCGTATGCGATTTTGTTTATTGAAACATGGACTTATTAGAGAATGAACAGATCGATTTGGATCAAAGTATGCACCCTTGTTGAAAATGCGAGATGTGATTTGCCACAAAGACAAATTTGAACAAGTGCACAAACTTGCAAGTATGAAAAAACAAAGAGATAATTGCAATAACACAATAATGGCTCCAACTTAACACAATGCAATGAATTAGCTGAATAATCATATGCACATGTAGGAGGAGGGAAGTGCAACTACAACCTGACCTAGAATAACGGTGAGAACTCCCACTAACTAATACCGGCGAGTTAAATTGACTCCACAAGACTAACATGCTAACTCCACATGACTAGCCAACTAAATCCATATGACTAGCCAACTAACTCCACATGACTAGTAAGCTAACTCCACATGACTAGTACACCTACGCAAGCTAACTCAACAAGTGCAGAGATAATCCATGTGTATGAATAATCCAAAATAAACAAATAAAGAATAAATAATATCTTGCATTGATAAGACTTTCTTATTAGAGGCTTCAATGATGACTTGACTATCAATTTATTTAAAGAAGACAAGGCATGCCATCTCATCAATGACCTATAATGACATAGTAGAAGAAGATCTAGGAAACATGAAGAACACATGGATGAAACAAAACCACAAATGGATGAGTAAATGAGACATTAACATGCTGATAATGTCCAAACACTAATGAGAAAATATAAAAGTATGCGAGAAATAAATTAGGATAGTCATGCTTGAAAGAAATTTGGGAGGAAAATAGAATATTATATTAAATAGTTAAACCCAACTCGGGACTATAGAGAAAATAGAATGTTATATCAAATAATTAAACCCGACTCATGACTATAGAGAAAAGGCCTACTTAGGAGTAGAAATCAAATGGAAGGTGAAAATGTTGATGGAGTAGTTAAAAACTAGTTCACATCATCGTAGGCGTGAAATCAACCTAGTAGACACCACACAAAGAAGAGCGGAAAAAGAAAACATGCCTTTTTTGTAATAAGGGGGTGGTGGATATAGATTCACACTACATAGCGGAGTGCACATCTTATACAATGACATCCGAATCAAGAATGAGGACACATTGAAAGTATACAACCTAACAACTTTGTTTAAGGAAGAGAGGCTTTACAAAACATCAACATTTTTGATTAAAATGCATAGTAGAAGATTCAACATCAAAAAGCGAATAGACTTTTCACAGGATTAATATGGCAACAGGAAGCGATATGGTCAAACAGTTTTGTTGATTTGAAACACTCTAGTTGCAACTCTTAGTCCCATAGGTGCTTGGTCTTGCAGACGTTATTAAAAGATTTCATTCATTCATATTCTTGTTTCCTTCCAAATATTCCTCCGAACTTAGCTTTCACTTTGAACTATATTACTTTCTACTCTATAGATGGATGTATTAGCTTCAACATAATCCATTATATGAGAACCTTATCTTAGACTCTAAAAATCCTCATTAAATCAAACAATTAATCCTATATTAGTTGATTTGCTTGATCTCTGGCAGCATATAAACCCCAATATATCATGATCTTTATAACATAAGGATGACACCACAATGAAAGTAGCCCTCTTACTAACATAATAATTGATTAGTTGCATGATCATTATGTTTACGTGCTCAACCTTCCCCAAATTGAAAATGTGTCTCTAGTACATATTAGAGTTACTCCTCAATCCTTCCCCAAATGGAAAATACCATTCAAATAGAATTGCTTTTAAAACTCTAAAAATCCTCACAAAAGGAAACCTTTGTCTATAAGCACCGAAACTTACCTCTGTACTTTGCACGATGGCTACTCCAATCGACAACAGGAAAGCGTCGTTATCGTTATCCACTTTCATGCACACATGACCTCCAAAAGAAAAATAACGGATAAAACGAATCAGTGCTCAGGGCAAAAACCACTCTCCGACATCGCGCTCCACAGAAGTGGACAAACGGACAGTATATCTATAAAAACTGCAGCCATATTAACCTGCGGAAGTCCAGCCTGATTGATTTACAATTCCGTGCGATGCTTTACTACGAGGACACGTGTCCACTAGATATACGGTAGCAGGGAGTCCCCTTTTCTTTCATTCCCTTCTGTGTTAAACGTCTGTAATTCTCTGAGAAGAAGAATGGCTTCAATTTATCCAGTTGACTGGAGTTTCACTGGAACCTGTCGCGACTCGTTCACGTCCCTTGGGCAGCGTAGAGGACGCAAAGACTGCTTCGTTTTCACTTTCACTCACAGATGCCGGTGGCAGCAACACAGGTCGTTGCAGTTGACAAGACAGTGCCGGTCATCAATGGCGGAAGACAAGTCTAAATTTGAGCCAAGTGAAGCGCCTCCGTCCAGGTTAGTTAACTTCTAACTGACATCCATTTAATTTTTTTCTTAATTTAAATTAAGTGTGCTTTTGATCAATAAATCCACCTGCGACTAAGTGTAATTAGGGTTAAGTCGGGTTCTCTTTTGGACCTAATTTCTTTTACAGGCGGCCAAGCTTAGTATAATTATATATACGCGTCGATCTTATTCGTTGAGCAATCAGGTAAAACTGTTATTCCCTTTATTTGCAAAAAGTATGGATGGAAGGGGCCATGTCGCAGAATTCTGGCTCACAAAGAGCCTACCAAGGTTTGATTGTAAGGAATGTGGTGAAATCATAATAACCCTCCATTACCTTTGGCATTAAGCCAAATGAGACCTATATCAAAGGTTGGTTCGTTCTTTAATTTAAAAATCAATACTAGCAACAGAAGGTCAAACTTCCTGTAGGGAGCCGCAGCGTTGCCAATGCGATCTTGCTGCTCCATATTTTACCACTTCGATCCTGCTGCTCTTGATTTGCTCTTTGTGCACTTTAAACGTGCAGTAGAACACAACTTTCGCTTTGTGTTCTGGAAGACTGTTATGGTCTGGTAGAGCTTAATTTTAACATGTCATTACATTTAACGGAAATGCCTATTATAGAAGTTTTTTGTTGAAATTTGATGTGAAAATTTATGGAATATTTATCACTCCTCTAAATTTGACACTTAGAGCCAGCGGGGAATAAGAGTGTTTGTGGGTGAAATTGCACCACATTAGTGGCAGCTATTTATTCCACTTGGATTAAAGCACTGGTTGATGTTGCTCAATTTGGTTTTCCTATACATTATTCCCCTGCAAGTGGACTAGTGGCCTTTGCATATAGATCCTTTCCCTATCTACCATCGCAGTCAGACCAGATTTGGCAAGACTGATACACCGGATTGGATTAGACTTGCCAAAATATTCAGGCAGAAATCGGCAAAATTTTCGACTATGAAAACGGTATATTACCTGCAAATCAAGGCATATTTTGCTGTTATCTTGGAAGCCGAATCTCATGCTCGGAGTAAGACAATGTTGCCAGAACTAGGAAAGTCTTAGGAAAGTCCTGGCAAGCCAATTAATTTCATATCATTTACTTGTGGGGGCGGTGAGTGGTCCACTATACTCCAACCAAAGGTTATAGGGGGCTTGTCATATGTTAGAGCTCTGCAGCTCCGGGTTGCTGGGCAAACCTCCATTTCCTCCGAGTTAACCAAAAAATAAAATAATCGTTTGGAATACCAGCCACCCGAACTTACGAGATTTATGTCTAATTTGGAGGGGCATGCAGTAATAAAATTTACAAGTAAATAAAATCAAGGAGCTTGAAATTACAGGAACTGCCTGTAAGGCCCTTAAAGTAGATTTAGGCTCTCGAAGGAGAGAGAGGCTTTATAGGCAAATGGCTTACACTTGCCGAAAACTTATTTTGATTTCATATGCAGTGGGTATGGACCCTAGACATTTGTGCACAAGTTTGGTTAGATTTTGATATTATTCTAGTTTTGGTAAGAAATAAATCTCAAGGCAATTGACCAAGGGCTGACTGGGTGATCCCGACAATGACTTGGGAGCACTACATAAGAGTACTGGTTTATATTCAGAAAATTACGATTTTCCAAAAAAATTCAGCACAATGTAAATGGAGGTTTCAAAGGCCTTCAGAGCATTTTCGAAGCTTGGAATGGCATTTTCATGCAGCTGTGTAAACTTCTAGATTGTGATTTAAGCTTTTCAAAAATATAAATGATTTTAAAATTGGAGCATAACCAAAGAAATTGTAATTAATTAAGAGTGAATCAGTTCAACCGAAGGGTCTCAACTAATTCACCCACCTTTAAAATAGGGCGATTTCTGATTGGAGATTGATCAATTTTGAATTATTATTGTGCATTCAATTTTATTGGTGCAACAGAAATTTCAAAGAAGCGAGAGGGAAGTTTGTATGCTGCGTTGGCCTGTAATTGTTAGTCATGTCTATAAATGTCAGACATTGGTCCTCATATTGAATAAAATCTGGAAAGTGCTTTTGTGTGGGGTTTTTACCATAAGGTTTTCCCCACAACAGTATTGTGCTCATGTATATGTTCTCTGTTAATTTGGCATTCAGTTACTTGTCTTAAATCTACTTTCATTTAATTATCTCTGCGCTACTTAGAATCTATAATCCTGTTATGTAAATTCGTACTGAATTATCTCTCAAGTTCTGACAAAAATAAAAAGTAAATTTATTAAAAACTATAAAGTTAAACCAATTAATTGTAAATTAAAATCTAAAAACTAAATAACATTTAAAAACTAAATTAAAAATCTAAAATCTAAATAACATATAAAAATAAAAACATAAATTAAAACTAAAATTTAAATAAGTAACAAATAACAACTAAAAGTTATAAATTTTAAATTTATACCAACGAAACATTAGTTTAAAAGCGAAGTTATAAGGCCCTTGGCCTTACCGTCCTAGAGGACACCACTGTAGATCGATAGTGAAAGCATTCACTGTTGATTGACAGTGGTGCCATCTGGGATGACAAGACCAAAGGCCTTCCATTCTTAGAAACCTGACTCGACAAACCCCTTGCTTGACATGACTAGGCATGGCTCGAAATACACACAACTCAGAATTACAGACATGCGAATGAAAAATACAAGTAGGAATGAGAAATATAGACGCAGAAATGGAAAATACAGGCGGAAATGAAAAATACCTCAAGTCGAAGTCCGAAACACATTTGCACAATGAGCTTGAAACTCCTTTGCCCTGAACCACATTGGTGTTGTCAAAATATAGAGAGACACTTGCTATGAAAAATTGTGATTTTTAGGGTTTGTATTCATTTTTATCATTTAATGTAGGAGATGCAGTTTAGGGTTTGGAGACTGGAAGGAGATGTTGAATGTCTCAATTGACTGTCTTCAGGGATAGGAGACATCCTCCTACGTGATTTCCATCTCGAAAATGCGTTTCCACGGGAGATGCATTTCTTTGTTACAATGTTTATAAGTCAACTATAGAGCACCCCTGTACTTATTTGTATGACCCGACACCCATTCAAATCAACTATATATAAATAAGTATGGGTGTTACCGTGTTGGGTATGATTGGAGTGCACCCATAGATTATTTTGTTTACTCTATGCATATTATATAGTTGATTTTCTTATTTAGCTATGTTTTTTTATATTTATATTTTATATGTTTTTGTACAGCCATACCCATAGCCGTACCCAACCCCAGCCCCCAAAAATAATCGTTGTACTACCAGGTCCCCGTCCCCGTCCCGTATTTATATCTGTACATGGGTGCATTGTTGGTAATACCCGATGGGTTGAGATACATACATATTTGTATAATGGGTGCATTTTCGGTCATACTCAACACACATACTTATTTGTACAATGGATGCATTGTCAGTGGTACCCGACACATGTACTTTTTTTGTATAAATAAGTCAACACCTGTACTTGTTTGTATAAATAAGTCAACTATAAGTCAAATAATGTTTATATAAGTTTCTTATATAAGAAGTCAAAAACTATAGGAAAATTAACTCTTTTCCTTCAGTCTACCTAGATGCCAAATTAATTGCATATCATTCAAATTGGGAGTTGGTTTCATGTGAAAGTTTGCCACAGTATAAAACTGCATTCTTATCATTCTGACAAAAGGTTTTTTTGACTTATTTGTAACGGTTTGTGAGAAAACGTAGCTTTTCTATAAAAATTGACCCAAAAAGTCTTATATCTACATGGGTGCATTGTTGGTCATACCCAACACCCATACAAGTATTTTGCTTGAAGTGAGGGAACTTATAGATGAAATGAACATAACGCTGAAACTGTTGGTGCACAACATGGAGTGATATGTGGTCTAGAGGATCATCAGGTTTAATTTGGCTAATTGAGCCAAGTTCAGAGGAATTTGAAAGATCTCAAGAGGTCAGAGGACAATCACCAGTCTTGAGCAAACTACTAGCTTAGAGACCAGGGCACATGCTTCAATAGCAATCCATTGCCGAACAGACTAAAGCGAGGGATGGTTTCCAATTCATTAATGATAATTTTTTGTTGTTCGTTATCAAGTGGCAGTGATCACTTGTAGTTGTTGAAAACGCGAGTTCAATGAGGTGGCTGGTCACCCATTAAAGGAATATTGAGGAACTTATGGAAGAAACGAACATAACAATGAAACTGTTGGCACAGAACATAGTGTGATCTGTGGTCTAGAGGAACATCAGGTGTAATTTGACTGATTGAGCTAAGTCAAAAGGAATTCAGAGGATCACAGCAGGTTGGAGGACAATCAACTGTCTTGAGCAAGCTACTAGCTCAAAGATTGGCGCACATGCTCTAGTGGCAATCTAGTGCCAAAAAGACCATAGCAAGGGATGGGGACTAGTGCAGTGGCGAGCATTTTGTTGTTTGTGATCAAGTGGCTGTGATCATTTGCAACTGTCGAAACGCGAGTTTAGTGAGGTGGCTACCCACCCATTAAAGTAAAAGTGAGCACACAATCCCACTTTCTTGATGTGTACTTGTTTGGTGAGGCCTAGACATTTGATCTAGCAGTTGGAGGATCATTGGAGGTCGGAAGACACTCACCAGTCTTGAGCAAGCTACTAGCTCGGAGACTAGTGCACATGCTTTAGTAACAATCTAGTGCCAAACAGACTAAAGCGAAGGATGTTGACCAATGTAGTGGTGATCATTTTGTAGTTCATGATCAAGTGGTAGTGATCACTTGCACCTACTGAAAACACTAGTTTAGTGAGGTGGCCAATACCCACTAAAGGAATACTATCTTGATGTGTACCTTCTCCTGAGGCCCAACCAACTCCAGGAGCAGATTTGAAAAGGTAAGTGGTGGCCCATGCCACACTTGCAGCAATGAGTAGCATGTATGCCCCTACTTGAATTTTTAAAGGTCTTTAAGGCTCAGTCCGAATGACCTCATTGTGAACAGTTGTGTCATTGTTCACAATGCTGGGTATTCTTGATCAGATTGTAGTGAGGCCATTCCCACTACCCTTGTTGGATTGGTGATATGTTCCCATCCATCGTTATTGTCTTTTTGGATTGATGATATGTTCTCATCCATTGATATTTGTCTATTGGATTGGTGATATGATCCCATCCATCAAAGTTGGTTTCAAACTGGCATTTGTCCCTGTTCTCAGAAGTGTGATTCCTTTCCCTCTGGACTATGTTTGTACTAAGGGGGAATGCTGGAGATAATCTTACATTAGGTAGTACAACATAGTTAATAATATTGTTGTTAGGAGTGTGTACATGAGCTGTGATAATAACTCACCACTAAAATAGGGATTAGTGTAGATTAGGAAGTTGTTCGGTGATTGTTACAATGCCTGTATGGAAAAGAATAGAGGTTGAATGATAATATGATGTTGGTTGTATGCCAACATACATTATCTTGTATAAACACTTCTTAGTTAAATGAGTACAATACCCTAATTATGATACAAGGTAATTAAATATTTTATTTGGTGCGGGGAAAACCAACTGGAAGTGGTAATTGCTCAGTTTCCTCTCCTTCCTTTGGGCAAGGTAGTTACAAAGAGCTAGGATAGAGCATGTTACATCAATCTTCCTACTGCTACAGTCACTCTGCTGCTCTTTGCACCAACAAATTATACTCCTACAACCAACTAGAACCCACTAAATCTGGCTCTCGCACTCTTGTTGTACACCTGGGCTTATGCCTGTTACAATTAGGATTGCTAGAGGTGTCCTTTGTGCACTAAGGGCCTCCAAACACCAAGGAACATGAAGAGATGCCATTTTTGCTGTTACTCTATTTTTCTAGTTTGAATTGGTCAAAACTGCCACAGATATCAGGACGCAACTGCCATACCACATGCAACTGCCATGGCATATTTAAAGCTGCCATGCCAGTTACGCAACAGCTGCCCTACTGTATTTGGTGGTTTTATCACTGTAAAAACACTCTTTTTCTATTCTGTTTCAGATGCAATTCTTGGTTGTTTGATGAAGTGAGCTGTTTTTAGATCTTTATGGATAAATTTGTTAATGAGCTCTTGAATTTGTTGCTTGATCTCATCATTCTCCAACATAGAATGACAATCAAAAGGAGCATTGGGTAATGTCCAACCTGGAGTGAGATCAATGGAATGCTTCACCTGACAGTGAAGTGGAATTTCCAGTCAGTGATTTGACCTGCCAATATCTTGTCCATCTACTTCTGCTATGCTGCTCGAGCAGGTGCGCAAGTCTGTACTGCTAAAGCATCCTTATTTTCTTCTTCAGGTCTGATCATCGCAGGAATGAACTTTCTAGTTTCACTAATCAAACTTACGACATTGCTTACAGCCAACCAAAGAAGCCTTTCAAACTACTTCTGGAATTATGTAACTTTTGATCTCCAACATCAGTGATGACACTTCTGGGTCGTCTTATACACTCCATGATACTGCCACAAGAAAAGTTGACTGAGTAGGATCAATGGAATCAACATGAAAAATGGGTTCATCCTAAAATAACTCAAATTTTCACGTCATTCGTTGCTGCTGCTTTGTGACATGTTTCTTTGAACATGGACTCCTCCAGCCCATGTTGTATGGCTGGCGTGAAGCGCAAACATAAGGTTGAGACTCTTGACTACATTTTGGGATATCAGCTTCTTTGGCTCCCACTGTCGACAATTAAATGAGAAGTTTGTCCTTTGAACTTGCCTTTGAGAATGGATGACATGTTTTTCTTCTTCAAAGTCAAATTCTAAAGGTAATACTTAGGTGTTCGCCATCATGACATTCGGTTTTGAGTTCGTGATTTTGCCCCCATCTTGTATTAGAGCAGCTGGGGCTGATTATTGCATTTGAGCCAATAGATCTTTCTTAGCACACATAACTTTCATCAGGAGATTGATATTAGATATTATAAATGTACACATCTTTCCATTCTTTGAGTGCTTCTTTTGCTCATTAGGAGTTGTCTTCTTTCTTGTTGTATTTGTCTGAAGTTGATGCTGAGGTCCTTTTGCTTGATGCTTGCGATCAAACTTATGATCAGACTTATCTTTCTTATTTTGAGACTTGTTAGGGGACTTAGAATTTTCATTCTTATCTTTATGTGTAAAATTTGCTTCAATTTGAACGATGTTCCCATAGGCATCACCCTAGGGTGGTATCTTAATAAAATCCATTTCTATATGCATATAATGCGGCAAGCCTGGCCCATACTTTAGGATTTGATTCTTCTTGGAGTCATAGATATACAATTTTACTGTCAAGTTATTGAAAATGTTTGTGTATTCTTGGACCGTCTGATCATGCCCCTAGCATAAGTGCGTTAACTTAGTGAGTTGATTCATAACTTCAAGCATGTAATAGGTTTCCTTCAAGGTGTGAACAAATCCAGTACTATTCTCTACTGGTAAATCATTTTACTCCTTAAAGGTGTGAACAAATCCAGTACTGTTCTCTACTGGTAAATCATTATGCTCCTTCAAGGTGTGAACAAATCCAGTACAGGTATCTTTTGGTAAATCATTATACTCGATATTTCTGCAGTGTCTCCCACCAATTCTTAACTGGCAATGGAACTTTTAACAAGGAAAATGCGAGCTTCTTATTGTCTGACAAGGTGTTAATGGAAAATTAGGATTCAACTTGATTCAACCCATTATCCATGGCATACATGCCTTATAAGGTGTTGAGATTTACCTGTACATTGGACGGCAATGTTTGACGTCCAATCAGTTTATTGGATATGGATGTTTTTCTAGATTTTAGCTATCATATCAACATGTTTTATTAAATGATTTCACATATCGATTTCCTAAGCAATGCAACTGGATGTATGTATTATAGCTTTAGATTATAATGCTCATCAAAACATTTGATTCGATGCAGTTTTTGTATTATAGAGGGACCTGAAACAGTACAAGACTTTGGAAAAATGCAATTGCAAGAGATTCAAGATAATATTAGAAGTCGTCGCAACAAAATTTTCCTTCATATGGAAGAGGTAATCCTTTCAAGTAGAACACTTCTTTTGTAAATTTTGATCTCTATAGAAAGTATTATAGACCCAAAATAGTTATCAGTGCAAATTTTGAGAAGCAATACAATTACTTACACAATTGCTAACAGAAACATTATATAGAATCCAATTTGAATATAATATTTTGATGTATGAATGGAAATCAAGTCTAATTTTTTTGTATGCATTGTGATTGGATGTTAGAATTTAGAAGCCATTGGATTTTGTCATTCACCTTAAAGATAGCCTGATTTTAATATTAGTTGAGCAATGAAAATGTATTAGGAGGCATCATTTTCATTTATGAAGAGGTACAATATTTTTATGCCTTTGAGAAACTATACCAGTCATCTCATATGCATATGAATTATTAACTGATCCGTATTTTGTTGGTCTTTGGACTGCATACCCAAGTGGTTCCACATTGTCATTGGTCCATATACATGTGATTTTTGACAGTTTATAATTTGTTTGTTAGAACTTAGAAGTGGTATTGAGGCTTTGCATATCTTAATGCTTCTTCATATATTCCCAGTCCTACTCTGTCATCCATATTGTCTGTGATATCATTGTTCCTTTTTAATTATTTATATTAAAAAAATTTATAATGCTAACATTAAGAAAAAAACTTCATTGAATGTATGTAGCCCTCTTGTAAAACAGAAAATGGCAAATTGTTAATTTAAATGCAGTTATTGCTATGGTCAAGTTTCCATTCATCATTTTGCTGTCTGCTATTCCTTGTTCCAATTGTGATTGCCGTTGTTCTTAGTTCTCAATAAGGTTTGACATATCCATAGGAGCATTCCATTTACATGGCAATGACATGATAGACTAAAAGTGTGAATGGAATTCAATTAGTTGGGAATAAAATGGGAAAAACTTTTCAAACTAAAAGATGCTGAAATATTTGTTAAAATAGAAGAAAAGACTCTAGACTGAAAGGGGAAAAAGTTGGGACTAACTTGCTGGTTTTGGCATTTTTTTCAATTACTCGAGGGCTTTTGACCATTGACAACAGTTGTGGGAAATACTCAGCTTGGATGTACTCCTCGGCACAGTTTTAGGAATGGTCGTCGATTAATTGTAAGTAATTGCCAGTTTCTGCTTCTATGGACATATCTAATCTACATTGTTGTTGCATGCATCTATTGAACCACAACTTCCTAGACACTGTTTCTAGAATTGTCCACTAGGCATGGATGTGAAAACATGGATTAGGTTTTGTGGGAGCATGGGGAAGCTTCCCAAATGTTAGGAGTTGCTGGCCTAAGAGTGTATAAAAATTATACTTTTATATATATTTCTTTTTAAACTTATGATAAATTATGGATTCATATAAGGAATTAAGCTATCAACCCTCAAACCCGGTATCTAGACTGAATAGTGCCCATGGTACTTTTTGTAAAGAATTAAAAAGAGGAGGGATAATCAAAGCTCTACTCTTCAATTGCAACATAGTTTCCCTCAAGGCCTATCAATGAATGAGAAAGTTTCTCAGCTGTACACAATTTTCCTATACTACTACCCTTGTGTACATGAATGCATGAAATATTTGCATAGGAACCTGAACATACGGCCTCTAATTAAGAGAAGCCTTTGGCTGAGATATAGCTTTGTCATTTGGACATTTTGCAGATCTTAAATTGATTTTGATACAAATAATTTAGAAATGAGTTCAACATATAGGTATTTTTCTACATTTTGTAGGCCTCACACAATCGTAGGCCCATATAGCTTAAGCCTCTTGTTTGTGGGGCTAGCCCCCTTACTACCAACCCCCAACTTTGAAGAAATGCGAGAGGATTCGCAACAAGGAAATGCCTTGTGTAATGATGGTGAATATAATCATTACGGGATATAAAAGGAAACATGAAGATGACTCACTCAAGGGTGGAGTAAGATTCACGTTGGGTTCACTAGAATGTAATGATGGTGAAGATGATCATTACGGGATATAAAAGGAAATGTGAAGATGAATCACTCAAGTTTGGAGCAAGATTCACATCAAGTTCAACAGAATGTATGTTAGCTAAGTGATTTAACCCAAAAATGGACAAGTGTGAGTTCTTATTTAAATTTTGGATTAGGGTTAAAAACAAGAGATATATTCAGATTTAAATAATTAACATTAACATTCAAATCAAACTATACCTATATAGCAGTGTGCTAGATAGATCAATCGAAACAAGTGCTAAATGAAACGAGACACAAGAAGATAGATGCACCTAGCTATTTCAATGGTTTGGAAACTGATTTGGGAGTGATATAATAATGAATTGGTTGGAAGTGTCTTGCGGATGCTTCGTTTCCGAATCGGAAGTGCATGTTGACTTGGGACAAAATTGTTATTTAGGTACGTAACCGTTTGGCGGTTTGGTATAGGAAAAAGTTGGCATCCTTTAACTTTCTGCGTTTGTGCAAATGCAGAGTATGCTTCTTTGTGACATTTTAAGTCTCGCAAATATGTGAAACTCTTCGCAATAATCTAAAATGATCTCAAATGTCAACCATGGTAAAACCCCTGCAAAAAGGTTAGTGTTTGGGTTGTAGTGCAATCCATACACCGCCTGCGTTGGTATATTCCGAAGAGGCCTTTAAACATAACATAGTTCTCCACCTAGAGATGTGATATCTATATGAAAGGAAATATCTTGGCAACTTAATTGTGCTTGACTTGGATTTGGTGGTCTTTGGCTTGAAAAACTTGATTCTAGAACCTGGTTTGGAGTGCTTCAAACCTGTGTAGAGGTTCCTCCCAATGCGTGTTGTTGCTTTAATGAAGTTTAGGAGAGTTTTGAGTGCCTTTTAAGTGATTTGAACGTAAGAGAGAGGTAATTGCCATGCGAGTGAATTAATGCATTTGACTTGCTTATATAGGCTTTCATAAGTTTAATTTTGCATTAAGGCCATCCTATAGGAAAAGTAGTGACCCATAAAAAATATCAACTTGAGAAAATGACCGTTGGGTGGCTACGGGAAAGACCTACATATTTTGGAACAAGCGCCAAACAATTTGGTCTTTGTTTGTGATTTCGTATGAGCAGGAGTGAGGTGTTGTAAAGTTCTAAGTACGACACTTAAGAGTAATAGATTGTTGTGGGTGATGCAAGCATTTCTATTGGTGATTGAGAAAGGCAATGAGGAATGCGAGTCTTGCATAGGCCTAAGGATAGGCTAAAGTATAACAATTGAGTTTAGAGTGTGCGCACAAGTCATGATTTAGGGATTAAGCCAATATTGACATTATCAAGTGATTAATTGCCAAATTTAGGTGTCTACACTAAGATGGTTGATATAATTATCCTCTCTCTTCCCAATAATATAGATTATTGTGGTGATGCAAGCATTTCTATTGGTGATTGAGCAATGCAATGAGGAATGCGAGTCTTGCAATAGGCCTAAGGATAGGCTAAAGTATAACAATTGAGTTTAGAGTGTGCGCACAAGTCATGATTTAGGGATTAAGCCAATATTGACATTATCAAGTGATTAATTGCCAAATTTAGGTGTCTACACTAAGATGGTTAATATAATTAACCTCTCTCTTCCCAATAATATAGATTATGATATAAGGAGAAGACCATTCTAGAGCCAACGCATAGGCCAAGAATAGAATGCCAAGGGGCGTAATATGGTATGCCCCTTTTGGGCTGAATCTGAACACCAAAGAAACTTGCACAAAACAAAATAGTAAACTGAAACAAAATTGTAAATTCTCAAACCCTAGCAACAGGCTGTATTTTTATCATAGCCATCAACAACAAATCTTATAGAAACCCCTCAAAATATTATTCTTCAAAGTGGGAATTAATTGCAAGGAAAAAGTACCGGAGAATATATCTTTTTTACCAATTTAATATTAGCTGGAAATTAATTATCAACATCAACAAATACACTTTATGAATATGGCTAGAAATGAAGAATTCCAAGCCCAAACTCAAGTACAATTGAAGATTCCAATTGCTAAAATTAGGAGGAACACAATGATGTTTGTGTAATGTCCCTTTTAGGGCTGAAACTGAAAATAAGGGTTTTAACACAAACCCCAATCTGATTTAAATCTGATTTTGGACCAACAAACTGAAAATTAAATCAGTACGGAACAACGATCTGATTTTTATAACAACAATCTGAAAAACACAAGATTTCACCCAAATATCACCCTACAATTCATCCACAATATTTATAGACCTTTTAGGAACACCTTAGAACAATTTCCACCATGAAAATCAAGCAAATACTCAGCTGGAAAATTAATTATTAGCAAAAGTACAACAAAGAGAAATAATCAAAATGAGGGTTTCCAAACCCCAACAATGCCCAAATAAGAGTGATTCCAACCTTATAAATTATATCAAATCTGAATATCAATAAATGAATGAGTGTTATGCCCTAGAAGGAACTTAGAATGACCTCTACCCTAGTCGTTCCCCTAGGAGAGGGCTCCAAAACATATAAAAGTCTTTGTAGGTCTTCTTCTTGATCCAAATTTACAAAAAGTCTTGAATAGAGATCTTAATTCACTAGAGTGGAGAGTTTTTCGTTCTCCACCAAGCCACAAGGAAGATTTCCGTCCTCCTTGGATGCCACACAAGAAGGTTTTCGTTCTCAAGTGGAATGGTATTGAGCAACCAGCCCAACAAACCAAGTGTAAGTGTAAATGCGCCAAAAGATGATCTCCAAATGAGGTCATACAACCTCTTTTATACCCCTTGCTTGGCGCCAAAGGCCAAATAGATGAGGACCGACCTCCAAGCTCACTTTATCTTTTAATTCTTTGTTGGGAAACTCCTAATCCCAACCGACCTGCTTGGAGGAGGTAAACACTAAAGAAAAACATTAAAAATAATTAAAAAAATCGAAACAAAGCTCACTTACTTCCCTTGTTCACTTAATCTTCTTGGCCACGGGAAGAGAATGGCAAGAAGTCTTCATTTGGCCTCAATTCGAAAAAGGGGACATTCTGATTGAATTTGAAGTTCTTATATGCCCTAGAACACCCCAAACTCCACCTTAGGGTAGGTCTCCACCCTTGGGAAGGGCTGGAAATGCCTTCAAAACTGAATTCAACTCAATGCAATCTCTGTATAAGAATTTAATGTTCGTTGTAAAAATAGCAACTTTTTCAAGGTAAAAACATAATAAGCTTTTTGAAAGATCTAAAAATAATAGGGGCGTCCCCTCCAAGTCCACAAGTCCCTCTGAAACATTCGGCACGTCACCAAAATCTAGGGGACGCGTCCCCGCGTAACTCTTGCTCCATCTCTATCACTTGACTCTCGCTCCCCTAGCTCCTAAGCTCTCTCCTCTAAATTTGGCAAAAAAATCGCTATTATATCTAAAATAAGCCTTTTATAGAAGCCCTATAATCCTAATCCAATCACCTAATAACTTGTGTTTCTTTGGCTCCCTTTCTTGCTCGTCTCTTTAAGAAATCTAGGACTTCTAGCTCCTTTCTACACCTTTTGAGGCATCTTAAGGGTTTAGATAGGCTCCCAAAACATATCTATTCATGACCATTTGGGTCCCACCCAATATTCACATGCTTAGAAGAGGTTGCTTACTCCACAAGTTTCCTTAAATTAGCATTATTGTCCAAATCCGACTTACTATTTTTAAAAATTGTTTTTAATCCAAGACTTATCCTAAGGGCATAGTCATGTTTGTTTTTATTGGAAGGGTTCACTTGTCTAGGAAAGGAAAGGACAATCATTAAACTAGGTACATGAACAAAGTAATTACAATAATGCTTGATAGCAAGGTGTGCTCATCCCAAAAAGGGTATGGTGGATCAATAATGTCCATGGATCATGTGGAGTGATTAACGGACCCTTTTGTGCTATGCATCTCTTGGCTGAACCTGTATCTTGCATACTCATTGCACCCATTAATATGTCCAAAACAATAGTATATTAATCAAAATAGGCAGTGTAAAATTGTGCAATCACACAACTTGCAATAAGCACAAACATTCCACCAAGAAACAATCACAATCACGTAGGTGGCCAAATGATCCAAAAAAATATCCCATCATGGGGCATATCCAATAAGCAAGAAACATGATTATTGCGTTCAATGTCAAATCACTCATACACATAAATTCACTATAATCCAGTAATCAGCTATCCATCCATTCTACATAATAATCCATTTGTATGATCAAAAGTCATGTCAGCAACATATATATTTGAGCATGTTCCAGTAAGCACACGATTCTGTTCATGTCATAACACGATAAAACATAACAATGCTATCCAAATCACCATAGTAGCAATAAACGTTTGATGCAACTGCCGGCTAAGTAAACGATATGTACATCCGGTATCCAAAAACCAAATAAAAATATAAGGGAAATGCAGTACAAAAAATGGGCATTACATTTAAATCATTATAGCATGGTAACTTTCACCATACCATCTCCTGTAAGATGTTTAAATAATATCTTCCTTTTATGGGACCCAATTGCTTCTACGGGCCCAAGTACCCAAACTAGTCACTACCCAACTCATTAACCTGACAAGCTAACATACTATAAACTTTAAACATGTAATTTAATTAAAGGGGGCGTCTCAATCGGAGATGCATGCCCTATACATTTATTTTACCTAAATGCTAACATATTTTTGGATCATAAAACCCAAGAGTGTGGAGTGTCTTATATTATTAACTTGGAACATACTGTCTCTTTATGAATTAGATACTGTGGGAATGGAATTTCTTTTCTTTATTTCACTTCATACGTGTGACAATAAGTTTCTTTTGAAATCTTGAATACTTTCTTATGCAATCTTAATTATTGCTTAATGATCGTAAGCTGACTAGTTGAGTCAGTATGAATGAATTTGTCCTTGAATATGTATAATACGTTATTTCCATATTTTTAATACGTGATTTTATGGCTTGTTTGGAATGTTATGTATGTTCTAGATTAGAAGACTCAGGATACAACAAAGGATAAAAAAGCTGAATTGGGCAGCATCAACAATGAACTGGAAATTGAGATGCCTAATTTTCCGTCATTCATCCCCTTCCTCCCTCCTTTGGTGAGCTCTCTTCCCACTTCTCAATGATTGACCACCCATATTATGTTTTACTTCAATGATTATCACCATATAATAGTTTTTTCTATATTTGCACTCTTTTCATTTCATAGTTAGAAATAAAAGTGTTTGGATGCAAATATGAATTCTAATGCATGTTCTTCTGCAATTAGACCCCAGCAAATTTGAAGCTGTATTACGCTACATGCTTCTCACTTATTACGGGAATAATTATATTTGGTGGTCTACTTGCCCCAACTGTAAGTATTTGCATTTGACGAAGCTTTTTTAATTTATTTTTTCACCATTTATGGTCTGGGCAAGAATGCTTAAGACACTAGCCAGTTGAATAATTACATGGTAATATCCTATTGTAATCATAGGTTTGAAACTTGGTGGGTACTTGCCGAGTCATGAGGTGAGTCAGTCTCAGTGAGTACTTGCCAAGTCTGCCAAAAATAAGAAAAACTATTGAAAACAATTTTTTATATATTATATTTTAAAAAATTTGGCAGAGTTTTTCACGAGTATATCTATCAAATTTTAAAAATAATTAAAATTAAAAAATGCCTTAACTATGATTGCAAAATGTATATAATTGTAAAAAATTCATACAGTTACACCATATAGAAGGACATCTAAAGCATAGAAATTTAATTCTATTTCAAGGTTGAATCTTGAAATTTAATAATTTAATGTAATAACAGGAGTACGTATTGATATGTCAACAAATTGGCATGAAAAAAGACAAAAACTGTGATAGATATGCATGAACAATCATTTGTCTACCACGTGAGCCTCCTCATTGGTGAAGTTTTCTTGCTTGAAGTCCTCTGTTAGGGTACTCGAGGTATATGCATGGCTCTCGGCTTCAGTCTCTTCTGTAGGCAATGGAACTAGGGGAAAATCGTTGAGGCCATTTGGTTCAGCATCCTCATCGTCCATGCCCAAGGCATCTACATCAGATGATATTTGGTCCAATTTTGTAGGAGGCCCATCCTTGTACCCCAGGTCTATACAAGACAAAAGCTAGATGATACTATGGATGTAAGCTAGGTTCGTTGCTTTCTTTGACCCAAGTCGGTTCCTCTTCCATGAATGAATAAAATTGTATGTGCACTCAAATTCGTCTTGCATGGAGAAGAACTAGCTACTTGTGAGAGTAATCTTATGGAAAGTGATTGTAATTCAGATGCATCATATTCATGGTTATGCCAGCTGTGTGCATGTGCCTATCATACAAGGCTTATCTACTACCTAAAACACCCCATTGACGAAAATTGTATATTTTAAATGTAAAAAATGAGAAGACGTCTCTGAAAACTTGAGAGATGTCTCCAAGAGACACCAAGAAACTTCAACCTAGTCTCCCACTCCTTGGAAACGTTTCAGTGGGCATTTCTGGAATGGGAAACACATCTTTGGTTTGGGTACATGTCCCTAGGTGTCATGAGACACATTTCCTGGTTACTGTAATGGAAATATTTTATTTTTGTTACTAACAATTATTTCCAATCTCCCTCTATAAAGCAACCAAGAAACATTTAAAAAAATATAAAAAGTAATGCATTGAGTTGATATCAAGTAAATCTTATTCTAAAACCATAAATTTACTCAGAGTTTTCCCTTCTCATCAACTCCTTTACAGCCTTCCTTGATGCCTCTAATTTTCAGAGTAAGTAAACTAATGAAGCTTTCAATGCATTAAAGGTTTGGCATATGGTATTGACTTATATTTGGACAAAGTTTGAAATATAAGTTATGAAGTACATGTGCTTTTGTAATCATGCAATGTTTATGTAGGTATATAAATAAGACATTGTTGTTATTATGGCAACACAATCATGTCCTCATCTTTTTGTGGAACTTCTTGATTATAGATGTCGTATTGGGGAAAAACACATTTGAATTCGATGTCTGTGATAGTAATGAAGTTTAATACAATGAAATGCTTATTCATGTGTGCTAATGAAAAACATCATGATTAGAACTATGGTAAACAGAAGTGTTAGAAGGGCCTGGCATGACTCCAGAAAAGCAACGGAGACATATTCAAAAAGGTTATTTTTGTCTGCAAAGTTAGATTACGGGAGGAGGGATTGGGAAAGGGAACCCCGTTGGAAATAAAAGAATAAAACCCTAATGTTATAGGTTCTGGTAAACAAGAGTACACAGTAAATACTCTTTCTTAACAGTCAAGGCTGAACAGATATTTGTGATTTGTAGTACAACCATTGCAAGAGAAGTATAATAATTAATGGTCTCGTCTAGTGAGATAATAACCTTGAAATGTAGCATGAATTGTTTGATGAAACATCCAGATTTCAGGTTTTCATTAAGCTCTCATAGCGATAGGGCAAGTGCTTTTGTTATACCATAAGCATGCTTTTAGATTTGAACTGATGTTGTATGTGTTCAGCTTGAGCTCAAACTGGGGTTAGGTGGCACCTCTTATGAAGATTTCATACACAACATGCATTTACCAATGCAACTGAGGTATATAAAACTATTCTCATACGGTGATTCAATTGACTTGTGTCATTACTATCTTAGATACTTTTTTGAGCGATATATAAAACTCTTATATGCACAGGATATAAATGACGCTCATCATGAACATGTTCTTATACATATTGTGAAGGAATTTTATTGAGGCCAACAAATGTTGATAATTTAAAAGGTTTGTTATCTCATAAGTTTCTAATGAAGACTTATATGTCTCCCCCAATAAATGGCATAAAGAGATGCCATTATATTCATTTTAATCCCTTAGTTGTGATGAATCATAGTTGCTTCCCATAGTTCTTTACCAAGGCTTACATGTGATATTTTGTTGCAATCTTGTGCTGAAGGAAATAGAAATTTTTCTGAAAGAAGTCTTCGCAAGCAAATATTTATCAACTCTAAAGGTAGAGAAAGGAAATTTGATCGATTTCATTAAGCAGTCTGATAAAAGGTCTTTCAGGTCCAACAGAAATAAAACACAATGGCTTTTGCTTTCTTTTCTATCACCCATGTGAAATTTACAACTAGATACACTCAACATAGACATGCAAATGCACATTTGAAAAGACTAGAACATATACAATAAAATGTAACTACAATGAGGAAAGTCAATTGTTGGGAAAAGGGAATCCAATAAATTAGAAGACAAAATAAGAGTTACAAGGATACCTGATAGTTGAGAAAAGGAAATTCATAGGTTAAAGAGGGAAAATCATGAATTGGGATGAAAAGAAGACATTTATCTAAAATGCTGGCAATTGTTTGCTTATTCTTTTGTAAGCTCTGTCATAGCTTTTGGGTTTTCCCTTTGGTAGCCAACCCTGTATGTCTTCATAACTTTACATCTTGCTTGTCTTCCATTTGTTCCACTAATAGTAGCCATTATTAACCTCTAACTGTGCCCCTAAACTTTTGTAGCAAGCCATTATGTACCCAGTGTACTTTTCCTATATTTCGTTTTACGTGATGAATAAAATTATGCATGTGATTATGTAATTACAAGATTAATAAATCAAATGAAGTATAATAACCGAGTTTGTAACTACCATGCTTGTAATCCTTGAAATTATAACTGAAAATCATGTTTGAATAAGCATGTAATGAATTCATAATGCGGCTAGTGTTGTATTTGGATGCTACACAGATTGGATTCCAACATCATATGTGTTTATTTTGCTCTAAGACTAGATTAAATTTACTGGTGGCTGATCTCAAATACTTAATGGTCATTGGCTTGCAAGGTGATGTGTTGGAAACTTATTGGTAGTTGCATCCCCTATCTTGAATCCGTTGCATATAAAGAGGATATTTGTCTTGGGAATGAGCCATCTTCTCTATCCCGACAAGTTCCTGTGCACTTGGCGGATTTTTGACTTGGTTATTTGACAGGTAAATATTGCATACATGGCCTTCCACCACTGGGCCATTGTCCATCTTTTGCCATTCTAGTAATAATGTGTCCAATTTCCGCCTCCAAGTTGTAACAACATGCAAAGAATTATAATCCTCCATCTGTTAACTAAGAAGCCCATTGTTGACATTTGGTCATCCTTTGACTTCGCCATCTAGGTCGAGAACTCTGTCTATTGGATTTTTTAATTCCTTTCCTGATGGCAATTTTGTGTTAACTTTTGAGCCAAAACTTGCATCAAACGAAGTAAAATCATACTATGATCCGCAGTGATGAATTCGACGTTTCATTTGGCAATTTAAACACTTGCCATGGGGTGGCAAGTTTGTCTTCATGCCCAGGAGTTTGTCTCTCACAACCCACTATTGAAGTGATACCATTGGGAAATATGGAAGGCCAAAAACACCATGTAATTCCATAAATATGATAGCTGATTGGAGGTTTGCAAAGGTAGCGGAGTGTGGGTCTGTTCCTAAACCATTATTCAAGAGTGTGGCAATGGATTGATAAGGTGCTGAGAGGGGGATAGAAAGCCCTTGTATTGAGAAAATGTACTCTTGTAAGAAATCCTTATTGAGGGAAGAATAAAAGGCATTTAAATTAGACGTTGGACTTTTCCTGGTTCTTGGGATTTTTCCAGGGTGAATGAGTTATCTCTTGGTTGTTTATTTCTGATTTCCAGTCTTCCTTTATGTTCATTTTGCTGCAATTTGTACTTGAATGTAGGTTGCATACATTAAATCGAGCAAAGAAACCATAACATGCCCACAAATAGTTTTAAATTCCACATTAAAATCTGTGTCGGTGAGTCATGGTTGGCTACCTAGTATGATTATAGCTCACATTACATGAAAAGAGAGAATATAACATAATTGTTTACCACTGAGCAGTAAAGGATATGTTGCTATAATGCAATAAAACATGATAATATAGAAGGACCAATAGTGAGTCCATTATATACACTCAATCTGATAAATTGAGGGTAGAATAAAGCCTCCTTACATACTGTTGTTGGCCTTACCCAAAACCTATTTAACTAGCGCCACTAGTTGATTGCTCTATAAGTGCTGCTAGTTAATTGCTCTACAAGTGCCAACAACCAATTGCTCCATGTTCATTATTGTTAATAAACATTAACTCTTATATCTACCCTTAATGCTTATTTAGGTAGGAGTAAGATCAAGTACATAAAAATATATCAAGTACATCTTTATGAAGAAGAGAATGAATAAAGAAGTTGAAGTTGGCATAACTCATCATTCCCCTTTCATAGAAAAATTACATTAATGACATAGCATGAGGAATATCTTCAAGAGACTTCTATAGAATTAAAAACATTTATCAAATGATTTGCATAAACATCAAGGTCCTTACCCTTAGTTGTCTCTAAAGTGAAAACAATGCTCTTGCTAAAGTTGATGAACAATGCCATCCTATTAAGATGAACAATTAATTTCACAAAAAGGAGTCCCAAGAGTGGGAACAAGAATATGAGGTGCAATAGATGTAGTCGTAAAAGTAGAAACATTGGGTAGTAACTTTGTGGACTCAATTCGGTGCCATCTAAAGTGGAATTCGGGGGTCGAGAGGTTATTAAATGTTGATGGTTTGGTTAGGGTTGTGACCGTGTAGAACTTATTCTTTTTTTTCAACGCATTTTGAAGCAACAAATCTCTAGCTTGAGTTGTAAAATTGTGGCCCCAACAAGTTGACTTGTCAAAATTGCTGCTGACTTCATTTTTAACTCAACACTGAATTTATCAACGTTAGAAGTTGAAGCATTCCACCTTCCATGAACATCTTTTCATTTCGTATTGTACATAATTGTATAAAGACACGTTTCCTAATTTGGAAAGAAGATAGACAATCATTCATCTCCTTGAGAGAATGTCATGTCTAGAATGATCATATCAATAATTTGTTTTGATTTTAGTTCTACATCTCTCTTTGGTTTATGGAAAAATGTTATTTCTATTAATGTTTTCTTTAGTATAGTTTTCTTTAGCTTTAAATACATTTGAATTCTAGAAATTTTAAATATTGTCTGCTAAATATCTCTTGGGATTTGGATCGGTGATATGAGTGATGCATCAAGGAAATGTATGCCATGTTGAACGAGATCAAGTTAATGGGAGCTTGGAGTTTAGACACACAACCCCTCAATATTTTGTGTTGTTACAAATGATCGCACATGGTCAATGAAAGTCTGATACCCCATTTGGAGTATGATCAATGATGCACGATCCAGGATGTACTTCAAGTAGTTTTTTTTTGTTCAACAAATCTCCTAAAATCCTTGACAAGCGGTCCCATTGGCTCAATACTCCACATCTTGTATAGGAACGGGTAGGGCTTTGCCTCAACGACTACTTGTTCGCTCCCGACTCCTCCATTCCTAACAACTTCAAATATGAGCTTTTGTGCCCTTACTCTTGTTCTCATACCAGGTGTGTTGATTTCTCTTCCTCTTTTGGCTTTGGCGCCGCTTCATTCATTGGCTATGGTGCCATCCCTTATGCTCCTGCGGCGACTCCACTCTCCTATTGCTGAATTGGGTTATACCGTGGGAATAGAAAAGGGTTTCAATGACTTCGTTGATTCTAGATTTGTATTGGCTAGAGTTTGGGAGCTTGGCTCCAAAACATGCTCGTTTTAAGCCCTTTCTTCTCCTCTGCCGCATGATAGCAGGGGTGGTCCCATGTATCTTTTTTTCTCTTACACATCTTAGCGGCCTTAACTTGAGGCGTTGTGTAGGGGTTAAGGAGGGATGGGGAGTTGGGTTTCTCTCCAACTAATCCGATTCATTGGATGCCCCAATGGGTCCGATCTCTCATCTTCTCAAGGTCTACCCAGGTCAGTGTTGGAAGATGGAGCTTGGGCCTCAGAGGAGGGTTTTGCCGATTTTGGAGTTTGGTTTTATGGATCTATGCTTTCCAATGATGGCTCTATGCGTAGTCGCGTATTTTTATCAAATCTAGCTTTTTGTGGGTTGGCGGTGGTTGTTCTTGCCGCACCATTTCATGGAAACTTAGTGGTGTGTGCTTATAGCCCTAAAAACCAGATGTGTTGACTACCTAAAGCTCACAATGGTGTTTTGGCCCTAGAGTTTGGGCCTCTCCTTTAAGCCCGCATTCTCCGCCTCTTTTGCTTTTGCTTAGAGTCCTGTGAGAGTTTTTTTGTGGGTGTGTTTGATTCGCAACGTGGTTCGGGCTCTCTCTTAGGTCTATTCCTCTCCTCGGTGCGATGGATGGCCTTCAACACCGATTCTTCCTCCCATTCAACATTATCTTGAGGGGCGGTGTTTCGATTTTAACCTCTTCTTCTCTCGGTACTTGTCAACGGTGGTGGATTGACTTGCTCCTTCAAGTCTATCCCTTTTCTTCCAGGTAGGGTTGATCTGCGGGGTCTTGTCATGGATTTTGGAGACATTTGTCTTTTGGGTCAATGCCCTTCCTCGGCCTAAGGCTTTGTGGTAAATATGTAATATTTTAGGACTCCACAACTTTTGGTGAGGGCGGTAACATGGATTGTAGCTTGGACTTCTCTTTCCCTTCATCTCTTTCAAGGTAATTGACGGTGTAGGATCATTGAGTCTTTGGATGTGATGTTTCAGGTTTCTTCTTCCCGAGGCTTCTTTCTTAGAAGTTTTTGCACTTTATGTTGGTTTGTTGGACGAGGAAAGGTATAATGGTGTTTATACTCTTCTTTGGTAAATTCTTGTGGATTCAACGATTTTGTTCGACCTTTCTCGATGCTTGTGGATGAAGCAACAATTGAGTCCCTTCTCTTCCGGTTGTTGGCCTTTATCTCCTTGGGTTTCGAGGCTGTATGGATTAATGGTTGATGGTTTATGCCTTTTTCCCTCTCTTGTTCTTTGGTTCTTGGCAATACCTGATTGGTTTGTTTAGGATGGCATTGTTTCTAGGTCCTCTTCTTTTCACTTGGAAGTTCCCACTGCTTTTTATGTTGTTTCCATAGAAATTTGAGAGCTATTATAGCATGATCTATTTGCATTGTTTTCCTTTAGTGGCTAGTTCTGGTTGTTTCATTTTCTGTCCTCATTCAAGACATTCCAGAGGTGGAAGCAACAATTGAAAGACTTTCTCTTCTTCTCCTTTCCCTTGTTGGCCTTTAGCTCTTGGGTGGTTGAATGGTGGTGGTAGATTAGCTTTCAGGAACTGCCCCTCCCCTATGATAGAAATTGCACATTGCCCACTATGTTCGTGGAGCTCCTCTTTTCCTTGGCTTTTCTTTGGGAGTGGTCCCTACCTATATCCTTTCTCCCCTTTTTCTTCTTTTCTATTGGTTTTATGTTGATGTATTGCTAAATTTGTAACTTCCTTTCATGGGCACAAACTGCAATTTGCCATGGGCGAGGGCCCTAATAGAACCTCTCAATATACTTCTATTAAAAAAATCCTCTCGCATCCTGTAAATTATTTTTAGGCCGAGTACCCACTAAAGATCAAGTTAGTTTGGATGTCCCTACATACAAAGGCAAGATTAATGTTGATGTCATACATAATTGGCTTTACCAATTGTAATGTCCCTTTCTAGGGCTGAAACTGAAAATAAGGGTTTTGGCTCAAACCCAAATGACAACTTCTGATTTTTATTACAGCCACCGGTCAATCACTTTAACCTTAGAGGAACAAACTGAAAATGACATTAGCAACAAAGAGAAATCTGAATATTTATGACAGCAAAGGAATTCATATGGCAGCCAACAATATCACCACTTAGCCCTAGTGATGAACCTGATTTTCTATTTCCTAGGGCAGCGAACTGTATGGGCTTTTCAAGACAATATTCTCATGCAATATAGACTGAAAATCAATATAGAAATATCCCAAACACTTCATAAGTCCAGCAAGATGAAATCTGGAGCAAATATATATTTTATAATTTTAATTCAAGTGCAAACACAACTGAAACTTTGAAAATTCATAACTCCATCAATACTTGGAGTTTCAACACAAACAAATGCTCAAAATGATCTCGGAGAGACCAACTATCAAATAAAAGTGAAATCACAATTTTCCAACCATGGAAACCCCTCCAAAAGTGATCCCAAACTTCCCAGGTGGGTAGATCAAGTGGAGGAAGGGTGCCAACACCCTTGAAAGTGCCCTAGCTGGAGTAGAAGTGCCCTATGCACGGATAAACACCTTGTTGTTCTAGAAATCTGCCAATGAAGTCCACTTGTGACTCCCGAATGAAGCCACCAATGCACACAAGAGGGTTTCCGTCCCCAAGTGTGATCCTATTGAAGGTTTTTGTCCTCAATAGGTAACCAAGGAAGGGGTTTCGTCCTTCAATGGCAAGAAGAGAAGCTACACTAGCTCCAAATCCAAGTAAATGTCAAAATGATGAATGATAATGATCCCCCTCCTCTGTCCAAACCTCCTTAAGTACCCTTCTTTGGCGCCAAGGATGAATTAGAAGATCAATCTTCATGACCGACCTCTTAATGAAGGGGAAGTGCACTTTTAATCTTCACTTAAGAAGACCGACCTCATAAAAAGGGAAAGAGTATTTCTTTATCTCCATTGTAGCTCTCAAGAAGACCGACCTTAATGAAGGAGAAGATAAAAGTTCCTTTTTGCTTTGTCATTCACCTATCACCTAATCGAATCACTCCAAGCCATAATTAGTAATCAAATAAATAAGGAAAATACAATCACTTACAATTATGGCAATGTTCACCTCCCTTGCTTTCCTTCCTTGAAGCCCACGAGAAGGTGGAATGGGCCCAAGGCCTTCATAGTGACTAGTGTGGAAAAGGGGACATCACACAGTTTGGAGTCGTATTTTTCAATGAATATTTTTTTTGATGAACAAAAATACAGAAAAATAGGATGGGAGGATAGCTTTATCATAAAATATGATTTATCAAGATAAGAAGCTGGGCAGATAAAAAGAGTTAAAAGCATAGTAATTAGAAGATGTGTCACCGATCCGGGGACACATACCCAGCTGGAGAAATGTTTCTGTCCTGAGAAATTCCTAGGGAAGCATCTCCAAGGAGCGAGAGACTTGGTTGAAGTTTTTTGGCATCTCTTGGAGATGTCACTCAAGTTTCTAGAGACATTTCAATTTGGGGAAGTGTTTCCTACAGGAGACACATGTTTCCTCATTTGTACATCTAAAAAATAGAGAATTTTCTCATGGAGAGGGTGTTTTTGGTAGTAAAGAAAACTTTTATGATAAGCATACCCAAAAGGATTCAATAGATTAGTGGCACAACCATGGATATGATGCATGTGAATTACCATCACTTTCTATACGATTGCTTTCACAAGTAGATTGCTCTTCTCTACTCTCACAATTAGCTAGTTCTTCTCTACCCACAAGTAGCTAGTTCTTATCCATGCTAGAGGAATACATTCTTATTCATTAATTGAAGAAGACAGGACGAAGAAGGCAAAGAATTTGGTTTACATTCATAGCACCCTTCAGCTCTTGTCCCATTTAAACCATAGTTACCAAGAGACAAAGTATGACCAATATGCCTTTTTCAGCAAAATAAGAGGCTGGTACTCGAAGACGACAAATACATACATACATACATATGACTCCTTATGATAACATCTATCATGCTTTGTTGCTATGTCTTGAATTTAAAGATATTGTTTATTACCATGAAGTGTGTATGCCACGATTGGATGCAAATCTGTTTTCAGGCTGCCATACTCCATTGTTATTCCATCTAATTTCCCTAACGGAGTTAGATGTCCAATTGATTCCAAAATTCTTGTTGATATTGGACACCATATTGACCATTGGGGTTTCTATGTTGGCTGTCCTTTGCTCGAGTATCTTGCTGATGTCTCTCCCTCTCTTTGAGATCTAACTATACCAAGATCTTTCCTTTCCCGGTTCTATGTTTCACAAGAACCTTAACTAATGCGCAGACTTATGGCTACTGTCAACCTCACAAGACTACCAGGTTCTAAACCCAGGGAAAATGTTGGGGGTCACCACCAAAATTGAGTAGTTCATCTAGACAACCATCATGTCACAAACAAGTCCTTAGGTACAACGGTAAAAATCCTGTACACATGCTTGACAGATCCAGGTCCACAAGAATTCCTAAACCCATACCAGATCCTATCAACCCATATCCTATACAAAATGCTTTGGCCACTTCAAATCTGATATCACTTGAACTGTTACATCAAATCACACAATCACCGCAGCTTGTATAGGCCATTACTCATCAGGTCAGCCATAACTTAACCTTTACACCAAAAGACCAAGAAAAAACGCTCTAGAACTGTCTCTCTCTCCTTTATAACTAGAAATCATATTCACAGAAAGATATCATATGATGTCTGAGAAGAAAAATACTCTTCCTAGACGAGAAAGAAAGCGAGTAAAATATGATTTGGAAATAGGGAGCGAGAAGAAGACTGTGGAAAGCTATGTCACAGGAAGATGGCCTACACCTGCATCATTATCAGTTTATGATGTAGATCAAAATAAATGGGGCATTTATGAATCCAGACTTCATAGGATTTAGGGAAGCAGCCAAAATCCTCATATTCCCAGAGAAATTGGTTAGTCTGATGGGATCTGGCTGCTCATCAAAATATTGACGACATGTCTAATGATGTGTTTGACATCCAATCAGATACTTCTTTCTTGAATGACGCAACTGCCATGTTGAGAACTTCTATTTAAGATCTCCAAATCAATTGTTCAGAAATCCATGCGAGATCAAATAGCATTATTACTAATGCTAAAAATCATTCTACAGTTTTGAGTAAGATTGGTTCTGCAACTCAAAGCCAAATGACAATTCTTACCAAATCAGACACTCTAGCTTCAAGGATAACAGGTGCAACAAAAAGTGTCTTAAAGTCTATTGGTAAGATGGAAAGAGATCAAGATTCTCTTTTCATGCAGAATACATGATTGAGTAATTTTGTTGATGAAATAAAGCAAAACCAAGACATCACAAATACTCAATTAAGAAATGTTCCAGCAAAGTTAGAAAAGTCAGAGCTTATGCAAAAAGATTAGAATGGAACAAGCCAACAAAGGTAGCTTAGATGAAGAACAAGAAATTTCTAGTCTTACCATGGCTATGTTGGAAGACGTGCACAAGGAAGAAATAAAGAGAAGGCGGATTGCACACATTTGAGATTGCGCATCTGTCTATTTATTATGAATAATGTAGTTACAAAACGGTTGATATAGTTACAACTGGTTACAACCATCTCATTAGTTAAATAACTAATGAAGTCCTTATTTAATAAGCCTTACATTCTAATACCCCCTCTTAAGGCTTATCCTACATAAAGCAAAAACAAACATTCTAACAAAAACAGAACTACGTAATCTTCAGAGGCTTTCACTTTGAAAGCAATGCTATGACTAGGTAGGGCTCCATCAAGCTGCTTCGTGACCTTTGTAAAGGTGTAGCTCTCAAGCTGAATTCCCGAGTCCCGAATTCTACCTCCCGAACTCCCGAATCACAAATCTCCCAAATTATTGGACAACCATCCATATTGAACCATCCACAAGCTCCATCAAGTTGTCTCATGAGGGTATAATTCCCAAGATCCACAGTCTCCCAAACTATTTGAGCAACCATCCATACCAAGCTTCATCTACCATGTATCCTTTCTTTCCTTAAAAGTTTAGAGCATCCTTATATTGCGTATTCATAAGCTGTCCTCACTACCTTTTGCATCCGGTGGGTCGTTAACCATAGCTATATTGGCTGTATTTGATATGCCTTTACCCTTGAGCATATCATTGGCTCGAACACGACAATCCCATGTTGTGTGACCACTTTTCTTACTAAACAATCTCCCGGTTATCTTTATCTAATCTTCTACGAGAGTTTTGGTTCTGGAATAGAATGCACTTTCTTGTTGAGAATGACCTTCTGCATCTTTTGTAGTTCGTTTTCTTCAGCTAGAAGAGCTGCAATCATATCATCTAGAGATTGAGATTGAATTTGATTGAGGGTAAAAACTACATTGTTGTATTTTGAAGACAAACTATTTAATAGGATAGCTTTGGCATCCTCATCCTCAATCGCAACTTTGACTTCTACTAGTTGTCTGATCAGGGACCTCAAATTATTGATGTGACTTGACATAGAGACTCCATCCATTTTGAACCTATATAACTGAAGTTTTAGGGAAAATTTGGCATTAACTGCTTTTGCTCCAAATAATTTATTTAGAGCATCCCAAATAATAGCTTTGATGAAGTTGAGTCGGAGAGAGTCGGAGAGAGCAAGGCCAATAATAGCTTTCGCTCTATCATCTCTGCTTTGCAAATCTAACAATTTCGATGCATCAGTGGGTGCTGTCTCTTTCCTGTTTACAATGCCCCACAAATTTTTATTCGTAAGTTGCATTTGTATTTTCACTTTCCATGTATGAAAATTTAGACCAGAATATTTTTCTATGGGAATTTCCATTTTAATAAAATAAAATAAATACGACTGCATATTTTATTGAAATGAGTAAACAGAGAATAAAATACCGGTTCTTTGCTGCAACTGTGATGTGCACAGTTCCGTGCCCTAGCACAAACAATCTGAAACTTTGTTGTGCCCTCGATTTGATTTGCGAATGTGACTTCCAAGTGTGCCTTTTCAAACACTCACGATTTTCATTTTTCGTGTAATATGACTGTTATTCTCCTGAAATCTGCAAATCGCGACTGTATATTTGTTCTGGTTTTGTGGTTATTTCATGCTCGAAAATCGTGACTGTATTCACATCTGGTTGCAGTGCTGTTTGTTTGACTGTAATGACTTGAAAACGTGCCCTTCCATGACTGTAAATTCGTGGCCCGCGCCTGGCTATGTTATGCCCTCGTGTCAATGGTGGAAATGCCTGTTTCGACTGTATTTTCACGTGCCTGTATATGCGCTCGAAAATGCCCTTCGACAGTGAAAACGTGCCCTTGATATTTGAAAAATGCAACGTTTCTGATGACTGTGCCCTAATGGGACTGATCTGAGATTCTTCCTCTCTTTCTCCTTGCTTCCCCGTGCTTTGATACCAATGTTGGAAGACGTGCACAAGGAAGAAATAAAGAGAAGGCGGATTGCACACATTTGAGATTGTGTGTCCGTCTATTTATTATGAATGATGTAGTTACAAAGCGGTTGATATAGTTACAACCGGTTACAACCATCTCATTAGTTAAATAACTAATGAAGTCCTTATTTAATAAGCCTTACATTCTAATAAACACACGGACAACCTTAATTGAAAACCTGTCCCAGAAATTCCTAAGTTGAAAAATAAAAAGACCATAGATGTTGCCAAAGGCTGAAAAACTAGAAATTATAGGAGAGATAGACCAGACTCGCCTCCAAAAAAGCCTTTAAGTATTGGAGCTATTAGAGAAGAAAAGCCAATTGTTGATTGGCTAGAAGAGGCTAAGAAAAAGTATAATCTGATTCACTATTGACAGGAAATAGATCCTGAAACTGTAGAACCTGCCCTGGTGAACAAAGGTTGCAGAAGATGACACAGAAACTGTTAGTGATGAAATTGTGTCAATTGGTTCAGATCTAGACAAAATGGAAACTAGTATTCAGGATATTTTATCCTCGGATTGAAGTTCAAGTTCTTTTTCTGAAGAAGAACAAGTTGGTGCTATTAAGGTTGAGCATGACTTGGACACAGATTCTTATGAAACACCAGGACTGGCGCAACTAAGGTCTGTTACAAATGCAGGATATATTTTGAATATAGACAAGTTAGCTGACTCATACGAAGCAATTTCAATATGGATGGATAATATGAGGAATGCCAAAGGTAACACATGGAATTTTTACAGACACAACATGTTCAATATGCCACTAGATTGTTTTCAGGAATCTATGTGATTGGTGGGATTCACTACCAGGCGAAAGTGACACACAACCAGATGGCACATTCCTTTTGGGAAAAAATGCTATCTTTGTTGCAGGCCTCAGAGCATTAGAAAAAGGTGTGCTTGCTGAATTCTCTTCCAGTAGGCCAGATCCACTAAATGAAGCAAGAGCGAAAGTATACAGCATGAAGTCGTGTGATCTCAGTAAATTTATTCCATATTCTTTGGAATACGAGTCCTTGGCTTATGCAGCACATCAACTAGTCCGTACGTTAGAGCATTCCCCGGACAGCGGGATCGCGAGTAGCCGAAACGCGACCGCGGTGGTAGCACACGTTTGGGGTATAACTCCTAAATGGTTGGGTCTAAAAACTTGGAGGTGGATATAAGCCGGCACGTGTTGTCCCTGACCGTCACTTCCCCAAAATAAATTAAAAAATTCACTGGAGTGAAACACTCTTGAAAAGGCATTACTTGGCTTCTCTTCCACACAAGTTAGGAGAATAGTGTGAAAATCATTTGGAAAAATATGGCAACAAAGTTGAGAATCACACCTTAGGCGAGCTTCAAATTATTTACTCCATAAACTGAAACAATGTCTTGAAAAATTGTCCCATGATAATTTGCAGGATTACAACAATTCCTGTAATCTGCAGAAATTCTATAAAACTATTGCATTTGGTGCTAATTGGGGATGCTCTAAAGGAAAATGTTCCTGCTCAAAGCATGCATTTCATAAGCCCAAAAGTACCTCAAGTCCAAATACAGACGTCCATATCATGAAAAAAATAAATTTACCAGCAAGTATGCTCATCACAAAAATGTATAAAGCCATTCCCATTGCCAAGCATAAATTCCCGAATGGGCGAATAAGAAGCAACACACCGTCCTTCGTAAATTCTCCATTAAGTGGCAAATACCCCCGCACATTAAGTGCTATGTATGTGGTGCTCATCATTATGCAAAAACTGTCCTTGTAAAAATGCTCAGGTTTTTGCAAAAGCCTTTGAGTCTGCAACAGCTCAAGCATGGTGGGATTTATTACCATTACAAGAAGCACTTCAGCATCATGAAGACGAATATTATCAACTGGTCAAAATACCATCTGAACTGTATTATTTGGTTTGAGATAATAGAGACAAACTGTACATGGAGAAAGCTCTTAAAGGACACAAAAATAATTCATCCTCTAGTGATGTTGAAGAGGATTCTGTTATTCAGATGATAAAGACACAATTCAAGATGGTAAACAGCGAGTTAACAACCTTGCAACACAAAAATATTCAAAGCTGCGAAATCTAAGAAAGAATTGGGTGAGGCTTTAATCTCTCATGAAAAACAAATAACGTCACTGGAAGACAAGAAGAGAGATCTAAAACAATCTCAAAACATACAAGTCCTCAACCCAAAAACAGAGGTATTCTAGGGAACTGCCATATATTGCTAAGCATGGTTACATTCAACTCCAATGGCACAATAATAGAAGATACTCTGAAGAAGAAGAACCCAGTCAAGATGAAGAAGAGTCAGAAGAAGAATCTAAAGACAATACTACCGAAAAATCTTCTGAAGAACTTCCCAAAACAGGAAGAAAGATAAATAAGATAAGATAAATATATTAAATGTCCAACAGGTGACCACAAAAGTAGGTCAAAGGGACTGCACCATACAAAGGGACTAGAAACCAGCCGGGAAACCAAGATGGGTTTCCATGAGAAAACAAGAACAGAAAGACAGAAAGAGAAGAGAGAAATGAAGCGAGGGCCAATGGCCAAGAAGTGCCACCACAGAAGCGTGCACGACCCACGACCCCAGAGCCGGGGACATGGGGAATACAGTGTAGAAGAGAGAGAAGAAGAGCCAAAAGGAGGGGAGAGAATCCGAACAGGAACTCTCTCATCTAGCATCCAAGGCCGGCTGAAAGAAGCTAGTAATGCGCTGATGTCCAGTGGAGGACGTAGTGGAAGGTATGGAACGCTGATGTCCGGAGTGAGAAGCTCTCCGAGCAGGTCTGGTGGATCTCCACAGACGTCTGTGAAGGGATGATCTCGGCCTCGTATGTGTCTGGAAGCTCTTGGACTGGAGGAAGGTGCCCCGGTTCCGCACTGATCTGGTCTGGGGCCTGTACTGGTGTCATACTGCCGCTTGGTGCCCCTCCCTGAAGGGATCACTGTGAAGAAGGAGGTGATCTGTTGAGTAGTCGACTGTCTAGATGGGGGCATATATAAAGCTAGGCACCTCTGGTCATAATATTTGAAGAAATTGGTAAGGGTCGGATGCTCTTTGAAAAGACAGTGGAATCTCCCTCTGATCTCGTAATAGATGGGACACCGGAAAATGAAATGGTCCTCTGTCTCGACCCTATCAGAATTTGCAAAGCTGGCGGATCCTATCAGAATTTGCAACTGATGATTGCTTTCACCCGTAGCTCGTGGGATCCTACTCAGCAGAAAGAAGCAAGGCAGGCAAGTCTCACAAGAAAGACATGAGAGATATGGACTCTGTCATTGTTGAAGCCAGATCCACCCGAATCCAGGTAAAGGATCTTTGTACTTTGTTATTAAGGTGAGATAAGATGTTACGTCATATAAGAGATAAAGTACATGACATAAAAAAATCTTGGTAAGATCAGAAGAGCAGGAACATGAAGAGCAGATTGCTCCAGTAACCACAATTTGTAAATGCTGTACATATCTATGTTTATTTTCAGTTTGATGTTTACAAAGCATATAATGTTCATGCCTTTATAGACACAGGGTCACCAAGAAGCTTTGCAAAAACTAGTGCAATTCCTCCAGAATTTTGGCAACAGAATCCTCTGGACTTGAAAGGAACTGCCATGACAAGAGAAATTCTTGAGTTTGGTAGGTATGCACCAAATATTCCTATTTACATTCAAGGACACAATTTTTATGTTGATTTCATTGACTATAACCACCAAGGTTTTTATTTACACATATGAAACATCTTGCTAATGAAATATGAACCTTTCATCCAAAAGTTGAATGAAATCATCATTCACAACAAAGGAATCCCTGTGGTTGTATCCATCCCAATCCTTCAAGTGTTTGAGACAAAAGTATATAATGAAAGTGAAGAGATTGGATGGCAAAATGAAGTAAAAGGTTTTATCAACAACAAATTGAACAGAAGCAAGAAAGGAGAAAACATCTTCCTATAAGAGTAATTGTTGATGATGATAGGCCGGCCAACTGCACTCAAAGAAAGGTTCAAAGCAGATTGTTGCAGCCTAAATCCACTCCAATTCTAGAAATCAGAATTAGAAGAATGTGAAATTAAAATCAAGTCAAAACTGCCCCATAAGATTCCCAAAGAGCAACCTTACCAATTCAATCCAACTGAAAGAAAGGAGCTTGATGATCAGCTGGATGAATTGCTGAAGGGAAGATTTATTGCTCCTATCAAAAGTCCATTTGCTTGTGCAGGATTCTTTGTAAATAAGCGTTCAAAAATCCTTAGAGGGAAAAAGAAGTTTTATACCCTTGAATGATATTATCAAGCCCTTCAAGTATACCATGCCTCACATTGGGAACCTCATGAAGTAAACCTTACCAATTCAATCCAACTGAAAGAAAGGAGCTTGATGATCTGCAGGATGAATTGCTGAAGGGAGGATTTATTGCTCCTAGCAAAAGTCCATTTGAACATGCAGGATTTTTGTAAATAAGCATTCAGAAATCTTGAGAGGGAAAAAGAGGTTTTGTATCAATTACAAACTTTTGAATGATATTATCAAGCTCTTCAACTATCCGGTGCCTTGCAGTGGGAACCTCAAAAGCAAACACGCCAAAGCAAGATCCATTCCAAGTTTGACTGGAAGTCTGGGGTTTGGCAGGTAAAAATAAAGGTCGAAGATAAGTATAAAACAACCTTCTCAGTTCCCCAAGGTTTGTTTGAATGGAAGGTAATGCCTTTTGGCCTTAACACTGCACCTGCTTACTTTTAGAAAAAAAGGCCAAAGTACCGAGACATCTTAGCGAGTTTTGTGTTGTATATATTGATGATGTCTTGATTTTCACAAAATCAATGAATGAACATGTTAAGCATTTGGAACAGTTTTATGAAGCTATTGTCACTAAGTGACTAATGACATATGTCTGTCTGAAGCAAAAAATGATGATTGGCAAAATGGATTTGGAGTTTCTACGATTGTCCATGGAAATAGGATAGGTAAAACTCCAAGGTCATGTCATAGAAAAAATTCAGTCTTTTCCTGATACTCATAAGCGTGAAAAACAATTACAAAGATTCTTAGGATGTTTAAGTTATGTAAGGTCATTCTTTCAAGATCTAGACATATGAAGAGCCAGTATCCAAATATTACTTAAACCAGGAAAATTCAACTTGAACAAGAAAGCCAGTGAAACAATCGGGAAAATAAAGCACAAATGTTTGAATCTGCCGACACTCCAATTGCCAAAAGAAGACTTTCCATTGGTCCTGCAGATAGATACTTCCAACCACACTTGGGAAGCAGTAGATAAGCATGGAGATATGTGGATATCACTAAGGTACTTTCACAGATGCACAATCAAGATACACCGTCTATGAGAAAGAAATTCTTGCAGTCATAAAAGGGATAGAAAAATATAAGATTTTCCTAAAACCAATCAGGTTTACTATTAGAACTGATAGTAAAGCCATGATGGGAATCACGAGAAGAAAACTTGATAAAGGATTAACTCAAGGCCGAATTGCAAGATGACATCTCCAATTGTCTAGTTATGATTTTGAGCTAACACGCGTACAAGGTGAAAAAAAAATTCTAGCTGATTGTCTAACCCATGAGTTTGTTCATGCCTTTACAGAAATTGGAGAATCCAGTACTGATCCTATCAAGGAGATAACAAATGGGAAAATCTGCCAGAAGAAATAAAAAAATGTTCTGATCACTTATTAGTATCCTCACAGATGGTTGGATTTGAGGAAAAGAGTCATCAGAAATTCAATTGAATGGAAACAAGATGGTTATGAAGAAAATTTTCTTGATGGTTGTTTTTGAAATATTTTCAGCTAACATAAGACTAGAACCAAATTACTACTTGCCTAGTGGACAGTTAAAGATCAGAAAAGAATTGCAAGATGTTGTTCCCTTGGGTTTGTCAACAGTGTTTGGTTTGCAAGGATTCCCTTTGAAATATTTGCAAATGAAAATAAGAAACTGAACCTAAGATGACAAATTATTTCAACAGCTTGAAGAAATGTTTTGGTGATACGATTAATCAAGATCTAAAGGAATGTGTTGAATAGCCTCGGCTATATGAACTTTCTAGACTCAAGTTCTACCACAAAGAAGGAAAACGGTATGCTTGGATTTATATCCAAAACATGACAATTGCTATCAACCAGGCAGAAATATCTAGAAGGATCGAGTGGGATATGGTATCTGTGAAATATTCACTCAGATTCGTCACAGTTTTGTTCCAATTTATTCAGATGAGAACTACCACCATTGCAGAACAACCAAGAGAAAGTGGCAGAGCAACATCACCCAGCGGATTGAATGGATACTCTTCGGAGGAAGACCTTTGACACGTGTCGTCAAAGTTGCTACTGGAAGGACATAGGAGCCCACTACCAAGTTTGCGGAAATTTCTCGAAACCGCCATATGCACTTGCGATAAGTGTGCAATCTTGACACTAGCGTAGGGATCTAAAGATAATGAGCTGCTCATCAATATTCCCAATTGTGGTTCCTATGTGACAGATGGTATGACAACTGTGATACTATTCAGGTCACGGACAAAAAAACGAACCTTTACCTCCGTAATGTGTCTTCTTATGACAAAATATGTTCAACAACAATGAAGGCACAATGAGCCTAATCACCCACTCTAAAATGGAATCATCGTTATATGTACTCCATTGTGTGTGGCCAACGATGCTTGATGTAAAGGATGCCCGATGTGATTATAGAATCTTATCCGAAGTAATCCGACACTATCTTATCTTTTATTATGCTGCTTTTAGCAAAGGTTTGAAGTTTGGCTCCCGGCTATAAATAAGAGGTTGGACCTCATTTGTAAGCATAAGCTGTAATTTATTTATAATCAATAGAACGGTTTGATCAAGCATATGCTCACAACTGATCTCATAGGTACTAAGTTGATCAAAAGCTTGGTTATAATATGTGTGTGTGTGTGTGTTTTCCGTCTTCAAGTACCCGCCTCTTATTTTTCTGAAAAATTATTGGTCATACTTGTCTCTTGGTAACTATGGTTTATACAGGTCAAGACCAAAGGGTGCTATGAATGTGAACCAAATTCTTTGCCTTCTTCCCAAGTCCTTATATATGTATGTAAGTTATAGAGAAAACTTACATACATATTTATATATGTACGTATGTAAATTTTAGAGAACAATATTATACAACCTAATATTTCCTAAGAAAAACATTAATAACTTTTAAAAGTAGAGATATCAGATGTTGACAAAAAATAAGAGTAATTATATTGAGATTTATCTTAGATATCTCATCATATATAGGATCAAGAGTGTTAGAAGATGTGAACAAAGAAAGAATGAAGAGAAACTGGAATACACACATAGTAGTTTGTGTTTCTGTCATTTTATTATGCAAGAGATAGCTACAAAGTGGTTGAGGAGGTTACAACCGAACATTAGTTATACATAACTAATAGTTTGTAATAGAATTACTTAAATATAAATAGAAATATATCAAAATATATACTATATAAATAAGCCATTTTGAGGGGCAACCTCCACAATCTCACAATAAGACAGTAATTCACAAATGACTCATATGGAGGAGTTCTACTCATCCATATATATAGGTATGATTACGTAGATCGCCCTAAAATAATGACTAACTAATGAATATAAATATAAATGTTAAGTGTGTGCCATAGGTCGGCCCACATATATCTCAATATATCCTATAGGCTAAGGGCCATAACATGCTCCTCCCCTTCAAATAAACATTGTCCTTGATGTTGACCATCCATATATTCTTCTGTAGATTTCTTACCTATAGGCCAAAATATCACAACACGAAATTAAAACCTTACGTTCTAGTTTGGTCTGGTCTTTCAACAATCCTGCCCTAGAATTTGCAAATTTGCAAATTTGCTTATGCCTTGGATGTCATTCAAACGCAGACCAATAACCTTGAAATTCGTGACTTCTTTCCAGACTTAATTTGTTCCCTAGTTGTCTATAAATAAATCACTTTAATTAGTGCCTGAGCAATTTGTAAATCACGAATTTTTAAATCCTTGCGTGCCCTGGCTCAAATCCTAGAAATAAAACTGTGACTGTACTTTCGCATTTTGGCAGGTTCTTTTTTTATTTTTATTCTCATGAATGTATTTCATGTTTTTGGCAGGTTCGTGTGTTTTCAATGGTGGACATATACACTGTATTTCTCCACATGAATTCTATTAAGCCTGACATGCCCTAATCATGTTTTTGTGTCCTTGTGACCGTGCCCTAGAAAGGATTCACAAAAAGGATCCGCAACTGTGTTTCTGTCTGAAAATGTGCATTTTTTCCTTTTTGATGTTTTCAATGCCCTCCCCTTTCAATCTCGGCTCCTTTGACGAGTTCTGCATTTGAAGGATGTGCTCTTAGATGTGGAGCCCCATAGAACATTTATGGCTTTGATACCAATGTTAGAAGATGTGAATAAAGAAAGAATGAAGAAAAACTAGAACACACACATAGTAGTTTGTGTGTCCTTCATTTTATTATGCAAGAGATATTTAGAAAGTGATTGAGGAGGTTATAACCGAACATTAGTTATACATAACTAATAGTGACTTAATAATACAAGGTAAGCCTTACATTCTAATGAAGAGTACCAAATATATTTTTAAAAGCACTGAAATGTAAGTCTCTAAGACACTTGTTTTTGGTAGGAGATGAGTCTTCATGTGCATTAGTATAAACCCAAGGTACAAGGATGGTCCTACAAAATGGGACCAAATATCAGCTGATGTAGATGCATTGGGCATGGAGGATGAGAATGCTGAACCAAATGGCCTCAATTATTTACCCCTATTGCCATTGCATACAACAGAGGCAAAGCTTGAGAGCGATACATGCCTAGAGAGTGTCCTAACATTAGGTCTATGAGCAAGAAAACCTAGCTGATGAGGAGGCTGATTTTGTAGATGAATGATTGTTCCTAGACGATGTTCTTGTGTTTTTGCATGCCAATTCATTGGCATATCAATATGTACCTCCTGACGCTATGTTAAATTATTAAATTTCAAGTATCAACCTATAATTAGAATATAATTTCTATGTTTTTAGATGTCCTTTCGTATAGTGTAGCCGTATTTTATTTTTGCAATTTTATACATTTTGTATTCATAATCAGTATATTTTTAATTATTTCAAATTTTGATGTTTTCATTTTATATTGTTTTGTATTTTGTTGTATCCAAATACCCCATGTACCCTGATTTGGAAAAAATGGTGTCCCGTTCCCATCTCCTATACCCCTACCTGCCTTTGGTAGAAAATAAAATGACAAAGAGACGCTAGGGCCGATGAATTGAGTTTAGAATAGAGTATGGTTGATAGGGAGGAATGTTTTCAAAAAATAGGATTGGTCAAGAAATAGAGCAATAGAAAAATCGTCATGCGTTGAAGTGATAATGCAATGTGCTTTGGTGAGAGTGAAGGGATAATTACATTGCCATTAGGCATAAGTGAAGGTATCAACATTGAAGCTAGTTGACTTGACAAAGCGGAGGAGGGAATTGGCATCGGAGCTGGTTGTCATAACAAATAGAAAGTTTTATTGAAAATTTCCATAGCTTTGCGTTTATTACTTTGTTGAGTTTCTTGCTTAGTCTCGGTGTGGATTTTTGCTAGGTAAAAGTCCTTGCCTCTCTTAGTCCAAGTTTGCTGACATTTCTTGCTGCATGTGGCCTCTTGGCTCTTTTGGCTGTTCCTTTTGGTGAGGGGCCTTCCCTTCATATATTTGCACCATGTGACTTTGTCTATGCCAACTTGTATAAGGTTTACTTGCCCTCTTGTTGGTATATTTTTTTCATTTTTGGGGTTCTTTTTAGCTCTCTTGCTTGTGGGGTAGCACATTGAGAGGTCTTCGTTAAGAAGAATAATCCATGGTTAAGCGCGCTTGAGTCAAAGTAGCATTGGGATGGGTGACCAACCTGTGCTTCACTCTAGTGACCATCACCTAGATGCAATTAGTGTCAAGTGGACCATTCATGCTCATGAAAGATGGGTTCTTATGAACTATTGCTTAGAAATATGGGTCAATGCAGATTGCCTAAAAACTACACTGCAAACCTTTATCCCCAGCCATCATGGTTCAAGCTTCATCTTTATCAACAGAAAATCAATATATTTTCAAGACCATAGGGTACTGAACTGCATAATTTAAATTGCAGTTTGCACCTCTCCACACTTGCTGGTCCAGGTTTATACTTATAAGCATTGAAACTGTACATTGTTATTTTGGTTGTATTATCCATTTTTATTAATTTGCAGGCTATTAATTTGCAGGCCGTAATAGTTTGAGCACATACCGTACAACAGTTGGGATTGGTCCCTCATCCAAATTTTCTCCAGCCATACGTGATAGCTGGGTGCCTAACTTCTTTCCTATAGACTGCACGAGAGACTGTTTATCACTAAAGCGTTAAAATTGTGTATTGTTGCTATGGCTTCAGCACTGCACGCTTCAATTGAAGTGTTGGAATAGTGCTATGTGGCTCTATTGACTCTGACATCTGCATCTCTCAAACCGTCCAGTTCGGCCTCGAGCCTGTCATTCCTTCCTCTTTGCGTCTGCCACGTGGAATTTGAGCGGGTATCTTGGCTTCTTTTCTCCATTCATCTTTTTGCCTTAATTACAGCATCCACTGACCTGTAGCATCGGTGAAGTTTCATAGAGAAGTCTAACAAAAAAGGCATTGGTAAAATAATATTTGTGCTGGAATAAAAGTCAGACCTGCACCATTTTTATTTATATGACAAACTCCATTCATTGGGAAGCTTAATATCTTGACAGTATTTGAAATGAGTTGTTGAGGTAGCGCTTAATTTCCTTGGGAGGCTGCAAACACTCCCTCTTTCATTTGGGCACACCATCCACCTTACCTTCATCCTTCTAGAACGTCAAAAGATAAGTTTCAATCATTTTTTTGAAATTTATAGTCTTTTATGCTTCTAATTTGGAAAATAAAAGCATATATTCTTTGTATGGAGGATTTTCCCATAACAAGGAAATTTTAATATTGACTTATTAAAATCAATAAATAAGTCATTTTTTTGTGCAAACCATTCAAAGTAATTTTTTCAAAATAAAATAAAATTTGAAAAACAAATCAAACTGTGCAAAATCAAAGAAAGCGCAACAATGGGTATTAATGGTGCCTCAAGTTTGCACTTACAAGTAATGTTGTCGTGATCAAATTATTGCATACTGTCGCCTAATATAGGTGTAGAACGACATCCGTGGGATCGTCCCTATAAATTGTCGAGGAGAAATAAGATTTTTTTCATTTTCCTACTCCTTCCATTTCCCATTCGCAACTATTGCTAGCCTTAAACCTTGAAAGCAGGAATACTTTGAGTATATAGGGTTGTGATGCCCATGTACAAGGACTATTTTTTAAAAGGGGTGTCATTGCTGAGCGAGTCCTTATCATGTACTACTTAGTTATTACATACCATTTTGTTGTTATTTGCTTTATCATCTCTTTCGCGTACCAACGAGTATATCAAAAGGATGAGCTCATTCCACGTACTCAATGATTATATAGGAAGGGGAGCATATCAAGGCGTTTGGTATATTGGTCTAGTTGTATATAGGAAAGGGAATCTTTTGGAGTGATAAGGAACCAATCCACCTCCCTTTGTTACAAAATGAACTCAATAAAATCAATTGTTGGCACATGCTAACCGGAAAAGACACCTGGTTAGAATGGTCTTGGCAAGTGGAGAACACTCTCATCTTCAATGATCTATGGTTTGACATTTGCATGCAACAATAAAGTACAACCAACAAAACCAAAAGATGCAAAAGAAATTCAAGCCTGGAAGCACAAGAATTTGAAAGCATTGGCCTTGATAAGGGCCTCAATTTATGGAGAAGTTTTCCATCATATTCAAGGGTGCAATACTCCATGGGAAGCACTTAGCAAATTGAAGGACTTGTATGATTCTCACTCAGAGTTGGAGTTCATACAGTTGCAGCTGAAGTTGTTCAATCTTGAATTGAAAAATGGTGATGTGATGAGTCTAGCCTCAAAAATCTGTGCTATCAAGCATGATGTTGATGTCACCAATGTAGAAATTGATATATACATGATAACATTCATAAAATCCCTTCTTCCAACATGTGCGATCTATTTGGAATCTTTACTGAAAGCAATCCATTGAATACTCACTCTTTTGACCAATTAGTAGAAAAAATGGCCGGAAGGAAAAGGCTCTTGGAAGACAGCGGTGACTCCATGGGAGAAAGCATTTGCTATGCCCATCAAAAGGGTAATTCTTCCAAGGTTTCTTCCTCCTATAAGGTCCGTCTTCCAAAAATGATGGAAATGATAAGGGCAAAGGGAAGAATAAGGGACGAAGAGGCAAAAACAATAAGAATGGTGGGAAATAGAAAGAAAAGTAGAATGATAGACAAAATTTGTTTTGCAAATGTTGTGGAAGAAAAAACAAATCTATGAGGCTCATGAATGCAAGACTTCATGGGAGAAAATTGAAGCCTATCGCAAACAAAAACAAGAAAATAAAGAAAAGAAGAAGACCAAAGAACTAGACTTGGTCCAATTCACAAGTGAATATGTGCTTTCCAGCTCAAATGAAGCAAACAATGTCTTAGTGAGTATAACATGGTTTGATGCTTGGGTCCTAGATATTGGTGCCACTCAACATAACTTTTCGTAAGGACTTCTTTGAGATGTTTCAAGAGGAAAGTTGTGTTCTGGTATACCTAGCAGATAGATCAATTCCACAACCAAAAGGAAAGGGTACAATTTGACTCAAGTGTTCGGGGCTTCTAGATTTCATTCTTTAAAATGTCAAATACCTTCCTCAATTGAAACAAAACTTGTTGTCCTTAGTGCTCATTTGTCAACAAGGGCACCCCATTTCTTGGACAATGGGGAAGTCACTAACAAAAGGAAAAGTGACAATGCAAGTGTAGTGATTGGATTTGAGGAAGGCAAATTGATAAAACTCAGGGGCAAGCCATTAGTTTTAAGGAAATTTGCTCATCTCGTTGAAAACGGAATTTATGCATGTTGTAACATGCAAGATTTGGGCATACGAACTATGACAATATTCATGTATTGCAAAAGAATGGGGTTGTAGGTTTTCCTACCTTGCCCACAAAATTTGAAAAGTGTGAAGCCTGCATTTTGGGTAAACACGCAAGAGGACCTTTTCAAAAGTTAGAATGGAAAGGTGACAAAAATTGCGGTTGTTTCACTCGGACTTGTGTTCTCTCCAATTCACTCTTTGGCGGTCACAAGTTAAGTGGATAAAATTTGGTTGAAATTTGTCAATAGATAAAGTTTGAAAAAGATTTGCCATTATGTTCAATCGAAAAATAAATAAAAAATTTAAAAATTTATATATATTGGAATAAATATAAATAGAATAAAAATTAAAGCAAATAAATTTAAAAATAAAAAAGGATAAAATATTAATACATATTAAATATGTATTTAGAAAAGATATATAAAACAAATCAAATAAAAACTAAATGTTAAAAACTTTAAAAAGATCTAACTATTATCTAAAATAAAATTAGAATAATGAATGAATAAAAACAAAATAAAAAACAAATTACAATAAACCCTTCCGTAGCGATGAAAAGCTCCTCTCTGCGAAGTCACGATGAACTCCTGGTTTGCGTGGTAGGGATGATGCTGGTCGCAGTCCCTGAGCTCCGCCTAATCCTTTGGAGTCTGCCCATGCCATGCTTGAATCTCTTGTCGGCTATGTGAAGACAAGATGTATGGGAAAAATAAACCCTACCCGTGAATGTGAAGTGTGAACAAAGACCTCCATACGCAACTCCTCGAGTCGGGCCACATGATTGCCTCCGTGTCATACAACCTGCGCATCTGAAACCCTCAGTGAACTGCAATGAATTTGGCCGAACTTTTGGCTGTCAAATTTTAATCGCCGAATTTCAAATTTTTAGGTAAAAATTAGGCAAACCTTGTGACTAAGGTCACAATCACTTCATGTTGTTCATAAACCACTCTGATAGAATGACTTGGATATATTTTCTCAAACAAAAATCAAAGGCCTTCAAAATATTTCAAAAGTTTTGAACAATGGTGGAAAATGAAGCAAGTATATGAATCCTATCTCAAACAAAATGGGATCAAACACCATCTCACTATTCCTCAATAAAATGGAGTATTCGAAAGGATGAATAGAACGGTGATGAACATGATTTGTGCAATGTTGTATTTCAAAGGTCAAATCTACATTTTTGGGCCAAAGTTACTCAAACAATAGTGTACCTTTGAAATAGATCTTCATCAACAACCCTTGACTAGAGACTCCATATGAAATATGGTGTGGTCATTTTCCTTTAGTGCGTCATCTCGAGTTTTTGCATCCACTGCTACACATTGATTCCCAAGGAGAAAAGGAATCGGTTGGACAACAAGAGCTATAAATGCATCCTCTTGGGATGCTCCGAGTCCTCCAAGTAAAATAGGTCATGATAATGAGATAAAGATAAGATAGAGATAAATATATTAATGTCCAACGAATGACCACAAAAGTAGGTCAATGGGACTGCAGCCCAAACAATATACAAAGTGTGAGTGGGGACAACTCAAAACGAGTTCCCAAAAACCGAAAAGAAGAGAAAAGACAACAGAAAAGAAACCCGAAGCTAAATGCCCCACATGCGGGGGCAAAGGAGCAAGCGGGGAGAAAAAGCGCAGAGAGGCGAAGAAGAGAATGAAAGGGGGGGCAAGTGAGGACCAGAGGTCTAATCAGGAATGGTAGCCACACCCCTCCTAACATTAGAGGCCGACGAAAAGAAGCTCTGATGGGTAGCGGACCCGAAGAGGGGGTTGAAAACCCTCCCCCCAGTGAGATCTGGCGATGCGGCGACGAGGGGACGAATGGAGTTGGACTGCCCTCTAGTACGTGTGTGCATCGATCTTTCTTGGCGGTGATCGAGGAGGTGTGAAGGTCAGTCGAGGACGAAGGCCGACCTATGCATTGAATCTGGGCCAGGAAGGCTCTGTCATTTAGTTCCTCCACTAGTGGGTAGAACCGGAAAGAAGGCTGTAATTCGTCTCGTGGGGATGACTCGTGGAGGGGGATGAAGAATCTGGTCTCGTAACAAAGCAAAGACTCACGGATGTAGAGGGCAAGACACCGTTGGTCGATATATAAGAAGAACCGGGAGAGTTTGGATCTCTATGAAGAGACAGTGAAAGCGTCCTCTGATCTCATAGTAAATGGGGCAGCGGAAGATGAAATGAGTCTCAGTCTCCACCTCATGAAGGCTACAGAGCCTACAAAGTCTATCCACCCGATCAATGTGGTGATCAGTCTTGCACCGGAGTCTGTGGGAGCCGACTCGAAACTGACCCAAAGGTATACGGAGGGCATGCACCCAGTGATGAGAGGTGTACTTGCAGGGCGGATGATGAGCCCATCTTTGATTTCAAGAAAGTGCTCTGCATAAAAAGACATCTTAGTTTCGAACCCCGGGGTGGTTCACCCAGTAGTACGAATGAAGCTCCTGTAGATATCCTCCGGATGGACCTATTCAACACTTGCTGGTGGTGGGCAAGAGATGACCTGGGAGCATTGAAGAATCTTTGGAAGGGGGAGGCGATCAATCTGGATATCAACCGAGTCAACAGAGGCGAAGTCTCAAGAAACCAACAATGGCCCCAGCACTGGGCAATACTCACGAGAAGAACAATAGGTGAGATATGGATACATCCTGCTCATCGGAAAGATCACCAAACCTCGATACGGTGAAGAAAGGATGATATGTCAAATATAGTCTCAGACGGAAAGGTCGAGCTCCGAACTCTGCCAAAATAATATCTTTGGGGGTGTTTGTTTGCATATGATGAAAGCAGCGAAGGAGGAGAGTCTGAATCCTCTCGGTTGAGGCCCAATCATGTGTCAAAAGGGAGGGCCCCAGGGCAGCAGAGACTGTAGAGAAACAGTGGGGCGGATGAGGGAGTTCATAAGAAACATCTTGGAGAGCGTCACGGAAGTGGTGCGAAAGCACCTTGTCTCTCGAGAATGGCAAGAGACCCATACCCTTTGTTCACCCTCGGCTAAAGAGCATGCCTCATATTGAATCTAGGCCACGAGCTGGACTCCCAGGGTAGGTGTATGTATTAGTAATTTCAACCTCCCCCTTGAAGAAGAGAAATGGAGGTGTGATGTCATGACCCGTTGAAGACCATGACCTTGGTCTTACCCAATTGGACCGTCGAATGCCGAAGATCACGAGAATAAAGCAAGTGCATCAAGTTGTCTCGAAGCCCCTAAGGAGAAGAGGCGAGTAAAACAATATTGTCGCGAATAGAAGAATGGAAATCAAGGCGTGGTGAAGAAGACAACCGTCCCCTTCGAATGTGATCTCGAAGAAAAGATTCCGACTCATCGATGTAAATGCCAAAGAGGGTAGGAGACAAGGGGCATCCTGTTTAACCTTGATGGGGCTCTTGATGAGATCGAGATAATCCGTGTGCGATACGGAGACCGAGGATGGACTCATAGAGGCGCGTGATGGATAACAAGAGTCTCAGAAATACCGATGTCTCGGAGTCGCTGGAAGAGGGCCATGCGAGGTACGGAGTCAAAAGCTTTTCGAAAGTCTACAAAGCAACAATAGACTTTCGAAGAGCGGTGGCGAGCCTCCTCAATAATAGCCCGAAGGGTGAATATGTGGTGATGGTGTGGTAGTAGCGAGGCGGAACCCGGCTGACCTTTGGCTCGAGCTGCTTACGCTGCTCCAAAATCTCGGACAACAACCTGTGGAGGACTGTAGCATATAGTTTGGAGAAAGAATGGCCTACCATGATAGTCCTGTAGTTGTTCGGATCAGAAATGGACCCAGCTTTGTGGATCGGGTGAATGATATGATGAGACCAGGTAGGAGGGAAGCCCACTCTGACCACCTGATTGAAAAGATCTACCAAATAGGTACCAAAAACCTCAAAACCCTGCTTGAAGAACTCGGCCTGGAAACCGTCCACATCAGCTGCCTTGCTACAGTTCAAAATCCTTATTGCCTCTTTGATATTACGGTGAGTGAAGGGATTACCAGGTGGCGGGATGCTAATCTGGGTAGACTGCTGCCCGGAACATCGTAAAGGGTAGTGGTGTGTGAAAAAATGGAGATAGGATCGATCGTTGTGGAGGGGGAGTGGCGGGGAAAGACAGTATGCCAGAAGGACCGAGGGTTAGTCCTAAGGGAGGTGGAAAGCATATATCTGCGGTGGGAAATGAAGGAGCGTTTCTTACGGCGGAGAAGGCACCTGTAGGCAACCTTAAGAGTGTGGAAGGAGGGGAGGGCCTAGGTAAAAGCCTGGCGAAGACGACGGTGAAGGGATTTGCACTCTACATCGTACCATTTGTTCATGGGGCAAGATTTAGTAGTACTAGTGGCCGAGGGAAGGGTGGTGGAGTTGGGAAAGGATCTCAGGGCAGCCTCCCACATGGCAGAGGAAAGGCAAGAGTACTTGGCCTCCGCACTAGGCATGTTAGAGAATAGGGGCTCAGAGGGGAGAAGGTCGCGGATGTGGGTAGGACAACATGATCGAGGTGGGTAGTGGGGAAGGGAATGGGGAAACAAAGGAGCGTAAGAGGGGTGAGATGTTCGAGAAGAGAGGGTGGTGGCAAGGAGGATATAGTCTACCACACTAGTGCCTCCGCCATGGGGGCGACATGTGAAGAAACGTGAATTCGGAAAGCGCTCAATCCCGTTGAGGATCACCATCCCCTGAGACTCCCCGAGCTGAAGGAGGAACCGTCCATAAGCTGTGAGAGGGCCATCTGTGTCCGCAAAAATCCTATGTAGACCAACTGACATAGGGTCAATCCTCTGTGTGCAAAACGTATCCTTGACCTGTCATGGAGAGGGACCTGTAGGTGTTTGGTACGGGCATTAAAATCACCTAAAATGATAACCTCTCCAACAACAGTCTACTTGCTAATACTGTTGTATAAGTCAAAGAAAGGATCACCGTCTGGGCCATTGTGGATGGCATAAGGGGAAGCAACCAGGAGGAAAGTAACACACTGCTATATAGAGGTCCCTAGAAAACCGAGCGGATCTCCTGATACGAATCCACATGAACCTAGCAGACTCATCAAAACCAACCATCGAGATCCTATTCGGAGGGAGTCCCTATAAAGACAGGCAACCCCACCAGAGCCTCTGACACCACCTGAACCCCGAGTCTCCTGTCTGCAAGCTGATAACCAAAGAAAGCCAGTAATACTTGGGAGAGGACGAACCGGGCTCTTGTGTGTCTCTGTGATGAAGAGAATGTCGGCAGCCCCGAGAGCGTCTAACATAAGACCAGGGGAAGACCAAAGGGAACCGTTCCCATTCCAGCAACTGATGGATAAGTCTCTGGCCTGGCACCTCTCCCACTTGGCCCATCATTGGGGAGCCCCTTGGTGGGGTTCCCAACCAAGAGGAGGGGAGTCTCTGATAACAGCCCGGAGATTCCTGATAACCGCCCATTTACCTGCTTTCCTCGCTGTCATGACTTGTTCCCTAGAGTGTTTGAGCTCCCCAACTTGTGTCCTGGTAAGATCTTCATCAAGGAAGACCTTATTGGGTAGGGAAAATAGCTTTCGTTTGGCCCTGAGAGCCCTAAGCCGGTCCTCAGCGGAATTGAAGCGGAGAAAAAGAGTAGAATCCAGTCCGAACCAAGCTCTAGCAAGTTGTACCTCAGACAGCCCCAAGTTTTCTGTGAGGAACTTCGAAGCAGTGGCCAAGGGATCAGAAGAGGAAGGGGGCAATCCCCTAACTTTAAGGTTCAGCTCCCTTGAACGCCTGGTTCTTTCTTCCAGCAATTTGGCCTGAACCACCTCTTCAACTGCTGTTAAAGGGGGTTTTTATCCTTACTCTTCACCACTTGGGCCCAGGTATCAGTTTGTTTTTGCAGACTTTCTTGCTGAGTTCTGATTTCCTCTTGCTTATGTTTTAAATCTGAAAGCTCAGCTTGTAATTGATCATTAACAACAGAGGGTTTTGTGCATGCATTGGGTTCCGCTAGCTGTTTTGCAGAGAGATATTGTCCGCTTCAATCTTTTCGACCCGAGAGGTTAATCCGAAGACCTCAGTTTGGAGGGTTCTGTTCGAGAATTCCAGAGTCTCTAGCCTGCGAAGCAGTTCGGCAATAATGTTGAGGAGACTACCTTCATGTTGACCCTGGTCATTAGACCCAAGGCTGGGCACCTGCACTGCACGGGGAAGTAGGAGACATCAGTGATGGGTAGACTGTCTGGAGAGGTGATACGATTAGAGGAGTAGAGTCTCCAGATCCTCCAAATTGAGTGACCTTGTGCATAGAGAGACCAATGTTGTCTTGGGAAAACCGTAGGGAGCCTAATACCAGTCAAGGCAGAAGACACACAGCAGCGAGCAGGAGCAAAACACCCACGAAAATCCTCGACTGTGTATACTAGAAGTAGAACCACGATTCGGAAAAAATCAGTCACGAAAACATAGTTGTGAGTAGCAACGAATGACAGCAGAGAAAGTTCGAGCCACGGTTCAGAGTATCGAGCTACGATTGAGAAAAACAAGAAGTTTAATGTCACAAAAGACATTGTCTTTTGTGAAATTATAAAGGACAAAGCTAGCATTGATTGACAATTAAGTCGAACGGGAAAAATGCGAAGTTTTATGTATTCAAGGAGAGTAATTTGGAAATTTCAAACCGTGGGGGACATGTAGCCGAAAATCATTTGATTTCGTCTCGTCTACTATAATAGATAATGAAACTCCTCTTGAAGGAGAAAATAAAACTTCATCAGAAAATGAACAAGGATCAAAAAGTGAAGGAGCCTCATATCAAGAAAACAAGGTGCCGAAACCACAAAAGAAGATGCCTAAATAGGCAACTCAAACATTAAAAGTTGTTTGTCTTGACGAAGTAGGGAAAGAAAGCACTCAGAGTGCACATGCATCTGCACAACAATCCAACAAGTTCCTAGAGAAAATTCAAAATAAGATTGAAAAGTTCACATGACTCTCCAAAAGAACTCAATTTTGCATTTGATTCAAAACCAAGTGTTTTCAAACAAGCCGAAAAATATGAATCCCTGGTGAAAAGCAATGAAAGATGAGTATGATGCATTGATAAAAATTAAATTGTAAAATTGGTTGATGATTTGATCATCCAATTGGTTGTTGTAATGTCCCTTTTTAGGGCTGAACCACACCAACAAGGATTTACACAAACCCCAACTTGAAAATAATCTAATTTTTATAACATATCCAACAATATTAGAAACTCTAGCATTAAACAAGAAATTACACTTTTAGGGCATCACACACCATTAAAAGCAACTGAAAGTAAATAAACAAGTCTTCCTAATGTAGCGAATCAGAAGCAACACTTAACGGCATCCATTCTCATGCAATATGGGTAGGAAATTAACATAAGATAAGATAAATATATTAAATGTCCAACGAATGACCACAAAAGTAGGTCAATGGGACTGCAATCATACAATGAAGGCGAGTAAGACTCCAGCCAGAGGACCAAAAGGTCCCCAAAAACAAATAGAAAAGTAAAGAAAGAAGAGAAGAACGGGTAAAGAGAGAAGCTGTAGAGACTCGAAGAACCCGAACTAGTAGAGGAAGAAAAGGGAGGGAGAAGAGGCAAGACAAGCCCTCAACGTATAACTAATGCTAAGCGAAAGAAGCTAGTAATGTCAAGTCCGGTATCTACGGGAACTGTGGAGGGTCTGGAGTACCGATGGTCAAGGGAGGATGAACTCTCTCGTGCTCGTCTAGTGGATCTTAAGGGCCATCGGCTGTGGTGGCCTCGACCTCATATGTGACTGGGTGACCCTGGTCTGTGAGATAGTACCCGGGCCCGAACATAGAAATATCCCAAATACTCAATAAATCCAGCAAGATGAAATCTGGAGCAAATTTGTATTTTATAAATTTATTTCAAGTGCAAATACAACTGAAACTTCTAAAATTCATAACTCCAATACTTGGAGTTTCAACACAAACCAATGCTCAAAATGATCTTGAAGAGACCAGCTATCCAATGAAAGTGAAATCACAATTTTCCAACCATGAAAACCCACTGAAAAGTGATCCCGAAATCTCCAAATGGGTAGATCAAGCTGGAAATGAATGTGGCAGCCCCCAAAAGCATGCCCTAGCTGGAATGTGTGCCCTAGCACTGATAGAAACCCTTGCTGCGTTATGAAATTTGAAGCTTCAATGTGACTCCCAGATGAAGTCACCAATGCAACAAATGAGGGTTTCCGTCCCCAAGTGTTGTGACTATTGAGGGTTTTCGTCCCCAATAGGATCCAATGAGGGTTTTCGTCCTCAAAGGGGTGAAAATGAGAGCTCAATGCTCCAATTTCCAAAAGAGAAGTATATAATTCATAAGATGATGTCCACAAATGAGCCCCCATCATTTGCTTTTATAGCCTTTACTTTTCTTTCTTTGTGGAGCGCTCCATGTAGGCCTCTTTATTTCTTTTTTAATATTTGTTTTTCCCTCCTAAAGAGGGACGACCTCTCCTTTTTCTTTTATTTTAGTATTTAAAAATACTTTTTATTTTAATAATAATAATATGAAGTTGTCCCAAAATAAGAATTGGTTGGGCCCAACTTAAAATATTATTAATTATTTTTAATTTAGAAAAGGGGACATTACAAATGGAAACCAGTTTGTCGCAAGTGGGTCTTCTACAACAAATACAAGGTTGATGGCTCGCTTGAAAAACATAAAACAAGGCATAGTTACCAAACCGCCGGATCCGCACAAAATCTGGCCGGATCTGGATTTTTCAACCAACCTCGATAAATTCAAATTGGTCGGCCCTAATTTAGGGGAAAAAATATTTTTATTTTTAAAGTTTTATGTAGTTTTTGGAAAACACAATAACTATCAACCTTATATATTAAAAATATAACATTTTACATTACATTATTAAAGTTTTTCATTGTATTTGTCAAATTTTCATATTTGTAAAATTCAACTCATATATATTTCGGACCGGATTTTTTGAACCTTTTCAAGAATTCCTAATTTTCGGATTTTTTTGCCCTCCCGAATGGATCCGGATTTCCTTTTTGGTAATTATGAAACAAGACTTGTCACAAAGGTATGTGCCCAAAAGGAAGGGATAGACTACAATGAAACCTTTGCACTACAATGAAATGGACTACCATTTGAACATTGTTGGCTTTAGCACCTCAAAACAAATGGAAAGTCCATCAAATGGACGTAAAATTCCATTTCTAAATGGTGATCTCAAAGAACAATTTACACGACTCAGCCAAAAGATTTTGCATTGGACGGCCAAGAGCACGAGTTGTGCAATCTGGCAAAATCCCTGTATGGATTGAAACAAGCCCTCTCACTAAGCACCTTTTAGACACGAACTTTAAGCATTTCTAGTTTGAAGATGCAACTTTTTTGTCAAAACAGTTGTATTTTTGGCAGTGTGTGGATGATTTACTCATCATAAGAAATAATGAGAAATACACTACAAAAACAAAGCAGAGTTGATGAAAGGTTTTGAAATGACAGATTTGGGTTATCTTCATTACTATTTGGGTATTGAAGTATTTCAAAATCAAAGTATATCTTCATCACTCAACAAAAATATATTGGCGAAATTCTAAGCAAGTTCGAATGACAGATTGTAAGCCTCTTAGTACACCCATGGAACAAAATCTAAAATTGACATTAGAAGATACCATAAATTTGGTCGATGCCACTAAATACAGACAACTCATTGGAAGTCTGATCTATGTGACCACAACTAGACCAAATATTTCTTTTGTTGTTGGTGTTCTTTCTAGATTCATGCAACAACCTAGAGAAAGTCACTGGGTAGCAGCAAAAAGAGTTCTTTGAAATGTAAAAGGAACATAAATTTGGGCTCAAATACTCCAATGGAAGCACAATACATCGCAGCTTTGAAGGCAACCAGAGAAATTTTGTGGCTTAAAAGGATTCTCTTTCAGATTGCAGGAACTACTGCTTTTGTCAACATATTTGTGATTCACAACGTGAAGAATCCAATCTTTCATGACCGAAACAAGCATATCAACACAAAATTCCACTTGATTCGACATAATGTGAAAGATGGCAGTGTATAATCGCTGCATTGCCCTATTGTGGGGCAACCAACAGGGATATTGACAAAAGCGCTTGGAAAAAGAAAAATTGAAAAGTTCAGAGGCATGCTTGGTCTCACAACAACCCCTGTGGATTAAGGGGGATGTAATATTATTGTACATAATATTGATTAATCCTAGGTGTAATATGTAGGAGAGCTTTTGTCTTGTAGTGGTAGATGAATAGTTTTCATAGGAATGTGAAGAGTCTTCTTGGAAGGTGAAATGAATAGCCATCCATCGCTGTATATGTTTGTAATCTTTCTTCATTTTTATTAATGCAAATACAATTTTGGTTTGTACTAGATTATTATTCATTGTTATTCCATTATTCTTGGCCTGACACAATGTAGATTGACTCAAAACTAAGTAGTTGAATCCCAAAAAATCATATCACATGATTTGATCAACTGCAGAAACACCACTCATATAAATGAATGAGCTAGGGAACTCCATAGTGAATGGTTTATAAGGCACAACATTGGCTGAAGATTTTTGCAAATGGGGCAGCAAGCTAAGCAAGCTTGATTGTGGGGAAATCCATGGTTAAGTATGCATTGGCTAGAGTAATAGTAGGATAGGTGACCTCTGGGAAGTCCCATCACTTCACCCTCATGCGAGTCTCGCCTAGATGCAATGAGTTCCAAGTGGATCATTAATGCTTGTGAGGGATGGGTTATTGTAAACCACTACTCATGAAATACGGGTCTATGTAGATTGGCTTGAAACTATGTAACTGAATCCCAAAAAATCATCACATAATTTGATCCACCATGGAAGCACCACTCATATAAAAGAAAGAGTTAAGGAGCGCTCCATAATGAATGGTTCATAAGGCACACAACTTGTTGAAGGTTTTGCCAATGGGATAGCAAGTTAAGTGGGCTTCATTGTTTCCCTCTATGGTCAAGTGCGCTGGAGATGGAGTAGTATTGGGATGGGTGATCTCCGAGATGTCTTGGTGCTTCACCTATGTGAGTGTAACCGAGATGAAATTAGTGTCAAGTGGACCATTCAAGCTTGTGAGAAATGGGTTCTTGTGAACCAATGCTCATGAACTATGAGTCAATGTAGATTGGGTTGAAACCATACAACTGAATCCTGAAAAATTACTGAAACACCACTTGTATAAATGAATGAGCTAGAGAGCGCCATAATATATGGTTCATAAGACACAACTTTTGTTCAAGGCATTGCAAATGGGATGGTAAGCTAAGGAGGCTTAATTGTGCGGAAACTTCATGTTTAAGCACACTTGAGTTGGAGGAGTATTGGGATAAGTGACCTCCGGGAAGTCTTGGTGCTTCATGAGCATCAATTAATGCAATGAGTTCCTAGTGGACCATTTATGCTTGTGGGAGATGGGTTCTTGTGAACCATTGCTCATAAAATATGAGTCAATATAGATTGGCTTCAAACTATGCAGCTGAATCCTGGAATTTTATATCACACGACTCTTGCTTATTGTTTTAAGTTGTTCTTTTCAATCCCATTGACCTACTTTTGTTATTTGTGGACATTAATATAGTCTCTCTTTTGTTATCTGAAAACTAACACTTAGTCCATTTTAACATGTCAAGCTCAAGTTGTTATGGATGTATCTATGTTTATCATCAGTTAATTTGTTTAGTCACGAGTTATTTATTGATCATCTTGAATGAAAACTGTTGGTGTAGTTAATATTTTAAATTATCTCCAGAAGTTCTTTTCGTACATGTATATCACTGAGGCCACAGATATACCGATATCTTGCCCAAGCCCACTCCTCAACCTTCAACTTGAATTTCAATACCAACATGTCAAATGTCAACTTTCATCTTTCTTTGAAAATGCTAATTAACCCTTCTTTTTGATGTTTTTATGCATTGTAGTGCTACAGGTATTTTATAAAATAACATTTATAATTTTATAGTGTCATGTCTTATTTGAATATGATCTCTTCCTCAACTGTTTCATGCTGGTTATTCAGTCAGGTTGATCCCATAGTAGCATCCTTTTCAGGAGGAGCAGTAGGTGTAATATCGGCTCTTATGGTGGTTGAGATCAACAATGTCAAGCTACAAGAGCATAAAAGATGCAGATACTGCCTTGGAACTGGTAGGCATAAAGCAACTATTATTTTCTTGACAAGTGCATTGATAGCAAAAGAGAGAGGGGGATGAATTTGTTGCAAAATGACGTTTCTACACTAACCAAGGAGGTTCAACATGGAAATATATATTTCCTTTTAACGGTGGTATATTGTGAATGGAACCATGGTTAAATTTAATTATTGAATTAATGCATTGAAATATTTACATATAACTGGGTTGTAACTTGTATAGGAATCAACGTTGGGACTTGGGACTATCGCATATGAGCCTTGGAATGACTTTTGGCTTCATTAGTTGTGTAGGATATCTAAGCATATTTGTCTTGCATCATTTAAAAGGGAAACACATCAATCCAATCAGGCACCTGACATATTCTGTCTTTATTTACTATTATATTTGTTGACAAATTCTGGTTATTATTTATTTTACCACCAGATGTGTTACACTTATTTTGCTTGTAATTGCTCCAATGGCTTCTCATATTCTTATGTTTAGCAGATGAATTTCCAAAATACACAGCGAAAATTCCTGCATAATGCAACCTGTAGAAATAAAAGTACTTACAACACTCAACAGTTGTCGCTTTGGGAAATATTATCAAATGAAAATTTGGTATCAAAGATCATGATGCTTCCATACATCTGCAACAAGAAGCATTATCATCATGAAAATCTGCATCATCTTTATTGTCCATTTGTTCAAGATATAGAAGAGAAGATGCAAGCTTTTGGAAGAGATTACATACACCAACTATCAAATATGCATTTTTGCAATTTTTCATCTGAACCTATCCAATTATGAAACAAGAACCATATTTTTCTACGATATATGTTGTGCGCCGCTTAATCAAAGTAATGTCCAATTTATTTTGACCAACAAAAGCAACAAAATATTTTATAGAGTATTATGTTCTTTATATAAGTTAGTTTCAGATTTCGTTGTTTTTACTTGTCCAAATGGCTCACTTCTGGTTATTTCGATAGGTATATGTCATTAGGATTCCAATTTTTTCTGTTTCCATTAGATTTTTGAAAATGGTTTCTGATTATCATTTGCCATCCGCCATTTATGAAGGCACTTGAGTTGAGCAGGTGCATTGATGCTTTAGTAAAAATCGTTGTACAGGTTGTGTTTTTAAATTGATTGTGGGGGAGAGGGGAGAGGGATGGAGAAGGATCAATAGCATCTAGGTTGCACCTTAGGATTGTTGGAGCACCTGCATTTTATCTCTTGTGCTTCAAGGAGCATGTTAACTCAAGGATTATAACATTGACACTGTTATCAGCTTTGAATTACTTGATAATACCAAATATCAAATATGCATTTTTGCAATTTTTCATCTGAACCTGTCCAATTATGAAATAACTAATAAGTACCATATTTTTCTATGATGTACGACATGCACCACTTAATCAAAGTAATGTTCAACTTATTTTGACCAGCAAAAGAAACAGAATATTTTATACAATATCATGTTCTTTATATAAGTTAGTTTCAGATTCCGTTGTTTGTACTTGTCCAAATGGCTCACCTCTGGTTATTTTTGATAGGTATATGTCATTAGGATTCCTTTTTTTCGTTTTCAATAGCTTTTTGAAAATAGTTGCTGATTATCATTTGCTATCTGCCATTTATGAAGGCACTTGAGTAGAGTAGGTGCAATGATGCTTTAGTAAAACTCCTTGCACAGGGTTGTGTTTTTAAATTGACTGTAAGGGTGGGATCATTAGCATCCAGGTTGCACCTGAGGATGTTTGGAGCACCTGCAGTTTTTCCCATGTGCTTCAAGGAGCATGTTAACTCAATGGTTATAACCTAAGATAATGGTACTGAACATGCAGGGGCCTAGGTACAGATATAGGTACGTCATGGAAATGTACTAAGGAGAAACCAGGCTTGGGTATGCCTACAGATGTACCCGGGACGCCCTGCCATACCTTGGCTGCTCCTGGGTACGTTCTGGGATAAAAATATTTCTTAATTTTTTTCACCTTTTACACAATTAAAAAAACAATAAAAACACAATATGAAACCCTAAAAGTGAAATAGAATGTATAAAACAAAAGCAAAACACAAAAAAACATAAAAGCAAAGCAACTTACCTTTCATTCCCTCATTGCATACTTCTAAGCTCTCATTTTGCTCATTTAGGTTTGATACTTCATCAACAAGCATTGCAATCATTTTCCTAAGCTAGTATGAGTGCCCATTCGCTGCCAAGGTGATTGAGGAGCTTGAAAGGAGGAGTTTTGGATTATTCATTAAAGGTAAGGTTTTAACTTTCAATTTTGATTTTATTTTTTTGTTTTCATTTTGTTTTCAATCTTTCACGCACTTCATGTTTTTTTGATGTTTTATTGTTTTCATTTTAAAATTTTAAACTGTTTTTTCATATGTAAAAATAATTTTTCAATACAAAACATGCTATATGCCCTAGGGTTTAACCGTTGTTTTAGTTCTTTAAGAGAATTAATTGTCTCTTTCTCGATGAGAAAGTTTGCATTTGCATTCCATAACTTTTGGAGTCAACTTGTGCGGCTCTAGGTCATATTACTAATATAGCCGAATAAAATTCAATTTTAGAGAGTAATTCGTTACAAGATGGTGTTGCCTTTTAAACTTTTAGCCGCAACTAAAGACTCAATGAGAATACTACTACAATGGCAACAAGCTCCACCTCTTCTAGACAATCCATGTTCGAAGAATTTGATCCGAATTCATTGTTATGGAGGCATGTCACAATTCTAGAGCAGCTTCTAGGTGGTGGCATTTTGTTTGGAGATGCTATGGTTGCGAAGGTGTATTCAAAGTATCATATAGTTGGGCAATATTAGGTCATGGCATTAGAATTTACAACGGAAAGAACAATGTAGGGGTGCCAACAAAAAAAGTTTTGGAGTATATCAAGGAACAAGAAGATGCAAAAGCACTCTTTGCCTTGAAAATGGGTCATCGGTTGTCAAGAAAAGGAACTTCATCTCGATCACTGAGGCCATTTGTTGCCCCATCTAATATAGGCTCCCCGGTTGTGACCTGCCACACCCGTTTGTGATGCCTACCTGTAATCTAAGTGACCGCATTCGCCGAACTTGAAGGTAAAAATTCGAAATTCACCGGATTTAATACAACAGAAAAGAATTCGTTGAAAATCGCGAATTTATTCGTATGGAAATCGGATGTGAAATTTTTATTAAATTCACTACAAAATCGTGTTTAAAATTCGCCAAATTTCGTTTTAAAAATCGGGAAATTCGTTTTAGGGTTTACTTTTTTGATTTTAGGGTTTCCGACCTGTTTCGACGCCATTGCTGGATGGGCTGTTTGGACACCATTGCTTGGGGGGATGTTTAGACGTCATAGCTGGAGGTTACGCAGAGTTCGTTGAGTCTTCATCCATGCTCGAGTGCCACTTTCGAGCTCACAGCCTCACACAGAATTTCGACGCTGTTTGTTTTTTGTTTTTTAAATGTTTTAAGGTTTTAAGTTTATAAATGCGTGGTAGTTAATATTTAATAAGTTTTAGGTTTTCGTTTTAGGCATATTTATTTTATAAAATATATGTATAATGTTATATATAAAGTTTTACTTTATAAAATATGTGTTATAAATAAAGTTTTATTTTATAAAATATATGTATACTTTTATATATAAAATTATACATGAAGAGTAAGACAAACCTTAATCTAAGTAATATGTAATAAATAATAATTAAGATATAATTTATATGTATATTTAAGATATAATTTTATATATATATATATATATATTTAAGATATAATTTTATATGGTTATACGATTATATATAATTTATATGTAATATTTAAGATATAATTTTATATGAGTATATGAACATATCTAATTTATATGTAATATTTAAGATATAATGTTATATGTATATGTATAATATAATATATAATTTTATATATTATATAATTTCTCATAGTCGAATTTAATCATTGATTTTTTTGCCAACGATTTTTGCATGAATTTAATCATCGGCGAATTTGAACACGAATTCGAATGCGGCAACTTAGCCTATAATGTATCTTTTTGAGAGATTTAAATAAATTCCAGAATTTCTGATTTTAATTTGCAGCAGACTGGAAATTTATTACAGTGGAATAGAATTATGGAAATAAGTGCCAAAATCTTCAACAAGTATCCGAGAAAACTCTTAGCAACAGTTATTAAACAATTTTGAATTGAATTCAAGCCAAATCGAATTGATTTAGGTAGAAATCGAACTGCTGTAAATAACTGTGCAATCTGGGACATCGCAGCAGTTGTATAATGATTCGATTTACATGAAATAGTGCCTCGATTTGCGTGAAAAGACAAATTCAGCCTTAAAAATGTATGGCGACTTGATATAGTGAATTGATTTGATATTTATTGTACTTAACAAATTATATTTCAATCACATGCAAGTCGAATAGGTAGAAATAATTGCAATAAATTTGAATATGCTCAAAAAGATCTTTAATTCAATGATAATCTGCAAATATAAATGTTTAAAGTCAATTGGAGAGGGTTTTTGTCCTTTGAATGGACTTCATATGGGGTTTTCGTCCCAAATGGAGAAATAATGAGAGTTCTCTCAAAATTTGGATTTGCAAAATGAATGTTCCTATCCCAAGTGTTGCCCCTAAACCCCTATTTATACATTTTCTAAGGGTGGCACCAAAATTGAAAAGACATAACCCTTCAAATGCCTCATGACCTTTCATGTCACTTTTTCTCCACCATGGCCAACCCATACACTCTATAATTATTTATTAAAAGACACACACACACACACACACACATACTAAGAATCCTATTGTAGACTTCCTCCTTGAATGTTCTTTTTTTATTCTGTCTTGGCCGATCCATATACTTGAGTTCAACTTCACTAAAAACATCATAAAATAATATAAGACTGATTATAAGTCTTCTCCTTGCTTTTCTCTTTTCATTCCATGGAGAAGAATTTCCTGCAACTCCAATTATGCTATTAATTTGGAGAAAAGGGACATGACAGTCCTCCCTTCCCAAGATTGCTTGTCCCCAAGCAATCACAATCTCCTGGATCCCATGTGATCCTTGTAGTCTTCATCTTTGTACCTACACAAGAAACAAACTCCTTAGAAGAAACTTGAGTATTTAACAACACTCCCTTCGGCCTTGCAATTGTCTTTTTGCTGGTGGGAGTTCCACAATCTTCATGCATCTGGTAGTTGTCCTGAACATGGCTGCAATCAAGCATTTCTCCCCAAAATCAGGATGTACAAGTCTGAAAATGATACACCATAACCTGATTTAATTTCTTTATTCAACTGAAATCTTCCTCTCTCGATATCCCATGAAGGAATGCACTCGAAAAAAACCAATTTACTGTTGCTGCTCATTTCTGATTTTTGCACATTCGATCCTCTAACATGGTATAACAATCATCAATCTGAAAACTCACTAAGGAAAGCAATCCCATGACATAAGAAGGGACTGAAATTTGATTTGCATAACTTGAAAAATTAGGAGCAACATGCCCATGATTAAATTCAACAGTTGTCTTGTCCTTAGATTTGAGAAAATCATACTCATAAATTTTGATTTCATCATTCTCCAAGTGGAACTCATACTCCATGTGACCTTTGAAAGCAAGTTTCTCTGACTTTTGGATCTCTAAATGCCCCCAAACTTTGTTTGACTCTGCTGAAGTGTAAACTAAATGGACTAAGCAAAATCGTACCTTATTATGGGGTCAAAGAACTGAAAATTAGAACCATCCTCCTCCACTTTGGTGACTATGTGAACAGCTGCAAGTTTCCCATAATATCTTTCTGCCCACCCATACAGAGAATATACAAAATTTCCCTTAAACTTATGCCTCTTGGAACATATCATGCAAGCATCTTCTAAATTCCACAAGTAAGGAGAAGGACTAAAATTCTTTTCTTCACACTTGTTTTGTCTCATAAAGTGGCCCCGATGATTAGCCCATGGAGTATCATGATCAGTCCTCCAGATCTGACTCTTCACCCATGATTCGAGTATCAACTAGACTTGGTTTTGGTAAGGAATAAGCCCAACCATCACCTGGTACCTTGCCTTACAGATTTCTCTACCAATCACATCTTTAGCAATCTTGTTCTCAACATACTTCACTGATATTGATGACTTCCAATCTTGCAATGAGATTTTCTGTAATGACCTTTGGTCCACGTGGCTTATCTTCGTGCTTTGATAATTGAGAGCGAACTCTCTCATGAATGCTATCCTTGATCTTTAAACTCAGCCACATTAATCATCAAAAAATCAACACATACCTTATTTGATCTGATGGAGATGTGGAGTTGAGAGCACCTTTTTGTATATTGCATAGAGAACCCATCCGCTATCCTCTCTGTAACTGTAAACTGTTTTGGTATACTGAGAAGAAATGGATTGGAAATTTTCCAGGAGCTGCTCTTATCCTTTGAACATATAGGCCTAAATAAAGGAATTTTTCCCTGATATGTCTTCCAAAGTAACTGCTGAACCATAAAGACCTCCCTAAAAAGATAAATAACATCAGTGTTAGTGATGAAAGAAAGATTGGAGAACAAGAAGCAGTAATGGAAGAAATACATATAAGGCAATCCGCCGGTCCGCTTGTAGCAGCAGGCAAAAAGAGCTCGAAGATGAAGAATTAAGCTCAAGGAGGGACCACCAAGACATCCCAATCACTTGTGAACAAGGTGCGAAGGAAGACATGGATGAAAGCTTTGTTGAAGGCCCGAGGATCAAATACAATTCAGATGTGTTGCTCCCCAGCTTGTCTTCACAAAGAACTGATCACCATCATTAGTTCGATTCAAATATGGGCAGATTACGGAGCACATTGAATGGTAAGGAGTACCCACATCCTATCCATGCATACAACAATACAAGTACAGGAGCTATGATAGAAGTGACAAAGGATAACCTTCCCTCCAAAATCCATGGTTTGAATGCTAAGGTAACCACTCCCTCTTTCAGTTTGGTCGGCCATTCTCTTAATACTCTTATGTTGGAAAGAACGACTTGGAGTAGTATTGAAAATAAAACTTATGAGCCATGGAAATGGGAGAAAACTCCCCATAAAGAGCAACATGAAGAGGCTGGACTGATCCTAGCAGCAGCAAAAAGAAGGCCAATTGAGGGAGATATCAGCATTGTGAAAGCACCAAGACATGGGGGAATTGACAAGCAAGCATCAAGCAAAGATACAATAAAGGTAAGCACCCTGAAAGAGGAAAATCATGGAGGTATGATGTTTTTGAAATATTGCTTGCATGCTGATTTGAACTCAGAAGTTTTGAGCAGCCCTGGGCATGGAAATATTTCAGTTTGGGCCTATATATTAATTCAGATTTTTCACCATGTGTGGATAATTAGAAACACTCAGGTTTCATATATGGTGAGTCCACTTTGGTCACTAACAATGAGATACCTTTGTGCACATCACACTTCATGGGATGAAGAGGAAAGGGGAATTGACAAGCAAGCATCAAGCAAAGATACAATAAAGGTAAGCACCGGAAATAGGAAAATCATGGAGGTATGATGTTTTTAAATATTGCTTGCATACTGATTTGAACTCAGAAGTTTTGAGCGGCCCTGGGCATGGAAATATTTCAGTTTGGGCCTATATATTAATTCAAATTTTTCACCATGAGTGGATAATTAGAAACTCTCAGGTTTCATATATGGTGAGTCCACTTTGGTCACTAATGATGAGATACCTTTGTGCACATCACACTTCATGGGATGAAGAGGAAAGGGGTATTATTTTTGCATTAGAGTATTTTTAGATTGTGATGAGGCTAACAAGGAGGGTGAAATTGGACATGATGGCATTTTGGTAGGAGCACCAAATTACAGCTCTTTAATTGAAGGTGATCTACATGGGTACATGGTAAGCTCCACATTTCTATTTCATCAATCATTTAATATAAAGGATGTGTGCATAAAATTGGTGTGGAATGAATGTTACTCCTTTGATCCGGGCATAATAACTCAGCTGAGTTTGAAAAGTATGATGGAGGGCAATCTAGGGGTTAGTTTATGGTGTATTAAGTTTGCCAATACAAGCCTATATGCTGCTGATTTGGAACAGCAGACATGTTACACAATAAATCAGATCCTTTCATTAGTCATTCTTGTTGAGAAGAGTTTCTTGCACCACCTAGAATACCGAATTCCCATCTTATGAAATCTAGAAATGGCATGGCATTACAGATGTCTATTGGTAGAGCTTTGTATTTTTGAAGAGATCTTCCACCTCCATGATTATCGAAACCCCAGCCTTTTGAGAATCCATGCTTTGATACCACTGTAATGTCCCTTTTTGAGAGATTTAAATAAATTCCAGAATTTCTGATTTTAATTTGGAGCAGACTGGAAATTTATTTCAGCGGAATAAAATTATGGAAATAAGTGCCAAAATCTTCAACAAGTATCCAAAAGACCCTTGGCAACAGTTATTAAACAATTTTGAATTCAATTCAAAGCCAAATTGAATTGATTTAGGTAGAAATCGAACTGCTGTAAATAACTGTGCAATTTGGGACATGGCTGCAGTCATATAATGGTTCGATTGACATGAAACAGTGCCTCGATTTGCATGAAAAGATAGATTCAACCTTAAATATGTACGGCGACTTGATATAGTGAATTGATTTGATATTTATTGCACTTAACAAATTATATTTCAATCACATACAAGTTGAATAGGTAGAAATAATTTCCATAAATCTGAATATGCTCAAAAAGATCTTTAATTCAATGATAATCTGCAAATATAAATGTTTAAAGTCAATTGGAGAGGGTTTTCGTCCTTGGAATGGACCTCATATGTGGTTTTCGTCCCACATGGAGAAATAATGAGAGTTCTCTCTCAAAATCTGAATTTACAAAATGAATGTTCCTATCCCAAATGCTGCCCCTAAACCTGTATTTATACATTTTCTAAGGGTGGCACCAAAATTGAAAAGACATGACCCTACATATGCCTCATGACCTTTCATGTCACTTTTTCTCCACCATGGCCGACCCTGAAATATCCCTTGTTGGGATTTTACAAAAAATTGACAAAATACAGAAATTTGCAGCAAATACTAAATCTGATTTTTTCTGATTTTTGCAAAAATAGGGCAGCGAACAATAAAAATATGATATCTTGAAAAATACTTGCCCAAAACACTTCAAATTTCACCGGAAGCTGGCAAAAATAATAACTAACAATAATAAACTGTTTTTGTATTTTTTATAACATAGGAAACTGCCAGGAATTTTTTTATAAGCTCTGAAAATGATAGAATGCCGGAAAATTCATATCTTTTCGACTACCAAACATAAAAAGCTGAAATTCTGGAAATAACTTATGAAAAATATGAGAAAAACAGGCCAACCTTCAGATCTGGAAAATTCCACCCGAAACCCTAAATTTTAGGGCCTGCAATTCTTCAACCAGGTCGTTTTTGCTTAGGAATGGCTGAAACCCTCAACAAACCCTGCCGTTTCGTCAAAGAACCTCTCCTTAGCTGCCACAACGAATTTCGCTTCAAACGGAGAAAAACCCAGAAAGTTATCGTGATTTTCCCGAAACTGCCCTTGGAAAACCCTGCCTGAAGATGACTGCAAATCAGATCTGAAAAGGTGCAAGAGCCTAGCAAACTAGGGTGGATCTTTCACCACCGAAGAGTGCCCTTCTAGCTAGGAGTGGATCTCTCACCACCGAAGCTAGGGATCTTGTGGGATTCACTCCACAAGCGGAACAAGCAAACAACAGTTGCTCACTATCAAGTATCACCAAAGAAAATATGTATGCAAGAATGATTTCCAACTCCACCCTCCACCTCCTTATATAGCTTTTTATGAGCCCAACGAAGAAATATAACATTTAATGCAATACATATCCCCCCAAGTCGCCAAAAAGGGACTTTAAGTGGCCCCAACGAAGAAACATAACATTAAATGCCAAAAGTGTCCACTTAAGTGATCCCAACGACAAAATAAAACACAAAGGGCCCATTAGATCCTCCCAACGCCCAAAATATAACAAAAACATAGTAGGAAATCAGACAACCATCCCCAATAACCTCCAAAGTCGTTAGCCCCTTGGGAATGACCAAGGCTAAGACCAAAATATGGCCGTTAGGCCAACTGCTCGGAATTGGGGACATTATAGACCCATACACTCTGTTAGAATATGCGGAGAGAGAAAGGAAAAAGAAAGAATAGAATGTACAAAGATGGAATGAAGAGAAACCGGAATGCACACTGTACAAATGGGTTGTGTGTCCGGGTATTTATTATGCAAAGACGGTTACAAAATTAGTTAGCGGTTACAACCGCATAACCATACAAAACAATTATAAAAGGGGAAGTCTTATTCATTTATTCCTACACCCCCTCTTAAGACTTACCCTACATAACTCAAAAACAAACAATCTAACAAAACAGAACTACGCAATCTTCAAACACTTTCACTTTGAAAGCAATGCTATGATAAGGTAGGGCTCCATCAAGCTGCTTCGTGACCTTCGTAAAGGTGTAGCTCCCGAGCTGAATTCCGAGTTCCCGGATTCCACCTCCCCGAACTCCCGAATCACAGATCTCCCGAATTATTGGACAACCATCCATACTGAGCCATCCACAAGCTCCATCAAGTTGTCTCATGACCCTCGTGAGGGTATAATTCCCAAGATCCACAGTCTCCCGAACTATCTGAGCAACCATCCATACCGAGCTTCAACTACCCTGTATCCTTTCTTGCCTTCAAAGTTTAGAGCATCTTTATAGTGTGTATTCGTCACTGTCCTCACTACCTTCTGCATCTAGTGGGTGCTTTCTCTTTCCCGTTTACTATGCCCCTCGAATTTTTATTCATAAGTTGCACTTGTATTTTTATTTTCCATGTATGAAAATTTAGACCACAATATTTTTCTATGGGAATTTCCGTTCCCTAGATATAGGAAGAATAGAACTGTCCAAACTAATAATGTGCCCTAGTTCGTATTCACTTGAAACTTTGTTTTTCTCCTGAAAAACGTGACTGTAAATTTATGACTGCAACTGTTATTCACGACTATATAAATTGTATGATGGTGCTCTTGATTTTTCCTTGCTCCTCGACCCCAGTTTTTTTTTTTTTTTTTGTTGTTTTTATAGTTTTTAGCCCTCGCGATTTCTTTTCAAGCCACGACTGTATTTATTTGCAATTCGCGACTATATTCATGTCTGTTTTTGTGGCTATTTTGTGCTCAAAAGGACTGTATTTTCATGGTTATATTGTTCGTGCCCTAGCACAAAATCTTCAGCATACTTCAGGAAGCCCACGAAAGCCACCAAGATGCCACGAAAATGAGTTGAAAATGCTGCGAAAAACCTCGACTGTTGTGACTGTAATGTCGACTGGTATATTATGTGACTTGTTGCAGTCCCTCGAATTAGTATATAATCGTGGCTATATGAAACTCACGATTTTGCAGTCTGTCTTTCCTTTTCTCAAAAGCCTCCTTGTGTCTCGAAAATGTTGTTATTTCCTGAAAAACGTGCCATTCGCAACTGCATTTTCGTGCTCGAAAATACTGTTAATTTCCTGAAAAACGTGTCATTCGCGACTGTATTTTCGTGACCTTTTTTTTATTAGAAAAACGCGAGTACAGCGTGATTTTTTCTGAAAAACATGAGTACAACGTGATTTTCGTGATCTAATGTATTCTTTGATTCGCCAACATGCAGCGTGCCCTAATGGGACTCACGAAAATATCTTTCTTCCTCCCTCTCTTTGCTTGCCCCACGCTCTGATACCACTGTTAGAATATGCGGAGAGAGAAAGGAAAAAGAAAGAATAGAATGTACAAAGATGGAATGAAGAGAAACCGGAATGCACACTTTGCATAAAATGGGTTGTGTGTCGGGTATTTATTATGCAAAGACGGTTACAAAATTAGTTAGCGATACAACCGCATAACCATACAAAACAATTATAAAAGGGGAAGTCTTATTCATTTATTCCTACACACTCTATAATTATTTATTAAAAGACAGATATATAAAAAATTCGAAGAATCCTATTGTAGACTTCTTCCTTGAATGTTCTTTTTTATTCATCTTGGCCGACCCATATACTTGAGTTCAACTTCACTAAAAACATCATAAAATAATAAAAGACTGATTATAAGTCTTCTCCTTGCTTTTCTCTTTTCATTCCATGGAGAAGAATTTCCTGCAACTCCAATTATGCTATTAATTTAGAGAAAAGGGACATGACACTACCTCCATACAATATAAGGATCGCCTCTTTCATGAAAGAGGGCAAAAGGACCACTAGAAAGGTCATTTCAAAATGAGAGTAAGGATATCACGAATGAGCACATTGCAAGGTGTGTGAATGCAAATGGTTTGTCATTCAATGTTGTTAGGTCACCATATTGGCAAGAGATTGTGAAAGGTATCAACGAAGCCCCAAAAGGGTACAAAGGGCTAGATTATGAGAAGCTTTGCACCACCTTATTGGCAAAAGGAAAAAATATATGGAAACCTCATTGCAGCCATATCAAGGCTCGTGGACCAAAACATGATTGTCCATTGTTTCGATGGATGGAAAGACGCAAGAATATGGAAACCGCCCTTCGATCAATGAGGTTGCAGTATGCCCCAAAGGGCAATGTTTTCAAAAGTAGTTGATTGTGAGGGGCATGTGAAAGATGCTCAATTCATTGGCAACATCCTCTTCAAATCCATTGAGGCGGTGTGGCCTCAAAATGTTGTCCAAGTCATAACAAACAACACTAAGAATTACAAAGCCATAGGGATGTTAGTTGAGGCGAGATATGAGCATATTTTTGGACACCATTTGTTTTTCATTCACTCAATTTAACGCTTAAAAAGTTGGCTAGTAAAATTGAGTGTATTGAACAAGTGTATGCCAAGGTGAAGAGATTCGAGATGTTTGTGACCAACTATCACTAGTCACAAGGACTCTTTAGATCTTTCTTGCATTTACCAAAGTCATTCACCATGGAGCTGCCTTTGAAGGTAAAGGAAACTATCTTTCTTTTATTTGTAATGTAACTTTGTTTATGTTTAAAATATAATATTTAAAAGTTTTCATAAATTTTAAATTTTTGTTTCTCGTTTCTTCAAATGTTGTGAGACGGATCACCACCTTGATCGTTCGGACAAGATTTGCCAGTTGTGTAGCCTCTAGGAGACCAAGACGGAAACACACTTCATCTTTCGGTGCCCCATTTACTACGAGATCAGAGGGAGGTTTCATTGTTTATTTAGGAGGATGCAGAGATCTTTCTGACTTCTTCAGGTTTGAGGATCAGAGGTGTCGGCTTTATATTTACAAGAGGCTTTGAAGCTTCGTGAGCACACTCTTCAACCACATCCTAGACTAGACTCTACCCAATGGATCACTTCCTTCTTCATAGTGTTACTGCGCAGAGAGAGGCACTAAGCGCCCTTGTGAGACTGACCCCGCTTCTTCCTCCAGATTGGTTCGGCCCAGGGAAACCATCCATGGTTCCCGAGCCATCATAGGCATGCCCGTACTAGGTCTGGCCTCAGGAGACAGACTAGATCCACCAGGCATTAGAGGGATAGTATTGTGTCCAGACAACGACATAGTAGGAAGACTCTCTTCTACTAGTCGACATTCTATCCTCGGCTTCTTCCCGACGGTCGGTCTCGGTGTTAGGAGTGTTGGATCTACCATCCCTTGATGGGTTTTCTTCTTTTCTTCTCCTTGGTCGTCTTTCCCCCTTTCTTCCTGTCGCTTGTATTTCCACCCCCATTTTGGCTGCGTGTGATTTCTTCTTCCAGTTGGCCATCTCATCTAGCTTTTGTTTTCGTTTTTCTCAAGAACTCTTTGGTTTTCCCGCTTTGCATTGGTGCTCATTATTTTCTGAGCACCCTTTGACCTACTTTTGTGGTCTTTTGTTGGACATTAATATATTTATCTTATCTTATCTTATTAGGTTCGAGACTCTATTCGCATCACACATGATCATCTTGATATGACTTGTGAAGGTGTGAGACACACTTAAGAAGATGGTAGCTTCCAACCTATGGGCTATATGGAGGTAGTCAAACATTGAACAAGCCCCAAAAGTGAAGTGTTGACTTTAGATGACACTGGTGGGATCAAGTAGATTACTTGTTGAGTTTTATCAAGCCCATGCCCCATTATTATGAGTATGATTCGCTTTATTGACATGGTATATATATATTTATATAATAACATCAACTCAATGATTGAAAAGATTAAACCATCATAAGTGGAAAAGAGCAAGCTCCAAAGGAGATTTTTTAAAGAAGTACAATCATACCTCATTGAGAAGTGGAACAAACTGACCACCCCACCTGCATTTCCTTGCTTTCGTATTGACTCCTAGATTGGACAACACGGAGATCCTTTCTTTGTCGGGGGACGATGGCACCATATAGGGATGCAAAAGTTAGTGAGAGATATATATTGGCGTTGTCTAGGATCCTCCTTGATCTTGGTGTCGATGATGACATGGTTATGAGAGAGTTTGGGAATTTCATGGCAAAGACCGGTCATAGCCTTCACGTCAATCACCTTTGTACCTACAACCTCTTGCAATCAAGGTCTTGGCACAGGTAAGTTTTTTTCTTTTTTAATTCTCTTTCCTTGTTTGTTTTAACTTTTTTAAAATTTGAGTGTTTAATTTTATAAATTTTAATGTTTAATTGAATTTGCCTCTATAAGTTGCGAGATTATCTTCCTCTGAGCGCATTTGGAGTACATATGCCTTCATCCACTCACAAAAGAGAAACAAGTTGGGGCTAAAAAGGCCGAAGATTTGGTGTATATACATTTGAACTTGCATCTTCTATCCCACAAGCAGCCAAAGTAGAAGGGCGAACAAAGCATTGAGATATTAACACAAAGCGAAAGTCGACTTGGATGCTTCCATTTTCCACCTGTCATTAGATGACGAAATTGGAGGCTTCTTTGGCACCATGAGACCTACATGCACAAGGGGTGCTAGTGGTAGTGGCCCTAGGGGAGTACTTGAGTCCATGTGGTTCTAATGAACCACAACATGATGTTGATGCTCTTGATGAAGAGGAATATGATGACTATTGAATACTAGTTTGATCATTGGTGTGATAAATTAAATTTAATATATCATGACATTGTGTTTAATTTAAGCCTTCAATAAATAATGAGTTATTTTTGTGGTTATTTAGCTTATTTTGTCTTTCATATGCATAATATGTGGTTAATTTCTATTTATTAGGCTGGAATTTATATATTTTTTAAATTTTATATATCGTTTATACAGCTGTATCCAAAGGCGTATTTGGGGCCAATTTGTTTTTGGCTATATGTGCGTAGTGGATACTCTGTACTCATTATTGAAACATATCGGCAATTTAGATTATAACATTGGCTCTGTTTTCAGCTTTGCATTACCAGATAATGAATCATGATAGATCCTTTAATTTTCCTAAACGGTTCTACACGGTAAATATAACAATTGAATTAAAAATGTGAGATCAAGACACAATGCTGAAAGAAAGAAAAAAAGAAAGAAAGAAATTATATTAATGTCCACAAATGACCAAAAGTAGGTCAATGGGACAGAAGGATACAACCTTTGGTCCATTTGCAATAGAAAGTTCTAGGAAGAGACAATCCTAGAGGCGAACCGATGAAGTAAAGTACAAAGACAAAATAGAGCAGTGTGCCACTAACACAATTCCTTCACAGTTCTACATGGTAAATATAACAATTGAATTAGAGGTGTGAGTGAGGCTGAGAGAATATCAAAATCATATTGAACTTAAGTTTGCTTTAAGTTTACTTGATATTTAAGATGGATTTGGCTGTACTGAAATCTTCAATGTGTTACAACAGTTTTGTTTGCATGACTGCCAGGTATAGCAGCTTCCATATGCTTTCCATTTAAGTTTGACCATTAATGTGTCACTTTTATGAATGTGTCATTTTGGCAGCGTCAGGTACAATAATAATATGACCACGTTTCTTTTAGTTATGTCTGGCTGCTACTTTTACAGTTTCATATCTATATCATTTGGTTGGGTCCAGTCAAACTAATCATATAATCATGTTGTCTGCATAAACTTGTAGAATTACCTCTCTTTAGACAATGTACGTTGACTGTATAGCAGTAGTGAAGAGTTGCACCAATTTTCTTTTTGTTCTTACTGGCCATAATATCAGGAAGAAGGTTGACAGCCTTTGTGTGCAGCAGATCTTCTTTGTCCATTTTATTTTCCACTGTGATTAATGAGACCTTGGAATGGTGGCTTTCCTTGACGGTTTTAGATTGGTTTTTCTACGTGGTTAGTTTTTAAAATTTCTATATTTCTTTTTAATCCTGTACATTTGTTGTTCTCTGTAATGCTATGTTTTCTTGTTGCTTTATGTAGTATTTTACTAGTTCATTTTATCAAATGAGAAAATTCCTGCAGTTCATTGGTTCTCCTTTAAGAATGACAAATACATGGCTCTAAGTAGATTTCTTCTTGGGTGTTATATTGTATTGCAGGGTATTTAGCTTGCGCTCGATGTTCCAGCTCAGGAGCACTTGTTTTTGTTGAACCAGTATCAACAGTAAATGGTTCAGACAGACCATTATCACCCCTACAACAGACAGATGCCCTAATTGTTTAGGGGCAGGAAAGGTAGTTCTTGTATCATCCACATTTTAAAACTTTTAGCATCACTGTTTTTTTATGAATTTGAAGTCATTCATTATGAGAATATAAGGCATATTTATAAGGTGTCTCATTACAAGTTGGTTGTAACCGGTTGTAACTACATCAACCGTTTTGTAACTTCTTCGTTTATAATAAATAGACGGACACACAATCTCAAATGTGTGCAATCCGCCTTCTCTTCATTTCTTCCTTGTATACATTTTCTAACAGTGGTATCAGAGCAAGGGCAAGTGAGGAAAGAGAGAAAGGTAGAAAATCTGCCACATCAGGGCAGTGTAAGGAGAAAAACGAACACATTTTCGTTTATGATTTTCGACAGAGATCTAGGGCATTTCAAAGTGGAGGACATAGTCACGTTTTTTTACAAGACATTCGTTTTTCGTGAAAGCAGAAAACGTATGGTCGCGAATAGTGAATGAAATCAAGGGCACGCTCGTGTTCGTGAAGGTAGAAAACGTAATCGCGAGAACCAGATTGCAAACACAAGTCGTAGGAGTTGCCAATCTGGAGCACAAAGTCACGGGATGACACATTTTTCAGGAAAATAACACTATTTTCGAGCACGAAATAAGACGTGAATAGAATCACGATTCACAGTCACGAAAGGCCATTACAATCAGCCATTACAGTCACGAATTGCAAGGGCATAACGTACAGTCATAGTGAAACTCTGTCTGGTCGAAAATCTAAAGACAATACCTGTGTTAGGGCACGAAATTGTGCAACTGTTATTTTATTTTATTTTTTATTATCCATTTCCAAAATACACAGTTGTATTTATTCTATTTTATTAAAATGGAAATGCCCATAGAAAAATATTCTGGTCTAAATTTTCATACATGGAGAGTGAAAATACAAATGCAACTTATGAATAAAAATTTGTGGGGCATTGTAAACGGGAAAGAGATAGCACCTACCGATGCATCGAAATTGTTAGAATGGCAAAGCAGAGATGATAGAGCGAAAGCTATTATTGGCCTTGCTCTCTCGACTCTGAACTTCATCATGTAGACCTAGACAAATCATCGAAGGAAATTTGGGATACTCTAAATAAATTATTTGGAGCGAAAGCAATCAATGCCAAATTTTCCCTAAAACTTCAGTTATATAGGTTCAAAATGGATGAAGGAGTCTCTATGTCAAGCCACATCAATAATCTAAGGTCCCTGATCAGACAACTAGCAGAAGTCAAAGCTGCGATTGAGGATGAGGATGCCAAAGCTATCCTATTAAATAGTCTGTCTTCAAAATACAACAATGTAGTTTTTACCCTCAGTCAAATTCAATCTCAATCTCTGGATGATATGATAGCAACTCTTCTAGCTGAGGAAAAACGAACCACAGAGGATGCAGAAGGTCATTCCCAACAAGAAAGTGCATTCTATTCTAGAACCAGACAATATCGTAGAAGATCAGATAAAGATAAATCGGAGATTGAATGTCATTATTGTAAGAAAAGAGGTCACACAACATGGGATTGTCGTGTTCGAGCCAATGATGTGCTCAAGGGTAAAGTCATATCAAATACAACCAATATAGCCATGGTTGAAGACCCACCGGATGCAGAAGGTAGTGAGGACAAAGTGATGAATACACATTATAAAGATGCTCTAAACTTTGAAGGCAAGAAAGGATATAGGGTAGATGAAGCTCGGTATGGATGGTTGCTCAGATAGTTCGGGAGACTGTGGATCTTGGGAATTATACCCTCATGAGGGTCATGAGACAACTTGATGGAGCTTGTGAATGGCTCAATATGGATGGTTGTCCAATAATTCGGGAGATCTATGATTCGGGAGTTCGGGGAGGTGGAATCGGGAACTCGGGAATTCAGCTCGGGAGCTACACCTTTACGAAGGTCACGAAGCAGCTTGATGGAGCCCTACCTTATCATAGCATTGCTTTCAAAGTTAAAGTGTTTGAAGATTGCGTAGTTCTGTTAGATTGTTTTTTTGCTTTATGTAGAATAAGCCATAAGAGGAGCTATGAGAATATAAGGCATATTTATAAGGTGTCTCATTACAAGTTGGTTGTAACCGGTTGTAACTACATGAACCATTTTGTAACTTCTTCGTTTATAATAAATAAACGGACACACAATCTCAAATGTGTGCAATCCGCCTTCTCTTCATTTCTTCCTTGTATACATTTTCTAGCATTCATTTGTGGCTTGAATTCTGAAAATAGATTGTATTTTGGTAGAAAAGCAAGGCACTGAAGCTTCTGATGAACAATCAAGCTTTCTTATTCCATGGCGAGACAAGCATGAAAAACAAAAAGCAGTCTCTCAGTAGTAAAAAGAACATAGATTGTTTTTGGAAGAAAAGCAAGGGACTGAAGCTCTGATGAACAAGAAAGCTTTCTTATTCCATGGAAGACAAGCATGAAAAACCAAAAACTGCCTATGGTAGTAAAAATAACATAGATGAGAAAGCGCTAAATTAGAGATGATCCCATATCTCATGACTACTATGCCAATTTAAACCAATGGAATGGAAAACTAATTGTATGTACGGTGGTTACATCATTTGGAGCATGTATACATGGAGGAAGTGACCTTCCTCCTCGACCCGATTCTTGAGGCAAGTCCCCTTGAATTCCTAGGCTCTACAAGTCTTGACAAAGATTGACTAGTGTCGACACTCTTGGAACTTGAATGATTTTTCCCGTACTTGGAACCCATAGATGAGTGAAGAAGTAAACAACCCATGCTTGTAGGTATGAGTTGTTATGGTTTGATCTCCATGTGGCCTATCGTGTAGATGGATGCTCGTGGATGACTTTTCTTGGATTCCTTTGGGTTAGTTAAGAGTTTGGTTTTGGACTCTGTATATTTTGATCTTCATAAATCTTATATTCAATGCCATTGAACTCATGTCTTAGAACTCCTCTTGATCAGTTGAGAGTTTTGAATTTTCTCTTGCCAGTTACATATCGAGATCACTCACCATATTCCCGATAAAATACGATCTGTTGACTGTTTTCTTGCCAAGAGCTGGAAACATAGGAGTAGTTTATTTTCAGGTGTCCTATCTGCCATGAGATCCAATGGAGATATTATTACTTGTACAAATTAGAAGGGTCACTCATTACCTTATTCTACTAATCCTACCCGGTGGTTTTTGGCTCATTGCCTTCCGGAATCAGCGACATTCAGATGTTATGTTTTATAGGGGACTCTGAAGGATACTAAATTAATTACCTCCCCCTTTCAACCCATTTTAGTAGTTCAGGTATTACATGTCCTTTGGATGTTATAGTCACCCACACTTACGGTGATAGATTGCTGCATCCCCCAACATAAGTGGCTATCAGAGTACCTCCGTCCTCTCATATTTCTTTTACTAGATGATGTGTGTTAGTTACTCCTCCTTGTCCATAGTCCAGGTAGTCTAGGAATTTATGTGAGTAGTTTTAGCTCATTGCCTCATTTTGGAGTTAGTTTTGCTCCCTTATGTTATTTCTCTAGTTTTACTTTTGAGTCTCATTGCTGTGTTCTGGTCATCAAGATGTAAATATAACTTCTTCCTTCTTTCTTCTACCTTTGGAAGCTCATCAACCACGGATGTTAGGAGAGTTTTAGGGTGATCTTTCTTGCACCCTCATAGGATTGCCCAGTAGGCCCGCTTGATCCGAGACATTCTTCTATGGACATTATCAAATCATGTAGTAGTTCTTTTGTGGTAGTGTTTGAGGATGCTGATCCTTTTACTTAACATTCTTATGTAGTTTGAGGCCACTTTTAGCTATGGTCATAGTATGCTACTTTCTTGGAAATGGGTTTTTCCTTTACATGGTTGGTTGTAAAGTTGTAATATTTCTACATTACATTGTGCCTCTCATAGTTACCAGGTGCGGAAATCAGATTCCATTCGGGAGGGCAAAAAAACCGAAAATCCGAATTCTTGAAAAGGTTCGGAAAAATCCGGTCCGAAATATATATGAGTTGAATTTTACAAATATGAAAATTTGACAAATACAATGAAAAACTTTAATAATGTAATGTAAAATGTTATATTTTTAATATATAAGGTTGATAGTTGACTGTTTTTTCCAGAAAACTACAGAAATTTTTAAAAAAAAAAAATATTTTTTCCCTAAATTAGGGCCGACCGAACCGAATTTATCCGGGTTGGCTGAAAAATCCGGATCCAGCCGGATTTTGTGCAGATCCGGCCAGATTTGGTAACTATGTTGCCTCTTTATAGAAAAGGCGCTGCAGTTCAGAAATAAATCCATGGTTCTGATTTGAAAAGGCACTAGATTGGGTCACTTAAATTTAGTTAGAGGCAATGCCTTCAGCCAGTCCACTGTTAGGGCTGTTTGTGGCACCAAATTTGGGATGCTTTGCAGTTGCTTCATTATCATTATTGATTATATCAGATTAATTCTTACAACCATCTTCATTTAGAAAGTTTATGGTACTTAATTATATTGAGTTTTTGTTTTGAAGAATAATAATCCGGAAAGAAGACCCGTACATTGTTGTAGATATGTTATCTGGAAAATGCAACTTGCACACTCTTAAGAGAATAATAAGACAAGAGGAACCACATAGAGAATACATGGTTTCTTCTTTTGGAAGGAAAGTAGGCTGGAATGACATAGATGAACTCACGGTTTTTGGTGGATGAATTTTATTGTTTTCCCTTTAAGGCCTTCCTTTACATTTGGATGTTGCATGGTATGGATCAGCTGTGCCATCATATCAGATCAGCCAATCTCTCTTGCCCTCGGGAAACCTCTAAAACTAGCATCATAACAAATTATGTCTGCCATTTTATCTTCTCCTTTTGAATCATAGACTGGCAAGATCAAGTGCTCTGATACCACTGTAATGTCCCTTTCGGGCTCAAATATGAAAGATACGGAATTTGCAGAAAACCCCAATGATAGAAAACTGAAATAAATTTTCAAACCCTAGCAGCGATTGATTTTTATTAATTTATGGCAGCTCACATACACAAAACAACTAGAAATAAACATTGAAACCCTTCAAAAAAATTTATTCATGAGCTAAAACAATTATAAGATAAGAGCCCACTGAAAAAATATATTTTTTGTATTAATGGACCAGCTAGAGTAAATGAATGACAGCAGCAGATACACTTCACAAATATGGCTGGCAATAATGATTTCAAAGCCCAAATACAAGTCTAGAAAGTGCAATCAGCCTCTAAAAAATATCAGGAACCCAATTAGCAATAGAAAGTCAGTTGTTATGCCCTAGAAGCCAACAATCTTCACCTCAAAAGTGCTTGCCGCCCTAGGAGAGGGTGCGAAAACTTCATAAAGATGCCCTAGCAGTCCTTTATCACAAGAACCTTTGCTGAAATCACTAAATCAATTTATTGAAGCCAAATGGAGAATTATCAAGGATTGAAGGGTTTTCGCCCTTCAATTAGGGAATAAGGAGGGTTTTCATCCTTACTTGCGGCCCCACAAGAGGGTTTCCGTCCTCAAGTGGAAAAGAATGAGCGGTAGCCCAAAAACCTTATCAAAATTATGATAAGGAATAGATGACAGATCCCCAAATGAACCCCTTCATCCTCCTTTTATAACTTCTCTTTCCTCTTTCTTATAATTTTGGTGACCAACTTTATTTAAAACCCACTTTTATTTTTAATAATAAAACATAAGTTGCCTTATAATATAACATAAAGTTACATTTGACCGACTTAGTTAAATCATTAATTTACTTTTAAGTTTTTTTAAATGCTTTTTATTTTAATAATGATATTATTAAGTTGCCCAACTATTGGAAATGACCAGGCCAACTTAAATAATATTATTAATTATTTTAATCTAGAAAAGGGGACATTACAATAACACTACATTTTATTTATTTGAAACAAAGCTTGTATAATGTAAAATCTTCCATACTTTTATTTCACTCTATAAGCTTTTTAAATAAAACTTTTCGGAAGGTAGCCTACGAGACCCAACCAACTACTAGACCCAACCAATTTCCCATATAGCCAACAAACCCATTTAACTACTATTTGACAAACACATTAATTAACACCTATTATCACTAAGGGCATGTCTCTCTTGAGAAGCTTGTGCAACATAACTAAATAAACATCCCAATATAAACAACACATAATAACAACTTTGGATCACACGTCCTAACAAAACCCCCTTGATCCAAAGGGGTATAAAAGAGAATTATTCAGAGCACATGGTTGTGATGTCATCCAATACTCTCTGCCACACTTGCAACCTGATACACTGTACATCATGGTACTGGTCAATCAATGCCACCCCCTTCACTTAGAAGCCCACTACCCTGTGAGTTGTGGCATGAATAATGAACACCATGCTGGTATGTCCATCCCCTTCGACCATTTCATACTGTACTGTAGTATAAGCACAATCAAAGTCTACTCAACTACATTGATCCACATAAAGCCTCACATAGAACCTGCCTAGTGATTAACCTGTACTGTGTATGGCACATCTCTTTGATGCCCAACAACGTTGACAACCCTTTGCTTAGCACTGTCTGTGCCAGCAACTCCTATGATCACTGGTGACTGATCGAAGGCCAATGCAATCTCTTCCCCCTCTATTAGTTGGGAGGTGAGAAGTCCTTGTGACAAGAAAACCAATCAAAACAATCTGCTCTACTCCTCTTCATGCTATTGAATAACTGAAAAACCAAAACTGATAGAAAACACCAGAAAGCTAAATCCAAAATTGCTACTATAGCAAATCCCGATCTTGGGCGTAGCAACTGCACAAGATGGGCATGTCGTCGGTTCTATCAACCTGTTTGAGCACTACGGACCTGTAACCCTTGAAGTGCAACACCATCATCCTTGATAGCACAAGCGGCGAGTAAGTGTGTTACATCCATGATTTGGAAGCACATCAAATATCGACCAAATGTAGGGTGTCGGTTTCCACCAAGAATTCAACCGCTGTACATTACAGTCCCTTGTTTCTTCATTTTCAATACAAACTCATATGCAGAGATAACATAACAAATTGACTCTTGCTATCAGTTCAAAATTCATTTTCCATGAAAACGAGTGGTCATATGACATATTTGACCACCATATGCAAAAGTTATGTCAATTTGAAGTTCTGCTTTTGTTTCAGGTTAAACAACCCCTCACCACTGTGAATTTAGTAAATTTGACTATTTTACGAGGATTAAAATTTCATAACTAGACATCATGTTCCCTTTGCTATTTGTACTCGTTGGAATCGTGGGAGAGTCTAGTTTCTAGAAAAACAGATATTGCAACAAATTGTTGTTGGATAAAAAAGTTATGGCAACAAAGGAGGCAATGGGTATTGGTTTATCTAGGTTTGCCAGTTAATTTGAATGGCCTTTTGCTAAAAAATGGGAATTTTGGCACTTGGGAGGTTTGAATCCTTGACCAATGGGTTACTAAGAGATGTTTTTGTAAAATAATGATAGTCAACCCATCCAAGGTAATTTGAGATATAAAGTCAAAAAATGTTACTAAGAGATGTTTTTAGTAAATAATGATAGCCAACTAACTGAAGGTAATATGAGATATAAAGTCAAAAAACTTTTATATAACCGTGTTATGCTGGAATAAGCAAACGAAAGAAAAGAAATGCAGCTGTAAAAAGCCTTTTATTGGGCAAGGTAAAAACTTTTACCTGGCATTTTCACTGTACTAATAGTGGTGCCCAGCAAGAGGATGGAGTGGGGCCCACACAACAGACAGAAATTAACTATTTTTTCAGCACCATGTGCAGATTTGGGACGCCTTTTTCAGCAACGGTGCACCACTTTGGTCTGTGCTAGCTTCCAGACTTGTAAAACGCTCTTCAACAGAAAAAAATGCAGATTTTTAGCAGATATCTTGCATTTTCCAGTGCCCTAACAGAGGAATAATGGTCTCCAGCTATGCAAAATGCCTTCACCAATTCCACCGCCTTTGTGAAGTTCACAAATAAATTCCAGTAATTAGACAAAAAATCAAACTCGTTTAATTTATTTTGGCAGTTTTGGTGTGGCAGATGTAGGACCAGCTCTAGGATAGCGCTTCAATAGTTCAATCTTCCAAGAAAACAAATTAAGTGTTTTCCTCTGACAAAAGACAAAACAGAAAATACAGCACTCCAGGCTGCTATGGCACCCTCGTGATACTTAGGTTTTATTTTATTTCATCTCAAAAACTTCTACAAATTCCAGGAAACATCACACCTAAATTAGCATAAAAGAGCAAGAGAACAACATGAAACACTGGTGCCTACTATATCATGCTTTTCTCGTGATAAACAAGCCAATATTGCCTGCTCCCAATTCACCAAGGATCTTCCGCTTGGCACAGACATGCTCACCAAGCAGAAATCATTCCTTCATTCATCATGGGCCTGGCATCATTAATGGCTGTGATACCGCTGTTAGTGTGTGAACACGAGCAATATATGGAAGATGACACACTACATTTTTATTTGAAACAAAGCTTGTAATCTTCATTACTTTTATTTCACCCTCTAAGCTTTTTAAATAAGTTTTGAAGGTAGCCTATGACACCAAACCAATTACCAGGCCCAACCAATTTTCTGTATAACCAACCAACCCATTTAACTACTAAATGACTAACATGTTAATTAACACCTGTTATCATTAAGAGGGTCTCTCTCTCTCGAGAAGCATGTCCCACATAACTAAATAAATATCCTAATCAAAACAACACATAAACAACTTTGGATCACATGTCCTAACACTCAACGTCTAATTACACTCTTAAACATTCCATGCACTCACTATGACTTGAAGCTTAGACCTCCCTTGTGCATGTTGGGGTGCTCTACTACTGAGCTACTCACCTTTGCAGTTACCTGCTCCTTTAAAGTTTGGGGTGTGGTTTGTTTATTTTGCCAACATCCCCACTCAAGCCATAATACTTAGCTTGGGGTTCCTAGCTTTCTGTGTCTGATACCATGTCATTTTCCATGGACGAGCTAAAACCTCCACGGGCATGCTGGGTTTCTCTATCATTGAGCTACTGAGCTTTTGCAGTTACTGACCCCTTTTTATTTCGGGACGTAGCTTGCTTTTTAACCAAATGTTGCTTTTGAATACATTATTACTTCCATGCTATAATAATATGAGGTTCAGGTGAGATATTATTGTATGCACGCTTTCAAGATTGCTTTTTAATACATTGTTACTTCCATGCTATAATAATGTGAGGTTCAGGTGAGATATTATTGTATGCACGCTTTCAAGTTTCAAGGGTACTTCACTACCTTTCCAATTATCTGAACTAGAAGTGTTTGGCCCACTGCCTTCGAGAAACAGTTATTTTCAGACATCAAGGTCTAAAGGGGACTTCCGAGACCACGAGATCGATCATCTCCTTTCACCCTATTTTCAGCCATTTGGGGTGGTAAGTTGCTGTTGGTTACTACAATTAATAACACAGATGGTGATAGATCCTCGTTAAAATGCCCCCTCCATGAGTGGTCACCGGGGTACCTTAGATTTCTTCTTGTTGTACTCAATTTAGTGGGCCAGCTATCCTCCCCGTTCGCAGTCCAACCTACAAGGCCAAAGGTGCTACCAATTTCTGTCCACATCTAGGGAATCATTAACCATAGATGTTACGAGAGGATTGGGATGAGAACCCTAATTTCTCTAAGGATTGTTTAGTTGAGCACTCTTAACAAAGGCCATTCTCTTTACGTTATCAGACTTTGTATTGGCCCTTTCGCTGTGATCAATGAGGATGTTGGCCCTTCTACACCCAACTTTGATGCAAATTAAAGCTCTTTTCTCCAACTACCCCTTTCTCTTGGCTCTCTTAGCAATTCTTTGCAGCAAAGGGCCTTGTTTTGATGAGATTGATTTGTATTATGATTTGTTTAGGGTATACCCATTTGGGTATGCCCTCCTAGATTTAGTGTTAGATACTTTATTATACTTAGGAAGGCGTCTTCCAAAGGAGAGTGCGACCTCATATACGACATGCATGTCGCAATCGGCGTTTTGTTGCTCGCACGTCGACGCACATTGAGCGAGGTTGGCGGCCATTGATCGTTTGAAACCACTTGTATCTTAAATGCAGCACTGTGACCCTACCCATTCGTTGCAGCACGTCTTGAACATTCAACCACCCACCGCCGCACAATCTCCAGATGTGTTATCTGCTTCGCACTCCTTTTTGGCTTGCTTAATATTCTCCTCCACCAAACTCGCCATTTTTTCTTCGGCAGGCAAGGGGCTCGACATCACGACCACCTGCATCGAACGACCCTTTTTGCTCATACCCAATTTGCCATGGATACGCTCTGCCGAGGATTGTATTGGAATTTCAGCGACGAGGAGGAGATTTTTGGCGTCAACATAACAACTTTATTTGACGGGTAAAGGATGGCTTTTGGGACGGTGGATGTGGTAGCCATTGATGCAACAACCATTTGTAAAAGGATCAGATAGCTCCAATTTTTCTTTTTTCTTACATCAATGGATAGAAGTAGAGGAGCTTCAGGCTGGTTTGCTATGAAATGTGCGGTGGGGGTTCGGTTCAACCATGGCGAAGACTCGGCAAAAGACTCTACAACCGAGCTCTTCATTGAGCTAGTGGACAAGTTACATTGGTAGGTTGAGTTAGTGCCTTAGTGAGTTACATTGCCTCGGTTGACAACCGCATTAGGTTAGATTCTTGTGGGAAGACCCCTACACCGAGCCCTGACTAATTATCAAGCCGAGCTCGTGGTGAGCCACATCCACCATTGTATTGGTTGAGCTTGGGGTGTCTCTCATTGTGCCGAGATCTCCCCATGAATGAGCCCTCTCCAATCCACCTTGCAAGACTAAGTCAACCACCGAGTTTGTCTACTGAGCCCTGATACATTGCCGAGTCTCTCCACCTCATCAACCAGAATTTGTAGAGCTCACATCAAGCCTCACCATCCGCATAGACCCTACAGAGTTGGGCGAGCTATTTCCTCACTACCGAGTTGTTTCCTTGCAATGGGCATTTTGGTAAACACTAAGTTGGGGTAAACAACTTTGGCCTCTCAATTTCCAAGAAGCGTAAGCAGTCGCTCTGCGACCTCCCCCAACACCTCCACGATAAAACACCTCACGACCCGACACTACAGCTTCCACACGTCCCCGTCGACATTAATAATTGCAGTTCCCTAGCAGGTCATGGAGATTTCCCGTAAACGGCTCACCCTTGAGATAATTCTAAAACTTGGTCCTCATTATATGCTCCACATTTGCCGAGTTTGTTGTCTCTACCATGTGCCTTGTTGAGCCGCCCGAGTGCAATTGTTTGCATCGGGGCCTGCTCAAGCATCTTGGTATACCATTCCAATAACCTACCGCTGTTTTTTCAGAATGAAAACAATGGGCTCACAACTGGGTATGCCTTTGGGCCATAAACCAACCCACCAAAGCCTCGCTTCTTACAAATAACCAACAACCCAATGACCAAAATAGAAGCAGCACCAACTAGGCCATCGTTCCAAATTTCCTTCCCCTTCTCCTCCCTCCAGATTTTTATACCTAAATGACAAATGCCCACATGCGGCTAATCACTTCACAGTTCACACCAACATTTTATAAACGGTTTCTTGGCGTTTTCCATGAGGGCTTTCTTGAAACTCGTGGCTGTTTCTTATATTTGGTCTCTATATTTTGGTGACGGTCAATTCTCAACACGATATGTAGTCGAATCATTTGGTCTCGACTTTATTGCGAAGCGGTTTAAGTGTGCCTTCCAATGGGCTCCCAAAACATATGCAAATATACTCTCCACTGGAAAAAATGTGTTATTCCTCAGTTGACACACATCCCTATCCTACCATTTTCCATTATGAATGGCCTAGATGAACCCTTAAATGATTGATCGTGTTGGGAATAATACTCATGGAAGAGTCAGTGGTCACACTTGGAAAAAATAGTAATGTCGTGAACTTCAATAAAGTCAAAACCGTTTTTTATTATTTTAAATTTTGTGAAGTTTGAGGTGAAAGCATGTTGTAAGAAACTTGCGATAATCAATAAAGTCAAAACCTTTTTTTATACCAAAGGGGAGCGTGATCTCTTCTATCGACAAGCGCATCAACGGATGCGGTTTACGTAAGCCGTACATCGTCACACAGTGAGGGAGATTGGTCGCCGATGATTATTTTGAAACCACATCCATCTTAACTGTGGCTTATGACCCTACCCGCATTCAACTGCAAAATTCATTTGGGTGTATGGAATTAACTCCTACCCACATAATTTAATTCTTCCAAGGCCGACGTGCTGCTACTTGTGCTATGTAGGGAATTTATATGAGAATGTGAAAGCAATGGAAGAATTAACTCCTGTTATGTTCTTATTTCGCCCCTTTTTGCGCTCAACAAAGAAGGTCTTGGATCTGTATTTTTTTGTTTTTGTTTTGTTACCATTACTTAACGAGAGATCAATCGAGCTACATGTTTTGGTGGGATTTTCACTGATTTGTTAATAATTTAATGAAATGGTGAAGGAGTGTGAGTACTACGATGTATCGGGAATCAGTCCTACGACATCTGAGGCAGAGGTTAAAAATCTTATTACATGAATGTCAGTTCATTAATTTTTTTCTATAGTTTATCCTTTATTGTTTCATTTTGTTTACTTTTATTTTGTAGGGATGAATTTTAACTTCCAAGCATGCAATTTCAAAAACCGATATCTATTTGTTGCCGTATTTCCTAAAATTGCAGAGGAGAAAACACCAGGTGGGTAAGCCACCTATTTTCATATTATAAAATACCAGTTTGTTCTCAATTAAACTTACAATTGCATGATTTGCAAATTATCTATCGCGTGTTGTTGAAGGGCAAAAGTTAATCTTTAATTTGTCATCTCGGTCTTCATTGTGTAGGCAAGCCACTCGGGGACTTGTATTATACATTATTATTTGAGTTATGTAATATTTTTCTTTGTTTATGGGGTTATATATTAAATTGTGATCACATATGGCGAAAACAATCTATAAACTAAACAGTTGGTTGCTTAAAACCGATATCTATTTGACATTTGAAATTCCTTTAATTACAAAGGAGAAAGCACTAGGGTGTTAAGGCACCTATTTTCATATTATACAATACCTTTTTGTTCTCTGGTAAAGTTACAATTTCATTTCCAAATTATTTGTCGTGCGTTGTTGAAGGGAAAAATTTACTCTATTATTTGTCATCTTGGTTTTCATTGTGCAAAAAGGGCACTGATGGACTTGCATTCTACATTGTTATTTTTGTAACGAAATATTTTTGCTTTGTTTATGAGGATTATCTATTAAATTGTGATTACATTTGCATTATTTTAAAGTCAAATTTGTCAAGAATTATTGACTCTATGTATGTATTTAGATAGTCTTATTGATGTATAGTTGTTTTGGTTTTTAGGCTCTACAAAATTGTGATTATTAGAATACTTGCTATGTTTGGAAAATACTTGAGAAATACGACTTTCAGAATTAGCTGCAATTCCATATACAATCGTCGTTAACAACTAGTGGAAAACAATATATGTATATATATTTGTGCATGCATATTAAGTTTCCTTTACGTAGTTATTTTTTACTTTTTTCGCTGCATGTTTATGGTGATTATCTACAAACATGTGATTATAACTGCATTATTTTAATGTCATAGTTATCAAGTATTATTGATGCTATGTATGTATTTAGAGAGATGCATTGACTTCTAGTTTAGTCAGCTATTAACTATGCCATAGATAAAATCATCGGCATAAAAAAGTAGAAACTAAACATTTGGTTGCTTAAAATTGATATCTATTTGTGATCGTATTTCCTTGAATTGCAGAGGAGAAAGCACCGAGGTGGGTAAGGCACTCATTTTCATATTATATAATACCCTTTTATTATCAAGCAAAATTACAATTGCATTTCCAAATCATCTATTGCGGCGTTGTTAAAGGGGAAAAGTTATTCTTGTATTTATCACCTCGGCCTTCGTTGTGTAGGAAAGGAACCCAGGTTCTTCAAATAATCTTCATAAACATGCAGTGAAAAACAAGCCCACACAACTAGGAAAAGGAAACCTAATATATATGCAAAGATGTATGTACATATGACTAGCACGATTACGGCTTGTCAAATTAATTGCGATTACATATACGATCACCGTTAACAAGAAGAAAAAAATATGTTTCTATAAATTCGTCCATACATATTAGGTTTCATATGTAGAAAAAAACATGTCCACAATCTAGGAGGAGAAAACCTAATAGACACACACACACACACACACACACACACACTTATTGTTTATGGAGTTGCAGTTAAATGGAAAATTCCTAACTGTACCAACTATATAGCCCCAAAAACAGAAAACAACTATAAGTCAATAAGTCTATCTAAATACATACATAGAGTCAATAATACTTGAGAAATATGACTTTAAAATAATGTAGATGTAAGCACAATTTTGTAGATAATCATCATAAACATGAAGCGAAAAAAATCCCACATTGCCACAAAAATGAAACCAAATATATATGCATAAATTTATATACATATAATTTGCTGATTACTCCTTACAGGATTAATTCCAGTTCCTTATACAATTTCCATTAACATGCATTGGAATACAACATGTGTATATTTAGTCGCCCATACGAATTAGGTTTCCTTTGCCTAGCGTGTGTGGAGTTGCTTTCCAAATTCCTTTTCCTAGCCGTGTCAATGAGATGATTCTCCTTTGTCAAATTCTACTAATATATTAATTTCATTCAAAATTGACCCTTCTCACCTCCTCCACTTTTCACTCTTCCGCCCAATCCCTTTCGGTGTTCACATTGCATCGCTTGCGTGCGATTGCTAGTTTTTAGTTGCTTTGGAGTGTAGTTTAGCACTCTTGATTAGCTACTATAACTTTCTTTACTTTTGAGTCCCATTGACCCATCTTGGTCATTTGTGGACATTGATATAATTTCTTTCTTTTTGTTGGGATTTATTTTGTCCATACATACAAATATATACTACATGTACTTGTCTTTAATAGAAAAAGCCATTTATTGCATACGATGCAGAAAATCTGATGATATGCCACCTATGTTATCAAGGTTCACCCCCACCCGCCCGTACTCCCTAGATACGTACTCGGTATGGATACGTCTCGAGCACGTGCAGGTACAACCGGTACGTCCAGTGCGTTTTGATGTATACGTGACGCGTGCTGGGGCGTACCAGATGTACATGAGACGTATCAGTACTGTTGGGCAGTGGGGGCTCTAAATTTATTTTATTTTGACTCAAACAAACTTCAGTTTTATTGAGGACTAGACTAGGAGGGCATGGCAACCACAAGGAAACCTGGAGATTGTTTAAAATCCCTCTAGTTTATTGAAGAGAAAATATTCAAAGGATATCAAGAATGTTTGAGGTAATTATTTGGGATCATTGCAATTGGCCAAGGAAAGAAGCTATTCAATTAAATTTGGACATATATCTGAGCCTCCGTACAAGTTATTTATGAGATCAAATCTCAGGTGATCTTCAATACTAATAGAAAAATTTGGAACTGCAAATTGCATAGCTTAAAGTTTCAAACAACGTGTTGTCCTAGAAACTATTAAGGCACAACATTGACTCCTTCCTGCATCCTTAAGGAGGATTACAAGGTGATTTTGGATAATATGAATGCAAGAACCAACCATTGGACTGACCTCTTTAGTTATCATTGGCAGGTTAGAGTCAGCCTAATTAAATAGGTCCTTTAGGAGCTCCTATATACATCTTTGATGGCATCTTTTATGGCCACCATCGCAACACAAATCAATTTCAAAGGAAATGGATGAAACACAAAGGAATATAATATTTATATATCATAGACAATGTAAAATTTTAAGTATATTGAATGTTTTGAACATTGATCTTACTATATTTTTCAAGTTTTGTATTTCTTATGAACTAAAAAATGAGTATATACTATATATATATATAAAATTTATTTTTATATTTTTTTAATATATATGTTCAGACGTATCCAAGATGTATTGTACCCAAGGGTTTTTTAAAATTGATGTATCCGCGTATCAAACCCGTACCCGTACCCGTATCCTAGCAACATAGTATGCCACCATAATGAGGTAGAAGATCTGATGATAGTCAGCTGTAATCAAAGTTAAATTGGACACAGTTGCTGCCGTAAGAAGAACCTTGATTATACTGAATATATATAATTGAGAAGGATGGTTGTTCTTTTTTCTATTAATTGACTTATGTTGTTTATTATTATAAGTTGGTCCTGGTACTGTTATCGCCAATACAGGTACGCTTCGTAATATATATTGATAATAGTGGCGATGCACTTTAATATGTATGGCTTGGAAGTAAATTCAAACGTGTGTGTATAGGTAAGAGTAAATAGATATATGCGCTTCTAACAAGTTTTAGTATTATGAATGGAATAATTTATGTATTATAGCGAACCTGCATACATGTAAGTTCTTAGCCCTTACAATTATACTAGAAGTAGATTCTAATAAAATTACTACCACTAGAATTGAACTCGTATCTTTCTTGATTATATTAGAATTTTTGGTATTATAAGTTTGGATGAATAATTACATTCCATGAGTCCCAGTTCAAGGCCCCAGAATCGCTAATAATTAACAAGATGGAAGCGCCACAATTTAGGTTGTTTGTTGTGACGTCAGCCCAGAGCCATTGGCTTAAACTTTATGGCCTCAGTTTAATGTTACAATTTTTGGGTTGTTTTTAGCTTCAGCCTGGTTTTAAAGGGTACTTTGGTTGTGGATGGCCTCAACTTGGATATTTTGGTTTATGGTCAAAGCTCAGTTTTATAGTTTATTTATGTTATTTGTTTGTGGCCTCAACTCGGATTAAAGAAAAATATGACAATTCAGTTGAAGCCATTAATTAGTTATAACCCAAACCCTAGTAGGACTGGTGGTTAACATAATTAATCTGGTGATGGCCATATCTCATCCTTTCCTTGGAATTTTAGTAGGAAATTGTTCGTCATTTCCGTGGCTCTTTGGTAGAGGCTTAATAGGAAATTTCTCAAGATTTGTTGTTTTCATTGGTGTATGCATGTGAGAAAGGAAGATCGTAATAGCTTAAAGAGAAATGTATCAAATCTTTGTTCAAAGCTGGAAGGTATGCATCAAAATAAAATTGAAACCATTATTGATGCATTGAATTAATGTTGTTTTATGCCCGACTACATTGGTACAACTTAGCTAAATTGAAAGTTTTGAGATTTTCTTTGGTTCAATGATGCATAGTTTCATGAATAAAAATATCCTTAAATCGGTCTTTATATCCTGAGTCTGATAGTTCTGAGACATTTTGGGGGAGTGTTTATTTTATTTGAGTGAGAGTTCCATAGTTTCAATGTTAAATGACTTGCAGGGCCTAGATTACTTCAACAAAAACTAGTAGTTATATCTGCCATGTTTCCTTTTATAATTGTCATAAAGTACATGCTCTAAAGCGTGCTTGCTCTTCTTCTTTTTAAGATTCACTATGCATAAATGATTTTTGACTTCATATGCAGGTCATGTGCCCAACATGCCTATGCACTGGAATGGCAATGGCAAGTGAACATGATCCTCGCATAGATCCTTTTGATTAGTGGATTTACTGCCCCGATTCATTCTCAGGCCATCTGCAGAGAGGTTCGATGTGTGTAGCCATTCTCCAGTTTTGGCACTAGCACAGTCCACCATATGAGTAAATATTTAGTCAAGGAAAGTGACTTTTGAGATTTTCAAGGTGCTTTTTGTGTCATTTTGTATATGATAAATCAGTGAACAGAGATGATGAAAATTAAATGGTTATCATGTATCAAGACATGGGATTAATTTTTTCTATTTGTAACATGCAAATTCTTGAAAACTACGGGCTCTAGGTCCCTTCTGAGCAATTGCTTCATTAATTTTTTGTTTGTCTTTTTCTGGAAATGACACTGTTTCCATACAGAACCCTATCTTACACAATAACAAATATTGGTGCACCCTGAAACGAAACTAGATTGGTAACAGTATTGAAAATTGACAGTGACAAGAATCATGTTTGCAGCATTAGTTCCAGGGTGTAGGACACTTATAAGGAATGCATGTAATGTTTCTGCCGTTGTTATGGTCAAAATAGAGAATTATTACAAAGTTTCATGGATTGTGACTGTTTAGTTATCAATTATTAAATATCATGGTTCCATATATTCAATAACTTAAGAGTAGTAAGCCCGTATCTGACTTGGGTCCTTGCAACTTAAATGTCCAAGCTTTGGAAATACCAAGTTCAGCTTTGTCTCTATTGAGAAGCTGCAAGCAATGCAGTTTTCTGCTGTCTTGATGTCCCTGACACTTCGTAGTGACTTGAGTTGAATAAATAGATGATAGTATAAAGAATAATAAATAAGTTTCCTGTTTAATCCTCATTAAATTTTGGGATCAGCATGAATATTGAAATGTAAAGGCTAACAAGTAATAATTTGAATTCTTCCAACAAAATGAGGATTCTATTATTTGGAAGGAAGAGGATTCTGGAAATTTCTCTGTTAAATCTGCATACCTCCTAAACTTCAAGAATTCTAGCCAAAAAGATTACTGGAGTAAACTTTGGGTAAAAGACCTTCTACCTAAAGTTAACATTTTCCTATGGTTGGCTGCTCAGAACAAAATCCTCACTGTGGACAATTTGAGGAAACGTGGCATGCTCCTCCCCAACAGGTGTGTTCTTTGTAAAAAGAGGAGGAAAGTGTCAACCACCTCCTCATCTCTGTCCCTTTGCTCAAGTGGTGTTGTCCAAGGTGTTGGAGCTTTTCAAGGTTCAATGGGTCTGTCCTAATTCCATTGAGGAATGCTGGTTACAATGGGATTGCCCTTTTAGGTATCCCTTTCTTATGGCTACTTGGAAAATGGCCTGCCCCACTTCATTTGGAGCTTATGGAAGGAAAGAAATGCTCTCATCTTCAGAAATCAGAAGGCCAATATTAGAAAGGTCAGTGTTGGTTTGATTTCCTCGATTAAAGAGAACTCCAAACTCATTAAGGTGAAGACTAAAAAGGTCGTTTCTAGTAGAGAAGAGGAAGTGCTCAAATAGTTCGCCTTCATTCCGCCTCAAGTCAGTTTCCCGTCCACTAAAATTAAGTGGTCCAAACCTGAAAGGGGAAAAGTCAAACTTAATTTTGATGGGGCTTCTAAAGGCAACCCTGGCCTGGCTGGTGGAGGAGGCATAATCAAGGATCATAATGGGGACTGGATCTTAGCCTATGCTAGTCCTTTGGGGACTCAGAGCAACAATGTGGCGAAGCTTGTGCTCTTCTCTGGGGTGTTAGTCTTGCTAAGGAGAAAGGAATTAAACATATTCTTATTGAGGGGGACTCTCTTCTCATTTTAAATGCAATCAACAAGACTAGTCACAATAATTGGGTCTTGGGAAATATTATTAATGATATTAAAGAGCACCTTAAGTACTTTGATTCCCATATCATTACTCATATCCCTTGCATCGGCAATGCTTGTGCGGACAGATTGGTGAATGAGGGAGTTCAAAATAATGATTACAAAGTGTGGCAAAAAGGTGAGGTCATACCTGTGCATATTAATGATATTATTAATCATGAAAAGTTGTAAGCACTTCACCTTAAGCAACATGAGGGAGAATAATGGGTTCATTTTCCAATATTGCAAAAATGAGTCTGGCTTAAGCTATTCTTGGAAAGACAAGTCTAATTTCAAAAATTGCATAGACCTCAAAGTGTTGTGCATTGTTTAGTTGCCATGGGCGGTGATAGAACCAGAGTCGAGCCGTCCAACCATGGGCGTATTGTGGAGGATAAGTCTATGTGGCACCTTTTTAGAATTGGGGGTTTCAGAACTTTATCACCAGACTCCAAGGGCATGATCCCTCACTTACTATGGAGTTCGGGTTGGCGTGGAAGGAGGGGAAAGCGGTGATCGTGGCATGGAAATTGATACGTCGGAGGAAGCCATTGCTTGTGCTACTGGCATGGACATGGAAGGTCTGAAAATCTTTAAGGATAGGAATCGAAGAGAGTACAAAATCAATACTTTCTTTGTGGGAAAGGAAACTATCCATTACTTCACTGATGGTATCGCTCGTTCCTATATTCCTGGGGTGTGGAGAGAGGTATGCCTGCACATCATGAAGTATCTGACTCTGGAGGGTAAATATTGCAAGATATATACCCACCATTTGTCGTTTCTGAACATGTTTAGACATAAGAAATTGCTCAGTATTCCCTTCTATCTTTTCATGTCTCTAACCACCTTGGTGAGGGATTTCCAACGGAGTAAGGTGGAGTCTCCCATCCACGAGGGCCTCATTCTTCTCTGTTTGCAATGGGAAACCGGCCCGAGATAAACAAATGCCCCTAATTGAAGATGAGGAGGATATTACCCTAGCTGAGTGTCTATCCAAGATGAGGGAAGGTAATCTAGGTTCTAAGCAGATGGGTGAGGGGAAGAATGTGGAAGGGATGGAAAATTAGGAAGCTGGTCCGTCGAAGGGGAAGGATAAAGTTACCCTAGAAGGAGAGCATGGTATTGATATGTGGAAGAACAAAGTTCAGTACTTGGAGACGGTGGTCCAGGTCCTGGAAGAGACTAACTCGGTGGTGAGAAAGGGCATGATTGACAATATCGAAGCCACCAAGCAAATATGCTTGGCCCAGAAGAATATCAGGGGATATCAAGTAGTTGGATTCTCTGGTTCGGGATTTGGGTGCTCGTCTGGATGTTGTGGAAAAAGAGAAGTGGAAAAGGAGGTGGATCAATTCTGATGATGGTGAAGAGGAGGAGTCTGAGGAGGACACAGAGGAGGATGCCAAGGAAGCCCCGGAAGAAGAAGGCAATTCGATTCCAACACGAAAGAAGAGACCAGGGAGGTTAAACCCTCCAAAAAAATAAAGCTAACTAATGGAACTTCTTTTGAACTGTCTGCGGACTTTCGGGGAAATTTCTCTATTTTTTCTTGTTTAATGGCTTAGTTCTCTTCTGCTCATTGTTTCTTGGACCCCCTTCTCTGTTTTGGAGTTAAGTTTGTTTAACTCTAGGGGTCCTATTCCTTTTGTCCAACTTTGTTTCTATCACGATGTAATCTTTTTGTACTCGGCCTCTGGGAGCCTATCCTGTTTTTACCCTATCTAATAAAAAATAATTTGAATTCTTCAATAAGATTGTGTAGATTATACTTTTGTGTCCTTTCGAATTGTAAATAATTACTTTTCCAAGATTTATTTTTTTAAAGAAAAAGGCTTTCCTTATTCATTGTAAAAGTTTTCATATAAATGAATAAAAGCATTTACATCAAGTTCATCCATGCGGGATGCATTGATCGAATTTGAGAAATTATGAATTCCATATGTGAATATTTTTAATATTTATTAATATATACCGTGCTAAAATCATTTTCAGCCTTTTTCATTGCCACCACATAATTGGGATTTGTTGTTCTCTCATAACATTCCGTTGAATTACAAGGTATAAAAATGCTAAATCAATGCATTTGTCAATTTCTGTAGTTACCCACTATCCATGCTCTTTTTATGGATACCAAATGTATGATAGCATCAAGATTGGAAAGTTTCAAATGCACATTTAATCCCCTAGAATGAATAAATAACTTATCTTATGATTTTCATATGGAGGATGGACTATTATCTATGTTAAATAAGCTATCTTTAATATAGACATTCTCTCTAGTGGACAATTTGGCATGCACAAAACTTTGTTGTAGTGGCATCCACTTTATACTCCTAAACTTAGTTATTATGACTTTTCATGTGATTTGGATGGTATAGAAGAGGGACATAAGCCTCACAAATATATTGATGTTCAATCAATTCTATTATCACAAAAAATGACAGAGATAGCTAGTGAATGAATTTTTGCTTATGCTTAGAATCAACAATTGTAGGAAAGGAAAGAATATAAACTCATAAACACCAACAAGTTTTATCCTGGAAACCTCCAGAGGAGGAAAAACCAGTCTGGGAAGGGAAATTGCTCTTTCTTCCCACTTTTATTGGCCAATTCAAAACAATAAGTACAAAAATTACAATAAGTATGAAAGAGAAGTAGATAATATCTCACACTTCCTCCCAATTACTTGTTTGCTCTGTCTCAACACTCCTTTCTTCTACAAAACACAATTCCAAAGCACTAAGAACTTCTTGCTCACTTGCTTTCATGCTTCGATGATCTTATTCTCTTCTACAAACATGTATTTATAGCCTTTCTCATGTCCTCCCATGCACTGGAGAATGGGAAAGGTCATGGAGGAGAAGAGACATGAACAACCTTTCAAATTTTGAGGTCTGTTTGTTTCATATTTTTATTTTTGTCGAAAGAGCCAGAGACACCACCCAATGCAATCGTGCGGTCGGTCGGTCTCTAGACCGCCCCCTGGCTGTCAAGGGGTGGTTCTATAACCGCCCTCTGCACAGAGTGGTGGTCATGTTACTATAAAGATAAACCTCCATGTATTTATTTTCCTTCTTCGTGCTGACTGATCTGATGAAGTAGAGTCATTTTGGATCCCTATGGATCACACCTCCTACTTAGGAGGCTTTTGGTCCCACAAAAGCTTAGTGGGGGAGTAGATGAGGAAATAATTCCCTCACTTGCTCCTTCGAGTACCACCGGGCTTGCCTTGGTGTCTTTCCTTTCAATCCAATCTGCCAAGACTCTTGCGGACCTCTCCTAGTCTCTCTGACCTTCTGCTGCAACACTACATCCTCCTCCAATTCACCTCGTGAGTCCAAGATGCAATCCTCAATGGAAGGTAAAATTGTAGTCCTTCATCTTCATCTAGCATGGATGGCTCATATAGGTGCAAGTTCTCACAAGTTTACTATAGAGTACATCCTCATAAATGATGGTAAATCAAGTCAAAAGGCATTTTCTCCAACTTGCTCCAATATGGTGAAGGGCCCATATCGTAGTGGCTTGAGCTTCCGTGCTTGACCTTGTAGTCTCTCCTTGCTCAAGTAAAGCCAAACTCTATCTCCAACATGAAGCTTATGTTCCCTCCTATGCTGATCATGCCTAGCTTTGTACTTGGCTTGAGATTTCTCTAGTTATTCTTTGACTTTGAGATGGATTTTCCGGATCCTCTCAATGAATTTGTTTTTCTCTAGTCACCTCTGTGTCTCGTGTCTCCTCCTCATCCTGCTGCCCAACTGCTATGTCCAATGGATTTGTAGGTAGATATCCCAAGCATGCTTCAAATGGTGACTTCATAGTGGATGTGTGTACTGCCCGATTATAGGAATGTTGAATGTAGGCTAAGGACTCATCCCAAGTCCTTGGGTATTTGCTGTTATACCCTCTAATCAACTGTACCAAAGTCTTGTTCACCACCACCTCTATCTATCCATCTGTCTGTGGATGGAAAGTTGTGCTCCTCTGTAACCGGTATCCATTTGTCCCACAAAGTAGTCCAAAACTTCCCCAAGAACCTGGAATCCCTGTCAGAAACAATAGACTTTGGCAAACCAAAATGCACCCATACATTAGCAAAGAAAAGATCTGTTGCCTCATGTGCTTTTATTGTCTTTTTACATGCCATAAGAATACACATCTTATTGAATCTATCAACAACAACATAGAGATAGTCATGGCCATGTTTAGACATAGGTAATCCTCCTACAAAATCCATAGAAATGTCCTCCCCCATGGATGAGTAGTACTGCAAAGGCATACAAACCCTCCTTCCTAGTCTTAGGCTTGCTGGTACAACAAAGTTTACATCCACGTATAAATTTTGGTACTTTCTTCGCATATGGGCCAATACACGTACTTCTTTGCAAGTGGGCTAGGGTCTTACCAACACCGAAATGTCCCGCTACTTTCGAGGTATGTGCTTCCCTCATCAATAGAAGTCTTTCTTCTTTAGGCACACAAAGCTTCCCCATCGGTAGAGCAGCCCATCCTTGAGATAACAATCTTCAATCCTCGTCCTTTCAGTCCTGGGACTCGCAATCGCTGAAATGTCACCCCAAAGTCTCTGTCCTGGGCATATGCCTCTCCGTAAGCTTCCTTCGTGAAGGGCTCGATCTGAGAGATAGTGGCCAAACAGGAAAACTTCTCCTGTGTGGGTGGCCTAGACAACATGTCTGCCACCAAGTTTGTACTACCCTTCTTGTATTTGATCACCAGATGGAACTGCTAAAGGAACCCCATCCATTTGTAGTGCCTTCGCCTCGCGCGTAATTTAGATTGTGCTTGCAAATACTAGAGAGGTTTGTGGTCAAGTGTGCACAATAGTTTCTTTACCCAACAAATAATGCTTCCATTTTTTAATTTCTTGAACTAGTGCATACATTTCCTTATCATATACTGAATATCCTTTAACTGCTGAAGTGAAAGTTTCATAATGATAGCATACGGGTTTACCTCCTGAAGCAACACTGCACGCCCATAGCATAATCACTGGCATCTGTCTCTACTTCAAAAGGCTGCTGCAAATTAGGAAGAGCAAGTACTGGAGCATGACTAATCTTGTATTTCAATAACTCAAAGGATTTGTCTTGTTCCTTACCCCAATCAAAACCCTTACTCTTTGTGGCCACTGTGTGTAGAGGTGCTGCAATCATGGAGAAGCCCGAATGAACTTCCGCATGTACGTATCTACTCCCACAAAACTCCTAGTCTCTGTGGCTCCTGTTGGTGTTGGCCAATTAGTGATGGCTTCCACCTTCTTTGGATCCACTCGTAGCTCTCCTCCTCCAACCACGTGCCCAAGATAGACAAGTGACTATTTGGAAAATTCACATTTCTTCATATTACAAAGCAGTTGTTTCTCCCTGAGAACTTGCAAGACTTGTTGTAAATGAGTTAGATGTTCTTCCCATGTGGCACTAAAAATCAAGATATCATCTAGATATACAATGACACATGAATCTATGAAATCCCGCAATACATCATTCATCAATCTCATAAATGTAGTGGGTGCATTGCATAACCCAAAAGGAAGTACTAACCATTCATACAAACCCTGTTTTGTCTTGAAGGAAGTCTTCCATATATCCTCCTCCTTCATTCTGACTTGGTGATAACCTGACTTGAGATCCAACTTCGTGAAGAATTTGGCATGCTGAAGCTGGTCCAAGAGATCATCTATGTGGGGAAGTGGATATATTGTTCTTTATGGTGATCTTGTTCAAAGTGCGGTAGTCGATGCACATTCTCCAAGAACCATCCTTCTTTGGCACCATCACAATAGGTGAACACATGGTGAGGTGCTCAGACGTATCACCCCTTGGTCTAGTAGTTCTTAGAGTTGTTTCTTTACTTCAATACTCTCAAGCAAGGATTGCCTATACAACCCGATGTTCGGTAGAGGGGACTCTGGCAATAGCTGAATCTCATGCTCTACTTCCCATTTTGGTGGTAACCCACTGGGAGCCTGAAATACTTCCTAAAAAGACTGAATAATACTATCCAAATCATGTTTTCCCTGGTTAGAAATCTCTGAAACTTCTACCCCATCTTGTTTATCCTTTAACAAAAGTAAACAAAACTGATTATGATTTTCCTGAATAAGTCATTTTTGCTTGGTTAAGCACTCACCATAATAACCCGTGTCTTACGCTGGTGTGCCCGGATGTTGTAGCTGATCCCATCCTTGACCCATCTGTACGGTTTTCCCTTCTCATAAATATAAGCATCCCTAATATACAAGTAAGGACTCCCGAATACAACATCAAAAGCATCAAGTGGAATAACGTCAGCTTCCAAAACATCAATATATTGGGAATTTATCCCAAACTTGACCTTACATCTTTTGTTACCTGAATTTCAACACCCTTCTTCACCCAACCCAAAGGATAAGGGTGTGGATGCTCGTAAGTCTCAAGACCAAGCTTCTTTACAACTGCTTCAGAAATCAAGTTAGACTGAGAACCGGTATCAACCAAAGCATTTACCTTAGTTCTCTTGATCTGGATTTTGATCTGGAATAGTCTACTCATCTCCTCTTCCTGGTTGTCCATGTTGGTGGCCGTGCATCCAAGCCTTTTGTCTACATCAGAGTCATCTTCGATTTCCACCTCCCCTTCTATTTTTACAGCTTGTCATGGACTTCTTTGAGTCCTTGGTTCTTCTTCGATGTAACTCCGGATGCAACTTCCAACATGTAGTAGTCAATATGACCATTGATATCACAATTCTTGCAAAAATTCTTGGGATCTTTACAAGTATTTAAAGTAGTGGCAACTTGTTTACCTTTCCCTTTCCACTTACCCTTGTTACTTTTTTTCCCATACTCTTTTTTTTGCTGATTTGTCGACTGCTTTGCCCTTGGCTCTACTTCTCCTTGCTTCTTTTCATCATCTATGTAGTATGCCTGCACACACGCCTCGTTGAGATCTTTGGGCTTTGTGGAGATGACTTTTCTTCGAAGGTGAGTGTGAAGTCCTCCCAAGTACTTAGTCAGAATATCCTCATCCTCCAAGTCCATGTTTAGCAACATGGCCTGCCTCCAAAACTCCGTAGTATAGTCCTGCACACTTTGACCACTGCCTTGTCTAAAATAATATTGCCATTTAATCATTTGGTCAGTCTTGTGGCCAATAGGATAGAAGTTAGCTCTAAGTAATTCTTTAAATTCTTGCCAAGATTTCACAATAGGACGCTTCTTCTTTTCACAAGTGGTTAGATGGGTTTCCCACCAAACCAGAGCGTGTCCCTCCATTTTGAGATGTGCAAAGGTGATCCTCTGTGCCTCAGTGACATTATGGATGCTAAAGTAGACTTCTAACTATTTTAACCATTTATCAAGCAACTCTGCATCTACTTGTCCTTCAAAGCTTTTAATCTCAACTTTCGTCTCAACTTTAAAAGGAGTATGATCAGATTTTACCTTTTCTCTTGTGTTTGAAGTCTCTTCTTCATGCTCTTCCCCATAATCTTCCTCATGGTGGCTCCTCCCTATGCCAAACTTTTTCAGCTAAGCCTCGAACCACTGAGTCCATGGAGTCTTGCTTGACAAAAGTTGTCTTTTGCAAATCTGCAAGTTCTTCTTGCCTTCTAAACATCCTATCCATCATGGTCTCCAACATCTCGATTCTATGGACCAAGTTCTCTTCCTCCATTTGTCCCCAAATTCTCTGTTTCCACTTCTTGTAGAAATTTCTGGATCGCAAGGTAAAGCCTCTTCGCCTTTAGATCTCATCACTATCATACAAATCCAAGAACGAATACCACAGTCCTGGATACTTGTTAGCTCTGATACCAAAATGATCTGTAAACTCTTCAACTTTGGAATTATCCACATAATCACAAATTAAACGTTGTTGTTCTACTTTCTATTAGAAAATGACAGAGATAGCTAGTGAATGAATTTTTTTGCTTATGCTTAGAATCAACAATTGTAGGAAAGGAAAGAATATAAACTCACAAACACCAACAAGTTTTATCCTGGAAACCTCCAGAGGAGGAAAACCAGTCGGGAAGGGAAATTGCTCTTTCTTCCCACTTTTATTGGCCAATTCAAAAACAATAAGTACAAAATTACAATAAGTATGAAAGAGAAGTAGATAATATCTCACACTTCCTCCCAATTACTTGCTTGCTCTGTCTCAACACTCCTTTCTTCTACAAAACACAATTCCAAGCACTAAGAACTTCTTGCTCACTTGCTTTCATGCTTCGATGATCTTATTCTCTTCTACAAACATGTATTTATAGCCTTTCTCATGTCCTCCCATGCACTGGAGAATGGGAAAGGTCATGGAGGAGAACCCGATGATTGAATCCGGGAAAGATAGCTCATTTTTTTTGCAAATTTGATATATGGTCTAGTATTAGTTAGGTAAATGAGACTCCCAATCAAGTGCAAACTCGATGAAGAGTTGCATTTATGGTCTAGTATTAGTTAGGAGATAGATCAAGTGTCGATAGAACGAGTTAACTAGTTAAGTCTCGTCTCTATAGGTGTGCAATCCATCATCCTGAATTTCTTGAGCGTTGTCTTGGTATACTTCAATTGAGAAACAAAGATGTGATTCTCTCTCTGTCGTACTTCCAATCCAAGACAATAGTGCATGAGCTTGAGATATGTGATGTCGAACAATCGATTAAGATATTTGTTCGTAGCATCGATCATCTTCATTGTGTTGTCAGTGATGACTAGATCATCAACATAAACAACTATCAAAATCTCTCTTCCTTGCCTTCTGAGGTAGAGATTGGGATCATATGGATTTCTGACAAATCCATGTTGAACGAGATGCTCATTAATTTTGATATACCAAGCCCAGGGTGCCTGTTTAAGGCCATACAAAGATTTCCTAAGTCTTCATACCTTTTTTTTCACCAGGTACGACAAATCCCTCAGGTTGAGTCATGTAGACTTCTTCTTGTAGATCTCCACTGAGAAAGACACTTTTTACGTCCATCTGATGGACTTTCCAACCGTACTGAACAACTAGAGAAAAGATCATCCTGATCCTTTTGATTTTAGCTGTGGGAGCAAATGTCTCCTCATAGTTTATTCCTTCTTTTTATGCATACCCCTTTTCTACTAGTCTTGCTTTGTACTTGTCAATGGTCCCATCTGCTTTGTACTTTGTTTTGAATATCCATCTGCAACCAATGGGTTTCTTCCTTGGTGGAAGTTCGACAAGTCGCGAGTGTTGTTTTTCATTAGTGATTATACATCCATGGCATCTTTCCAAGATTTTGATTGTAGGGCTTCCTGGAAAGTAGAGGGCTCAATAGATTCAACAACTCTACTCATCAAAGAAAAGTTTACCTCTTCTTGTGTTTTATTGCGAGTCGTGGTCCAGTGGTGGATGTATCCGGTAGAGCATCCAATTTTGCATCTCAAATCATATTAGTATACCACTTGGGCATACGTTGTATTGTTCCCGTGGGTCGTGGTCTTGATGGATCATCACTTTGTCATCATTATCAAGAACATCAACTTATGTTTTCACAACATGTGAAATATCTACATCAAGTGAGTCTGGAAAAGGAGTCTCAACTTCCTTTTTCTCAAAGAACTCAACATCTTTATTGGTGTAGAATTTTTTGGTCTTCAGATCCATCAATATATACCCAATAGCCTCTTCACTGTAGCCAATGAAGATGAGTTTTTGAGATTTCATATCCAACTTCTTTATGTTCTGCTTGGGAATGTGCATGCTAGCTTTGCACCCAAATAATCTAAGGGGTGCAATGAATGGCTTCCAAGTCGACCATGTTTCATGTGGTGTTACTCCATCAAGAACAACTATGGGCACTCTGTTTAGCTTGAGACATATTGTTGTCTTTGTTGCTTCTACCCAGAATGTCCTCGCTAGTCCGAATCATCAATCATGCAACACACCATCTCCATGATAGTACGGTTCCTTCTCTCAACAAAACCATTTTGTTATGTTGTGTGTGGAGGCATCTGTCGACGAATCCCATGAGCTTGAAGGTAGGATTTGAACTCATTATTGGTGAATTCCCCCCTCGATCTGAGCGGAGAGATCTGATATGACGACCAATCTCGTTATCTATAACCACTTTGAAATTTTCAAGTTCTCAAAAGCATCACTTTTCTTACGAAGAAAAAATATCCACATTTTTCTTTAATAATAATCAACACATAGCATGAAATACTGAAATCCAAAATGACTACATTGCATCGACGCAAAAATCAATATGAACCAAATCAAGCTTACTTGGAGCTCGATAGTACTTTTTTGGAATGAAGCTCTGTAGTGTTTACCTATTAGGCAATGAGGAAACTTATTTGTATCCTTCTTGAGAGATGGCAAGCCTCTCACCATGTTGTATCGATAAAGTGTTTCGAGATATTTGAAACTGATGTGACCAAGTCTCGATGCCACAACCGTGCGAGAGGAAGATTTATTAGCCCAAGTGCTTGATCATCCCTGTAGACAAAGTCAAGCTGCATCATACATCCCACATTGGAGGCTTTTGGAACAATTTTTGAGCCTCTAGATTCGTCTCAAATCAAACACACTTTCTTACCGAAATGACTATCAAAATCAATCTTTAGATTATGATCTAGAAGTTGACTAACTGATAGTAGATTCTTTGTAAACCAGGGACATATAATACATATGTTAATCTACAATTTCGTGAACCAAGAGGTAGAGAAATGTTCCCAATACCTTGTATTGTGTAAGAAGAATCATCACCTAATGAAACATGATTTTTCGAAGGTGTGTCCCTCATGGTGATAAACCGGTCTGTGCCCGGTCATGTGTCGAGTGGCTCCCGAATCAACGTACCAAACAACACTAGATGACATGGATGGTTCACTAGAATGAGCAGTGTACAAGAAGTCCTCATTTTTGAATGATCTTCTTGCTCAACTACATTACCTTGTTGATGGGGTTTTCTTTGCCAGTTCCCCTTCTTCTGCCCTTGTTTGTTGTATGATTGTCCCTGATGAGATTGTTGATTTCCGAGGTCTAGAATTGTTTGATGAACCTTTCTTGTATGTATTGAACCAACAATCTTTCAACTTATGTCCTCTTTTGCAGATAGGACATTTCTTCTTTTGTTTTCCCTTGATGTTGTTTTTGGGAATTTTGAGAAGATTTTGCTTTTCCTTTTCCTTTCTGATGAGAAGATAGTGCCTACTCCTCTTCATCATCTTTGTTGTACATTGTTTCTTCTTGTTGTAGTAGAACTTGTTAAAAGTACCTGTCTGATCGACAAGTTTAGTGTCGTCATAAAAATGCGGTAAGGAGGAAGTGCTCTCAGAACAATGGACACTAGAGTTGTATCAGTAACCTCCTCTCCCAGGGCTATAAGTGAAGCCCTCAATTTTGTACTCTCCGCAAGAAAGCTTCCACTTTCTTGTTTGACTTGAATTTCCGTGTATGTAACTGAATCTACAAATTCAATATTGTGTTCTTATTTCTGGCCTCATACATGGTGCTTAACTTATCCCACCCTTATTTGGTTGTTTTGGCATCTTGAATGTGGGGTTGCACATCATCGGACACTTGCGAACAAGATTATGACTTTGGCCTTCTGATTGGCCTTGTCAAACTATCTCTGTTGTCTATGCATCATTTGGTGATTTGATTGCGGAACCATTCACTACATGCCAAATCTCTTCAAACTCAAGTTGTGTTTTGATCTTAGTCTTCCATGTAACAAAATTATCTCCTCTTAAGAGAGTGTGAGTTTGGAAAAAGAACTTAAGGGCATTGGTGCCCATTTTTGAATCAACTAACAAAGGGTAAGTATCTTATCACTCCAAGTATAAGGTCTCCCAATATATATATTGTCAGTCCGATATACAAAACATTTCTATATACGTGCCCTTCCAATATACTCGCTTCGGTACGTGGAAGAAGCTTGCCCTTTTGATATACCCGACGGTATGTGAAAGAGGCGTTAATGTATGTGAAAGAATTCGATACATTGTACCAAGACAACAATCTTGAAATGGGTTTGTGCAATTATTGACATTGGTTCAAAGAAATATCTGTCATACGCGTGCGTAACTTCGCTTATATACTCGATAATTTCGAAAGTGTCAATTTATGTCATTCAATTGTTCACGAGAAGGATGTGATGGCTCAAAGTGTGTGCATGGTGTCCTTATTTCTCCCCATCGATTTATAGGGACGATGCCAGAGCAGCGTTGTTACGGTTATATTAGGTGTTAAGTGTAGTAGTAGTCGTGATGATTTTACCCATAAGCCCTTCCTAGAGGCACTTTGTATAGACCGAACGTTGTGAAAGAGATTCGAAGATCTTGTGAATGTTACATAACCAAATTTCACTTGTTTTTGTTTTCAAATCTCTACCATTTTTTTCAATTACAATGTTTGCGGTTGAATATGGCAACCTGCAAATTAGTACAATCCATTGAAATATATAATTACATCCAAATATGCACAAAAATGAATGGCTGGATTTTGTTTTTGTTTTGTGAGGCCCTAGTGGCCTCCGGAGCTTAGTATGGCTCATTGTGCGAAAAATTGCAAAAAATAGTTGAAAATTTCACTTTTAGGTACCCCTCCCTTTACAAAAGTTGCTCAAAATGACTTTTATGGCCAATTTGGAGAAAATTATTTTTTCCCAAAATTAGTGTTTTTGTCACTAAAGTTGGCGGGGGATTTAGTTATAATGGGTTTAGTGATGGTATTGTCCACTATTTCTGCCACTAAACTTGGTTGTTCTCGCCAAAATTGAATTACAAAGGTTTGAGGTGGGGGTTGAACCCCTAACCTCAATCCCCCAACATTTATACCCTATCCAATACGACGTTTAATGTGGGTTGAATATAAAATGAAGTAATTACTATTTTAACAAATTTAAAAATCACCAACCTTATGATAAAGATGACGTGTCAATGTCTCGAGGTTGTCCACGTGGTGGTCTACATGGTGCAAGAGCGGTTTAGGGCATGCGCTTCAAGCGGATCTATAACTCTTTAATTATAGTTTTCTTTTTATCTTCACTATGTTATTTCCTCTAGCGTAATTTATGCTTACGTTTGGGCCACCGTTTTTTTTTTACCTCCACCAATTTGCTTTGGATCTTTAGGTCTTGGCCCAATCCGTAGGGGTATGTGTGATGTTTTGTAGGGACATCTACACTTGTGGGATGCTTCCAATCGCTTGTGGGCTCGACCAAACTTGCTTGGCTTCGGGTGTACGAGGTATGGCTCGGCTGAAGGGTTGTGTGTAAGGCCGTCGAGAACGGAGAGGGCTCGGCCCTATGAAACACAACTTGGTGTTGGAAGAACCACCCTTATTTCTCCTCAAATCAATAATATAAAGCAATACACACCCCAGTTGGGCTCGCCAATTTGATAACCCAACTCGGCTTTCAAACAATGCACAACTCAATTCACAATAATGCAAGACTTATACCTTAGCTCGCTTTCCCAATGTAACAACTCGGTCGGGGCTATGCCCAGATTAGTCGAGGAGCTCTATGCGAGAACTTGATCTTCAATAGCTTGCCCTTCAAACTTATCACAGACTCCTTCAAATACAACAAATTACTAGTCAGTAGTGAGAACTAAACAAGTCTATATATATAGAGGAAAACCCTAATAGGGAAAAGAATTTTTTTTTAGTTTGTGATCTCGATTTTCTAATTTTAGGACCAAAATTGTGCAACAAGAAAAATTTACTTTGTGCGGGAGGCACCAAAGTCTGCAAAAAAAAAATTGTTTTTCAAACACCGGAATTGGACAGGAGGTTGTGGGGATGTAGGAATGGGGTTGGGAAGTTGTAGGAGGCTGCACAGGCTCTCCAAATGTCGTAACTACTTCTCCAAGCTCATCTATCTCTTTCGCACTCTATGTCCACCTTCTCTGTTCACACATGCTCCTCTAACATGTTGTAAAACCAAATATAGAAGAGGGAAAGAAGCCTCACAAAGATATTGATGTTCGGAAAGAAAATTACAATAGTGATGATTGCAATCTTTATAGATATTTCACAACCAAGTACAAACAAAGAATAAGTTGCACAGGTGCAACCAGAAACCATACGAGAAATAATACAGAAAAATAGGATGTTACAACTATGCAACAATAAACACATACGTGATATAATAAAATAATATAAATGGTTATAACAACATAACCATAGAACCAAATAATATAATCTACCTAGTTACCATAGTAACAACTAAACTACCTCAAGTAATAATAAAACAACTCGGGAAAATGCATAATTACTACAGTAAACTATGTTTACCTAATGAGATAGAAAGATAATAACTCATTGTATACACTTAAATTCGACATTTTTTTAGTGGTGGATAATTTGGCATGCACAATGGCATCCATTTTATACTCTTAAACTTAATTATTATGTCTTTTCTTGTAAGAGGATATAAAGATAATAAATGGGTGTAGACACTTAAATTTGACAATTTATCATTTGGAAATGACTACTTGGGCCTTGTACCTTAAGTATGACTTGCGTGCACATTCCAAACCTAAGTGACTTGTCCCTAACTCCTTTCCATGACTTACTTATCTATGCACACTTGTACAGTTAATCAAAGAACATATTGCATTAGTCTATAGTAGTATAGTCTCCACATGCATCTTGCCCAAAATATTGCATAGTCCATTGAACTACAGTGCAAAACTTTACAATTGGGGCCAACATTTGGTCTCATGACAAATAGTCCCATTTTCTGCCACCGAACAATCACTTTTCCAATTTGATATTTTTTCTTGGGTTGGCTCACATACCATAGGTATGTCTTAAATGCAAAATTAAACCTATGAAGACTTATATAAGCAAGTCTAATGCATTTATTAAGGCATTTGATAATTTCAAGAGTGCTAATTGCAAAATACATTTCTAAAGTACTACAAGGTCTCCTAAATTCTTTCAAAGAAACAACACAACCTAAGAGCAACCCATACACGTGTCCAAGCCAACCAAACCATTTAAGAGCCATACGTCTCATTCTACTGGACCTCCCAAGCCAAGCCAAGTCATAACAAGGTCAAGCCAATACAAAGCATTGTCAAAGTTTCCAAGGGTAAGGGAATCAATCTAGCACTTACAATAATTACACATTATATCACAATTGCAAAGGGTACATTCTACTCTATCTATAGTTATGCCCACTATCTTTGTGTCAAGAAACACAAGGGCAAGATAGGGGGTTGGCTTAGATTTGCATACACAATTGCACATACACTAGGAGAACTACATGGAGTTTGCTCACATCTTTAAGGGAATATAGTACAATGCCTAGATTGAATCAACATTGGATGATCACCAAGGTCGGTCCAACTTCACACAAATTTATCTCCTTTTGTTATCTAATTGTGTTCATAAAGTGTTAGTGCAGGGATCTAGGGTTTTCATCTATTGGAGGTCACTATAGGAGGTGTCACACATTTGCAAACCTTGACATCGACAATGAAGTAAATTTACAAGCTACCGACGACCATTAAAATTTATAGAATGCCAACATATCCTTGTGTAAAATCATACAACTTAGGACTAGATCGTACCCACTCTAGGACGAGATAATATGATTCCATACCAGTTTAGTTTGTAGTCACGGTTCTAGAGATGAAGCACCTCAAGGGCATTTCCAACTTTCGGAGTTACTTTGAAGTTCTAGATCACACCTTTTCTTATGTAATCAACTAAGCATTCTTCTTCTCTTGTGTTTTGAGCAATCATTTCTATCATTATATCTTAGAAATTATTTTGGGAGATATATTCTACTTTGTGCATTAATGTTTATCGAGTTAATCGAATATTCAACTTATACTATCCCTATGCTTTTAAATAATCAAGAACTTCAAATCCATATTTATTTATTTACGGTGTAAACATTTGATGAACTTGACGTTGCTCGAACCCTAGGTGGCCCCTCGCGATTATCGTCCTTTCTTTGGTATATGATCCTTTAGCTATCCTCCTTTTTCTCTCATTAGTGCTATCATGGTCCATGCCTCTAACACATAATTATGTTTCAATGAGTTAATATAAAAACAACATGTGCTTGAAGATGCATTCAATAAGGTTTTGTAATGAATAGGGGTCCCTACTCATATGGACCCTTAATATGTGCAAATTAGTCTCCATATTGGCTTTTTTAATTGTTGCCAATATATGCAAACCTTCAATCCTCGAGCCTTCTCCTACTAGTGATCTAATAATTGTACGTAGTCTTGAGCATGCACATAATACACATTCTAATGATGGTTAATTGTGATTATGATTGTAGTAATAATTCTAATGATATTGGACATTATGATACTTCTTTTCCTATTATACAAGATCACGTGACGAATGTTGGCAATAAATCTTTACGTTTATGTGAGATGGCAAATGATACAATTAGTGTAACCTCAACTTTTATACTTGAATATCATCATGATGCTATGACTAAATGCACAATTAAAATGATACATTTACTTGCAATACTTCATTTATACATGATAATGTGGACAATCCTTACACTTAATATCTTTCTTGTATTACGATAATAAATGTTACCACTATTTCAAATGATCATTTCTTGTTCTTATTATGAAGGATTTGTATGTTACTACGATGATGTGTCTCTAGATCCTACATGTGGTGCTAGACCCCTAGTTCATGATGTTATACCCTCACTATATCTAGCGCTTCACCTCCTATGGCTATACCCACTATCGTTATCTCTACGGTGCTATATCTTTGGTGACAACCCATACCCCCACAAGATATTACAATGTCTATTTCTATGGATTTTACTATGACTACATATAATATAATGCACATGTGAATGTATATGTTTCTAATTCTTCCAATGCTTTTATATAAAAAAATATGTTATCTCGTTAACCTCATGTCTCTCCCTCTTTCTAAGGTTGATACGAACAAACCTCATGGCATCGTGTCTCTTGTATACGTCTTACAACCTTGGTTTAATGTCCCCCTTTTCGACTTAAGAGCCTAACAATGGACTTCTTCCCATTCCCTTTCCTTAACAATGAAGGTTGATTGAGCAAGGGAAGGAATTGCATTACATTTCATCTTTCTTTTCTTAATTTCAATCTTTCTTTTAGTATTTTCCTCTACTTTAGCGAAGTCGGATGTTTTGGAGAATCATAAACTAAAATTAAATGATTAAAAGACACTTAAAGAGGCCTGTCCATTTCTAATTGGTTTTGGCGTAAAGGGAAGGATATAAAAATAACTTAAGGACTTCATTTGCACCCCATCTTGGCACATTTTTATCTATACTTGGTTTTTTGGGCATAATGCTCATTGAATTTCCACTTGGGGACGAAACCCCTCTTGTGTGGCATTTCAAGGAAGACAAAAACCTTCCTTGTGGTTTGGTGGAGGACGAAACCCTCTATTGTGGGTATTTTGAATATATTCATTGAAAACTTCTTGCAGATTTTTACCTAGGGCAATCAAGGAAATATCTACAAAGGCTTTACATAGATTCTGCAGCTCTCCCTAGAGGGAGCGACTTGGGTTAAATGGTTGTTGGGTGCCTTCTAGGGCACATAATTCAAATTTTATGTGATATTATGATTCAACATAATTTATAAGGTCGACATCTATGTTTTATTGATTTTTAGCGGAGTATATCTATCATTTTTAGCCTTGGTTTGTGGATGCCCGATTGTTGTTCCAAATTTAATTACAGTAGTGTGTTATCTTGGGGTTTCTCCATTTGTTTATTGCAAATTGAATGGATAAGTGTTATCGTACATGAAATAATTATTTATAAGTGTTTTTGGATATTGTTCATGGTTTTATGGTGTATTTAAGACTCTTTTACGGTTCATTGCTAGGGTTTATATTATTGTTGGAACTATTGTCATAAAATTAGATTATTTTATTTTTGGTGTTGGTGTATTTTCATATATGATTCTTGGGGTTTGTGGCCAAACCCTTATTTTTGGTTTTTTTCCTTGAAAGGGACATTACAGTGGTATCAGAGCTTCGATCTTCCCAGCCTGAGGGTTTCCTTGTGGAAAATCAAAATGATGGATAGAATTTTCAATGATGCTAGGCTCAAAAAGCTTTCCCTAGGGCAAGAAAGATTGGCCAACACAATGGCTCGGTTGATCCATACCCTTCAAGGTCCAAATGGTGGAGGGAGCTCTTCAAAGGAAGTCATTAATTCTTAGCCATCCCAAGTGAGCAACATCGGTACATGGTATGAAGAGTATAGAGCTCTTCCAGAGAAGGTTCAGGATGCCCTACCTTTTGCAAAGTTCGTGAAGTACGAGACATAAACAGTTGGAACCGGCACGAGGTCAAAACCCCAAACAATAAGGGGTCAATACTCCATAAGGACCCCACACTCAAGGGTGTGGATACTGTGCATAAAGAAGTGCTTGAAGGTAGAGGATTCTCAAGTCCACATGATGAATTTTTGGGCTTTAATAATCACATACATGTCGGTGAAAAATTAGATCTGCATTTTGAGAAAAATGGAACCATAAAGGATGAAGAATTGGCCCTTACTACCATCATTACGGTGAAGAGTCAACATGATGAGGTAATTATGGATCATTTTTTGGTTAATACGATAATATTTTAGCATGTGATGAGTCCGTGATTGAAAGGATAGGTGAAAGAGAAGAATTCATAGAGCATGAGCCAAGGAAAGAGGGGAAATTCAATTTACAGAGAGTTGTGGAGAGAATTTGGCTATTAATGCCAAATCTCTTGTTGATGAGGATGATGTTTGAATCACTGGAATTTTTAGAACAACAACTCCTAAGAGTCAAGTTGAGTGTGTTCATGGATTTGGTAAGAACCAAAAAGAGGATCCAAGCATGTGCCAAAGATAGTATGGACGAATTCAAGGCGGAAAAAGAAGATCAACAAGCTTGGGGTCACCGAATGTATGATCACATTTCAATTTTTTTGTCTTTTGCTAGGTCACTACCATACTTGTGTCATCATGGACAACATATGGGAAATATTGATAAGGTGAAGAACACCCAAATTGGATAAGAGTACATAGATCCTTTGAGTTACAAAGAAGCAAAAGTATTCAACGGGTTCCATGTTACCTTGGCTAGTGAGTGCCTCATTCCGGGCTCATGGTTAGAAAGATATTCTATGAGAAATCATATGGTTTTTGTTGTGCATTTGAACTTCCTTGCGAAGGACAAGATGCTACAAGATGGTCTCATCATCCCTTTAACCAAGAGGTTTCAACCCCTCAAGCCCACCTTGGAGAAGCACATGGTACGTAATTATTTCATGTTGTTGTTAATGAAGGTGTGGATTTGATATTTGATATTCAAGGGTGCATCCTTTGGGTGAGTTTACCCAAAACTATCAAATGAGGGAGTTGAGATTCAAACTTGGTAATCAAAAGGTTGTGCTTCAAGGCATGACAAGTGGTGATCCTAAAGTTGCTACAACGAAAAGGATGGAAAGAATTACCGGAAGAAGGCAAGAGCGTGGATTGCACATGGTAAGATAAATACCACATTTTCAGTTTTAAAACAACATTCCATAGAGATTTTCAGCTCTTAATTCATGTACATACTCTTAGAAGAAGTCTTCCAATGAAGGTGGATGTTGATTTCATAAATTTTACATTTGGAAGTGAGCAAGATAGATGTTATCTCGCTGCCCCAAGCATTATAACTCAGCCGGAAATTGGTGGTACAAATGTAAGTAGTAAAAATCATGTTTTATGGGATTCAAGGCACACTGTCATAAAAATTCATACTGTTGTTATCAACATTTTCAGTTTACTCAACATTGCATTTGTAGCCATACAAGCAGCCTCAGCCATACACAGGAGTAATTTTCAGTTCTTGGATGTTGTTAAAGCATTTCTAGTCCCCACATGGTTGTTTTATGAAGAGTTTGAGGTATGAAAACTATTACCTTATTATTTTTGTTGATGTTCACATTAGAATCAACTGGTTAACTCTTTTAAGAAAGTCATCAAAGTGTTTTTGATCTCAAGGAGAAGAGTTTTCCATCTACCCCCTAGGAGGGATTGTTTTTCACTCGATTTAGAAGAGTTTTCGGCCACCATAATGCTAATTTTGAGCAAGAAATTGCAATGGCACAACTACAACCATACTTGGGACAACGTGAATGGAACTTTAGAAGTTTATCATGTGAGGAGTTGTATGGATTTCTTACATCCGAAAGATGAAGGTAAAAGTTTCAGTTTTGATTTTTCCTCTCTTTGCTTATGGAAAGGAAGGAATTTGATGAGTTTGTATGAAGTGGGAAAGAATTCTAGTGTGACGTGTTGGAGGAATCATAAGCTTGATAAGAATTCTGATTTCTTCTTCTATGTATTGCTAACCCATGATTCCATGAAAGAACTGGAAGGAATATGGGAAAGAGAGAAATTATGATGAATTTGCAGTTGTACATATGTTCGTCAAGGGGGAAAAGATGATGGCTCTAATTTTTAGTCTCTTATATGGCTAACCCATGACCCCATAAAAAGGTATGAATTTTGTTTTGTCTTCTTTGTTTTAAGTTTACGAGGCACACATTGTTTTGGGGGTCAAGAGCTCTAAGTTTTAGAGTAAATTACCCTAAAAGTTTACAAGGAGATGGGATTCCACTTGCAAATTGATGAAATCAGAATTTGTAGGAGTGTTAAGCAAGGGAGTGATGATTTTATCAAGATAAAGGCCATATGTTTGTTGATTTCAATTGTAGACCTGATATTCTTAGTTTTTCAGCCTATGTAAATCAAATTTCGTCCCTACATTACTAAGGAAATTGTCTTTCTTTTTAAGATTTCCATTTGGTAGTTATTTTTCCATGGTTATAGGGATGCATTTATAAAAATCAGATTTGGGACTACCATTAGCAGCCATAAACAACAATGAATTCTCATTTTTGAAGAGCATTCCATCACATGTTGATATTAGAAGAAGGTTTCAGCTGAAAGGAGGGAACAAATCAGATTTGTTAGCCTCAAATTGGATAAGCTTCCATGATAATTATGATGACATTTGCAGGGATTTGAGGACAATTGAGCATGCAAAGAAAGGTAATATCATTGTTGTTTTTAAAATTGAAGATGATGAAGACTTCCATGAAGAAAGGGGCATAAGAGGTATGAGTTTTTTTGGGATGAAACTCCTTTATTTAACAAGAAAAAGATCCAGTATGGGAACACTACAACATGTTCCTTTACTTTGATATGATGATACTTAGGCATATGAGTTTGCAATTGCTTGGGGACAAGCAATTTTGGGAAGGGAGGATTGTAATGTCCCCTTTTTCGACTTGAGAGCCTAACAATGGATTTTTTTCCATTCCCTTTCCATGGCAATGAAGCTTGATTGAGCAAGGGAAGGAATTGCATTCCATTTCATCTTTCTTTTATTAATTTTAATGTTTCTTTTAGTATTTTCCTCTATTTTAGCAGGTCGGTTGTGTTGGAGAATCATAAAGGAAAATTAAAAGATTTAAAGAAGCTTAAAGAGGTTGGTCCATTTCTAATTGGATATTGACGCCAAGGGAAGGATATAAAAAGAACTTAAGGACTTCATTTGCACCCCATCTTGGAGCATTTTTATCTATACTTGGTTTTTTGGGCATAGTGCTCATTGACGTTCCACTTGAGGACGAAACCCCTCTTGTGTAGCATTCCAAGGAAGACAAAAACCTTCCTTTTGGTTTGGTGGATGACGGAAACCCTCCATTGTGGGTGTTTTAAAGATATTCATTGAAATCTTCTTGTAGATTTAGACCTAGGGAAATCAAGGAAATATCTACAAAGGCTTTACATGCATTCTACGGATCTCTCGCCAGAGGGAGAAAATTGGGTTAAGTGATTCATTGGGTGCCTTCTAGGGCACATAATTCAAATTTTATGTGATATTCGATCTATTCGACATAATTTATAAGGCCGTAATCTATGTTTTGGTGATTTTTGGTGGAGTTTATCTACCATTTTTAGCCTTAGTTTTTACTACCCTACTGTTGTTCCAAATTTAATTATAGTAGTGTGTTATCTTGGGTTTTCTCCATTTTTAATTGCAAATTGAATGGATAAGTGTTTCCGTACATGAAAAAATTATTTATAAGTGTTTTTGGCTATTGTGAATGGTTTTATGGTGCATTTAAGACCCTTTTTACAGTTTGTTGTTAGGGTTTATATTATTGTTGGAATTGTTGTCATAAAATCAAATTCTTTTCTTTTTTGGTGTTGGTGTATTTTTAGATATGATTCTCGGGGTTTGTGGCCAAACTCTATTTTTGGTTTTTGTCTTTGAAAGTGACATTACACATGTCTTCATATGTTACTATTCATTGTTATTGCACTTGTAACATTTGCTTCCACTATTGTTGCTATTATTGACAATGATGCTCTTGCTCTTGCTAGTTTTGCTATCAATGGTTTACATGCTCCTCTTATTAATACACTATTCTAAGCGCGGCTTAAGCCTTTTGTTTTCATATTTTTCGTGTGTTATGCTATGCATACCCTATTCATAGATCATGAGTTCATAATGGAAGTTCTTGTTCCTAGAGTGTATTATACATATTTACAGCCCCGAGCCTCTTATATCTATAGAGTTCTCCCTCGCCCTAGGAACACTATAATAGGGTATCTCTTGATTTTATCTTGCCTTTTATACAAATATTTCAAAAATACCAAAACATTCAAATAATCAAATAAACATAAAAACATTCAAATATTATCAAAATATAAAATCAGGACCTACATATGACCCGATTTGTTAATTTTTACTTTAAATATAATGTTTGTCATATAATTTAATAAATTTGATATTTTCTATAGACTCTTTACATACATGTGTTTACAAGGTATTTTGAGCTTGATGTGGAACACACATATGAATTATAAACGATGTCGGTGTTGGTTTAAGTCCGCCCAAAGAGGCTTACAAATTTAGGGGGCATCTCTTGCACTATTTTGGTGCTTTTGTTTCAATACAATTACTTTCATTTCTTTATTATACTTAATTTTATATATTGTGCAATGTGATATTTTTCGAACTAATATGGCTAACACGTGTTTTGTGCAATGCTAGCTTCTTTTGATTTATGTGCATTTAGGCTATTGTTTGCTATTGTATTCACTTGTTTGATTGTTTGTTAATTTGCTTGTATTTATGCAACCTATGATCCTTACTGCGATTGTTGTGGAAAATTATTTGTGTTCCTTGTTTGGGGCTTTTATAGCCTATTCCCTATGCTTGTTGTGTGTGTGAGAACTATGTGTCCCTTTCTCATGGCCTCTTCACATTTGTTGTGACTAACATATGTGACATTGCTTGCGTACTTGTATGCTTGATTTCTTTCACACTTGTTTGTTACCATACATGATTGCGTTTGTGAATGTTGTATGATTGCTTGTTTGTGATCTTTGTGTGTTTTAATTTCTATCGTGCACAATCTTGCAGAATATGGTATCAATAGTGGACACCCAAAATAGCCCTCCACATGATCCAATAAATACTATAAGATATATCGACATAGATACACATCTTTTCTTTTAATCCAAACGTTCTAATTACACATTTTACTCGCCTCAAAAGAGGATCACACAAATATTTATTTGCATCAACCACACGAGACATAATGACATAGGGTATATATATTCAAGAATAGATTTAGACACAAAACATAAACAAATTTTACATAGGTACAACACCATTTTCTAGGGCCATAAGCGCGGATGTTATGGTCTAGGATGGATGTTTCCATCTTGGGGAAAATTTCCAACAAATTACATTTTTTTTTTTTTACAAACATGTACATGTTTCGATATAGGTTCGGGAACAAATTACATGGTTTCAAAGTAGGGTTGATGAAATTTCCATACAAAATGGGGGTTTGAGCTTTGCATTCATTTTTAGAACTACGACTTAGACACGATTTCAATACAAGATATGGGGGCATGAGTCATTTTTTTCTATATTTAACATTAGATATCTCGGACTCGAGTTACATCACATATTGGGGGCATAAGACCAATCATTCCTTTTTGGATTTGTGCTACTTTAGACTTGGTCCTAGATCTGTTTGCAATGGTGTGGTCCATAAGATTTAAAAATATTAAGGTGACTAGAAAACCTCATGGCATCCTTCTTCTCACTTTTGTTGGAAGCTATCATGGTGACTCCAAAACCTTGTGGCAACCTTCCTTCTTTTGATGTTCTTGGAAGAAAATTCCTATGACACCCTTCGATTTTGGGTCAAGCAACACTCAATTCCTTTGGGGTTGCATCTTCTTTAGTAAAATTGAAGACTAATTGGCCTCAATCCTTCGATAACTCAATTCAGTCGATGCAAATCTCCAAGTACGATAAGTTCAATAACGTCTCTCGCCAAAATGAACATGTGCATTCCTTGCATGCTTTTGTCTCTTTAGTTTATTACTTACAAATTTGATTTTTAAGTGACAAATATATTTCTAAAGTTGAATTATAATTCAATTTATTTTATGGACATTGACTACAATATGTGTTGTAAGTTTCATCATGAAGTGTACAAACACCCAAGCGAGACTTGTAAAATCCAAGTGAAGAGAATGAGTATGTACACACTTAGGTATATTTTCCTTTAAACATGTAATTTTTATTTCATACTTTAAAGGGGGTAAATGTAGATACCTAATTTTGGCAATTCATCATTTGTCAATGACAACTTTGACCTTGCACCTTAAGCATGACTTGCACGCACATTCCAAACCCAAGTGACTTATCATTATATCATTTCCATGACTTCCTTATCTACACAAATTGCTCAATCGATCAATAAAACCAATTGCATCACTATAATAGTATAGTCTCCATAGGCATCTTTCCCGAATGTTACACAATCCCTTGAACTACTGTCTAGAACCATACAATTGGGACCAATTGTCCCATCTCTTGCCACCCAACAATCACTTTTCCAATTTGGTGCCTTTTTTTGGGTCGGTTCATAACGCATACACTAGCGTTAATGTGAACTTAAATCTATGAAGACCTATATATGCACTTATTACGACACTTGACATTTTCAAGTGCACTTATTACAAAGTATATTCCTAAAGCACTACAAGGTCTCCTAAATTCTTTCAAAGCAACAACACAACCTAAGAGCAACCCATACACTAAAGTGAACTAAACCATGGTCAAGAGCCATGTCTCTCATTCTATAAACCTCCTAAGTTGAGTCACTTCATAACAAGGTCAATTCAAACCAAAGTATTGCCATAGTTTCTAAGGGTCAAGGGGAATCAATCTAGCATTTGCAAGTCGCACATTATATCACGATTGTGAAGGGTACATTTTGTTTTATCTTGATGATGCCCACTAGCTTTGTGTCAAGAGACACAAGGACAAGATAGGGGTTGGCTTAGATTTGCATACATGATTGCACCTATACTAGGATTACATGGAATTTTCTCCTTCCTTTAAAGAGAGTGTAGTGTAGTGTCTAGATTGGATTAAAAGGGTTTGACCACCAAGGTTAGTCCAACTCCACCACACATATTTATCTCCTTCTATTATCTAATTATGTTCATGAAGTGTTAGTATAGGGATTTAGGATTTTCATCTATTGCGGGTCACTACATAGGGTGTCACCCATTTGCAAATCCTAATATCAAACAACGAAAACACATTTTTAGGGCATAAACAACCATAAAAATGTTATAGAGCACCAACATATCCTTGTTTGAAATTGTATAGCTCGGGACCGGATCGTACCACACTCTAAGATAGATTGTTTGGTTCTATAACATCTCAATTTGCAATCATAGTTTTAGAGATGAAGCACCTCCGTGTCATCTTTAGCTTTTGAGTCACTCTGTACACTCATATCACACCTTTGTTTTAGTAATCAGCTAAGTACTCTTCCCCTCTTGTATTTTGAGCAATCTTTTTTATTATTATATCTTGTAAATTGTTTTGGGTGATATACTTTAATCTATATATTAATGTTTATTAATTAATCAAAATATACAACCTATACCACCCTTATGCCTTTAAATAAATAAGAATTTAAACTCTCCCAAATCCTTATTTATTTATTGGCGGTTAAAGAGTGAAATTATTATGCACATTTTGAGCATTTAATCGGGAGCATATAAAGAAATAGGATTCAATTGAATTAATGTTCTACATATTCATAATCGTGTATGCTTCCTTGTCCGATTAAAATCTTGTGTGTAATTTTTTCTCAACGTATTGAGTTCAACAACAAGAGGCCAAAAATATGGCCCATAACAGAAGTCATTTAGACAAATCCATTCAAAATACCTGGAGTAGTAATGCTACAATATCTTGCAAAACTGGCTCTTCAATATTCAATTGAACTATCGTCAAGGGATCGAAGGGGAATTGTGTTGTATGAGTTGAGAAAATCATTTTTATCATCTGGGTTTGAACAAGTTAAATTTTCCTGTCAAATTAAGTCTTGGAAGCTATATAAGTATAGGTGAGAACTCATTTTCAAAAGTTTATATACTAAAACAAAGAAGAAATTGTTTCAGCGGTAGAAAGCATGACCTACAGAGCTAAGGAGATAGAAACTCTTCTGCAAAAGTACAAACTACATTGCTTATCTCATAAATTTATGTGTAGAATAATGAAGAATTTTGCAAATATGTAATTAAAATCCACTAAATGTTAGAAGAAATTACTGGAGCCTTGAGGTGACTAAACAAGAGAACAAGCTATATTAACTCACATACCCAACTGTTCACTCCAAAAGAACACAATATTGTTTTCTTAATCCGTAATCTGCCATTCTACGAGTAAGCTCAAACCATATAATAGATCTCTTTTCTAAATAAAGAAATTTTGAATATTCACGAACAGGTTGAGGGTTATGAGTGCCCTATGCAATACTGGGGTGACACCTTTTATAAATAAAAAAATTTCTATACTAAACAAAAATAATTAAATGTAATCAAATATTGGATTACTTGGTATGTTATGCCTATATCATCCGAAAAACATTGCTAATACATTTTTGTACCTGCCACTACCTAAATTTCCCGGCTAATTCTCTAACATATAGTCTATTACAATCCTCTTTTCTCGTATTTTCCCAACTATATTTTCCCAAGTTCTTCACATATTCACATTTCTTTATCTCTCCTCTGGAAAAAACTTCCAAGATTTTAAAAAAATACAAAATATGAAAAGTACATGTAAGTATGAATTAAATTTATGAATGCTGCAACAAAGGCAGTTGCATAGATATTGGGGCTTGCTAAATATCATCATCTTAATAGATTTTTTAAAATTAATATTATTTACAATGAAGATAATTGATTTGGTATGTAAGGCTGGCCATTAATTGCTACTAGCATAATTGGTTACTACATTTATTTACTCTTCATAAAAACTATAATAAAATAAAATAAAATTATGCCCCCCAAATGTTGGCAACCTAGAAAGTTGCCTAGTTTTCCTAGGCCTTAATCCCCCTCCGGAATATTGTCATGCCTTCCTCTTGCTTCTCAACAAAAGACGCTCCTCTATAATCTATGTTTGTTGCTTTGATGCAAGAAGAAGACAATAAGAATACTACGTGTTCACTTCCTTAGAACCGATCAATCTCGGTTGATTTCCACTGAAACAAACTTGTCCACGAAGTTAAGAAATTGTAAACAAATGTGAATTAATTATAAAAACAAAGCCGTAAGAATCTAACATTAACAATTTATGGAAGATTTATTACACTTTGTAAAATATCAATGTTGTACCCTTTCTCCTCTCTGCTCCCACATAACATTATAGACTTCTACTTATGTTCACCTCTACCATCCAAAAGAAAAACTCTAAACATTTATTGTAAACCCGGTCAAGAATAAAGCCGTTGCTAAAATCACTTTCTACTTCCACCTAGACTTCCACCAATGCTCGCATCTAGTAAAAATAACTCTTTAGTATGATACCAAAGTTAAGAATGACGTTGTTTTTTTAATCACTAAAAAGATTAATTTTGGAATTTGGGTGTTGGTAAATGAATGAGGATTTTAGAGTTGTAGAAGCATTTCTAAGATGCATTGAAGGGGCTTATCTAACTTGGAGTAGTAAGGCATGTATTTAGAGGCATGATTAAGATTTTTGTAGGATTATGAAGCCACACAAGAGGAGGCGGAAAGATAGCGCAAGCAAACATAATCATTGCAATCAATCAACCATTATGTTAGTAGGAGGTTCACTTCAATTGTAGTATCACTACTATTGGCATAAAGATCATCATATATTGGGGTTTATATGTTGTCTTATACCAAGCCTACTAACCAAGTGTGATTAATTTTTTGAATGTGGATTTTAATGTTATAGAAGCAATTTCAAGATGTATTGAAGAGACATATCCAATATGGGGTAGTGAGGCATGTATATAAAGGCAATTTATCATGTGTTTTTTTGGGGATTATGAAGCCACAAAGAAGAGGGGAAGGCAAATCAAACGAACATGCTCAACATACAACCAATCAACCACTATGCTAGGAGGGCCACTTATAGTATGACTTCACTCTTATTGACAAAAGGATCATGTGGTATATTGGGGTTTATATATTTCCCCATACCGAGTCTACCAACTAATGTGAAATTATATTTTTGAATGAATAAGTATTTTAGAGTTGTAGAAGAAATTCCAAAATGCAATAAAAAGGCATATTCAATATGTAATAGTAAGGCATGTATTTAGAGACAATTGATTGAGATTTTATTAACATTATGAAGAACTAAACAAAGAAAGAGGAAAGTGAGCAAACATAAATACTCATATGGAAAAATGGATTCACAAAGTTTAGTTTATTGTATGGTCTTATATGCCAAATTAGCATTCACTAGACAATGACCTAACAAATAACTATGTATAAAGGCAAAGATATTTTAGAGTATATATAGGTAAATATTTTTTTTTAATACGTTAAAGTTCAAGGCTAAAATAGTTTTCTTAGGTGAATTTTCTTAATAACATCGAGAAATTCAAGCCAACCTGTTTGGTGAGGAAGGGGAGGAAATTGTGATAGCTAGAAATCATGTATCTATTTGGGCCTCTGGAATTTGTTTGATCCTTATAGGTCTTGGGGCACCTATCTTATTTCCTCAAGGAACACCTAAATATGTTTTCTTAGCTTGAAGATCCAAAACAATACCACCCTTCATGCCTTTGTAGATAGTGAGAGAAATGAGGTCCTCTAGCTAAAATTGAGTGGTGTGTAGGTGGCAGAAGAACTCATGTATTTTGACTAGGATGACTTAGATCCGGGTTTTTATAGATCTCTTTGAAAGGGTCCTTATGTGCAAGTTCATTAGTTGATAGATAAGTTCATTAGTTGATAGATAAAGGGGAGAGACTTGTTATCGTGGTGATGTAGGGGCATCTAAAGATGATTTGTCTTAAAAGGGAATATATGAAATTAATGTGGTTATTGACTAGGGACACTGTCATTAATGTGTATGTTTTGTTTGCTTTTAGATGTAAGTAACACACTATAGTAGTAACAATAATCTGTACGAGGAGAAGAGTCACAAAATTACTAGATTAAGTAGAAAATTAAGTAGCATAATAGGTAGAGGAAAGGGAATAAAACAAATGAATATGTAGCAAGATATCAAGCTTCTAAAAGGATTGTGGTCAATATACTATTTTATGTTTTAATGAGAAGATTTGACGCTAGATTTTTTAAATCTATGTTTTTCTATGTTTCATGTAACATTTAGGGTATAAGTGTTGTTTTCTTTTGAATTTTAGGCTCCTACGGTTATGTTATTAGTATTCCTAGTCTTGAAAATTCTAAAACAATATTATCAATGTTTTATTGCATATTTAAGGTGTGAATATGTCTCACGCTCTAAAATTTTGATATCAAGAGTTGATAAAAATTTGTAGAAACTTTGTGTTATGGTTGAGAAAGTGAGAATATGCCTCCAAAAAAGGGATCCGTGGAAAATCTTGTTTAAGAGATTTAGGCCTTAAGACAAAGGTCGGAGGAAATTGTCATAGAGAGGCCTACCAAAAAGAGCGAGTTTGATGCATGTTTGAGGAAGACCATAAGAAGAAAAGGAAGAGTAGGAAAGGCGGGAGAAGATCCTTAGTGGGCATTAAGAAATTGTGTGATATCTTTTAAACAAATTGATGATATAGTAAAAATGGAGGTGTACTACTACAATGGTAGTTTGGAGGATGAAGAGTTGATGGATTGTTCTATGAAGTGGAGATATAATTCGAATGGAAACAAATAATTATTCAAAAAAGACCAAAAGCGTTGAGCCATCAAGTTAACGGGGCATTCTTCCATGTGGTGGGATTACATGCAAAAGGATAGGGTTAGGAAGGAAAGAATCCATGAGAACACTGAAATTAAATTGTATACACAAGAAAAAAGAAAATATTCTTGCTCTAGATTACAAACATGATCTTTGTAAAGCAATTTCATGGATTGAATTAAAGGGTAAAATCAATCTAACAATATTCATAATTTTTTTATAAGATTTGTATTAGAGATGCGATTAATGAAGATGAAGAGAAACATGTTCCTAGGTACATTACGAGGTTTGAGGACGATGTGAATTATTTTTAGAATTTGGTGGACAACAAATTATTGGTGGCATTTAATGTGTTATGGAAATACATTCAAATAAATATTGTAATTGCATAAGTAAAAAATAATTACATTACAAAAATAAAATTGAAGTTGCAAAAGTAAGATAATTGTATTGAATATGCCTACAAATTGGGAAAACTCTATAGGAGAGATGTATGTTGCATGTCTTTACAAATGAGAATGTATGCAAAATTAACCAAATCAGTAGGAGAGATATGTGCCTTACAAATCTTTGCAAATGAAGGTGTATACAAAATAGGAAAATTCTCTAGAAGAGATGTAAATATGCCTACAAACTTCCGTCCATAAGGCAATTAGGATATAGGGCAGCAGCCAACCGTAACCATGTGTGAAACAAGAAGACAACTTACCACCTACAACTTATGTATTTAAAAGTTTTTACATTACAAAAACCCATATTTTCATTCAAAACCATCTACTTTATAGAAAATATTACAGAAGATGAGATGTCACTAAGGATAATAAATGAAAGGTTTTGAATGGAAACCAAAAGGTCATATGACATGGAGATGACATGTATCCCTTTTGGGTTGAATTTGAATGGACACAAGTGAACAAGATCTGAAAATAATAACATTATTATTATTTTTATTGCTCCTATTTTGAATGCTGAGATAGACCTACTCCCACGGCTCACTCAAATTATTCACCTTTCCTCGAGAAGCAATAGACCCCATTTCTTGTAGGACGATTATAATGTATGGGGTATTTCACATTTCGCATGGCTATAGATAAATTACAATACGATTTAATAAATTAAAAATTAAAGCCTCATATGGAAAATTCGTGATTTTGGGGTAGTGCAAAACTTGGTGCTAATCCGTTCATAACTTCTTCTACAGGAGACAAAACCAATTCCGTATTGAGGTATTGAAGAGATTTTTATATTGGTATATGGAAATTATTACGCCGATAGGCATTTATTACAGCCGGAGAAGAGCTGGATTGTTCACAACGGTGGTAATTGCATTTGGGTCATGCAAGACCATTGGATGCAGGGGAACCGTTGATCCAGGATCTTGATTACAACAGTTCTGCAGCACAGGACAAAGCTTCTTACATTTTTATGGCAATCGGGTTGGCTCAAACAGTTCTTGAAATATGACAGTACATGGTTACAACCATTCAATTCATCGTGCTACTGTTAACTGTGCATTTTTAATATTGGTCGGTGACATCTACAGGGGAAAACAGGGTTGCAGTTAATAAAAGTTTGCATTAGTCTGTGACACTGAAGTGCTCGGTACTATTATGTTAATCGACATCACAGTGGAAAATAGTTTGAGTGTTGAGGGTTGTTGATGGTGATAGAAACAGTATGCAGTCTGGCATAATTTTTTGAGTTTTCTGTAGTCGTAATGCAATGAGCTGCATTGCCTGATAGTATGAAATCAACGGCTAACATTTGCGTTGTGCAGAGGACGATCTAATAAATTTGGTCCGCTCATGGTTTTTTCATGTTACAGTGATCAAGTCTTTTCGTTCTAGGTACTGTGGATTTTTAAAAAAACAGCATTGGTTACGTTGAGAGCTCAGAGGAGAAATGTCAGCAGCTTTTTACATTTTGCGCCGACCATTTAATAAATGTAATCAGTCAATTTATGGCATCCTTTTATTACAGGAACTTTAGCGGTATTTGAAGTCCGGCTCGGTAATAAAGACCATTTTAAAGATCTACCACCACTCTTAAATTAATGCAATCGTATGTATATACTTAGCTTGTGAAGATTTCAGGTTGATTCTACAAGAAAATGCACTATATTAAAAGGCATAAGCCACAAATTTTGTAGTGTTTTTAAATTCTGGAGTTTTCATGTGGATTTCCCATGGTGTACGCTTGGAATTGGAGGGATGTACATACCCAGTTTAATCCTCTTAACACTACCGAGCTCATGTTTTCCCACCATACATTGTTCTCCAACAAGCTCATGTTTTTGCACATGCCTTGGAAACGACAGATTGTATTCTACTCTAGTGAGAAATACATGAAGTGAAGGGTCAAAAAGTGTTGTGAGATATTCAAAATTTTCAAAGGGAGCACACATATAGCATCTTGTTAGGTGATAAGATGAGGCAACCTTCTTTAGGAGTAGCGAGTTTCAGTTGTCTTTTTTTTTCCATTTTTTAAATGAAATTGTTCTTTTCAAACTATAATATTGTGAAAAATTATCTTCAAATAATGTTATGATGGTTGTCGACAACATGTTCCAAATATCTTATATTGATTCACACTCGGATTATGCTAACCTAGGCTCGGATTATGCTGTAAAACGCGAGTTCAGTATGTTCCAAAAAAAACCTTTTTTTTCTTATGAGCTTTAGTATGACAGTTACACTGGTTGTGGGAGTTGTTTCTAAAAGTCGGTTTCTAATAAATTCTAGATGCTTTGCTAGAGTTGTAAAAATTTAGGCAAGAATGGAATACAAGGCTTCTTTTTATTGTTTACTGCTGAACTATCATTCTCCCTACCGTTTCATTGTTTGTCCAAGTGTTTGTTTATTATTGGTAAGCTGATTTTTTCATTGGTTTCCAAATGTTTCTTTTCTACATCTCTGATGCTCAGAATTTATAAATATTAACTCTTGATTGAATGTAAAGTAGTTGACTAGTATTTCAAAATTATTAAGTAGGAAATTAGGCTAGTCAAATTATTTTTGTTGTTGAAATGGTTTTATCTGAAATATAGTTTAGTGGTGAGGGAAATAGTCACTTTGTTTAGTAAATTATCACCCTTGTATTTGACATTTCTTATTATGCCATCCTAAATGTTTTCTACATGTAGCCCACATAGAATTAAGGACTTTTTTGCAAATAAATGGTGTCATGTGAGAGAATTTATTTCTCAAATATATGAGAACTAGCCTTAAATTTTTGAGTGGTTAAAAACTATTTGTTTAACAATAAAAATTATGTGGCTGGTGCAAAACTTAGATCTTTGAAGACTCTTACAAAGTAGTGTAGTTGGTTTGCATTTTGAGATAAAGATATTTTCCTCGTATAGTTGCGTAACTCATGTATGATGCATGTGGAAGAGCCTATCCCTCATGCACGTTAGCGAGAGGAGATAGACAAAATTGAACATATGATCTCCGGGTTCACTGACCCACGTGCCCCACCACCGCACCACAACATTATTTTGGCAAAAATTGACCTCGTCGTCTAAGTTGACTCTGTGCATATCGTACAAACAAACTAGATATATTATAAATTTGTGTTCGATATATGGGTTAATCATAACACCAAATCTATTTATCCATGCTAGGAAACATATTCAACATTTCATGGGAATACATTGAGATATATTATAAACATATATGGAGCACCGAGATGCTTGTCAAGGAGTTGATGCAATGTTGCAATCTGCAGGTTGAGAGACCCTATTTAATCATCTTTTAATCTAAAATGTCTCACAATCATCTTATGGAATTTAGAAAAGCTAAATAGGTTCATCTAGCTTTGTTGCCTCATTCACAACATTGTACTTTTTGGCACTTCCAATAATTTAAATCAATATAAAAATTTATATAAACCTTTCTTTTAAATCCTCGAGTTTTTTCTATCTCTTAATGACGGTTTAAGTTCATATATTAAAGACAAACCAAAAACTAGGTGAATTTACCATGTAATGACTACCACCTACTAAATTTTACTCCTTCAAACTAAAGTTCTTCACCGCATTCCTTTAGGTGTATCCATTGCCCAACATGCATACGATTGATAGTTTATATTATGTTAAGGTTTTCCTAAAAATTCAAAAAAAAAAAAAGAGTCAATGGAAGCTATATCGACTCATCGTGTGAGGATTTCTTTAAAGTGGACCCCAATTAAAAGAGCTCATATTCAAGTCCTCAATTCAAACCCATTAAAGAGTGGGACATCTACACCGACACCAAGGGTTATAGTGGTGAAGAAATTCAAATCTATGACTTTTATTTAAAAGACTTTATGAGAAGACTTGTTTATCAATTAAAAGTTTCAAAATAATAATAATATATCTTATTAGTTCCTTCCAAAGGTAGGATAATATACATTTCAGTCATCTAATTAATAGTGTTGTTGTTAGCCAATAATATGCAAGATTTTTTCTACCCATGTCAAGTTTTCTAATGTGTAAACTTTGAATTGACATAATTACATGAATATACTTTTAGATTATTATTTTTTTGCTATTTTGATTGGTGAGAAAAAGTGATTCGACTAATTTTTTCCCTTATTAAGGTACATGCTTTTATTTTTTTGTTAAACCAATATTTATTAGTACATGTAGCCTCCAAAGCAATTTCCAATGAGATCACAACATTTATTGCCACAGTGATAATGGACGGAGTCGATGCGGGTGGGTTAGGGCCTAGGCTTCCCTTGTGAGTTTCTAGTATTGTAAAGAGTATAGGTCTTGAAATCAAGGTTTCATTGAAGTATCATGCACGATTAAGGAAGTATGAAGGTCTTTATCATGATTTGAAGATGGTTTAAACACTAAGATTGTATTGATATTAATGAGTTGGTCTAAAGTATACTAGAAGGTCAAAAATGAGATCTACCATATATCTACGAGTCTATGAAGGAGGAAGTATGTGTTCTTCATGATGTCTTGTGGACTACAATCTTGAAAGAGGCAAACTTGATATGGAATGGAGAAATGTAAGCGAGTTATGATCAAGGTGTGGTTTGAATTTTCAAGAGATCTAATTTTGAGTTCGAGATCAAGAAGGTCTTCAAGTAGCTTGATGTTTTAAGTTAGTATGAGTATGCTTCAAGATGGTTGCGGGGTTGATCCAAGAAGTTATTATTCCTATCTATGTCTTTGAGTTCACGAAGTTCGATTTTATATACAAGTTGGTGTTCATGAGACAAATTTCATGAAGCATGGTGTGTAAAGTATGGGTTTTAGAGATGTTCACCATGTGGTTAAATCTATGAACATGTGTTAACTATGCTTACAAGTTCGATGATGATCCAAGAAGTGTGTCAGAGTGTTTATGCTTCATAAGAGTTTGATTGGAGAAATTCAAGGAAGTTAATTGAGTCGCAAGGTGCTCTTGCTCATTTGTTGCATTTTGCTTTTGCAATTTTGTTGTGTTTTTGTTGTAATTCGCTACTTTTTAAAATGTTATAGAACCTGGGTTTCTAAGTTGATATATAATCTATCTAGCCCAGTATATGAGTGTTGGAGGTCTTGCAAGTATGATGAAATTGTCCCCGATGGTTGATGAGTTCTTAAAGTCATGTTACAGATGTTGTAAGAGTATGAATATAATACAAAGAATGCATGGAGGAAGACTAAGAATAGACAAATGAAGTAAGTGAGTTTCCAAGTAGATGAGGTTTGAGTTCCGATCTAAGGTATGTATTATAAGCCATGTTTTTGAAGTAATAATAGAGCTATGAAGGTATTGTAAAATTTGAGCATATGCATGGAGAATTCATGATGCTTTTACTCCTTGATATGTGTTGAAAGGAACATTGAAGTAGTTCTTAGACTTGAATTATGAAGACAAATATGCTTGCAAAGTTAGTTTGTATTGTCCTCCAACTTGATTGATCAAGTGCTTCATGACATGGTTTTATAGGTGACTATTGTGGCATGACACAAGTTTGTTAATGCCTTTAAAGGTAGGGGATCTTGTTTCTCTTTGTGAGTTAAGTATGGAAGGTCTCAAAGTGGTCTACATAGAAAAATGAAGGGATTTTATGTGTATGATGGCTTGTGGAGTAGGTATTTTGTCCAAAAAGAATGTTATGGCATGCAAAAGAGGTAGAAAACATTGAAGAAGCTTCTCATTGCAAAGTCAATATGGTTGAGACATCTCTATGACTCATATGCAAGATAAGTGGTCCTAATTTTGTGTTTTCGATTAGAGAAGGATAGTATGGTTCTAATGGGAGATATAAGGAGTGGATTCATGTTATGTATGGGTTTTCATGGTTGGAAAACGTTGGTCTAAATGGCTCTGAAGATGTGGTTTAGGGACAATGGTCCTAAAGGAGGTTTTGCAAGTATTAGAGGCATATTTTGTGATTTCTTGCATGGTTCAGACCTAGATGGAGATGCTTAGCATGAATGAAGACAAAGTAAAGGGATATTTTCTCAGGGGGAGTTGTTTTGAGGCTCATTACATGTCATGGATCCTTCATTGTTGTTGTTGAGGTCAGACAAGAGAAACTACAATCCAGGGGGAGTGTTTTGAGCAAGTAAGTTGAGTTTGTGCATTGTTTCTATTGTGTCATGTCGTGCGTTGTCATTTTCCATGTAGTTTCCTCATAGTATCCTTTATCATAGATGTCAAAGGGGAAAGAAGCATCAGAAACATGGAAATGAGGTCATGTAGGCATTGGTCTTGTTGGTTGTTATCAATGTTTCTGAAGGTGGTTGCCATCAATGACAAAGGGGAAAATTGTTTGCCATTGTGTGTATGTGTTGTCATTGATGTCAATTCCATTGATGGAAAAGGGTGTCATAAGGTCATGTGAGTCTCCATGTGGTGTTATTCAATGGTAAAACATGAAATTTGTTTGGTAATGTCTAAGTTTGGTGAGTTCTATGAGGTCCTAGAGCTTGGTTTGTTAGGCATAATCATGGTATGAGCTCTATTGAGTTGGTTGGAGGTTTTCATGAGGTCATTCATGGTTCATGAGGTATGTTATAGGTGTATAAGAGTCTGCATGAGGTCAGCATGGTCAGTTCATGAGGTTTCATGGTTGAGTCAGGTCATTTTAGGCCTATTCCTAGCCCTAGAGCATGCAGAATGAGATGGAGGTATGAGATTTGAAGTTGATTTATATTGTCCAAGCATGGTAGAAGCATTGTGATTATATATAGGTAATGCATTGTGATTTTCAAGTGAGAACTTAGAGGTATGATGCATATATGAGGTCCTTGGGAAGTAAATAGGTGAAGAACATACATGATAACATAAGTAAGTCTAATGGATGGAGAGTTTTAGAGCTATTTGGGATAGATGGTGAGTATGGACAGTTAGAGGATGTTTTCATGATTCTTCATGACAAGTTTCAGGTCATTCTGAAGAAGGATTTGCAATATACAACAATTTTGGTAAAACCGGGTGAGTTCAACGTGTTTTAAAAGCAAAAGTGGACCTTCATATGCTCGTTTTGAATTGTATGCTTGTGTGGGGACATGAGATATTTGGCATATATTACTAGATCATTTATGAAGGTTTAAAAATATAATTAGGTGGTTTAATCATCATGTTTTTATGAATGATCGTTAACAAGATAAGTTGCTTTGAAACCCTCGCTCAAAGTGACTTGGGAGAAAGTGAGTATTATAAGCTTGTTTTGTTTCCTTTTTCAAATTAATAATTTTTTTTTGTATAGGACTCATCCATATTTCCAAAAATTTATATTAGAGAATGTGACCATATGTGGGACCTACCTAAAAATGCTTGTTTCTAAAGATCTTGATTTAAGGCAAGATCGTCCAAAGGAGTTGAAAAATAAATTGATATTTTTTTATCCCTAAGTTTTTATAAATTTCCATTATAGTTTCAGATCATGGTTGAAGTGAAAAATGGAAACGAAGACTGGTTTTTAGGGCAATTTGGAGTGAACTTGTGGTAAAAGTTGAATCGCAAGAGCTACATGAAGAATTAGGTCTTCATTCAAGTTTTTTTGTGATATTGGTTCGGAGATATTTCCAATGGTATATAAAAAAAAAAAATTTCATATGATATGAAGAATTTATGCCCTATTATTTTATGGTCAAACGGAGGATCTTTAGATCTAACAGAGGTGTCAAGTGGCTTCGTGAGGTAAAGTGATAATTCTGATTTTTTCATGCTTTTTGAAGGTTTCTAAGTGGTTAGGAAATATGTATAAGGGTGTTACATTCTTTGATTAAGTTTGGAAGTGATTTTTGAGTTTAAGGAGCAAGTTGAGCTCAATGTCAGTTCTTGAGTCCTATAAGGCTTAAGAAGCAGTTTATAGAGATAAAACTGGTTGAGGCCTTCCACTTGGATTTAGAAGGAGTTAGAATATAAAATGGAAACAATATTTAGAGGGATTTCAAGTGGTATATTTTTTGTGTCTTGGTGATGATATTTGATGGGTCTTTCAGGTTAGTTTGTGAGAAAAGAAGGTATGCTGATTTTAAGGACATTAAATTTTGCTGAAAGATTGAGTTAGTTGATGCATGCAATGGATTGGATGATGCTTGATAACACATGGAAATTTAAGAGGGGTTAATTTTGTTCCTATTGAATGAATTTTAAGGTCTTGGAAGTGACAAAAAGGTTGCAAACGAGTTGAGTTTGTGAAACTTATTTCTAGGCATCTTAATTTGGTGAAGAGGAAAATAGGCATGGTTTGCACATATGGATATTTCATGAGCTCTAACACACATGGATGTGATTAATAGATCTTAAGGATTCCATAGAGTGGTTACATGCCATATTTGAGTTGTTCTTGAGTGGTATTGATGCCCAAAGGTGAAGACATGGTGCTAGAAACAATTGTTTGGTGAAGGTTTTGAGCCTTTTGAGTTGTGTTATGAATTTTTGATTTATGAAAGATAGTTAATGAACATTTTGGATTTTTATGTCATATTACACATGTATGGTGATTTTGGGAACTTGAAGAAGCATGGTTTTGACATATGTAGTTTTAGCCCATCTAGGTGATGGGGTTTTGAGCTTGTTTTGTGCAAGTTTGATGGTTTTGGGCATGACCGACCTATATGGGTCATATGTGAATGTTTTAGTGAAATTTTTGGGATGTTATTAAGCTGTGTTGGTTGAATTATTCATGGTGGACCAAATTGTTTTGTGTTCGAGGAAAGAATGCATATAAAAGTGAGTTGTGAGTTCATTTTTGAACTAGTGCTTATAAAGGAAAAATGAGACTTTCCCAAGTGTGAAGGAGATTCTATTTTATAATTTTAGATTTGATGAAGTTTTTTCAGGTTGATAAATTTTATAGGGAATGTGAGCATTGGTTTGAGGCTAATACAAGGTGTGTAAGAAGAATAAAGAGCGAGCTAGAGGAATGAGGGTTTGATTGTGTTTGCGTGAATTTAATTAGAGATCTCCATCAGTTGTGGCAGAAAAAAAATTTAGATATCATCATCTTCAGGTGGTTGAGTTGGTTCTTAGTCATCTTAGGGGGTTATAGTCTCTTTGTGGAGTGGGTGCTTCGCTAAATTAGGGGTTGGTGCTCTACTAAACTAGGGGTTGGTACTCCTTGTGGGGTTGGTGCCTAACTAAATTTGGAGCATGACTAAATAAAGTTTATGTTTCAGTGGGTTTTCTTCCCCTTGATGGTTTCCCACTTATATTTGGTGTCTTGTGTACTTGCTCTTGTGTTGTGTTATTGTGAATGGTTAATGCACATCTAATATGCACATGTATGGTTATGAATGATGTATGGAAAAATCATATGATGAATGTATGGTTTTGTAAATGGTGTAAAAATTATTTTATGGATAGATTCATCCCCCTTCAGTCCATTGTGCTTCCAACATTATCCCCTTCAAATCCACTCGTGTTGTGCACATCTCATGCTACACATGATAGGCTTCATTTAAAATATAGTCCAAAGTGCACATTCTCAAGCCTTTCACAAATGATTCTATCAACGTCTATTGTCAAATGGATCCAAAAATTTTGCTTCTTTCTTTAACGAGATCACCTACTTTCCCTCTAACATTTTTCCTTTTTACAGTTCTCTATCTTTGTCCCCTTTTTCATCACCCCACTTTCTCCTGCAATGTTTATTTTTGCTCCCCTTATTGATGTATTGATTACATCGCTTACATGTGATTGACATCGTTACCATTGAGACAAAAATTCAATAAACAAAAGCAATGTGAAATCAAAGAATCGTGTAAATATTTCTTCTAAATCCTCTTGTTCTTTTGTTGCACATGACAAACCATGCTTTTGTGGTGGTTTAAGTTATTTGAAAAATGCTCACCATGAGGTTTAGGTGAACAAAGTCGTGAATTTTAGTGAGAAACAAGAGAATGATAAGAACAATGTCAAGCCTCATGTTTAAACATTGACAAAACAACATTCTTAGTAAAAAAGTCGACTTAAGCATTAGGAGTCTTGAACAACAAGTGTTTACTTTCAAATTTATCTCTAGAGTATGTTTCCTTAAGGATTTGCACCTCACATCCCCTTTCTCCTTCAAGCAATTCGCACAAATGATATGTGGTCAATATTCCTCTTGTAATTTGTGTATCCTTTGTTGCTCGCTATTATCGTTTCCAATGCATTACTTGCATGTGATTCCTTTTATAAAAACTATAAGATTGTGATTTTCCTTAGAGAATTGTTCAATTTTGTTTCTCATACTAGACCGAATTTCTATGTTATGTTAGGGTTTTTCATAAAAAAATAAAAAAATAGAGTCGATGGAAGCTAGATGGACTCATCGTGGGAAGATTGTTTTAAAGTGGACACCAATTAAAAGAAATCACATTCAAGTCTTTAATTTAAAACCATTAAAGAGTGGGACATCTACACCAACATCGGGAGATATGGTGACAAGGCAATTCAAATTTGTGACTTCCGTTGAAAAGACTTGACAAGAAGACTTGCTTATCAAATAAAAGTTAATACAATAACATGTATTAAATGAGGAAAGGTGGTTAGAGCTATCTACATAATTATATGAGCGATTGATGGGGACTTAGGGAGGAAAACACAATGGAACGTGGGAGACAATGGAAGTTAGATGGACTCATCGTGAGAGGATTGCTTTAAAGTGGACCCCAATTAAAATAACTCACATTCAAGTCCTTAATTTAAAAACATTAAAGAGTGAGAAATCTACGCCAACACGAGGGGTTATGGTGGTAAAGGCAATTCAAATCTATGACTTGCTTATCAATTAAACGTTACAAAATAATAATAATGTATCTTATTCGTCATAAACATATAATTTACCATGTAAAAATACTTCTATGAGAGTCGAGTGTAATTAATACATACATAGTGGCATGTATTAAATGAAGAAAGGTAAATTCAACTACGTATATGAGCGGTGGATGGGGACTTAGGGAGGAAAACATGACGGAACGTGGAAGACAATGGAAGTTAGATGGACTCATCGTGAGAGGATTGCTTTAAAGTGGACCCCAATTAAAAGAACCGACATTTAAGTCCTCAATTTAAAACCATTAAAAAGTGGGACATCTACGCCAACACGAGGGGTTATGGTGGTGAAGGCAATTCAAATCTATGACTTGCTTATCAATTAAAAGTTACAAAATAATGATAATATATCTTATTCTTCATAAACATATAATTTACCATGTAAAAATACTTCTATGAGAGTCGGATGTAATTAATACATACAAAGAGTAGCATGTATTAAATGAAGAAAGGTCGTTCTGACTACGTATATGAGCGGTAGATGGGGACTCGTGGAGGAAAACGCATGGCGGAACATGGATAGCATTGGTGGGGACGGGGTTAAATTTGACGGTCACCCCTACCCGTAAAAAAAAAAATTGTGACGGTTTTAAAACTTATATCACCTTGCACATGACGTTTATTATTTATTTTTAACTTTCATAATTTTCATATTACAATAAATTAAAATATATTGGATCAAGTTTTTTTGGTTCAAAACATTGTAATTTAATAAAACAAATAATGTAGTTGTTTCTCATCTTTAGAGAGTAAGTGTACAACACATTTGAATCTCTTGAAAATCTATGGTCAATTATAACTATTTTTTCCTTTCAACCTTATTTCTAACATTAAATTCTATTTTATAATTCAACAGTTTATAATCCAAATAAAACATTGAAGAGATTAAATTACTTACTTGAAAGTATCGCCTCCTCTTCTCAGTGCCCTCCTTTTTATATTAAATAATCTCTTATCAGGAAAAAATGTGTTTGTTGCATACGAATTCCCCTCGAAATTCCGAAACGTGTTGTCTTCTCATTTTTCAAAGACCGGGTTCGGGTGTTTTGATCTTGTTGCAACAAGCCTTCACTAAATGGTTAACTCTTGCCCTGACATCCACCATACTCTAATCGGCTTTGCTTTTTTATTTTTGGCTAAATAATTATTCCATTACACTTTTTCTTCCATCCATTCTCAGTGGGAAAAAAGAAGTCTATCAAATTCAAACCGATTATCAATTGGATACCCTGTAAATATTCATCAATAGGAGCGGTGAGAAGAAGCATTACGATTTGCCATCCCTACTCTTGTTCCTTAATGCTTTCATTTTGACTTTGGTTTGGTTTCGGGCTAAGGGCTAACATAGGCTTCTCACCACTCGGGTTACCACAGACCAGAACTTGAAACGCCTCAATGCTCAACCTATATCAATATTGAATCTGGATTCATATTGTATCTGTATCACTATTGAACGTTATATCAGTATTAACATCCCGCACTGGATATTAACAATGCAACATTACTCATCGTCTGTGAGTTTAGAAAAAATGAAGTTTGAAATCTTTTCATATCTTATTGCGAATTCATTTACTCGAAAAACGAAAGAACATAAAATATTTATTGCAGATGCATAGAAATGTGTATAAAATATTATTGAAAATTGTACTGTCGCCGACCTGCACTGGTTCAATGAAGACTTAGCGTATTTTTTAGTTCACATATTAAAAATTAATAGGCTCGGTAGGCGTTAGCTAGGAAGTAGGAGCCTAGCTGCCTATGTGTAGAGGAGGTTTCCTGACAGTGATTGCTAAATTTACCATGGACAGTTAAACTTTAGCACTATTGCCAGCACACAATTTACACTTGTTAAACTTTAACACTAAATGCCAGCACACAGTTTACAAAATAATTGTAAGCTATGTAGATGGAACATTCCGAAGTTATCTGGAAGTGAAGTGACTGGTGCAGAGGTGCCAAGTGTCAAAACTGGCAAGGGACACATCTAGCTGAGTTTGAAAGAGACACCATACAGCGCCAACAGTTTTCACGCTCTCCAAGTAAGCACAACGCAATTATTTATAAAACCAAATCTTTTAAATGGTCCCAGTCTCCCAGACTCCCAGTCATTACTATAGTATTGACACATATATCCAAATTGAAAAATGGTTGAATTTTAAACCTAAACGTTAATATGACGGGTTCAAAAAGAATCGCCCATCCCGTGCTACGGTTGATGAAATAATCGAACGTATTTTACGTCTAAAATTCTAAAAAACGTCTAAACGGCCGCCAAATTTAACCCTTGGGTGGGGGTGCGTCGACAAAGGAATGTGGATTTTTACTCCGAAAGGCATTCTTTGGTGGTCAAGGCCGAGAGGGCTCTAACAATGATAGGTAGATCAATGGTAGATAATTTTTAGAGTACACAGATGTTGATTACGGATCATTCACAACGGTCGATCGTCTAAAAAAAAACGTGTTCTTGGTGGGTCAGTGAGTGGCCTTTGAAGGCCCCGCACATGCACTTGAATGCGGTGCCCAAAATTCTCAACTACTCGTCCCCAGCAGCGCATTTTCCCCTCACCTGCGCACATGGAAGGTAACTCGGGGGTTGTCGTGCCCAATACCCACCTACCTCATTAAATGAAATTTGAAGCTTTGAAGTTTAAACTATCCATCTTAAATGCTTATATATTCAGTTATTGGCTATGTAGAGGCGGGAGAATTTCTTGGCGGGTTTTTTGGATTTCCAGGCATGCATTAAATTAATAAAGTGGTGATTTGATATGGGCCGTGCACACCATAGACCCCTGCCCTCGGCAGCATGGAGGGTCGCTTGGCAAGCTCGTACGGTGTGCCCTCGAGCCCAAAAATGCGGGCTAAAATCACTGTTTTGGTGCGTGTGCGCATGCCATGACAGAGCACCGAGGAAGGGAGCATGGGACCATGCCCAAAGTGCATCCCGTGGCATAATGAGGTTGGAAATGTACTACATCGCGTGGATAAGATTTCTCGTGAATGGTATAAGGGGTTGTGTTTCCTTCTTGCAGGGTGTACGCGGACGGATGGATACACCAGACGAGGGGCGGAAGTCGGACTATACACGCAACTAGTAGAGAGTTTTCAAGAAAACTAGAAGTGCAGAAAGGAAGACTGTGACTAGACTTGAGCGTGTTGTGCTATAAATATATGTGTAAAGGGTGACTTGTTTTGCTTTATCGAGGGTGTTGCCGTGGTTTTAGCTTTTGCATGGATCGCTTGAGAGGTGGGTTTTTATTTCTTTTTTCCTTCATCACGCTTCGTGAATGAAAAAAAAAGTTCTCGGATAACAGGATGACCCGCCTTTTTGTTTTATCGTCATGGGTTCTAGTAGGCTGTGTTGCGGATGGGCGTGAATCGCATATACCTTCCTGTCGGTGACTATTGAGAACCATCTCTGCCTGCGCCGATGTAAGTTCTTTGGGGATTTTTTTTGTTGTTGCTTCCGTGGTTGATATTAACGGGTTGGGTGAGAGGGTTTTATTTGTTTATTTCCTGTTCCTCCCTGTTTTAGACGCAACTCAGTGCCTTCCACCCTATGTTTTGTTTGTTTGTCCTTTGTCATAGATTTATTAAAGCGTTCAACCTGCATCGACCTCTCCCCTCTTGCCCCAAAAAATGATTTGGCTTTGCCCCAAAAAAATGATGTCGTTGTTGCCTAATAGTGAAATGTAGTTTTGACGTCATGCCCTTCATTTTAGGGAACGTTTGGGTATTGTTGTTCCGATTTGTGATAATAAGGTAGAAGCAATTTGTCAATGTAGGTGCATTTTACCACCTCTGCAACATTTGACGGGAAGTTGTTATCATGAAGAGGGGCAACAAGTGAAATCTAGTATTTCTGTTGTTGAAATATTTGTATTACCTTGGATATTTGTTATTTGCTGACCCATGCATATGCTTTCATTCAACAGTGTTTGTGAAGTTAATGAGTCCATCTTGCAATGAATGTTATATGAACTGGTTCTTTAAAAGTCAAACTGCTATGACACAAGAATGGCCTGCAAACCTAAGAGTAAGAGATGACTCGACAGTCTGAAAAAAGACTGAAATTTTTGCAATATCTGAATCCATAAATAGTGCGGAGTAAATTTTGTTGCTACTTTGTTTAGCCTTCTCAAATGAAAAAACGTATTCTTTCTTTACAGTTGTTTGGCACCCTTACGAATCAGGAAAAAGTTTTTATTATGTGTCCTTTTTATGCAAGGTTTGCATTTCTTTTGGTGCTACAAGCAGGAAAATTGATGGAGAATAACAAGCTGTCCTTTTTCCTTGGTTGGATGCACAACAACATGTTGTGAGGCTTCTTCAAGGCAGCGGGAAAACAAAGGTTGTTGGAAGGGAAAAAGGTAAACTCATGTCTTTACAGTTTTTTAGGTTAACAGAAAATAATGCCTTTCATTGCTTGTAAGTTTTATATCTTTGTTTTCATATGTCTTGCAACCTGAAACTATCCAAACCAGAACATGAGAAAGCATTAAACTGAACCTGGGACTCCAACCTTTAAAACTTCGCAGAATCAATTTTCATTGTCCATTTATTTTATATTTATGTGTGCTTCGATATTCAAACCAGCTCCACCTCAGTATTGACCCATTTTAAAATTTCATAGATTCGGCTGCCATCTTGGTTTCTATTGATGCTTTAGCCCTCTATTTGTTGTGCATTTGAGCATTTGATGAAATTTAGAAAAAAAAATTGTAAACATGTCTACTCTTTGCTCCTAGCCTTCATAGTGTTGTCTAATGAATAATTCCTTGCTTGACCAACAGACAAATGTAAAAAAACAATACAATTTTTTTGCATTTAGCCTAGTTACATGGTTTAGTGAAAGGTCTAGCTACAAATTAGCTTGTTATATAAAACTTGTAGAATAGATGGAAAAAGTTACTGGAACTTAAAATATTTGTTATTATTGTTCGCTGCCCCTTTTCTTCGATGGAAAAAGTGCAACTGTGGTCACCAAACAACCAATTTTGTAGGCATAAATGCTGCCATATCCACATTCAAAATACATAAGTCGTTGTACAATCTTGTATCAAGTTAGAATGGATAGAAATATTAGTTTCAGCTGTTGTTAAGGTTTGGAACTTTTAGAATCCGCTCCAAGCATCTAGTGGTTTTTGTGCTTTGTTTGCATACAAGTTAATGTTTTATTGTGCATGTTACATGTCTCTGTCTGCAAGTTAGCAACTTGTATAAAACTTGTTCAATAGGTGGAAATAGTAAATGAAACTTACATTATGTGTTGTTATTGTTATGGTTAGGTATCTTTTCAATTCAGAAATTAATTTATGTGAGGTTTTTCTTATGCTTTATGAAAATGCAAAAATAAGCGCCTGATTAATAATGGCATGAAGGAGCACGTGTCTTTCCTGTTAGCATGATTCCTAGTGTGTCAAGGGATTATCTCCCTAGGAAGCCACTTCAAAGCGTCCCACAAGTTTCCCTTAAGGGACGTTAGATTGTTCAAGTGGGAGGATTTTAAAGCTATCTTCCAACAAAGAAACCTTCATTAACCTCTTCATACATTTTGAGTATGATATTGCTTTCTGTCATGTTTTTTTTTCTTTTCAGTTTGAAAGAATGAGGACTAGAAACATAATTATCGCTGCCCCGGTTGGTGTGACTGTTACGACACTGCACTTGCAAAGAGAAGAATAGTTTAAAATGATTCAGTTTGTTAACGTTTTACACTGCAGGCAGTCAAAACTACCTAAACCAGTTATAACATAATTGGTTAGAGAGCGACTTCGCCTTTTGCCACAAAGCCTTTTGAATTGTCCAAATTTCATACAGTTGGACCTCACTCTCGCGGATTTGGCCTAGCTTATGCTTCTAAGGAGGTTGCAATGAAATCTGAACCTTCCTATAAATTAAAAAGAATGAGTGTGGTGACTGCAAAAAATGAAAGTGGAAAAATAAAAACAATCTGCAAAGAAAATTCCTGGTGCTAGCAAGAAAAATTTTGAGAAAAAAAAGAAATGATAGCCTCCTCCCCAAAGACCTTGTAAAGGAGACTAAAGTTGTAGACTGTATAAAGTTTTAGGCATTTCTATAAGGGCTTTTGCTACAAGTATACCTGTTACGCTAAACCATATTTTAGATCTACAAATAATGGCTCGAATATACTAGTTTAATTTATCTAGCTACTTGTACTCTGGTATTTTGTAGGTGTTATTAAACTTAAACCATGATTTGTAACTACATATAATGGTCGGAATATATATATGTTTATTCTATCTACCTTGTTCTACTTTGGTAACTATGTGCTTCGTTTAATTAAAAAATCTATTTTCCCTTTGTTCTTTTTCAATATCATACAGAGCTTAGGTGTGTTTGAGTGAGGAATATATTTTTTGTATAGCACCACCTCTATGTAGATTTAGTGTGTGCACTATGCGTTCTTGGATTTTCAATTAAATGTGTTGTTAATGGCACTTATGACAATTCAATCTGCATTTCTCATATTTCCTGTCCGCTCTTTTTTAGATGTCTTTGGTTCAAAGTTGTCTTTGCTGCAAATCGAATTTCGATGGCTTTGCCCCAAAAAAATGAAGTTGTTGCATGGCAGTGAAATGTAGTTTTGACGTGATCATTTGACGGGAACATTTTTAATACAAGCATTTCCTTTATTTCGTGGAAATGTTATTAGCATGTACTGATATAAATGAAAACTAAAAACATATAAACTCCTCTTGCGTGGTAAAATGGCATGTATAAAATAGGTTCAAATAATGCATAGCTCTATTAAATTCATGATTCATCGAAATTGAAAGCCATGACTGAGCTGTTATTCAAAACTCTTTTTTACTAGGTCATACTTTGTGTACATTCACAACTTCTAGATATTTTGAATTTTGATGCCATGTAAAATCAAGTGTTGGCAAATTTTGGTTAATTGTTTTAATGTGTTATTTTAATGTCCGCTAGAGTCAATGATAACATAATTGATTTAACATTCATTAATTTATTGCTTTTTGTTTGCTTGTTTAACTTATTTATACAAACTCTGTGCTATTATCTCTTAACCTGCTATCAACCTTTTGATCCACTTCAACCTTCCCTTCCACAATGGCTTTTAATAAAAAGATATATCCTTCCTCTGTTGTGATTGGTGGCATTGCATTTGATTAACCTATTTATCTTGTTGTGCGTTATCGGCTTTGTTTTCTTGGACATTTGACTGTTTAATCTTTTTCTTATTTCGCAAAGTAACCAAGTCACAAGTTTATCAAAAAAAAAGTGAAATACACTTTTATTAGTTATTCAATAAATGTAACATGTTGTATTTTAATGACATTTCCAATCCTCGTTATTGCCAGGTCTGCTCTAAAGAAAGTGCATCCTTCCAACCTTCCAACTTTTGTTTTTCTTCAAAATAAATGTGCTTCTTATTAGATGAAAGTTTAACTTGAGTCCATTCTATCATGTGGGTTTCAATAATTGCTTCTTGTAAGTGTTGGAAGTACTTGTGACAACATGACAGTAATGGAGGAAATGTAACAGTAGTGTTCATACTCCATTTACCTACCACAATACATTATGACAAAATATGTCTACATATACATTGTGCAATATATATGAAGAGTTGAAATTGAAACATAATTTAATATTGTTTTTTAGATTGCTTTTAGATGGTGGATTGTTTTCTATATCGATAATATGGCCCTCAAATATGTGGTCAACAATCCTTTGCAAAAATTTCAGGCAATTACATATGGGGGCCATGTTTAGGGGAAAGGGTGATAACTATGACAAAATTGTTTGGGATATTTTTCAATAATGAAATATTGTTAAATTAAAATTAAAAAAAAATGATTTGTATTTTTTTACTCTTCAACATTGATATTTTCTACTGTATTGTACTCTTAACGAATATACATTTTACAAAAATAAATATATTTACAAAAGAATATTCATTAGTGAAAAAATCATTATATTCGGGAATACTAGTTGTCACATACTTCATTCAATCAATGATCAATTCATATTGTTTTCTTTATTCAATGATGCTTTACTCAACTAAATGTTTCAATTGTTAAATCCATTGCACTTTGTTGCCCTATTTTGCCTAACATAAATTTATCCTCTCCCATAAATATGTATTTTCTCCCCCTCCTTCAAGGAAGAGTGCGCGCATATACGAGGTTCCCCATGTTCTGAAGGACTTAGACAGGGAGGCATACGCTCCTCGTTGGGTGTCTTTGGGGCCTTACCATCACAACGCCCCTCATCTGTTACCAATGAACACCCACAAATTGAGAGCTGTTAAGAGAATGATGGACAGGGCTGCTAAGAATATGGAGAATGTAATCAAAGAAATCAAGAATCTAGACAGCAAAATTAGAGACAGCTATGAGAAGGTGATTGGATCAGGATACACTGATGAAATGCTGGCTTGCATGATGACAATAGACGGCTGCTTTATCCTGGAAATTCTCAGGACTCTCTCCGACGCTTCACAGGCAGATAAAGATTCATCTTCTTTCGATCCTATTTTCAATCGATATAGGATTGAGAGCACTGGCTACGGACTCCTGACCGATATGCTCCTCCTGGAAAATCAAATTCCTCTATTTGTGCTCATAAAATTCTTGGAATTGGAGCTTGGAAAGGATGAAAATGCAGCAGCAAAAGAGCTTTATCGGATGCTTGTTAACGGCCGTCTAGCAGGGAGATTGTTCTACCCTTTTGTTTTTAAAGCAGCTGATTTTGAGAACCAAGCTCCGGATGAGATTAAGAGCGCGGCACACCTTTTGGATCTGGCCAGTCACTTGGCTGGATCTGGCCAGTCGCATGAGGATGAGACTAAGGGAAAAGAGGCACCACCCGCGGGCCTTTTGGATCTGGCCAGTTGCTTGGCTGGATGTGCCCAGCGGCGTTCCTCTAAGGAAAGAAAGCATCAACATTTGCTTATGCCCACAGTCTCCGAACTGCATTAAGTTGGCTTAAAATTCAAATCCTACGAAGGAGGTGCGATGAATATAAGGTTTATTAAGGAAAAGTCCACTCTTGAGCTTCCCGTAATCAATATATCCAACTCCGTACGAGTATTTCTTCGCAATCTCATTGCTTACGAACTGTGTCAAGCATCTTCTTTCTCTGACATGAGATTAATTGTCATTCCCAACTTTGCAATCTTGATGGATGAGCTCGTTAACATCGAAAGGGATGTGGCGCTGTTGAGAAAGTATGGTATCATTCAGAGCTACACAATGGGGAGCGACAGGCAAGTAGCCAAATTTTTCAACGACCTGCGCAAGGGAATTGTTACAAGTTGCGACGACGTTTTCATGGAAGAAAGAAGATCAATTCTTGATTATTATCACAGCAAATACCGTGTCATGTTTGCGGAATTCGTGAAGGAGCATTTTTCCCGTCCATGGCGAACAACATCAGTAACAGCTGCAATCATTCTGTTAGTACTCGCTTTTTTGCAAACGATCTTCACTATCCTCAATGCTTAATTAGACTTCTTCCTCACTATCCTTTTACAATCTTTATTAGATGGTCTGGTTTGTTAAAAATATTTAGAATAAGGGCTGCGTAGTGACTCATGACCACTTCTTGTTGGAAATATTATTATTTTACAACTTCAGTTTGTTATGGAAATATTTATAAAATAAACGAGGTCACATATGAGTACAAAAATTATTGTGAAATTATAATTGATTATTATTATTATTATTATTATTGAGCACCTCAAGGGGTTTCATATAATTGGGCACTAGATTACATAGTTTAATGGCATCTTTGCCTAAGTTTTGGAGGGAACATATAGATTCAACAATGTAAAGTAAGCAAAGAAACTAAACTAATGAATACCTTTAACTTCTTGGATTACATAGTTTACACCTTAAAGGGTGTTGTACAATTGGGCCTTTGCATTACATAGTTTACACCTCAAGGGGTGTTGTACAATTGGGCATTGGATTACATAGCTTACAACTCAAGGGGGTGTCGCACGGTTAGGCACTAGATTACATTTGACTCTCTCGTGTCGATGTGTAGAAACTAAACCAATGAACACATTTATCAAGGCACAATCTTGGCCTCAACCATTTGACTCTCCATGTCGGTGTCTCCTGTGCCTTCCACTCATCAAGACTTAATCTTTAATGGGCTCATTGAAAGCCATACATCAACACCAATAAGCCCTTCGACAGTTATAATTAATTAGAAAAGCACAACTCTTACAATATATAAGGTCGCATAATTAGTTCTTTCCAAAATATTATTATAAAAAGTGTAAAAATTGTAAATGGAGTTGTGTTATAGGAATAACGACCTTCTATTCAGCTTTTTTTTTTTTCAAATTTTTCATTTTTTTTCTTTTAATCAATCAAAAAGAGGCACAAGGCTTCATTATGTAATGAAATTACTTGTATAATTCAGATTATGAGTAGTAATAGAACACCAAATAACACAATATTTCAGAATAATGATCTCAATATGCAATTAGAATAGCTTCACCACTTCGAGGGGGCAACCTCCAAACCATAAAATAGACTCAAATGCTCTAATGATGATTCATCTACTACCTACAATCCCCTATATATACTATTCCTATGTTATGGCCATCACCAAGGCCGACCTACTAAGCATGAGAAAGTATAAATGATATAATAAAATGATATGGTAAGCCACAAATCAGCTACTCATATCCTAATACAAGCAATAGGTTAAGGGCGCAACATGCTCTTCCCCTTCAAATCAACGTTGTCCTCAATGTTGAATAATCATGGATGTTGTTGCGAGAAAACCTTCATCCTCACAGTTGCATCTTCTATGCTCTGCGATTCTTCCACTTGATCAAATATTCATTAATGTCTCGGTTCTCGGCCTCTTAGTACGTGTTTGCATAATCTTCTCTGGCTCCAAAATGATTCTTCCTTCCTCATCAAGTTAAGTAACTCTATCTGGGCTTCAAATTTCTATCCAATAACCTTCTTTAGGCAGGAAACATGGAATACTTGGTGTATGTGTGAAGATGGAGGCAACTCTAGTTTATAAGCAACACTGCCAATTTTCTGTAGAACCTGATAAGGGCCATAATATTTAGGAGTAAGTTTGTTGTCCTTTTTCTGTTACTTAAGGGACATCTGCTTGTAAGGCTAGAGACGTACAAAACCCAGTCACCAATTTCAAAATGTCTTTCACTATGGTGTTGATCTGCTTTTTGTTTCATCATGTTTTGTGCCAATGCTAAATTCTCCTTCAAACTAGCCAAAACTTGTTTTTGATGTTGAATGTGTTCCTCAACATCTCTAACCTTAGTTTTCACCCTCAAGGAAGAATTGATAGAAGGTGGATGGTAACCATATAATGCTAAAAATGGGGTCATTTGAGAAGAGGTATGAAAAGATGTGATATACCACCATTCTGCAAGTGGTAGCCATTTAATCCACATTTCTGCTTATCTAATACAAAACAACGTAGATACCCCTCTAAGCATTTGTTGACCACTTCCGTTTGCCCATCAATTTGAGAATGATAATATGACTGTGCAAAGCTATTTGAGTACCCAAACATGAAAATAATTCCGTCCAAATATTACTTTTGAAAATAGGATCACGGTCACTTACAATTATCTTTGGGGTTCCATGTAGTAGCAATGAAGCTTGTCTCAAAAAATAGCTGCATGACTATCTTGGTTGTAAATGGATGTGATAGGGCACAAAAATGGGCATATTTTGTGAGCCTATCCACAATCACCAAAATAACATTCTTACCCTCTAAACAAGGCAATCCGGTGATGAAATCCATAGAGACTTCCTCCCATCTCTGGCTAGGAATTGGTAAGGGTTGCAAAAAACCCTATGTCTTAATTATTTCCCTTTGTTCGCTGTTGGCACACTAAACACTCGATACAAAATTTTGTACATCCCCCTTGAGTCCTTCCCAAAATAATTCTCATTTTATTCTATGATATGTCTTCAAAACCCAGAGTTTCCTCCAATAGGTGAGGCATGTAGCTCTGCAAGAATCTTATGCTTCAACTCAGAACCTTTACTCAAGTATAACATGTCCTTGTACCATAGCACATTACCTTTCCACTCAAATTTTTAGATGTTATAGATCCTTGCTTGATTTACGTATTAGGGATTTTGTATCCTTGTCTTGATCCCATTCCAACTGGATTCATCCACCCAATCGGCCGTCAACATGTACATTCCACATAGTAAGGCATCTACGGATGTATCCCTTCTGGAAAACACATCAGCTACTACATTTTATTTACCCTTTTTGTATATGATTTCAAAATCATAACCCAACATTTTTGTTACCCACTTTTGTTGTTCCTCGATGATAACCTTTACTCCAAAAAGTATTTGAGACTATTATGATCGTTTTTACCTTCAAGTGTCTACCCATGAGATAGGGCCTCCATTTCTTGATTGCATGAAGAATAATAATCATTTCTTTCTCATAGCTGGGTTTGAGTAGATATTTTCCTTTGAATTGGCAAATCTCAAATGCAATTGGTCTTCCTTCCGAATAAAACTACTCCCAATCCTAATCTGAAGTGTCACATTCAACAATGAAGGTTTTTGAGAAGTTGGGAGTAGCCAAAATCTGGGGCACTTGCACATGGCTTCCTTTATTTTGCTCAAAGGATTTAGTGGCTACATTTGTCAATGGAAGGCATCCTTCTTTAACAATGCAGTAAGTGGGGTTGTTATTCTATCATATCCCCGTACAAATCTTCTGTAGTACCCTGTTATTTCTAGGAAGCCATGAAGATTTTTGAGAGTTTTGGGCCTTGGCCATTCCACCATAGCTTTGATCTTCGAGGATAAACTTTGACACCTTCATGGGATACAATGTAACCCAAGTAATCTACCTCTTAAACACCAAAAGTACATTTGGATCTGGCTTTGCATAGATAGTATGTGTCTCCAAAACTTCTAACACTTTATTTACATGTTGTAAGTGTTCTTCCCATGTCTTACTGTAAATCAATATGTCATCAAAGAAAAATAATACAAATTTCCTTTAAAATGGCCTAAAAACAGTGTTCATCAAGCTTTGAAAGGTTGAGGGAGCATTTGTAAGACCAAAAGGCATTACCAAAAACTCATAATGGCCCTCATGAGTCCTGAAAGCTATTTTATGAACATCTTCCTCTCTTATTCTAATTTGATGGTACCTCGAACGAAGATCTAATTTTGTGAAATAAATAGCACCATGCAATTCATCAAGTAAATCATCAATTATTGGAATAGGAAACTTATCTTTGATGGTGTACTTGTTGAGTTCTCGATAATCTAGACACATCCTCCATGTTTCATCCTTCTTACATACCATGACCACTGGTGAAGAATATGCACTCTGGCTATGCCATGATGATACCGCCTTCAACATTTCTTGTACCATTTTCTCAATCTCACTTTTCGGGAATATAGGTATCTGTATGGTCTCGATGTTAGGTGTTTGGCTCCCAGGAATCAACCAATGGCATGATCCCGATCCCTAGCGGTGGCGGTCCCTTTGGAATTTCATCAAAATGCAGACGAGTGAGCATCACCAATCTTCAAGATCGGGTGGCATTGAAAACTTTGTAGTTTGTACTTCTATGGAAAATAACTTTGCTATAAATCCATCTACTCCTTTTCTGAGAACCTTTTGCATCTGATGAGAGCTAATAATTTGTGGATACTTAGCTACCATCCCATTCAATTGTATAGTCCTTCCATCTGAATGAAATTGCATGAACAATTCTTGGAAATTCATCTCTATAGTACCTAAGGTTGTGAGCCATTGGACACCCAAAACAATATTTTCCCCTCCCATAGAAATAGCAAACATAGGTGAGTCTAACAGGGAGTCTCTCGTGGAAAGCTTGATACTATGGCACTTTCCTGTGCACTTGACTATCCCACCATCCGCAATCATAACTTGCATTTCTGGAGCTGGGTAAATAAAATAATTGAGGCAGGTAGCTAACTTACTATTTATGAAGTTATGAGTGCTCCCTGAGTCAATCAACACCATCACCTTCTATTTTTTGAGGTATCCAATGATCTTAAGTGTTTGAGGAGTACTAATACCTGACAATGCATGACAATAAATTGTAGGTTGGTGATCCTCTACTTCATCTTCTACTGGCTCCTCAGCCTCTCCTATAATTTCACCTTCCTCGTTATCCTCATTACCTCCGTCAATATAAAACAACTTCTTCTCAACACATTTATGTCTCAATCCATATTTTTGTCACAGTTAAAACATAATCCTTTTGCTCTCTTTTATTCCATTTGCTGAGGAGTCAGTCTAATTGGCCTAGTGAATGAAGGGGAAGAGATACTACGGTCTCTGGTGTTAATGAAAGGCAACCTCCTACTACAAAGAACTTTTTCCTCTACTCAACGTGCCATGATAATAGAATCAGAAAGCTTGAGTGGATTAAACATACATACCTCATGCTCGATGTGGTCCTTAAGACCCCAAGAAATAGGTCATTCAGATTCTCTTCTGGAATATTATCCACCCTTAAGGATAGGTTCTAGAATTGATGCACATAATCTTTGACTGATCATGTTTGCCATAACTTTTCTAATTGACTAAAGTAGTTCTCTAAAACACTGGAACTATAGTGCAATTGCAACTCCTCGGTAAAAAATGTCCAAGTGACACCGAGACCATTCTTCTGCCTCTGAGCACATAACCATCGATACCAAACGAATTGGTCTGGTTCAAGATACAGGGATGCCAATGTCACCTTTTGTCCTGATGGTGTTTGATGTAACTCAAAGAATTTCTCCATTTGATTTATCCAATTTAGGGATCCTTACCATCAAATTTGTGCATATCCACTTTCGGCATCATGTTCCATGGTTGCGAATAAGTTGGATTTTGATTGGGCTGGAAAAGTGATCCAACATGGTTATTTTTTCCATGATTTTGAACTGAAGATCCTCCTTGGTTAATATGGGGCAGATTTGGGCCATATTGTTTACCCTTTACATGTTGCATGATATCATCTAACCGCTAATTGATTTGGTCTATGTCTCCTTTAGAGGCCATCTCAGATTATACATTTCGCAACTCATACTCAAGTTGGCTCATCTTATGATCAACTGAGGTAAACCCTAGTGTTGAAGAATCTTTATTTACCCCTTCTCACTCCATCTCTTCAATCACTATCCCATCTTTATATCTTGATTTTTACCGGAGTAACCGGATTCTTTTTTTCTCTTGTGGAAGGCCCCGTCATGATGTCAGACCTTAGGGTTTAGGGTTTTGATACCAATTCGGCCGAACAGGAAAACACACAGAGAAAATAGAGCTTTCCGAGAATGTAAATAGCTTGAGAAAATTTCACAATTTTCACCCTAGGGAGTGATTTTATGAAAAGCGTTAAATTTGTAATAACTTTTGCAAAATAAATTTAAAAAATTGAAATTTTCAGGGAACCTTACTTGTAATGTTTCAAAACACGGGTAAAACTATCTTCCACCAATTCTCTCCGGTTCATCGCAATATATGGCGAAACAAAAAAAATTAAGGTGTTTGCCTAATTTTGGCCTAGATCGCAACTCTAATACCACTTGTAATGAAATTACTTGTATAATTCATATTATGGGCAGCAATAGAACACCAAATAACGAGAATATTTCAGAATAAAGATCTCAATATGCAATTAGAATAGTTTTTCCACTTCGAAGGGGCAACATCCAAACCATAAAATAGACTCAAATGCTCCAATGATGATTCATCTACTACCTACAATCCCCTATATATATTATTCCTATGTTATGGCCATCACCAAGGCCGACCTACTAAGCATGAGAAAGTATAAATGATATAATAAAATGATATGGTAAGCCACAAGTTAGCTAATCATATCCTAATACAAGCAATAGGTTAAGGGCGTAACGTACATTACACACACACGGTGTGTGTGTGTGTGTGTGTAAGAGCGAGAACGGGGATATCTCCGATTCTAAAAACCATCTCGAGATGGTGGAGCCAATAGGTATTACATTCAACAAAAATAAAATTTATAAACTAAAACTATTTGATCTCTTCATCTGAAGAGTTGGTTACCATGATTGTTGCAGAATCAGCATTCCTATCTTCATCGAGTTGCTAAGGAATTGACCGGTGTTAGAGGCCTCAAACCGCTCAAGTAGGTATTTATAAGGCGAGATAAAATTGCATCAATCTTTTTACCTTGTTGCACACTTTCCACAGCCATGTCCTTAGTAAGCTGCCACATTTGATCCAATTTCAAGCCCACATCAAACCCCAATTTAGATCTTCCATTGTGTAGGCATCAATACCTGGAGGTCAAAGCATATGTGTCCCACTTTTTTGTAGACTTTCTATGTCATGACAACCAAAACATGACCAAACACATATAAAATGACCAAACATGCATTTTTAAGAGGCTATAAATACCAAGGTGTAGGGCATCCAAAATTTACCTGATTTTTAAAAAAATTATAGTATTTTTTAATTATTTATTTACTAGCTTGATTTTAAAATATTTATGGCCAAAAAGTGGGACACACTTGTATGCTTTGACCACTGGACCCGATTATCTCGAGCCACTTTGAGAGTATCCAAATGTGGGTTGGATTGCCCCGAATCATTCATGACTTTTACTACCTCCTCAACCGCAGTGTTTCATCCATCTTGTAGAAATTTTTGCCCTCGTGAAATTGGTGGCCATCCATTATAGGAGCTTAGGGTCTTTAACTCGTTAATAATCACTGTTATCGATAATGTGTTACCTCATTAGATGTAACATTGGTTCCGTATTGAGGTATTGAAGAGATATTTATATTGGTATATGGAACTTATTACGCTAATAGGCATTTATTACAGTGGAGAAGATTTGGATTGTTCACAACGGTGGTAATTTCATTTGGGTCATGGAAGACCATTGGATGCAAGGAGCCATTGATCCAAGATCTTATTTACAACAGCTTTGAAAACATCACAAGACAAAGCTTTTTATATTTTTTATGGCAATCGGGTTGGGTCAAACATTTCTTGAAATATAAAAGTACATGGTTACAACCATTCAACTCATCGTCTTTATTGTTAACTATGCATTTCTAATATTGGTCGTGACATCTCCGTGGGGAAAAGAAAAGGGTTATAGTTAATAAAATTTTGCATTAGTCTTGCGCAACTAGGTATGTTGGGAAGAATGACACTAAATTTCTTCGTCTTATTATGTTTATTGACATCAGAGTGGAAAAAAATTTGAATGTTTAGGGTTGCTTATGGTGATAGAAACAATATGCACTGGTGTAATTTTTTTGAGTTTTTGTAGTCATGATTCAATGAGTGCATTTCTGACAAAGTATGAAATCAACGGCTAACATTTTCATTGCACAAAGAACGATCTAATAAATTTGGTCCACTCATGATTTTTTCATGTTATAATGATCAAGTCTTTTCATTCTAGGTACACGGTGGATTAAAAAAACACCATTGGTTACATTGAGAGCTCGGAGGGGAAATTTGAGCACTTTCTAAATTTTGTGCCAACCACGGGTACATCAATTACAACCGTTAATATAATAAATGTAATCATCAATTTATGTCATCCTTTTTATTCTGTAACTTTGGCGGTATTTGAAGTCCGGCTCGGTAATAAAGACCATTTTAAAGATCTACCCCACTCTTAAATTAATGTAATTGTATTTGTATACTTAGCTTGCAACATGAAGATTTGAGGTTGATTCTAGAAGAAAATGCACTATATTGAAAGGCATAAGCCATAGATTTTGTAGTGTTTTTTAAATTGTAGAGTTTTCATGTGGATTGTCCATGTTCTACACTTGGAATTAGAGGGATGTGCATACCCTGTTTAATCCTCTTAACACTCTACTGAGCTCATGTTTTCCCACCATACATTTTTCTCCAACAAGCTCATGTTTTTGCACATGCGTTAAAAACAACATATTATATTCTACTCTCTTGAGAAATACATGAAGTGATGGGTCAAAAAGTGTTGTGAGATAGTCAAAAATTGCAAAGGGAGCACGCAGATAACATTGTGTTAGGTGGTAAGATGAGGCAACCTTCATTAGTAGTAGTGAGTTCAATTGTATCTTTTTCCATTTTTAAAATGAAACTTTTCTTTTCAAACTACAATATTGTGAAAAATTAGCCTCAAATAATGCTATGATGGTTGTCGGCAGTATGTTCCAAATATCTTATATTGACCAGGCTCGGATTATGTTGGAAAAATTGAGTTCTGTATGTTCCAAAATAAAATTGTTCTTATGAGCTTTAGTATGACAATTACACTAGTTGTGGGAGTCGTTTGTTTTACCTTCTAAAATTCGGTTTCTAATAAATTCCAAATGCTTAACTAGAATTGTAAAAATTGAGGCGGGAATGGAATACAAGGCTTTCTTTTTATTGTTTAGTGTTGAACTATCATTCTCCCTATCTTTTCATTGTTTGTCCAAGTTTTTGTTAACTATTGATCAGTTGAATCTTTTCATTGTTTTCCAAATGTTTCTTTTCTAGTGTTGAATATCACATATTAGATGCTTAAAATTTATAAATATTAACTCTTGATTGAATGTAAGGTAGCTGACTGGTATTTCGAAATTATTAAGTAGGAAATTAGGGTAATCAAATTATTTTCTGTTGTTGGAATGGTTTTATCTTAAATATAGTTTAGTCTTGTGGAAATAGTCACTTTGTTTAGTAAACTATCACCCCTTATATTTGACCTTTAATATTAGGACATCCTAAATGTTTTATGTAGCCCACATACAATTAAGGACTTTTTGCAAATAAATGGTGTCATGAATTCTAGTTTTATTAAATAAAGCATTTTGTAGAGATAATTTATTTCTCAAATATAAGAGAACCAGTCTTAAAATTTTTGAGTGGTTAGTAACTATTTGTTTAACAATAAAAACTATGTGGTTGGTGCAAAACTAGGATCTTTGAAGACTTCTACAAAGTAGAGTAGCTAGTTTGCATTTTTAGATAAAGATATTTTCCTTGTATAGTTGAATAACTCATGTATGATGCATGCGGAAGCACATATCCCTTACGCATGTTAGCAGAGGAGATAAGAAAAATAAAACTTGTGATCTCCATGTTCATAGCCACGTTCCCCACCACCGCACCGCAACATTATTTTTGTAAAAATTTGACCTTCGCCGTTTAAGTCGACTCCATGCGAACATGCATGAGAGTTAGGTAAAACGGATGTATTCAACTTAAACATTCTTCTTCAAACCATTTATCATATTTTTTTCTATATTTCATCTAGCAAGTTATGTGCAACCAAAGACTTGTGAATTCCTTAGATTTAAAGTTTGGCAATCCAACCTTTTAGTAGGTCTAAGGGTCGGGTTGAGATAACATGTGTTCCTTGTTAGTGTAATGTGGCTTAGGTGAATTCACTTCCTGTCTCTTTTCCTTGTTTGACACATTTATCTCTGTAAGGATTTTTAGGTAAAGTTTCTTGTCAATGTAACTTTTGCACAAGCTTTTCTTACATTCATCTTTAGTAAGAAAGTGTTCTTATATGTGTCTTGGACTAGGTATAGTTTTAGATTGTATACATTCAATTCCTTTACAAGTAAAATTTATTACAATCAAAACAAACAAAATATGGGTGGTTTTTTCTCCTTAGGTTTAAAAAGAACGCATATCTGTGCAAACAAACTAGATATATTATAAATTTGTGTCCAATATATATGGGTTAATCATAAAACTAAAGCTATTTATTCATGCTAGAAACATATTCAACCCTTCATTGGAATACATTGAGATAGATTCTCAACATATATGGAGCACCAAGATGCTTATCAAGGAGTTGATGCGATGTTACAATCTGCGAGGTTGAGAGACCCTGTTTAATCATATTTTAATCTAAAATGTCTCACAATCTTCTTATGGAATTTAGAAAAGCTAAATAGGTTCGTTTAGCTTTGTTACCTCATTCACAACATTGTGTTTTTGGCAATTCCAAGAATTTAAATCAATTTAAAGATTTTTGTAAACATTTCTTTTAAATCCTTGAGTTTTTTCTATCTCTTAAAGATGGTTTAAGTTCATATATTAAAGACCAACCAAAAACAAGGTGAATTTACCATGTAATGAATACCACCTACTAAATTTCACTCCTTCAAAATTAAGTTCTTCACCGCATTCGTTTGGCGTCTCCATTACACAATATGTGTGTGATTACCAGTTTATATTATGTTAAGGTTTTTCTTGAAAATTAAAAAAAAAAGTCAATGGAAGCTAGATCAACTCATCATGTGAGGATTGCCTTAAATAGGACCCCAACTAAAATAACTCATATTCAAGTCCTCAATTTAAAACCATTAAAGAGTGGGATATCTACACCAACACTAAGGGTTATGGTGGCAAAGCAATTCAAATCTATGAATTTTATTTAAAATACTTCATGAGAAGACTTGTTTATTAATTAAAACTTTCAAAATAATAATAATGCATCTTATTAGTTCTGCCAAAGGTAGGATAATATACATTCTGGTCATCCAGTTAATAATGTTACTATTAGCCAATAATATGCAAGAATTTTTCTACCCATGTCAAGTTTTATAATGTGTAAACTTTAAATTGACATAATTACATGAATATACTTTTAGATATAAAAAAATTGCTATTTCGATTGGTGAGAAAGGGAGATTTGACTACTTTTTCCCTTATTAAGGTATGGGATTTTCTTTTTTAAAAACCAATATTTATTAATACTGTGTTAATTCATGTAGCCTCCATCAATTTCCAATGACATCACAACATTTATTGCCATAGTGATAATGGACAGTCGATGCGAATTGGGTCGGGGCCAGGATTCCCTTGTGAGTTTCAATATTTTAAAGAGTATAGGTCTTGAAATCGAGGTTTCATTGAAGTATCATGCACGAGTTAAGGAAGTATGAAGGTCTTTATCATGATTTGAAGATGTTTTAAACACCAAGAGTGTATTGATATCAATGATTTGATCTAAAGTATACCAAAAGGTCAAAAATGAGGTCTACCATGTATATTTGAGTCTATAAAGGAGGAAGTATGTGTTCTTTATGATGACATGTGGACTACGAGGCATGAAAGAGGTGAACTTGATATATAATGGAGAAACGTAAGTGAGTTATGATCAAGGTGTGTTTTGAATTGTCAAGAGTTCTAATGTTGAGTTGAGCTCCAAGAAGGTCTTCAAGTAGCATGATGCTTCAAGTCAGTTTGAGTATGCTTCAAGATGGTTACAGGGTTGATCCAAGAAGGTATGATTCCTATCTATGTATTTGAGTTCATGAAGGTCTGATTTTATACACAGGTTGGTGTTCATGAGACAAATTACATGAAGCATGGATTGTGTAAAGTATGGGTTTTAGATATGCTCTCCATGTGGTTAAAGGTATGAACATGTGTTAACTATGCTTACAAGTGTTGATGATGATCCAAGAAGTGTGTCATAGTGTTTATGCTTCATAAGAGTTTGATTGGATAACGTCAAGGAATTTAATTAATTCGCAGGGTACTCTTGTTCAGTTACTACATTTTTGTTGCAATTTTGTTGTGTTTTTGATGTAATTCTGATTCTTTTTAACATGTTACAAAATTGGGTTTCTAAGTTGATGTGTAATATATCAAGCCTATATATGATTGTTGGAGGTCTTGCCAAGTATGATGACACTGTCACCGATGGTTGATGAGTTCTAAAATTCATGTTACATATGTTCTAAGAGTATGAATACAAGTCAAAGAATGCATGGAGGAAGACTAAGAACTAACAAATGAAGTAAGTGAATTTCTAAGTAGATGAGGTCCGAGTTATAATCTAAGGTATGTATTCTAAGGCATATTTTTGAATTAATAATAGAGTTATGAAGGTATTGTACATTTTGAGCCAATGCATGGAGAATTCATGATGTTTTTACTCCTCAAGATGTGTTGAAAGGAACATTGAAATATTTCTTAGACTTGAATTATGAAGACAAATATGCTTGCAGAGTTAGTTTAGGAAAATGTTGGTCTGAATTGCTCGAAGATGTGGTTTAGGGACAATTTTCCTAAAGGAGGTTTTGCAAGTATTACAGTCATATTTTGTGATTTCTTGTATGGTTCAAACCTAGATGGAGATGTTTAGCATGAAATAAGACAAAGTGAAGGGGATATTTTCATGAGCTTTATTGAGTTAGTTGAAGGGATAATCATGGTATGAGATCTATTGAGTTGGTTTGAGGTTTTAATGAGGTCATTCATGGTTCATTAGGTGTGTTAGAGGTGTATAAGATTCTCGCATGAGGTCAAGCATGGTGGGTTCATGAGGGTGTCATGGTTGAGTCGGGTCATTCTATGCCTATTCCTAGCCCACGGGACATGCGAGAATAAGATGGAGGTATGATATTTGAATTTGATTTGTATTTTTCAAGCATGGTAAAAGCATGGTGATCATTTATAGGTAATGTATGGGGAGTTTTAGGTCGAACTCATAGGCATGATGCATGTATGAGGTCCTTAGGAAGCAAGCAAGTGAAGAAAAGCATGATAATATAGGTATGTCTTGTGGCTAGAGAGTTTCAGAGTTATTTGGGATAGATGTTGAGTATGGTAAGTTAGAGGATGTTTTAATGATTCTTCATGAAAATTTTTAGGTCATTCTGAAGAAGGATTTGCAATATACATCGTTTTGGTAAAACTAGGTGGGTTACTGAGTGTGTTTTTGAGGCAAAAGTGGACCTTCTGATGCTCGTTGTGAATTGTATACTTTGCATTGGGACATGAGATATTTGGAATATATTCTTAGGTTAGTTATTAAGGTTTCAAAAATAGAATTATGTGGTTTTATCTTCACATTTTTATGAATAAATCGTTAAGAAGATAAGTTGCTTTGAAACCCTAATTAAACCCTAGCTCAAAGCAACTTGGGAGAAAGTGGGTATTATAAGCTCATTTTCATTCCTTTTTCCAATGTAATGATTGGATGTTTTATAAGACATCTCCATATTTCCAAAAAGTTATATTAGAGAATGTGACCATATGTGGGCCCCATGTGAAAATGTTTGTTTCTAAAGATCTTTAGTTTAAGGCAAGATTGTCCAAAGGAGTTGAAAAATAAATTGACTTCTTTTATCCCCCGAGTTTTCTACATTTCCATGATAGTTTAAGATCATGGTTAAAGTGAAAAAGGGAAAAGTGTACCCTATTAATGAAGAATGGTTTTGGGGTAATTTAAAATAGCTTATGGTAAAATTTGAATTGCAAGAGCTACATGAAGAGTTAGGTATCCATTCAAGTTTTTTTGTGATCCTGGTTCAAATATATTTTCAATGGTGTATAATATTTTTTTGATATGGTATTAAGAAGTTATGCCCTATTATTTGAGGGTAAATTTTGGAAGATGCTAAATCTAGCGGGGTGTCAAGTGGCTTCATGAGGTAAAATGACAATTCTAAGTTTTCATGTTTTTAAAGGTTTCGAGTGCTTCGGATAATGTATAAGGGTCTTACATGCTTTGGTTAATTTTGTAAGTGATTTTTGAGGTGATGGAGCAAGTTGAGCTCAAGGTCAGTCTTTGAGTCCTAGAAGGCTTAAGAAGTAAATTGCAGAGATAGAAGCTGGTTAAAGGATTTGCACTTGGATTTGGAAGGAGTTATAATATGGAATGGAAATAATATTCAAAGGGATTTCAATTGGTAGACAGTTTATGTCTTGGTGATGAAATGATATGGGTCTTTCGGCTCGGTTTGTGAGAAATAAGGTATGCTGATTTTCAGGACATATTCGTTTTCTGAACAATTGAGATATTCGATGCATGTAATGGATTGGATGATGCTTGATATCACATGGAAAGTGAAGAGTGATTAATTTTGTTCCTAATGAATGCATTATAAGGTCTTGGAAGTGACAGAAAGGTTACAAACTAGTTGAGTTTGTGAAACTACTTTTTGGGCATCTTGATTTAGTGAAGAGGAAAATAGGTATGGTTTACATGGATGTGATGTACAGGCCTTGATGATTCCATAAGGGTAAGTGCATGAAGTTTGGGGGCCCAAAAAGTGGACAAAAACTTGAAAATAGACGAAATGCGTACGCATTTTTGCAAAAACACGCTCGCGTTTTAATTTTTTTGGTTTGGTAATTACCGAACCTATAACACGTACGTGTTTTAAAGAAGCCAAAATGCATACGCGTTTGAGAAGAGAAAAAATGAGTATGTATTTTGTATAATATTTATTATACTTTAAATTTATTTTAGTAAATATAAGAAATTAGGGTCACTCTGCACCTGATGGAAGTGGTCTCGTAGCTACAACAGTTATAATCTAGAAGATAATTTTTCAAAATCTAATATGGTCAGTACTTACTCATTTTCAAGATTTCATCAAAGGACCTAAAACTTTCAGGGCATATATATTGTAGTCGGTCTTTGTTTTGGGAAAGCATAAAGTCATTTTTCTAGGTTTTTGACCTTCTAAATTGGATTTTGGCCCTACCACTACTTGAATTGGTACCAATTTTTAAATTTGGTCCATAATTCACTTTAGTGACCATGAATCAACTCTATGATGTTTGTCTACTTATTACTAAAATGATATCCTCACTTTGTAGATAGAGGATTTTCCTGAATGGGATTCCTATCCTATTGCCAAAATGAGGTGATTGTAATGTGCCTCCTCCTTAAGGTGTGATAACACTACTAGGTTTTGAATGAGTTTTTACGAATAGTACCAAGTGAATTGCATCAAGTGAACTCAGATGATTTATCATTCTTAGAAACATGGTGCTCCATATAAAGATCATCCCCTCACCTTTCCTATCTCTAAAAGCATCCTTTCATGGAATCAAATTCATGATTCTCATACATTTTTTTGCTCATATGTCTCTTATGGAGACAAATGATGCCTTAATACTTCACACATGATGGTCCTTGACACATGATTTTAGCTTTTTAAGAAGGGTGTTCAATTAGCTCTGAGAATAGCCAAAAATGCCTTTTAGGCCTTCGAGAGGAAGTAGTCTCTCATCAAAACTAAATGAGTCAATCGATCACCTTAGACACTATTCCCTACACATTGAAACACGCTAAATGATCTTATTAGGAATTTCCTTTGGGTGAGGATTTATGATTTAGGGTTTAGGGTTTAGGGCTCAGGGTTTAGGGTTTAGGGATCATGGTTTAGGACTCAAGCTTTAGAGTTTAGGGTTTAAGGTTTAGTGTTTAAGGCTCATAGTTCAAATTTTAGGGTTTAGGGGTTAGGGCTCAGGGGTTAGGGTTCATGGTTTAGGGTGGGCTCATGGTTAAGGGTTTAGGGTTTAGGGCTCAAGGTTCAAGGTTTAGGGTTTAGGGATCAGGGTTGATGGTTTAGGGTTTATGGCTCACGGTTCATGGTTTAGGGTTTAGGGATCAGGGTTCAAGGTTTAGGGTTTAGGATTGAGAGTTGAGGGTTTAGGGTTTAGGGCTCAAGGTTTAGTTTTTATGGTTTAGGGTTGAGGGTTTATGTTTGATAGTTTAGGGTTTAGGGTTTTGGCTTAGGGATTAGGGATTAGGTCCTAGGGTTCAGGGCTTAGGGTTTAAGGTTTAGGGCTAAAGGTTTAGGGTTTAGGATTTAGGGATCAGGGTTTATGTTTTAGGGTTTAGGGTTTAGGGTTTAGGATTTAGGGCTTAGAGTTTAGGTTTTATGGCTTATGGTTTATGGTATAAGGTTTAGGGTTTAACACTCAAGGTTTAGGGTTCAGGGCTTGAGGTTTAAGGTTTAGGGTTGAGGGTTTATGGTTTAGGAATTAGGGTTTGAGGTTTAAAGGTCAGGGTTTAGGGAAAAAGGTTCAGTGTTTAGGGTTTAAGGCTCAGGGTTTAGGGTTTATGGGTTAGGGGTTAGGTTTTATGGCTCAGGGTTTAAGGCTCATAGATTAGGCTCACCTATTCACTCATTGTAATGTTTTATGTCTTACCCATTCTTATAAGTATTGACAGAGAGTATTCAACTAAAAAGGGTTCATCTACTTTGTAGGTAGAACATTCAAGGGAGTCATCATAATTTGATGCCTTTCATCTACTGATATTTTAAAGGAGGGAAATTACAGATATCCAAGAACAATTTGGTACAAATAAATGTTACCCAATACAACTATCTTCTTTTTCCCATTGCATGCAAACTATTTCACTCACTGTAATGTTCTGTGTCTTACCCATTCTTATTAGTATTGACAGAGAGTATTCAATTGAAAAGGGTTCATCAACTTCGTAGGAACAAAATTCAAAGAGATTCATCAAAATTTGATGTCTTTCATCTGTTGATATTTTGAAGGAGGGAAATGCCCACCTCTCATAAACAAGGTAGTTGTAAAAGCAGACTTAATGATGGTTCTAGGCACAAGACTAGGAAATATGGTCCTAAGATATTCAAAAAGATGAACTCACTCATGAGACCTACTGGAAATATATGAGGTTTAGGGGTTAGAGCTTAGGGTTCTGGATTTAGTGTTTAGGGTTTATGGATCAGGGCTCAGGGATTAGGGTTCAAGGTTTAGGGTTTAGGGTTAATGGTTTAGGGTTTAGGGTTCAGGATTTAGTGTTTAGGGTTTAAGGTTTATTATTTTTATTTTAGGGTTTAGGGTTTAAGTCTCAAGGTTAAGGATTGAGGGTTAAGGGTTTAGGTTACAGAGTTCAAGGTTTAGTGTTTAGGGATTAGGGTTTAGTGTTTAAGTTTTAGGGTTTAGGGTTTAGGGCTCAGAGTTTAGGGTTTAGGATTTAGTGCTTAGGGTTTAGAGTTTAGTGTTTAGGGGTCAGGGTTTGGGGTTTATGATTTAGTTTTAAGGGTTTAGGGGTTAAGGTTTAGGGCTCATGGTTTATGGTTCAGGGTTTAGGGTTTGGGACCTTTAGGATTTAACATTTAGGGCTTAAGGTTTAGGGCTCATGGCTCAAGGTTTAGGGTTTAGGGGTTAGGGTGCATGGTTTAAGGTTTACAGACTCATGGTTTGGGTTCGGAGTTACGAGTTTAAGGTTTAGGGGTTAGAGCTCAGGGCTCTAGATTTAAGGTTTAGGGCTCAAGGTTTAAGTTTTACGGTTTAGGGATCAAGAATTATGGTGTAGGGTTCAAGGTTTAAGGTTTAGGGTTTAGGGTTTAGAGATTAGGGTTTAGGGTTCATGGTTTATGGTTTATGGCTTAAGGTTCGGGGTTTGGAGTTATTGGTTTAAGGTTTAGGGGTTAGAGCTCGGGGCTATGGATTTAGTGTTTAGGGTTTAGGGCTTATGGCTCAGGGTTTAGGGTCTAGGGATTAGGGTTTAGGGTTTAGGTTTTAGGGTTTAGGATTTAGTGTTTAGGGTTTAGGATTTATTATTTTGGTTTTAGGGTTTAAGGTTTATAGTTTATGGTTTAGGTCTCATGGTTGAGGGTTAAGGGTTTAGGTCATAGAGTTCGGAAGTTAGGGTTTAGTGTTTAGGATTTAGGGCTTATGGTTTAGGGCTTAGGGCTCAGGCTTTAGGGTTTAGGATTCATTATTTAGGGTTTATGGGTTAGGGTTTAGGGTTTAGGATTTAGTTTTCAGGGTTTAGGGTTTAACATTTAAGGCTCATGGTTCATGGTTTAGGGTTTAAGGTTTAGGGCTTAAGGCTCAAGGTTTATGGTTTAGGGCTCATGGGTAAGGGTTGAATATTTAAGGATTAGGTTTTAGGGCTTAGGATTTAGGGTTTAAGGTTTATGGTTTAGGTTTTAGGGTTTAGGGATCATGATTTAGGGTTTAGGTTTAGGGCCTCAAGTTTAGGGTTTAAGGTTTAGGGTTTAGGGTTTTGATTGTAGAATTTAAATGCTAAAAGATTTAAGCTAAATGTTGAAATACGAGAAAATTACCTATGTCTTGACCGGATTATATTTAAAAACTATCTCTATCTATACCGTGACTAATGGAGCTATGAGACTAGTTCCATAAGGTGCAGAGTGGCCCTAATTTCTTATATTTACTAAAATAAATTTAAAGTATAAGAAATAATAAAATATAAATAATAATAAAATTTATTTTTGTAAATAGAAGCATGCCAAAAGCATATACAATGTTTATACTATAAAGAATGCATATGCATTTTACGTTTTCACTTTTTCCAAGCCATGCCTCAAGGCTTAGGATCTGGTTTAGATCCCTAAGCCTGAGGCATGGACATGCACAAACACAACAAACAACGTGTTTTTGTAGGAAAATGTAAAAATGCCACTTCCTCCATGATAAATCAACATAAAACAATCGATTCGTTTAAAAAAATTATACCACGACATAGAGCAAAGTTTCTTCTTTCTAAAAATATAATTTTCAAATTTTCTGACAAATATAATGTTTCCATATTATTTATTTTCTAACTATGCCTTTTTATAGCTATTTTTTAAAGTTTAAATATGTCTATCTTTCATCATGTATATTTTTTTGGGTCATCGAAATTGAAAAAAATATATACTCGCACAAACTAGGCCTAATTCTATACATATTCAAAAATATCTAATTTTTGATATTTTTTGAGGTAGTTGGGGGGGGGGGCACGGTTGGAGCTCCATTATTTTTCAAAACCTAAAATTTATGTACTAGAAAAATCATTAAAAAATAAATATTTGCTAAAAATTCCTTTTAAAAAATTGTAGCACAAACTAGATGCTCTTTTCTATCTTTCTACCAAAGGGTTTTCAAAACTGTTAAATTGTGCTCAAAAATGGTGGGGGAACGAAAGTCACTCTATTATGTTTTTTAACAAAAATAGGAGCACTTGTTGGTATTTTAGTTATTTGACCCACTTAAAATTATCCATTTTCAATAAAATTTAGTAGCTTAGAAACTAGACTCAAAATGCTATGATTCATGTTTACACAACATCTTCCAATTTTGAGTGTAACTATTTCAAAAAACTCGTACAAGTTGAAGTTTTTATTTTTCAGAAAAATGCGTCCACTTAAGACCCCCTTTTGGCCCCCAACTTGGTGCACTTACCCATAAAGTGGTTGCATTTCATATTTGAGTTGTTCTTGAGTGGTATTAATGCCCCAAAGTGAATACGAGGTGTCGGAAACAACTATTTGGTGAAGGTTTTTAGCCTTTTGAGTTGTGTAATGAATTTTTTGATTTGTGCAAGATAATTAACAGCCATGGTTGATGTTTTTATGTCATATTACACATGTATGGGGATTTTGGGAGCTTTAATAAGAATTTTTTGGCATATGTAGTGTTAGCCCATCTAGGTGATGAGGTTTTGAGCTTGTTTTGTGCAAGTTTGATGGTTTTGGGCATGATCGACCTATATGGTTCATATGTGAACATTTTAAAGAAATTTTTGGGATGTTATTAAGTTGTGTTGGTTGAATTATTCATGGTGGGCTGAACTGTTTTTTGATCAAGAGAAATAATGCTATAAAAGTGAGTTGTGAGCTCATTTTTGAACTAGTGCTTATAGATGGAAACATGTGACACGCCCAAGGGTGTGAAGGAGCTTATATTTTATGATTTTAGAGTTGATGAATTTTTTTATGTTGAATAATTTTATAAAGCATGTAAGCAAGGGTTTGAGGCCCAGACAAGGTGTTAAAGAAGAATAAAGAGCGAGCTAGAGGAATGAGGGTTTGATTGCGTTTGTGAGCTGAATTAGAGATCTCCATCAATTTTGAAAGCAAAAAAATCAGAGATCATTATCTTTAGGTGGCTAAGTTGGTTCTTAGTCATCTTAGGGGGTTGTAGCTTCCTTGTGGAGTGGGTGCTTCACTAAATTATGGGTTGGTGCTCCTTTTAGGGTTGGTGCTCTACTAAACTAGGGGTTGATAGTCCTTATGGGGTTGGTGCCTCACTAAATTTGAAGCATGGCTAAATAAATTTTATGTTTTAATGGGTTTTATTTTCCTTGAGGGTTTCCCACTTATATTTGGTATCTTGTGTACTTTATCATGTGTTGTGTTATTGTGAATAGTTAATGCACGTCTAATATGCACATGTATGGTTATGAATGATGTATAGACAACTCATATGATGAATGTATGGTTTTTTAAATGGTGTAAAAGATATTGTATGGATTAATTCACCCCCTCAATCCATTTTGCTTCCAATAGTATCCCCTTCGATTCACTCGTGTTGTGCACATCGTGCACTATGCATGATAGGCTTCATTTAAAATATAGTCCAATGTGCAAATTCTCAAGCCTTTCACCAACAACTCTATCAACGTATATTGTCAAATGGCTCTAAAAAAATTCTTCTTTCTTCGATAGATCACCTACTTTCCCTCTAACATATTTCCTTTTTTTGCAAGTCTCCTATCTTTGTCCCCTTTTTCATCACCCCACTTCCTCCTACAATGTTTCTTCTTTTCTCCCCTTATTAATGTATTGATTACATCACTTACATGTTATTGGCATAGTTACCATTGAGACACAAATACAAGAAATAAAATAAATGTGAAATCAAAGAATCATGTAAGTGTTTCTTCTAAATCCTCTTGTTCTTTTGTTGCACATGATAAACCATGCTTCTGTGGTGGTTTAAGTTCTTAGAAAAATGCTCACCGTGAGGTTTAGGTAAACAAAGTAGTGCATGCAAACTTGAATGGACTCTCTCCTTGTTCGATAAACAAGGTTTTGACTCGAAAAAAATTTACTTTTGCGAAATTTCTATAAAACATGATTTTCTTGAGACAGAAAGTGGGCTCCAAGATGATATAGCTTCCTATTGGTTCTCTCAACTAGGTGTCACAAAATACCTCTGTGATCTCGGTTTGCAAGAAAGTCACACTGACTAGTCTTGGAGTATCTCGGCTTTACTTTACCCCCTTCAAATACAATGAGCATAAATGTGTTCAATTTTACTCTCATTGGGGTCACAATGGAGATAATTTTTACTCTAACTCACAAGAAAAACTATTCAAGTGGGTAAGTGGAGCACTTCCCGTTTCATCCACAAGGTTCCCTCTTGTGTGGAATACTTTGGGGTTCCTAGGAACATCTCTTTTGTTGTAGCTTAAGGCTTATGCTAAAGAGAATTTTCCTAGTTTAAAGCGAGATGGGTTTACCCTTATCTGAACCTACAAATAAAATGCTTTGAATATGGTGTGTTTTCTTATCTTTTAGCTTAATGTGGTTTTTGTCACACACCATTTGGCAACCTACAACAAATATGTTAGTTTCGTTTAGATCTCAATTATTTCACAAGTGATATGGTCCTTCACACAAATATTAGTAGTTCAAGGCATCATATAAAGAGGATTAAACATTGATTTTGATTCCTAAGATCGTCCTAAGACGTGAAGGAAGAGCATACACAACGTAGAACCCAACTAATTAGTAAACAATGAATAAATCCTATAACTTAAACACACAACTTATTCCAAATTGAAATGCATTCCCTTAGAAAACCTTTAATGAAGTGTTTTTCAAAAGCATGAAAGAGGTGTTGGATCATTTCTTATTCACAAGATCACCTAAAAGGTGTGAGGGAAGAGAATATGTGATCCAAATCTTATAATTAAAAATGCATCTATGAAAAACCACTTAATGTAACTTAAACAAACCGTAAAAGGTTAGAAGATCCAAAGAAACAACTTTTGTTAGTTCAACACCATTTTCAATTGTAAACCGCAACGCCTACACGCCCCTTAGGACATGTGTGCGCCCTTATCAATATATGTGCGCGTCTGTAGCGTATGTGCGCTCTCTGTCAAAATCCATAATCAATTTTTATGTATGCACGGGCCAAGAGGATCTGCGCATGATTTTCTTAGCGTATGAGCGCCCTTGTGAGTGCATGCGTGCATCTGTCACAAAAGGTAAGATAACACAGAGTGGATTTTGTGTGCGCGCATCCCGAGAGACATATGCACACCTTTGCAAGTGTATGTGCACCCTTCTTAGTGTATACGTGTGTTTGGTATTTTAGCAAAGAAGGTTAAAAACTATAGTGCAACATATGTGTGGGTGAGGCGGCGTATGCGCGCACTTGGGAATGTATGTGGACCCTAGCCAAAAAATGTGTGAGAATTTTAACATATGCATGCCCCTTTCTAATGAATGTGTGTATGCTTGGAATAACACAAAAAGGATGGAAAACTGATTTCTAAAAATGCAAACAAGTTAGAACTTTGTTATTTAAATCAATTTCTAACATAAACCCATTAACTTTACATGCAAAAGGAAGATTTTAACACATATAAGGTTAACAAAATCTATTCAATCCTCAAAATGCATGGAAATGGTTAGAAAAATTGATGTAAATGACAAAGATTGAAATCAAATTCTATGGACTATGGAGTAAAGTCCCATTGGGTGTGCCAAATGTGCTCATGTGTAAATTAGAAAGCTAAGAAATGAAACTAGAACACCTAAGAAGTTTCAAAGCTTAACTAACCTAACAAGAACCATCAAGATAAGAGCTTAAAGAGAGCTACTTCTTTAACAATGCATATAACTTTGAAAAAGATCAAACTAACATGTCTAAGTTACTCTCTACTCTTTGAATGCTAATAAAAACATGAACCTATGAAGATCCTAGCAATCAAATGTGATTGTTTTGATATGATTCTCAAGCTTTGAGAATGGAGTCTCACCATTAATGGCTACAAGGCCATATGGTTCTCTCCATATTACTCAAAGCTTGAGTTGAAGATGCAATGGTGAAGATAATAGCTCAAAATAAATGAAGAAATGCTCAAGATCCTAATTGCCTATAGTTTATGCTAGAGGAGGGAAAGTGTTCTTAGAAATGATGAGGAGGAGGGTTCTATTTATAGGTTTCCAATTCCAAGAATGGAATGATTTTGGTGCATGTGGGACAAAAGGTAAGTCCAAAAAGAACTTTTAGCAAGTCAAAGAAATTTTTACTAAGATTATAAGCTAATTAACCTTTTAGGATTAATTAGGAGTCCAAGTAAGCTTAGGAAGCTTTTTGGGAGCATCGGAGGAGGTTTTGATAGATTTTGAATGCTTTGGAAGTGAGAGTTAGCCAATAAGAATTTTTACTAGGTAAATGCAAGATAGGAGGCTTAATCAACATATAGTAGTCAATTAAGAGGAGTTGAGGGAAAAAGCATCTAATTGACGAAGTATCATCAATTTGCAAGGAATATAATAGTTAGTGCAATATTAATAATAAGATTTATTTGATCAAATTATAGGTGTCTACACTAGTAGCGTTATTTTTGGTACAACAAGTATTTAAATGGAAATCCCAAAATTCTGAACAAGTTGCTCTCACAATCCCTACAAGTGATGATCCATCTTTCCCAGTGCTAGCATTCAGGATATGGGTGTTGGGTCTGATTTCTTGTATGAGTCTTTCTTTTCTCAACCAGTTCTTTTCGTAGAGAAGAGGAAGGTTCTTACTATTAGCACAGTCTCTACACAGATTGATGTGCTTCTAATACATTATTTCATGGCTACAATATTACTTAAAACTAATTTTAAGATCGCTGGTGTCAAATTGAAGTTTTCCTAAAGCATCAGTATAAATACTAACAAACCCCTTAATAAAATTTAATTAATCTCTACACTTTGTCAGTTTGAACAATTGTTGGTGTCAACAAGGATCCTTTTGTGTGTTGACAGCTCTACAAATTTTTCCCAACATGTGGGTTGACACAAATACATAATCCTTATGTGTATATAGTGTAATTCCTTCTCAACTACTATACTTATTGGATCTTGCAAGCTGTAATTTTAGAAGGTTGCTTTCCATTTCGATAAACCCATCTAGCTATTTTGAAATATTGAATCTGATTCCAAGGTGTTTAATTTTATTAATTGGATATCACAAATTAGTTGATGTTTTTACTAGGCCTAGGAATGATGACATTTTCAGCTATGCCATTAAGGCGAAGCAAATTTTATCATTAGATAAATCTAGACAAGGCCACCATGATGTGAGACTTGAGTTGATATCTTATGATATAATATTATAATACAAAAGAAGACTAAATTTTACAAAAGAAGAAGACTAACTACAAAAATGTCTTAGAATTTTTTTCAAAGTGAATTCAATTTTGTCACCAAAATAACTTCTTAGTCACAATCACTAAGATTTCCTACCGAGTTATGGTTTGTTTTCTTTTCACATGTGCTTCTTTTTTCCATCTACCACTAATAATAATATAACTTTATTATCTATGTTTGCGATTTGGATATTATTATCTTTGTAATTAGAATTTTTCTAGCCTTGGAAAGAGTTGGTTTTAGTCTTACAATCCGGATGATCTGCAAAAATGTCGGGATGGAAATATCCATGGTGAGAGGATCCTAGGATATTGATGCTAGGAAGAAATGAGGATCCAACAGTGTTCAAATGTGGGTTCACCAAATGATTTAACAAAAATAGACTATTTTAAACCCTAATTGTAGAGTAACTGATAGAAACAATGAAGTACTTATACTATGATACAATATGACATAAGCAATAAGCAAGTAAATAAAAAACCCTAAGTACAAGAGAGAGAGGTAAGGACTTATTTGATTTACACTTGATCCTGAAATGTTCTGAACTGGGAAAACTACTAAACAAGAAGTAAACTATGTTGTCAATACTCATGATAAATTTTGGGCTGGTGGATGAAGTTGTATTAGGGCTCTTAGGTGTCGAGACCTCTGCCGGGCACCCCTGACTATGCAGATGGTCAGAATCTAATTTTTATAGTGTCGCACAAATGTCACTAATGTTCGTTATTGATTTCATGTATGTTGCACTTTGATCAGCGAAGATACCTATAACCTACGAAATAGATGTTTACCTGCAAAACCCACAAAACCACATTAAATCATTTTCTATGGTTCACATTAAATCATCTCCCTAAGACCATTGGAATGTCATTTACTATGGTTCACAAGAAATCATCTATCCTTTATGAGTTAAAAGATGTCCATACTTTGTTCCAAGTTGTCATTTAAGCACCGGTAGGAAGAGGTTTTAGAAATTGGATTTACTCCTACTAATTACATTTGCTTTCAAATGCTTGTAAGAACTTGGCAACAAATCCATCATGTGTGTTATATGTAGTAATTGTGTTTTATGAGGTTGTATTTCTTTGTGGCATTCTATTAAATTGTTTATGTGCATCGTCTAAGTTTCCACAACTCACATACAAAATATCGCTTCCATTATGCTTGAACCTTGCTCCAAAGTGCCATTTTAATATAGGCAGAGGATGTTTACAAAGATTATAGAAATTGGCTTTACAACTACCAATTCCTTTTGTATAGATTTTTTAAATCCTTTTCACTAAATCCATTTTGATATATATGTTGGAAATAGACTCAAAGCTGGCTTGGAAGTTTCAACAAACCCATTTTCTACATTCCTGCGCTCGCATCTTGTCAAACAAATCGTAACCTGCAATTATAGAATCCAAAAAAACCACATTTCTCTAAATCATTTTGTCAAACACCTCACACGAATTGGCTACGCTTTCCACATTTTGTATGTCTCCAACAAAGCATTCTAGAGCTTGTAATATTTGATTAAAAACCCCTTTCCATTATACTTTAACGAATTCCCATACCCAATTCCAAATATCCTTTGATGTCACAGTAGAGATGATATACACAATGGCCATAGATTTTGTCTTTACACTCTAAAATTACATCCGCTTGAAAGTTTCTAAAACCTTTCCATGTTACATATTTCAAGCAATCATTATGTTCCCTAAGGCTGCATTTATTTTTAGCATTCTATCAAACAGATATCGTGCCTTATCTATGCTTCCAAAGTTGGATACATGCCTAACAAAATGCTTTTTAGGGGTATGTGAAAAGTTACCTTTACACATCTGCTAACATTTGCTTGAAATTTTGTAAATTTTTTACACGAATGTTCCCATTTTCTGCATACTTGCAATCATGGCTCTCATCTTGGAGTACATCTACCTATTAGGCATGGGAGTTATCCTTGACTAAAAATATTATACACTTATAAATAAATCAAAATAATGTACAAGTAGCTGAAATAGTGACATGGAGGATCAACAGATGAAAATAATTTCATGATCCTGTATGTGTATGGATTTGTTACAGTCATTGATTTGCATAGTTACTGGTAAGGTCAAACTCCATTCCAAAAATCCCAAGCCCTAATAGTGACAAATCTAAAGGCTTAGCAAACACTATTGCGGTGAAAACCACTTCTCAAAATACCTCTCACACTGAACAAACACAGAGGGCATCATGAACCCCTCGCACATACATTCCTCTTGGGGAGTCTTATAATTCCATATTTGAAAAGCTTATGGCAATCCAATCGATAGAACTTCCTCTAATCCAACATGTCACTAAGTCTCACCCTAAACCTACATGGTACCAAGAAAGTGACTATTGCAAATATCACCAAGTTTGTGGCCATGACATTGAACGATGTCGTACCTTTAAGGATTTGGTTCAGAAACTCATTGACTGGGGTGATTTACAACTCGATAATCTAAATGCACCCCTAATCAAGCCTTGGATGTCTTCAAGAAACCATTCCCTAATCATCCTCCAAACAATCAAAATAATCCACCGAATCTCAATCCCTTACGGCCCATGTCATTAATTTTATCGATCACACCTCGGTACCTTCAACGTCCACTTCCACATCTGAAAAGCCAAATGAGATAACAAACATCTTCAATCTTTTCACTTTGGTGACACCTCAAAATTACCCTCATCCCCAGTAATCACATCCACCTCAACTCACTCTCTAAATCACCCAACCTCATCACATGGGATTCATCAGGAAAAAACCCACTTTGTGGAAATCATAACAATTCCCGCCAAAGGTAAAACTTCATAACGAATAGTTAAGAACCTTTGTAATCTTATTCCAAAATTGGTTACTCATCCATAAAAAAATATGGAAATTCCACAAAGTAAACCTAGTACACCTAAGAAATCAACCACACAACCATCCATTTTGGGACCACAACCTTCTATCCTGGGACCTCATCCCTCATCCAAGATTTTTATTTCCATCATGGATTTCAAACATGTTCTTAAGAACATAATAAAACTCGACAACAAGAAAGCACATCTCTTGCCTCTCCCCCTTCAGAAATATAACGAGGCTAATATTATTATGTCTTCACCTCCACAACTCTTTGTTAGATCCTACACAACCATCCTCGATTGAACCATCCAAACATATTCTATTACCTTACTCTCTATCAAAAATTTAACCCTCGTGGATAGAAACCCACATGGTATGATTACAATTCTATGTGTCTACCACCATATGCCATGACATGATACGAAACACTATAAAGCTCTTCAAATACTCATCAATAACCTAACACAAGAAGGTGATCTCCTCACAGAAGAATATCACCCTACCCCTTCCACTAGCCAACAAAAATTGAAACCCAAGTACCAAGTTAAGCCTATGATTCCCAAAACTCCCAAATATGATCCTCCTACCCCCTCTTCAGACATTATTCTGCAATCATATTCTACCCCCCAAATAATGCCCATTCTTCCAAATTGATGTTATTTTCATCGCTACAAGAACTCTCCGCATAACCCTAAAACATAAAATCAAGCAAATCCTAATGTCACCATTGCTCTTTGTCCCTCTTGAGGTTGTCCCTTCATCTTCTTCTAAATTCAAGGTTTTTATCATTGCATATCCTTGAGCACAAGTACCCATCATGGTACAAAAGAATATTGTAAAAAAATACATCAAGCACCCATCAAAATTTCTCTTTATGATCTCTTTCAAAACTCACCTCATCACCTGACAGCTCTCATGGAATCCCTATGGTGTATCATCGTCACATCATATGAATCACAACCATTTTCCATGCTTGTGGGAGATTTTAAAGATTCGGACACTATCTCTTTTGAAGATTCCAAAATCCCCTCTCTTCTACCAAAATACCATGACCTCCCCTTGTTCATCATCATTGTATGTGTCAATGATACTGCAATCAAAAAAATGATTGACAATGGGGCCAACATTAACATTATTTCATCACATACCTTCAAACAACTCAAACTTCCTGATAACATCGTCACTCAATCACCAGCCATTTACTTGCCTTCAATGACACTATGGCCCCGGCCTTGGGCACAATCATCCTACCCATCCAAGTAGGTGAAAAAATTCTCCATGAACTCTTCTACATTGTAGAAGGGGAATTCCAATACAACATCCTACTTGGACGCCCATGGATCCATGCTATGTGTTTTGTTCCTTCCACTCTCCATCATTTTTTGAAATATGAATATGAAGGGAAAGTTCATACACTTCTCGTCGATCCTTTTCCTTTCAAAGCATGTCATATGACCTACCAACCTAATGATGTGTTCATTCCTAAGAAAACTCGGGATCTTCTAACGAGGCCTCTACCAGGACCTCATTTTTGCATCCAAGTTACCTAGAGATGAAACCTTTGAAGGTATGATGTAGTTTCTTTCATAGGGGGTATCGACTCCTTACCCTTAACACCCTTCCCACACTAAATGTATACAGGAGACCCAAAACCAACCTATGTATGAACCAAACGTCAGCAATATTATCTCCTTTGGTTCTCCCCTTTTGAGAACCAACCTCATTTACGGAGGCATTGATCGCCCTTCCTCACACCGCAATAATCACCACCATGCCAAACCATTCACATTTGAATTCTCATTCTCATACAATCTATCATTTTCTCAAACTTATCTCCATTGTTTCGTATGGAAAGGTTTTGGTCTAGGACGTTACGAACAAGGCATACATAACTTCGCCTTTGATCAGTCTTGGACGCCTCATGAAAAATTCAGACTAGGATTCTAGAAGGCTTTCTCAAATGCTTTCGCAACTACCACACCTAAATCTGTAGCAGAAATAGAACCATCCCCTTCATCTCCATCCGATGACTTTGTGGAAACAGACGACACCATATCCATCCCCCTAACTTTTTTTTAATCAATACAATCACCTTAGGACTACTAACTTACCAAGCTAATGGAAAGACTAAGACTCTTCCGCTAGTGCTACCGAAATGGTAGAGGAAGACTCCCCTACCATCAATGTTCTTCAATGTCACAATGATGAATCCATCCTATCCTATATGGGGACGGAGGACCATTATATTTAAAATACTCTACCACCTAACACATATACACTCCTTAATGAATCAATAATATAAATTAACTTAGGGACTTCACAAGAACCTCGCATAGTCAAAGTCGACCAATCTTTAGACTCGAAATAACTAAATTACCTCGCCACCTTTCTTTCTAATCACATTCAATCCTTCGCATGGTCATACAATGATATCTCAAGTATTTACCCTAATGTTAAGTCTATCAAACAAAACTTATGTAGGATGCATCCTCGCGTAGCCCTACTCATCAAAGAAGAGTTACAACATTTTCTCTTACTAATTTCATCTTACCCATTGACTATCCACAATGGGTGTCTAATATCATACCCATAACCAAAGCCACTAGAAATTTATGTATCTGTACGAACTTCCAAGATATCAATCTCACTTTTCCTAAAGACGACTTCCCCCTTCCTAACATCGATTAACTTGTCAACCTCATGGAAGACCATGAGATGTTATCTCTTATGGATGGCTTTTCTAATTATAATCAGATCCTCGTCGCACCATATGACCAACATAAAACATATCTCATCAGCCCTTGGGGACCTTTGGTTACCGATTCGTGCCCTTCAATCTAAAGAATGTGAGGGCCACTTATTAACATGTCATGACTTATATCTTCCATGACCTCATCCATAAAATCATAGAAGACTACGTGGATGATATTTTAGGTAAATTCAAGTGTTGGGGTGATCATTTCATCATCCTCAATATCATATTCATCTGTCTTAGTCAATAATTTCTCCATCTTAACCCGGATAAATGCGTATTTGTTGTTCTCACTAAGAATCTTTTAGTGTTCATCATATCTATCGGGAAATGAAGTAGACCTTGCCAAAATCAAATCCATCATCGAGATACCCCCTCATTCCATTATCATATGTCCTAGTAGTCTCCAAGGTAGACTCCAATCAGTTTTCTACTTCATTTCTCATCTTTCATATTGTTGTTAACCTTTTCATCATCTCCTCCAAAAAGATGTCCATTTCAAGTGGGATGAAAACTATCAAAAGGTATTTGAAGAGCTCAAACAATACCTTTTATTACCACATGTGCTCACACTTCCACGAGAGGGGGATCCATTTTACCCATATATATCTACTATTGACCATGCCTTATGCACCATGCTACCACATTGAGATGAGAATGGTAGAGAGCAAGTTGTCTATTACATAAGCCACACTCTTCATGACTACAAAACTTGTTACATGAAGCAAAAAAGTTATGTTGTGCTATATTCTTTACAACTTCTAAGCTTTGTCACTATCTCCTTAATCATAATACCTATGTCATCACCACTTTCAATCCTCTTAAAGCTATTCCTTCTAAACCATAACAAAATGATCGTATCACCATATGGGTCATGTTTATGACTGAATTTGACCTAGATTTTATGTCACATAAATCTATCAAGGGGCAAGCCATCATCGATAAACTTGCAAAATCTCCCCTTCCTAACAATCAACCTCCTCACGAATAATTTCCCAACGAATCTATCAACAATCTCAATCAAGAAGACACTCCCCTCAAAATAACACTCTTCTTTGACGATTCTAAGTGTCGAGAGGGGATAGGAGCTAGTATCATCATCATACCTCCTTGGGGGACTCCCATTCCTCTATTCTTCAAACTAAATTTTGAATGCACCAACAACATGGCTAAGTATGAAGCCCTCATTATGGGTCTCCAAACCATTTTCATGTTTGGTGTTCAAATCCTTGACATCTATGGGGACTCCTAGCTTATCATTAATCAAATCAAAGGAACCTATCAATGTAAAAATGAAATTTTACAAAAACACAAAAAAACATTTTACTTCCTCTTAAAGCCTTCGATCAATATACAATCCAAACAGTTCCTCGCTTGTCTAATAAATTATGCAGACACCATAGCTTATCTTGCATCACTTATCCCCCATCAACTAAAGCTTTCAAATTTTTCCGTGTTGTATACAAAGCTCGATCAACCATATCATACCAACAAACTCCCCTCTGTTAATCTTGTCAAAGATAATCAATCAGATCTTTGGTATACTCAATTCTACAACTATCTTTCTCAGTCTAAAATCCCCTTCGATCTATCTAAGAATGGTAAGAAATATTTTCTACAACGTGCTAACTTTTATGTCATCCTAGGTGGAATTCTTTACAAATGAGGTTTTGATGGCCTTCTACTTCAATGCCTCAAATCTCATGAATCCACCAAAGTTATCCAAGAATTCCACAATGACATATGTGGTGGACACTTTAGCATTTTAGTTGTTTCCAAACGAATCCTGCAAATGGGCTATGTCCGGCCTACCCTTAATCAATATTTCTATGAGTACATCAAGAAATACATCAAATGCCAACAACGGTCAACCTCGCTCACATCCCAAGTCATGCTCTATAAACTAGCCATGATTTATGGCCTTTTTCACAATGGGGACTTGAACTCAATGGCTTTATCAACCCTCATTTATCACAATGCCATAATTATATCATCACAACAATTAAATAATTCACTAAATGGGTGGAAGCCATCCCCCTCATCTCTACTAAAGTTGATAAGATTGTTGACTTCATCCACCATCACATTATTTTTCACTTTGGCATTCCTCACAAAATTATCACAGATAATGGCAAGTCCTTTAAAAATAAAAAGGTTCAAAAAAAATTCAACACTGCAACATCAATTTTAGATTTTCATATCCTTTTTATCCACAAGAAAAAAAAAAAATCCTCAAGATAATTGTTGACCAAGCTAGCACAAACTGGCATCTCCAAATAATATTTTCCCTTTGGGCCTATCGGACTAGCATTTGTAATCCTACTACTTCTACAGGTGTTACTCCCTTCTATTTAGTTTACTGACTCCAAGGATGACCATCATCTTTAAGTCCAAATTCCATCCCTATGTGTCTCCCTTATATATCTTGTTTATGATGAGGATTATCGTCGGGAATGCTTGGCACAACTCAAATTGTTATACGAATGTTACCTAACAACCCTTGGACATCATCATGTCTATCAAGAACGTGTCAAAAGAGCATACAATAAACATGTCAAATAGCATGACTTTAATATTGGTGACCTTGTCCTCAAAGAGAATAAAAAATCACTACTCGGAAAGGAGTCAACGTAGGAAGTTTTCCCCAAACTAGATTGGTCCATATATTATCACTCACAATTTTGGGTCCGGAACTTATCTCTTAGCCACCATCGATGGTAAACCTGAAAAGGAACCCCTAAATACTCTACACTTAAAACCTTTGTATTTTTAACAGTCTACTTCTATGACATTAGTTGCATCAAATATCGCATCTTATTACCAACCTATCATCTACTATTATAATGATTTGGAATTATGTGGTCTCCCTTCAGTATCTTATATTTACGACCTTAAATATGAGCACCACGGATCTGCTCATAACATTTTCCACACGGATAAGTTCCTCCTCAGAAGTAAGAACCCCGTAATCATTACTTCCACATTTTGCTTATTTACCAACTAAAAACATGTTAGGGGTATATATATATGTATTTTGTACACACATCTTTTTCTCCTCCGCAAATGGTCTACTAGGCCCACCGAAGATTTTTTTAAAAGCAACTATATTAAACAGATGCATACCATTAAAAATATATATTGATCCCTCGAAGGACATCTATTAATAAAATATGACATCAAGCATTAACACTAAAAATATAGATTGATCCCTCAAAGGATGGCTATTTATAAAATATTACATCAAATTAATTCCATCGAAAATCACAAATTGTAGACTACTCTCTCGAAGGATGGCTACCCAATCTTATAATGGCTACAAAAGGCTTCCCACATCAATCAACCTTCACATCAAAATTCAAAATAATCAAAGCATCCTAGGAAAGCTTCTCGCATCGATCAACTTTCCCATCAAAAATAAACTTCCCACATTGATTAGTTTGCACAATAAAAATACAACTGGGCACAAGCCTATAAACCATCAAAGTAGAATATATCTTCCCATACAAATTGTATATAGACCCATCCCATGTTGAAAGAATGTGTATAAACTAATTCCATGTATCCTTGATCCTACATGTGACTAACCATTGTTAGTTATGTGTTAACATTTTTATAAGGCCTCAAGTGCATTGTCATACATATTAAATTTACCATCATATCATTTGATATCATATATATATATATATATATCAAATCTAGTTGAAAATCAAACATCTTACATCTACTCTTGACCATGATAAAGTGCATTAGACATACAAAGATTTGTATACGTCAGTCACATCACATCAACATCTATATCATATCCATACATCTAATATATTCAAATATCTCAAAATCACATCAAAACTCATTTATAACATCAAATCAAATATCCCATCGAATCACATCACATGAATCCAAAATCATATATATATCAACGAAAAAAATTATACATAATCAAATGCCTCAAAAGGGATCAATACAAAACCCACCAACTAAGTGGTAAACTAAAAGTTAAATACTATATCACTAGCACCACCCCGACCTCCCTTTAGCCTTCAATCATGTCCCGGATCTCTCCAAGGTTGTGAAATACTTCTAGTTCTCACCCGGGTGGCCTACCGAGCTGATCTACACTTGCTCGCTCGGTTCTTCGCATAGTGAGGTGCATCCGGAAGATGCTCTATCACAAGATGCTCATAGTACTTTATCTTCTCTCCTAAATCTTGATACTACTCTATAATAACAATACGTTAAGGTCTCATCTCGACCTCCACCTATTGCAGGCACTACTCCCGTAGGAACTACAACCTTCCCCACATCCTAAACCATATCTTGCCCTACTCACTACCCTCCACCCAATGAGGCCTCTAATATAGTACTCGTCTCCTCATGCTTTGCCAATAGTGCCTTTCACTACCGACGATATCTATCTCTCTAATGTTGAAAGATGTCACACTCCAATTGTGGCTGATCTTGCTCCTACAACAGAGCATCCTCTCTCGACGGGTGGTATCCCACTCCACTTTGAACTAATCTCTATACATTGTGCATTAAAAGTTACATGCAATCTCCCTAACTCTTATCACCCTCCTCCACCTCTCTACCCTCTGTCGCCACCCCACTCAATCTCGCCTGAGTCATCCCCTTTGTTATGTCCACCGGTCACTAAACCCCTCAACCACCCTGTAGACACCAGTTTTTGGTATAGCTCCTCTCCTTCACCCCGCATTCATTCTCCTTCATTAAGCTTACCCTCTCACTTCCCTTTTCCCCTAAATTTGAGTAAATTCCATTATACACATTTATTTAATCACTCTTAATCACCTCACCATTGATTAGTTGATTAATGGGCTCCATTGATTGATAATTAATATTTTACATCACCTCACTTAATAATCAATATTCTAAAATTATTCAATTCATGAACCCCACCCATGAATTGAATAATTATAGACCCCAAATGCATTCAAAATCCAACATCCCACTCATATATTCAATAGTGCAAAATAATCCACATGGGATTCACTATTACACCTAACCTTTTCAATCATGCTCCCCACTCAATATCACATCCTTTTTATTTTACCTAATAATTCAAATCATGAGCCCCGCTCAATCAAATCCAATCCATATCAAATCTATTCTCATTCAAATCATGTCCCTTAACCGGGGTTACTTTTTCCAACCACGATTACTTAATAACCCCCAATATAACCCTATCTCCATGTTATAAATATAGGCCTTCCCCCCTCTTTCAAACAAGGAAAAAAACAATAGGAAAATCTTGAAACAAGTTGAAGATTTTTATTTTGAAGTTTTAGGAATAAGAAAGTTTGAGGTCAAGGCAAACCTTTTCCATTGTTAGAAGTTAGAGGTGAGGAGTGTTGGAGAAAGATTTGACATTATTGGGGAAGCTTTGACATTGTTCATCATCTTTCCATCTTGATGCCCATTTCATCTCCAAATCGAACAATAGCTAAGTATCCTCATCATCTCATTCACTTGGCATCTTGTACTTATTTGCTTCGTATGTTCCCTACTACTCATCATTCATTTCTATATTTCTAGACACGGAGTTGACATCCTCCAAGGGAGTTAATAGCCTCTTGGAACCGGCATTGTCAAAAGGCAGCCCCGCATATGGTTATCTAATTCAATCTTGTGTAGTCTTGTAGATCACATCTATCTTCTTGGCGCCCACAGATCTACATCCACATCTACATCTCGAAGCACCTTAATCCCTCCATATTTCAAGGTTGTTGGTGGCTTTCAGATCGTTACGCATTAGCCTGCATGAGAACGAGGTTTCCTATCCAACATTCTGGCATGCCCGGTGGGACCAAACCCAAGATCTGGTCATTTTTTGTTAATTTGCTTGTTTTGTGCAAGTGTTGTAACTAAAACAGTCATTGTGATTCATAGCTCTCGTCAATTTAGATATCTCTTGCAAATATTTCATTTTTCCAGCTCACTTGTTTGCAGGGTTTTAATATTGTCTCCATCAATTTGGTATGTTACGTACATTCAATGGTATGTGTCATCTTGGAGGTAAGTGGTTTTCTTTTTTTCTATACGATCATTATTTCGTTGTTCATAATTAGTATAAAGTTTATTTTTATTATTACATAAATGAATGTTTATAAAAAGAAAAAAGAAAAGAAAAATATAAGTAAATAAATAAAATTGAAAAAAAAAAATATTATTGTCCTAAGACCTAACCATCTCCCATTCACCTCACCTCTCCCTTCCACGACCCAACTCACACCGAATCCCATTCCTACCCAACTCTCTCACCGAGTCCTCCACATCCAACTCTGTCACTCATCCTCACCAACTCACTTCCCTTCCTGCCGACCCAACTTCACCTCCCAACCCCACTCGGCCATCTCACCATATATCCTTCACGAGCTATCCTCGCCTCTCCATTCTCTACCTACTCTCTACCCAACTCCCACTCATCCATGCACACACTGAGTTGCTCCTTCCATTATGTTTTTCCCAACATCCCTTCCTTCCCTAAGCTATTTTCCTCTTCCCTGGTTCCCACCTATCCATCGAGTTACCATCCCCTTCTCCCCGATCCCATCTCCTTTCAACTCTACTTCACCGCCAACTCTCCATCCAATTCCGAGCTCATATCCTAACTCTCCACTCCTCCTCAACTCACCAATCCACCACAATCTCCCTCCCTATTATCACCACGCTCCTCACCTAGCTATCTTGGATATCTTCCAACCCAAGCTATTATCCACTAAACTCACCTCACACATGGCTCAGCTCTCGCCATGAGTCCCTCTCTATTCCCAACCGACTCTCTCTCGAGCTACACCCTCACCTCTCCTCTCACCTCCCTACTCACTTTTATCCAATCACTATCCTTGTCCTTGTAAGTAAGAACATATCTTGACCCATACATCAGGTCCTTTAATTTACTCTCACTCAAACCATCCCTACCATGAATGACATGGGAACCACATTGCCTATCGTAAAATAGCTAAGAATTTTCTCAATGCGTAAGAAATATCCGGTATTTGTTGTACAGTTTCAATTCCACTTTTCTCAAGTATGGAGCTCCACCCATACTAACCTTAACATATAAATCATTTGATCCAGACTTTCCTTCACCCTCTTTTGTGGCCTTTAGATTTACGAGGGAAGTGTTTTACACGGAAGGATCAAACCAATGGCCATCTAACCACTTGTTGTTACGATGGGCAGGGGTGTCATTTGGAGCAGAAGCTTGACCCGCTGTGAAAATCTCTCTTTACATTGCCTAGGTCCTTCCTTAGATGAGCCCAATTTGCTCATAACACATTTCCCATTCATATCCACCACACCTCACATGGGTCCTCGGGCCACCATTTTTTATCACTTCCACGTGCATGCAATACACTCTCGCATATTTAATATTGGTCCTTCACATCAACCAATCGCGCCATTTCCATTACACCCTCTCACGCTAACCAAAACACGTCCCAAATCGACCCCAACTTATTACATTCATAGTTTAGTTTATATTCTAATCGATTAGTTTTCATATCTTGTTTATTCTAATTGCATACGAACATTGAACTAATTTTTTTATTACTTAATAAGATTAATTTTCCATATATAGGACCCTCTTTCGACGCAAACATTAGAACTTTTTATTGTCTTTCTCGTATCTTTTTAAGACACGCCAACTAATTGACTTGTTAACTTTTTAGGGGGACTCTACCATGTTTCGACCATAACATTACACCGTCAAAGATCACTTTTTGAAACAAACACACCGCACAAAACACTTTCATTGATCTCATCCACAATTATGAATGATGTGATTTTAGCATACCAGACGTTCGGCCACCAACTAATGCCTTCACATATGCCATTATCACATATAATCAAATAATGGTGGAAAGCGTTCTATAGGTATTCCTCATTTTCTCCTATTTTATCCTTTCGCATTGTAATTTCTCTTTCTTGTATGTGTCCTCATCGAAAGTTCACATTTTGTTTTAGCTTAAAATAACCTTTCTTTTCTACATCCTGCCTAATCACATAGTTTAAATAGGGGCTTAACCTTCTACATCTCACATTACCACACACTGCATAAAACTTCATGAAAAAATCAACACATCGAAACATTCCTTTCACGTTGTTCACTGATTGGGATTTGAACACCCAACAGAAACCATTTGAGACATTTGTAGCAAAAACTACGAAACTAGCCTTACACTTCCGTTCTCTAGGCACCTTCATTATCTACTTTTCTTTTCTTTTCACATCTTGTAATTAATCATGATGATAAAAACTTTTTCTTGATTTTTTTGTTGACAAGCTTCATAAACAAATGTTCATCTATTTCATGCCTATTATCGTTGTCAAAACAAAACAACAATCCGCTCCATCCAATGACATCCCATCCCCTCGATGATCTTTCCCCACAAGATTCTCGCACTTGAGATCACATCTTTAGTTATCCAACCCCCTATCTCTATGGCCTCACTTCATGAGGACCATGTCATCCACAATCATCCCTATCTTAAAATTGATCCTCATATTTCTCACCAATCCAATCTTCCTAAACCAACCACACCATCTACATCTTCCACCGCTTTAGAAACTCTTGGACCTCCTCCTAACCCCATATATGATTTCTTACTTCGTAAATCCCCCAATCTCTCAATCTCCTCAATTGGTTGATCCTACTCCACCCATGTCAATTCATACTAATTATATCTCTTATTAATTAGCTACAACTTTTGTCACTAGTATGCCCATCAAACAATCTCAACCTCTTAATACTTACATTCCTACCCACCATATACTCCATCCATCTCAATTTTTTAACATTTATAACCCCACTTATCATTTACCACAACAACCTACCCAACTTCGGTGATCACATCATGTCAACTATTACTCAATAATAGCCTATGCAACTATCTCAACCCATGACACATTTTAATCCCTATCAAATGGTTTCTCAAACACCCACACATCCACAAACATATCATTTGCCTTATCGAGCTGCATTTCATGCTACACAACTAATCCCATCCCAACCAAACATCATGTAAAATGATCCTATTCACACTTTGATGAATAGGTTGGCTATTCTAGAAGCCGCTACCTTGACACCTAAGGATATCTTATCCTACGAAAAAATTTGTAACGAACCGATTCATCCGTCAGTTCCTATCAAACCTCCTCATTGGAAACTTCCCAAGTTTAGTAAGTTTAACAACAAGGAATATCCCCAAAAACATCTATGCACATTTAAACATACATGTTATCTTATTGTGCATGATCAAGATCTACTACTTTGCACTTTTCCCATGTCCTTGTTTGGTCCCACGTTAGATTAGTACAACAAAGATTCTCGTAATATTCTATATTCTCCTTCTCCGACTTGCGTAGGTGTTCTTAGATCACTTTTCAGTCAATATTACGCACAAAATCACTATCACTGACCTATACACCATCTGACAATTTAATAATGAATCCATCATTGAATTTTTCGCACGATGGCGTGGCGTTATAAACCAACTATCCTTCTCTCTTCCACAAACTAAACTCATCGAGCTCTTCTCATGTTCGCATGTGAAGCATATATCATCTACCTTGAAAATCTAATCATTTTGAACCTTTGACGAAGCCTTCACCATGGCTCGTAAACTCAAAACCCATGCCATTGAGCAAGGTCATCTTAAACTCAGATCAACCAAACCTAAAATTGAATCTACTAAACCATCCACACATAACAACACATTTAAGTGTACGGAAAATGCCATTGTTGTTAAGCCCTCATCCACATATACAACCAGCACATGGCCTTAACAATGAGCCCCTCAACCAACAACCAACTACACTCCCTTAAGATAATCCTATAGTTCGGTATTTGATAAGTTGATGGCCATAAAATCCATTCAAATTCCTCCCATACGACCTATAGACAACTCACAACCCAATCCTATTTGGTATCACGAGGCCCACTATTGTAAATATCATCGATTCAAAGGTCATGACATTGAGAAATGTCGTTCCTTCAAAGATCACATCCAACAACTTATAAATCAAGGGGATATCCAACTAGATAGCTCCACCACTTCACCTAGCCAACCCCTCGACAAAATTACACAACCTTTTCCTAATCAACCACCAAAAATCAAGCCACCCCTTTTACATCTCAACTATCAAATTCTTACATTGTTAACACCGTCAATAAAAATACCATCTCATCCCGACTCTGCATGATCCTACCTTAGACATTATTCCCACTCCTTATTCAAAACCTATCGTATCCACAACTATCACACCTATATCAACTTTTACTACTTGTCATATACATATACCTGCTCCTACCCTTACCACATCCACATCAACTTTGACTATACCATCTACTTCATCAACTTTGACCATGCCCTAATCTATCACATCCGATTCATCCTTAACACCTATTTCGGCCCCATTGATATCCACACCTATCCCTACATATCTCACATTTATGCCTTCACCCACATCTTGCATCAAACACACCTATTACTACACCTACATCACTCATCTCTACAACCATCCTAACTAAACTCATTTATACCACATGTACCTTTACAACCCCACCTACAACATCAACCCCATTTGAAACATTTATGAAGCAACCATTCCCACCTACTTCTACACCCGATATTACTCCTGCATTTGTTATATTACCAATCCTATTTACTCCATCAGTTACCACATCCCCTTCAGTACATTTGACTACCTTACCTACATCCATTCCACCTTTACCCATTATTCCATCCTCAGTCGATCTTAGTTCCTCATACCGTCATTTTTTCCATACCAAGCACATCAATTGTTGTGGCCACATCTACATTTATCCCTACCTTTACCACATCCACGTCAACTTCAACTATACATACCACTTCATGCACATCTCTCATACCCCAGCGTGCCATATTCAATCCTTTAACCACATCTACATCAAAATAAACATCACCACATCACTTACATCTCTAAATACCCCAATTACGCCCACCTCCATATCCAACCCCACTACCCCTATATCTATCACATCAACAAATCCACTTAGCCCTACCTTGACATCTTCGTCACCTATACCTATATCATTTCCCATGGCCACATCGCTCATTTTATCCCAATATTCTTTTCTTAATTCTTCCATCACACCTGAGATCAACACAAGGGGGGTCCGTTCTCCCACTACAAATCCAGTTGTTTCCACATCAACTAAGTCAAAACCTACACAATCCAAATCTCACATAGACCTTATTAATCACATCATACAAATACCTATTTCTCCATCAATATCCACCCCTAACCCGCAATATTTCGATCCTCTAGTTGAATTTTTAGTCATCCTCACCAAGGGTAAATCTTCTAGATCAAAATCTAAGGCTTGTGGTAAACATCCCGAATAGCCTCCTACACATCCTCATAAGAAGTCAGGTCTTCCTTCTTTTCAGCAATCCAATGTTACAACATTTATTTTAAGGTCATTCCCTTCATCTAATACACCTCGTAACAATAAATCCCAATCCAAACAATCTACCCTCCTCTCAAAATTGATTCATCTTTTAAGACATCTAGTTCACCCATCCGATCTTCCCTAAATCTTCTATCAAAACCCACAAGAGTTGCCTTCCCGTGACACTTATATTAGATCCTATGCAGAAATTTTTCTATAATTAATTTAAATATCTTCCATCACGCTTCCTTCCATTAAAGATTTTAATCCCCACACTCCAAAACCATCATGGTTCAATCCCAATTGCATTTTCACTTATCATCATACCTCGGGCCATGACATTGAACATTGTAAGGCCTTTCGGATAATCATCCACAACCTTATCGAGAAATATGATTTCCTCATTCAGGGGGAACATCCTTCTCCATATATATCTAATCCCATTCGTATCCCATCCATCGGGTTTCCCATGATTCCTCCATCCACATCATCCCTTAACATATCTCATGCACATAACCTTCCTCATAAGGATGTTCCTTTATTATTAATCAATATTTTTGATCTTGTTGATCATCATTGTGGTCTCCTACCGTTTATCCAATCCAAATATTAAACAACCCTATCTAAACTCCTTCGACATTCATTAACTCATCCACATCTAACCGCTAGTGGGGACATTCTCCACTCGTCCTTAGCATCCTTTCTACATCACTTTATCTCTTATCTTCCCATACAACCTCATTAATGTTAGGGAATTTGTGTTTTTACATCGCCTTATTTAACTTCTTCCAATTTCATCTAATCCATCTCATCCAATCTTAATCCAACTTTTTGTCTTGTCCAAATCTCAATAAAAGTCCTCTTTTGAGTCCATATTTGTCCTTCTATTGAGGGACCAATTATTTTCATCAAATTCCTCCTTTGAGGGCATATTTGTCCTTCCATTGAGGAACCATTTATTTTCATCAAAGTTCTCCTTTGAGGCCATATATGTCCTTCCATTGAGGGACAATGTATTTTAATCAAAGTCCTCCTTTGAGGCCATCTTTGTCCTTCCATTGAGCGACCATTTATTTTCATCAAAGTCCTCCTTTGAGGCCATATTTGTCCTTCCATTGAGGGACCATGTATTTTCATCAAAGTCCTCCTTTAAGGCCATATTTGTCCTTCCATTGAGGACCATTTATTTTCATCAAAGACCACCTTTGTGGCCATATTCTGGGGCACCATATTTCCTTCATCAAAGCCCACCTTTGTGGCCATGTTCATCTCTCCCTTGAGGGACCATATTTTCAATTTTAATTCCACCATTGTGGCCATATGTATTCCTTCTTACGGGCACCATATTTTATTCGCTTCCTCGGGGATAGCACATAATTTTTTATCTTCACTCATCTATATCATCGTATCCTATTATATCCTATCTTCCTAAGACTTTATCCTATCTTTTGATCACACTCTCATATGAGTCTGGGGCCTATTACTTGGCTTCCTTGCTGGTAAACCGGATATTTATCCTCTTAATGCATTGCACTTACAACCATTCTACTATTAACATACCTATCAATGAGTAGATAGTCATACCTTTGGATCATTTCTCTACCATGAATCTCTTTCGTCTCGACATTATATTGATATGGAATTATGTGATCTATCGTCACTTCCTCGACATGACCTTGAATATGGGCACCACGGATCTGTCCATAGCATTTTTCTTATGGATAGGTTCTCCCATTTTGTCAGAAATCCACAATCATTATATCCATCACCTTCTTATTTACCTATTACAGGGCATGCGAAGGTATCGGGGTTTCTCTTGTACATTCATTGTCCCATCCTAAAATGGTTTGCCAAGCTATATCCAACTCTTCCCCAAGAAAAGAAAGAGTTGCAATTATGGATGCTCTTATCTCACATTATCTTACAAAAAGTGATCCTTGAAGGATAGTTGTTCATAAAAATCATATAATAAGTATAAACTGCTCCCCCGAAGGATAGCTATCATACATATCCTATCATGTCATCTCAAAGAAAAAAATTTAAAAAAATCCATAAGCAAAAGCAAAAGTAGACCATACCCTCGAAGGATGGCTACTCTCTTATCATGGCAGCAAAGGCTTCCTGCATTGATCAACCTTCTATTATCATAGCATCCTAAGAAAGCTTCTGCGTTGATCACTTTCTCATATACATTATAGACTTTCGCATTGATCAGTTTTCATCTTCCCCTTCCTAGCGCTGGGGCATAGTTCTAGGAACAACCACCTATGGAGATCCCTCTTCCTACATACAAGTTACATCTCAAACCCCTTCCCGTGTCAACATTAGGTTTATGAGCATATTTCATCCATATCTCCCTCATGGTCTTTTTCATATAACTAATTGTCATTGGTTATGTACAAACACCTCCTATCAGCCTACAAGTGTAATGCCTTGAATGGTACCTCTTTCTTGGTTACTTCTAATATAGTTCAAAGCATGGTTTCCTTCTATGCCCCTTGGTATGATTATGTGTCCTTTTATCCTTAAGGTCAACTTTTATCAAAATCACATTCTTCCATATCAACTTTCAAATCATGAATTTTATATCTATCTATTTATCTCTAAAGATGGCATATCGACAATCATCGATAAGGCCATGAATCCTGTTAATATCTATCAAATCTCTCACTCATACACTTTTCGGTTTGGGAATTATACTTGATCTATGTTACAGTTTGTGAATCTTACTTGGAGATCTTTCTCAAGTAGCATTTGTTATCCAACAACTTCTCATCCCCCACCATGGTCACCCTATATTTAATCCATTTATCCTCGCTCCTCATTTCCACTCATTACCTCTTATCCCCACCACTTATCTCCTTATTACCCTTCTTATCATTCCTATCCACATTCATCACTATGTGGTCTTTCATTTCACTCTTCCCCTTTCAGCTTGATGATCTTACTTAATCACCCCTTTCACGGGAATCTTGGTTGAGATATACCCTCTTCCTAAGATCTTGCCATTGTAGAAGCTTCTCCACCATCTCCTCTTCCATCGAACAACAATTGCCACCACAAACATCTTTTCACTCTACCTCTTCCACTTGATACTCTTGCATCATCACTCTCTCGTGTGGGTATACCAATTAAGTATTTCTCTTACACTCTCCACTCTACACTTCATATATTCCTCCATCCATTCATGTCACACTCCTCTGTTTCCTTCCTTCCTTGTTATCACCCCCTTTCACCTCTTGTTCCATTTTGGCATACACCACTCACTCTTTTCTCATCCTTCCTAGTATCCACTGTCTTCTACTTGGTAATCTTACTTACACACTCTCACAGTATGGAAAATTCACTTGAGGGTTCCCCTTCAATCCATTTTTCATACCCTCTCCCCACCAACCCCATTTGTTAATTACTTCTTCCCATTATCCTTCTTCAGCTTGGCAATCCTACTTAACCATCCCCATCGCATGGCAATCTTACTTAAGATTCCCTCTTAAGGTTGATATGTCATCTACCCTTCCCCATCTCATCATATTTCCCTCATCTTATTTCTCTCACCTCTCGTCATATTCATCTACTCCAACCAACCATTCCACCCATGTACCCAATACACTCTTTTCTTTCACCTTCCATATTATCACTGTTGGTTTGGCAATCTTACTTAACCACTCATACGCAACATGGAGATCTTATTTAAGGGTCCCTCTCAAGAATGATCCATCATCTTTCCTTTACCCATCACCACACATATCTGCCTTTCATTTTTTCTTGGCATTCCCCATCATCACATCCTCTCACCTCCTCTTCCATTCTCGTAAATACCTCCTCTTTTTTTTTCCCACTTTTCATCTCCATCATCCCTCGCTTGGTAATCTTACTTAAACATTTCTTCCCCATTCATTTCACGTATTTTTCTTCATCTTAACCTCATTCATCCTAATCCACTACATCCTCTCCTCATCTTCATCTTCACACAAATCATTATCCCTCATTAATTTACTCTTTCCACTCCATCTTCTCGAATTCTCCCACATATCTACCCCCTTGTTTACCCGTCGTTGTTTTTGGTATTCCCTAAAATTCTTTCACCATCATCTTCCATTCCCGCACTAATAATTATTAGTGGACTTCTCCTAAAAATCACTCATCCCCATTCCCAACCCTGTTCTCTCCTTTTGACCTCCTACATTTTCTCTTCCTTCCTTTCTTCCCCTATGTACACCGATCATTTTCGGTGGACTTCTCCTAACATCCCTTCATGGCATTGCCTCTTCTATCCCTTCCTCTCTTTTTCTTCGCCACCTCTTCATTTTTCATTCTTCCTTTCCAATTTATTTCATGTCTTTATCATACACCCTCTCTCTATTTTATCGTCATCAACTTATCCTCATCTCACGCATCTCCGCATCTTTTCTAATCTGTTTCATTCCTCCTCCAACTTCTCTTTATGTTCCCGATACTATTCATTCTTCATTAAATATCTTCGTTCTAGGTTTCCTTCCTTCGCATCAGTTTCTTTATTGTCCACTCCTCCTTTCTAACCCTTTTTTTTCTTTTACTTCCTTTGTATCATCTTCTTCCCCATTTTACCTTGAACTTCCCTCTTACTTCCCCATCAATAACCCGGCTCACCAGCCTTCTCCCATATTTTTATCATCTCACCATCCACATGCATTTCCATGTGGTCTGTTCCATATTATTTACCTTGGATTTCCTCACCATGATTTGGTTCCTTCAATCTTCTCCTTGTTTGTCCTTCTTCATTTCCTTCTTCCCCTATCATCCCTTGTACTTTGCTCCATCTTTGTTATCCTCTTCCTTTTCTTTCATTCCTTTTTTATCCTCCTCCATCTCCATCCACTATATTCCATGTTCGTGTCTCCTTCACCTTTGACCTTTCTTGCTCTTCTCATAATCACCCACTACTCTTGTCCATTCCCTTTTCTCTTTCTCATTACGTCCTTCAACACATCCTCATCCCTAGAATTCATGGTCGATTCCTATGTTTCTCCATTTATGCACCACCACCAATCCATGTCATTACAACCCATTCCCTTCCTTTCTCTATCAAAGATCATCATCATTTCTTCCCATGATATTTTTGTCTTCAAGGATACCATAACGACCATCCCTATCAGTTTTTCCCTCGCAAGTACCTACTCTACATTTCACTTGGAAAACATCAACCATAATCTTCCCCCCATTTCCATGAATCATATTTACCCTCCCTCTTGGAGTATTTTATCTCTCCCTTCTATCCAATATACTCTTCATGTTTGTTGTTTGTGACCTTACTTCCTTCCCTCTTTGGGCATATTATTTCACCACCCATCATCCACTTCGACTTCTTGGTCATTTTTGTGCATTGTGATGGGGCTTAATTATTTTCATCCTCATCCCTTTTGCGGATGCGTGAGTTTTTCTCAATTTCTTGCATAAAGGATTTCGCATACCTTTTACATTTTGTTGCACATACTTTGATGTTTTCCCATGACTCGTTTGTCATCCCAGCATGCATCCATATTGTAGTGTTCTTCACCCACTCACTGGTCCATAGAATATTGTCGCCTGTCTCTATTGAGACCGCAATTGTCCTCTACCGATGTGATATTGGAGTCACCGCCATATTTTTCATTATTATTGTGATCCTTTTTTTTCCTCGGGGCATCTTACGTTTTGTCCATCTTTTCATCAACCACCCGATCTTTACCATCTATCTCTTTCAAACTCGTGATCGACATCCCTTAGCTCATCCAATCCAAAATCTTTTCATCGTTTTTCTCTTGCAGCTTGCCCAACACAAACCGCTCATCAAAAAGGGGAAAATGTAGACACCATTTTTTGGTGTAGCTCCTCTCCTTCACCCCGCATTTGTTCTCCTTCCTTAAGCTTAGCCTCTCGTTTCCCTTTTCCCCTAAATTTGAGTAAATTTCATTCCCACCAACAATACACATTTATTTAATCACTCTTAATCACCTCACCAATAATTAGCTGATTAATGGGCTCCATTGATTGATAATTAATATTTTACATCACCTCACCTAATAATCAACACTTCAATCACCTAACCTAATAATCAATATTCCAAAGTTATTCAATTCATGAACCCCACCCATGAATTGAATAATTATAAACCCCAAATGCATTCAAAATCCAACATCCCATTCATATATTCAATAGTGCAAAATAATCCACATGGGATTCACTATTACACCTAACCTTTTCAATCATGTTCCTCACTCAATATCGCATATTTTTTTATTTTACCTAATAATTCAAATCATGAGCCTCACTCAATCAAATCAAATCCATATCAAACCTATTCTCACTCAAATCATGTCCCTTAACCATGGTTACTTTGTCCAACCTTGATTACTTAATAACCCCAATCTAACCCTATCTCTAGGCTATAAATATAGGCCTTCCCCCCCTTTTAAACAAGGAAAAACATAGGAAAATCCTGAAATAAGTTGAATATTTTTAGTTTTAAGTTTTAGGAATAAGCAAGTTTGCGGTCAAGGAAAACCTTTTCCAATGTTAGAAGTTAGAGGTGAGGAGTGTTGGATAAATATTTGACATTGTTCGGGAAGATTTGACATTGTTCATCATCTTGCCATCTTGATGCCCATTTCATCTCCATATCAGAGCACCACTAAGTATCCTCGTCATCTCATTTACTTGGCATCGTGTACTTTTTACTTTCGCATGTTCCCTATTGCTCATCATTCATTTATATCTTTCTAGACACTGGGGTTGACATCCTCCAAGGGAATTAATAGCCTCTTGGTACTAGCATTGTCCAAGCAACCCCGCATATGGTTATCTAATCCAATATTGTGTAGTCTTGCATATCACATTCATCTTCTTAGCGCCCGCAAATCTACATCTACATCTGGTGCACCTTAAAACCTCCATATTTTGAGGTTGTTGGTGGCTTTTAGTATCGGTGCATTCACCTACACGAGAACGATATTTCCTATCCAACATACCCCTATATCATCAATCTCATCACCAATCGACTCCTCCTCCTCTCGTGGCATGTTGTGAATCATCTCACCAATATATAATCGGCTCACCAAGTATTCGATGTAGTAACCCAAATTACATGTGCACTTTGGAAAACTATCTGACCTCAATCATATCACACTGTCGTTCTTTTACCCACCGCACCATCCATCTCAACCCAACCAACTACACATCCACACTCATTCATGTGGGAAATCTAACATATGGCCTCTAGACAACATCATCTATAGATAACTCACTAATGCGCTCACCATGATAAGACTCATCTTTCTCTACCCCTGTCATCTTGCATCCAATCAAATATCCACCTCATAAACCCGCTACATACCCCGATTGGTCCCCAATCCTCCAAGGTAAACCTTTGGCATCCTCACTACAACAATATGCTCGTAAGTTCAACGGTGAAGAAGAAACCCCACATCTAAACCAAATCTCCTCCCGATCTATAATTTTTGTTGAAAATTTTATCAACCACGGACCTCTATAGGAAATTAATTCCTTTTATAAAATCACCCCATTATAAATCAACTTTAAATCAAATGCACAAGAAGAAGAATAACCACAAGACAAAAAAGTTTGATAACGTAGTTCGGAAAAATGCATATGTCTCTAGGTTCAAAATCTTTGAACCATCTTATTATCCACTACCGAATTGTAACTCTACTACAAAATCACAATTGAAGCTATAATAAACCTAATGCCATAAAAACAAGAACCTCCTTCATGACAAGTGTCTGATTTCGGAGATTCGATCTCCAATTTGAAATACCCTATGGCTCCAATATCGAAATTCATGTGCTCCGCAACAATTTTGGTGAGTTAATGATAATAACTTCCGCAATAATAAAATATTGCCTAACATAATAAGGAATTTTCTCTCCTCAAATAATTCTTATAATAATATGATATAAGAATTATAATCTCTTGAATATGCCTAAATAGGCCTCCTTTGAAATTCTCCTTTAAATATCGAATGGCTCAAATGAGGAGTGGTGTGTTTGGAGTGAGAGAGGGGTAGGCTTTTTATAGCCTAGATGGGCCCAATTTTTAAGGTTTTTTTCTTTATCCTTTAAATCATGTTTCCCCACATCTCATATAAGGGATAAGTTTACATTGGTTTAGGGATAATGTTTTATCCCAAAATATATATATATAGCCTTTAAATAAGCTTGCATAGTTTTTGGGATAAAATCTCATCCCACATATACATGGCTTTAACCCACATTAACGGTCCCTCCTTCTAAACACCATTCCCAACACCACATGGGCCTTTTATTTTCCACTTGAGCACTTAGGATAACACTTAACCTATATATTAGGCTTCTTCATTTGCATACCCCTCCACGTAGGTGTTAACTGCCTCGGCCATGGAGCTCTCCACATTGGTTGTTGGGTTGTTCGGCCCCATAGTTTAAACAGTCATTATTTTGTATGTCCATATGGGTCTTTGAAATTTCCTTCGCGGATTTTATCTGCATTAAATAAAACCTCACCAATTTTATATTAACCGCCCACCTTTAGTGGGACGGTTAGGATCTTAGGCTATGAGATAAGTTGTTAGGGGTTCAAACCACGCCAACCACATTCCATTTTCTACCCAATGCATCGGTTGGACTCCACAATTAATGTTGTGCCCTTCATGTCACCAACCCCATTCACCCACATGTGTAGGGATAAGGGTTTGCTTATCCTTTTAAAAGGCTCATCCATTTTTCTTGGCTCGTCATGTATTCAACCCAACTCACCAATGACTTGCCCCAAATTGTCTAGGACCCTACATGAGCTCGTTATGCATAACTCACCCAATTCATCCATTAACTCACCGATGTGGTGGCGGGGCATGTGGTGGCCTAAGGACACACTATGTTGGCAATATTTTTTCGTTCATAATGAAGATGACAATATCATGCATCAAACACTGGAGGTCCAAAAAACAAACCCAAACTTTTCACCTTCGCCTGATTTTTTCACTTTTGCCACGTCGTAATGTGAATCGTCAGTTGACCCTGTCTCATCCAAGAGTTGACCAAACTTTGACCAACCACAACTTTTGTGTACGGGATCCATTTTTCACACTCTTCTAGAAGACATAAAGCTCTTGGAACGATCTTACGTACTGCAGTGATCCTGGGAGTTTTAGGGAACTTTTGTCCTCCAGAATGTCCTCTGGATCACACCTCCCCACTAAGGAGGATTTTTATCCCAAAAATATTTTTTCCACTCCTAAATCATGAACCATGTCACACTCTGTGAAGATATCTTTGTAGCTAATATCATGGTCTCTAAACTGTTACTTATTTAATCATACATTTGGTTCAATCTTTGGGACCTATGGCACTTGTGATCACTTCCTATTATTGCACCACACTAATTAACCTCCATTCTATTGCATGGTCATGCCTCTATGTAGAATTAAGTTTAGTGTCATTTGATTCAATGAATCTGAAGTGGTGTTGGAAATCTTGTTGTGTTAACATAGCTCCTAGCTCCGAGTTGATTCCACATAATCCAAATTGATCCTTAAGAGCTTGATCGTCTAAAGCACAACTCTCTGATTTTGATAACTCTAGAAGACCTCAATGCCTTTGTTGCATGGTGTTAAGTCTCCAAATATTTGATGTTGACAATGACGTTCATCCTCCACTTTTAAAAGTTAGGATTGACCCCGATGTCATGTGTTGACTATGACCACCTTCCACTGCTACATAGTAAAATGACAGCTACATAGGGCTAAGTGGGTCCCATGTTGTCAATGAGCTCCTTAAGTATGATCCTTCTCCACAATTAATGATCTTAATGATTCATCCAACATACTAAGGATCGAGCTTTTAAAGAGACTCTGCATGAGCATCTTTCGCACAATCTAACCACCGGTGTCTGCATGGTTTCTTGACAAATAAATTTTGATACTTACAATACTATGGGATTATTACCTCATATAATTTTTTCCCTTACATGAGTCTTACATTAAAAGTATCGAATACAGAAAAATGCCCAAAAATGGGTCTTTTATTTTAATATAAAAATATGAGCATGGTTGTTTTATTTTATTAGACCCAAAAAATGCTCCCGGATACATTCATAATAGATGAAAAGTTTTATTTACCACCTAGATCCTACATCTCGTACCTAAACGGTGTAAGAGCTAGCCACCTCAAGTGTTGGCTCTAGCGATCCTACTTGCCATTTAGGATTAGATGGTCCCCTAGAGTATATGAGTCTCGACGAATCATGGATTTACCCATTATTGGGTCTTATAACCCAACCAAAGTGTCAAACATCACAATCAACCCATGATGCATTCGGAGGATTATACTCTCTCATGTATCCATGAAGAATTCTTGATGCGTTGCAAGGTAAAAGCTCCCCAAAACTATCTCATCCATCTCTACTGGGATGATGTCGAGATATAAGACATATGAGAAGTTTCTCTCGATTATGTATTTTATTACGCAGAATCCTAATCTTTGTCGAACTCTTTCTTTGACCATATACTTTTTTCACATATTGTGTATATTTTCCTTTGACCCATTGGTCCCATGGCTTTTCACATCCATGAGAGAGGACTCCCATTAAATCTTCTCCCTATAGTGATCTTCCCAAAGCACACGTCCACAAGATGCCCACATTAACATTACCCCTCGAGGCCATATAATGTCCCCTACCAAGTGTTTCCAATATATTGGTGAGAAAATATGTTGGGTGGAAAAATTTATGGGTTTCTTACCAACACTCTGGGAATCAAATTCCCTCTACTTAAACAGTGCAGCTTTTGTGTTTTTCTGGTGGCCTTACGGTCGAGGATCTAGCAGGTCACTCACCGACCACTCGGGGAAAGATAGCTATTACTTGCTAGAGAATACGTTGTCTCAAGAGCAAGAAAGGGAGTGAGAATGAAAGGTAGGAGAACTAATGTTACAAGTAGAAACTAAGATTCTTGCACACACTAGTTAGAAATTTCAACACACACATTTATGAGAAGAAACAACCAAAACTTCCATGCTACTAGATAGAGGAAACCATGCATACAAACATTCATATGCCTTGGAAAATAGAAACTTCTTCCTTAATTAGCATTTCAATTAAAGTTGTACATAGTATGAGAATGGAGGAAAAATAGTGAGGGGGAAAATAGAAGAAAATTGGCTAACTCTTTGTTCTTCCACAAGTAGACAAATTCTCTCTCATGAATTCACAAATTTGCAACCAACCCCTTGGAAATGAGAGGTATTTTCATTTTATAAGAAGAGGGGTGACTCTTAATATGCCCCTCAATGACCCTTCATATGTCTTTGCGTAACTTAAAACTTTTCATCTTCCTAGGAAAACATTAAGTCCCTTTTTATAACATAAAGGTGACTTTATACATTAGAAACATAAAGTTACTTTTTAATTACATTAAGACATGTGAAAAGTGCATCCCCAATGACAAATTAGAACATTGAAGAGAGAGAAATTTGGGGAGGGTCAGAGAAGAGAGAGAGAGAGAGAGAGAGAGAAAGGAAAAGGAGAAGTCATCTCGATGAAGTCCAATGATATTTTTCGAGATGATATGATGAAATGCTCTAATGCGATGAACTCGAATCCTTGAACGTATGGTACCACACAAAACCTCCTCTAAAGCATGCACAATCACTATGAACTAAGTGATTAGAAACACTATCGAATGATTCATTTGGTGACCATGTGTGTTGCTCATGAAGATCACCTCTTAATGGACTAGAGCTTTGAAACCAGCCATGTCATTACTCTCTACAACACTACCACACTACTATGTTAATTTGAAAATCCTTATGGAACATACCATGAATAGTCTGATGATGTTAATCACAAACTCTACCTCGCACAGACAACTAAAACATGAAATGAGTGTCGAAAGACATTGTTGAGATCCATGTAAGTGACATCACCATCACCTATTCCTGCATATTTAGATGATAGAGCATGTGCCAGCTTTACCCCTGTGAATTTGAATTTCATTTTTCCTTGACACTTAATATATTTGGAAAGGGCACTTTACTATTTTTAGAAAGTGTCAAAATTTTGCCTCTCTAGCCCCCAACTGATGATGTTGACTTGAATGATTACCACTTTGTTCACTCCTTTGTGAAAATCGCTTTTGGAATAACTTACTATTAATAGTAAGTTCCTACAAGACAACTTGTTATTTTTAGGAAGCAGTGATTTTAGCCCAAATTTATTGCACCAATGAGATTTTCTTGTATTACTTCCCATCTCGCACACTACCTTCTCCTAATTGCTCTTTCAAGAGCACTTATAAAAATGGAAAGCACCCATTTGGGATTACTTGAGTGCCTCTCTCACCTTCTCGGATGTCCTTTGTGTCCATTGTCTTCATCGCAATCGCTTCTAGTATTAACTTACCAAAAATAATCAGTCCCTGTGTAGGAAGGCTTACTATTTTTGGAAATTAGATCTTTGGTGGTCAGTTCACAACAAAATGAATGTTTTTTAAATGGTTTTTTCCCCAATAGTGCTCCTTTGAATCTTCAACTTGATCTGATGTCAGAAACGAGAGATCAAATTTCAAATTTTTTACCGCACGAAACTAGGGTTTCTTTGCTACAAAAAATTTGGAGTGTGTTTGTAAAATATTTCACTTGGATTCCAATGGCCTCTGAAAAACAAAATGACTGCAAAAAATAGTACCTCAATCCGTTTGATATTTTGGGAGATATGAAGATTTTCTCCTTCATGGACTTCGAGAGTTTTTTAGGAAAAATCTCTTCGTTTTTCTTCGTTCAAATCTGTTATTTTTTTTTTTTTCTTGGTTTTATATTGTTACAGCCTTCATGGGATTTTTGAGGATTAAAAATTTGGCTTCAATCGCTGGGAAATTTTCTCCAACATTCGGCAATGAGTGTATGGAGGTGTGGTGGGGGAATGGTGAAGAAATGGCTAAGTGTTGCAATTTATAGCATGAAAATGAGAGAGGGAGGGATAGGGTGCATTTTTGTCCCTTTCATCCTTTTTGAAATTTGAAAAGGGTACATGAAATTATGCTTCATCCTAGGCTTGACACTTAGCATCTTTTCATTTGATAAGCAACTTGGGAAGGGGGCTAAATTAAAGCACACAGGGGCCGGTTGACGGTTGTATGGAGGAGAGAAGGCACAATAGGGGTAGGGCACATTTTTATGTCCCTTTACAAAATGGACAAAGGGGACGTGAAACTCCACCTCATTTCAGTGAGGACAAGTGGCGAGCATGTGGGGTAGGTGAGCACACAGGTCAAACTTGGTCAACGAGGGCTAGTGGATAAGTTCTTGGTCATATCGGTGACCCGGGGGCTAAAAATGGTAAGGCACATTTATATGTCCATTTCATCCCTTTGCAAAGGGACAAAAGGGACAAGGAATTGCTCCTTCACCACAGGCTTTCACGTGTCCAAGTTTAAGAGTGATTAAGTGTTGGAAAGCGCACCTTGGGACCAACTTACGGAGATAATATCTCGAGACTCCCGAATGAATATTTTGATGAAAATTTATATGATTCTACATAAAAACAACCCTTTGAATCCAATGGTGATGGTCACAAGATCCAATTTTTAATATGACACCTCAAAATGGCTCCTTCTTTCTCGAGATCACTTTTTGTGTACGGAAGAATTGGTTGCCTAGAATAGTGTATAAGGTTTAAGAAGCCCCATTTTTTCCAACCATGTATAATATTGAAAATTATTTCCATTGATTATTTTTTTGCTTGTAACTCATCACAAGGCTCCAAGAATGTTGCTTTGAAGCTCAGGTCCTCTTTTACGGTGCATTCCTTCGAGACCGAAAACTTCCTTATGGTGAATTGGTTCCAAAACCTCCAAATATTCCCTGAATCTACCAAAATAATTTCCCTAATGTTCCTAAAACTTGAATACTCCTCCAAGATGATTTTTTCTCCTTTGATATGCTACAGAGTGATGCACTAGTCTTAGGAAGGTTAATGGTAGCCCTCCCCAAGACTTCTTGATTACTTGAATGCTCTAGAAGATCCTAAATCGCCTTGGGGGACTAAATTTTCTTTCCTAAATCACCTATTGGGATTGACTTGACATTCAATTAGGGATCACTAGACTAACTAGATAGGGCCGAGTGTATTAGGAATGGGCTGACTTGGGGGTGTCTTGGAAAGATATGGCTTTGAAAATTTTCGACACTGTGGTATCGATATCCTGCTTTCTAGTGAATTTTGCCCCTACAAAAACACGGGATAGCAAATAGCTCTAGCTTGGGGGCATATTGGGGTGAGCGCGGTGAAGACATGACATGAGAAATCCCAGAATCTTAGTTGACAATACATTGACCAATGCCTTATCCATTGGGCTTTACAGGAGTCATAAACAACTTGCAAGAGATGACATGAAAGGAAGAACACACACACACACAATGACAAAAGGAAACACAACACACGAAAAGTGAAAACACACACTACAGGAAGGGAAACACACACACATAAAAACACCTATGGTATAATGCGAGGGGGGACAACCCACTTTCACTGAAGTGCTTCTCTCTCCTCAAAGGTTACCTCCAAAGAGGTAACTATGAATGATGAAGCTTTGCAAATCCGTTGATTGGTTACAGAAAGTAAACTCCCCTCTTTGCGCTTATGAATCCAGGTGCTCTCACACATGATCTATGTACTTTGGTGGAGTGGGACTACATGAGCTTTATGATGCTCAAGGATTTGCTTAGAAATTCCATTACTTTTATTATCTTCAAAGTCCATTTCAAAATTCCAGTTGCCTTCCATGTTCATCCCTCCTACTGCTATTTTCTCTTCTACCATCTCATTACTACCCCAGGGATGATTTTTATTTGAATATCTTGAGTTTTATCGTTCCACCCATTTATGCTCATTGACATCTTTTCCACAAGAAGCCTTGAATTCATATTTCGAGTGATATCATTACGAGGATTCTAAGTGTTGAATGAAGGATCACAAATGACCTCATATCCATCTTGCAAAGTCATGGCTTGAGTCAATATGTTGAGACTCAACTAAGGATATTTTGTATCTTTTTCCACTTCTAAAATGTCTTGTATTGAATCCTTATTTGAAACCACATGAAGCTCGTCTTTACCTTTGGGTGTATTTTTCCATATGAACTCTCATTTTGTACTGGAAAATATTCCAAAGTGATGTGACCAAGTTGATTTTGAACACATTCGATGCTCTCACAGCAAAAATTCTCCTCAACGTGATTCGGGTCAATATTTTCTATACGATATTCCACCATAATGAAGGTTTCGTCCTTGAAATTGGAGATGTCCAAAGGAGATCCAAGAAATTTTCTTCTTTTGCATTCACATACTTCTTCACGTAATGTGGAAGAAAAATACATTCTTTCACTTTCACGTTCGTCATTGAGGAATTCAACCAACTTATCCAAATGTTCCATCTCCACACCAAACATTGGTGTATAAAAATCAGAAGTGAAAATTGATTCATACTTGCCTTGCATCTTCATAGCCCAAGTCAAGAATTTAAGGTTAAGCCAAGGATTTTCAATTTCTATTACATCATTGAGAATGTCTTTCACGGATGATTCTTCTAGATTCACGATAAGCTCATTTTTATTTCAATCGAAAGAGTCTCTATATTTTGCCTCCAGGAGATGGTTAAAAATATTATCCATACCTTCCCATGATTCATTTGAAGCAACTCCATTCACTTCTTCCATGCTTTATGTTTTCCAAGATTCACTTTCTTGTAGGTATGTACAGACCTTGATTCATGACACCTTCTAATAAGGAGAAGAGGTCCATGCTTTGTGGGAATGGCACTCCTTCGAGCTCAAAATCCATATCATCCTCGTGATAATCACCTTGCTCCTTGGTTTCAAGAAAGAAATTGGCCTCCTCCATATATTCATCCATGATTGAATCAAGAAGAGAATTTGATTCTTTAATTGTCTCTATTTCTTCATTGTTAACTGAGTCTTCAGAAAGCATCAAATCATCCATTATGCAGCAAGAATTTTCCTCTATTAAATATGTTACTCCTTCGATCAGTTTTATTTCATGTCGAATGAATTGATGAATGGTGATTCCATCTCTATATCTTTTATATCATCCTCCATAGGAAAAATTTCCTCTTCTTATTTCATGGTGAGGAAAGGTAAAAAAATTCTCTCCGATGTGAAGAAATAGTTTCCTATCTTGTTATCTTTAAACAAAAATTTTGCCCTTGGATCATTTGATTTTTGTAGTGTGCATTTCATCTTTCGTGACCGGAAATAGTTTCTTCTTCTCCCCTTTCACAGGTATGATTACGAGAAGACCAGTTCATTCGAATTTTACCTCCCAAGTCTTGGTAGAAGCTTCGACCTAACAACATTCCAAAATTTTTGGGATGTCCACTACCAAAATAGTCATTGATATCTTTTTATCTAGAAATTTAGCAAGATCCACTTATGCATCTTTGATCTTCCCTACAAGTGGTACTTCCTTTGACTCCATGGAGTAACAAGAGCCACCGAGCAGAGTCATGGGGAGTTTTAGATCTTTTCAACCTTCACAAGCATTACATTGTTAGAGGCACTAGAATATATAATGAAATTTTTCAATATGTATTCTCCAATGAGAAGGGAGACATAGAAAGGATTGACCTTATCTATCTTTAATGTACTCGTGGAAAGTATGGTCGTGAGGGAGGCGTAGATGCTTTGAAATAGGCCTCTAGAGCTAGGGCTCACAATATTAGGTCTTGAATTACCACTCCTGATATGTGGACGAATCTTTCAAACTACTCAAGGTGAGTCTCATGAGATATTTGGTTTGTAAATCTTCACTTTTGTTTTATTCGCATGTTCTACGAAGTCGAAAGGAGCGAGATGTAGACAAGGGGATGAAGGGACTAATTTTGGAGTTAGGAGAGGCTTAGAAGTGTGGGTAGATGTTTAGGGAACAAAGGGTGTTTTTAAAGATACAAGTAGGAGCCTTTGAAGTACCATATTTTACAGGAGTAGATTTAGATTTCGACCTAGAAGAAGCATTAGAAGACTTACTTGGAATAGTGAGTGACCTCCCACTTGTCACAAGGTTAGTTTTATCTAATGCAAACTCTATGCAAGGTGGGAGTGGAGATCCTCAACTGATTATTTTGTCTTGTGGAGTCGCCACAACAAGATCTTCAATCTTCTTATTCTTTGTAGCAACAGAGGAAGAATCTCCTTTTTGAGGCTGAGAGTGTGTGAACACGACACATGAGAAATTGGGTGCATATTTTTCATCACTTCTAGAATACTCAAAAATTTGATTTGTGTGTCATTCTCTACTTCCTCAACTTCCAGGAGGATCGTTATCTTCGCTTTCTTGTTCCAATCCTTCTTCATTTTATTGAATCCTACAACGAACATTAATAGGTGAGGCCTCAAGGCAAGCCTTCGAGGTGTTCCTGCAATCTAATTTCTATTGTTGCTATGAGAAGACACTCGATCAAAAAAATTCCTCTTTAATGAAGACATTTCATTTTCCATTTTTAATAAAAAGGGATTAGTTCTCTCATATCCACAACATTGGGCCTTGCCTTTTGATGGATTCTTGATCTTTCCGGATAGGATGAGATCATCTTCAAGTTCAACAACCATTCTTTACGCTTCTATTAGATTCCTTGGTTGAAACCTTCGTAGGAAGAATCCTACCTCTGGTGATTGATCATTGATAAAGAATCTCTTGACATTATTTTCGGATGGTGAATCCTCTTCTGGTATCCTGCTGAGATAACTGTTTGAAACGAGCCATGAAGTCTCTCATAGTTTCATTTGTTCCTTTCTTCATTTTTTCTAATTTAATAAGGAGATCTTGTGAGTCCTCACTAGATTTGAAAATTTCCTCAAACTTACTTTTGATGTTATTCCAACAAGTGATGGATTGGGAAGGAAGGAGGTAGAACCATTCTACTTGATTTTCTTGTAGAGACTCCACAAACAATCTTGGTGACATCTTCATGTTGGGCACCAAGAATCCCACATGATGTGGTGAAGGCCAATATGTTCTCTTCGAGGAGTGTGCCATCACCTTTGAACTTGGGAAAGTTCTTACGGGAATCTGTCGATAGATTGCATGAAACAAGGTTCAATAACAAGTGGGCCTGTATTTCTTCCCCATTGAACAATGGGTTGAGGTATTTCTAATTCATTTGCCATTGTTGTTTATATTTTTACTTCAGCTCTTGCTTCTACAAACTCTTCTTCGAATTCTTCCTTTGGTCTTTCTTCTTCCTCACTATGGAATTCAATGTTCAACGGAGGTTTGAAAATTGGATAATTTTTAGGGGGGTATCAACATGTGTTTGAATGGGATTACCAAGTGAATTGATTGAAGATCCAGATGGAGATGAGGATTGAGAAAAGTAATAAGGACTATCTCTGATTTGATTTTGTTGATTTTGGAAAGCCTTGAAAGTGGAATCAACAACACCTCTCAACCTATTCAACTGGGTGTATCTCCTTTCAACTAGCCTTTACGAATCTTGTGATGGGAATACAACATGACATTGTGGAATAAGAAAGGTCACTTCAAGAATCAACAAAGTGTCTTTTAGCAATGGATTTCCATCAATTCCTTTTTTTTTTTTTTTTTTTTTTTTTTTTGGAATATTTGAATTTTTATTTTGGACCTTGTGGTCGTATTTTTGGGTGCAAATGCTACCAAGTCTTCCCCACGGTGGGCACCAAAAATTGTTAGCGAGAATTTTTTTGGGTGGAAAAATCTATGGGTTTCTTTCCAACGCTCTGGGAATTGAATTCCATCTACTTAAACAGTGCAACTTTTGTATTTGCATGCATGTGAAAAGGTGGGTTTTTCCTGGTGGCCTTGAGGTCAGGAATCCAACAGGGGCACTTCACTGATCATGTGGAAAAGCTAGCAATTACTTTCTAGAGAAGACTTTTTCTTGAGAGTGGGAAAATGAGTGAGAATGAGAGGTAGGAGAACTAATGTTGCAAGTAATTACTCAAATTCCTGCACACACTAGTTAGAAATTTCAACACACGTATTTATAAGAAGAAATAACCAAAACTTCCATGGTACTAGATAGAGGAAACCATACATACAAAGATGCACACATTTATATGCTTTGGAAAATAGAAACTTCTTAATTGGCATTTCAATTAAAGTTATACATAGTATGAGAATGGAGGAAAAATAATGCGGGGAAAATAGAAGGAAATTGGATAACTCTTTGTTCTTCCACAAGTAGACAAATGATCTCTCATGAATTCAAAAATTTGTAACCAACCCCTTGGAAATGAGAGGTATTTACATTTTATAAGAAGAGAGGTGACTCTTCATTTACCCCCAATGACGCTTTATATGTCTTTGTGTAACTTAAAACTTTTCATCTTCCTAGGAAAACATTATTTCCTTTTTATAACATAAAGGTGACTTTATACATTAGAAACATAAAGTTATTTTTTAATTACATTAAGACATATGAAAAAGTGCATCCCCAATGACAAATTATAACATTGAAGAGAGAGAAAGTTGGGGAGGGTGAGAGAAGAGAGAGAGAGAGAAGGAAGAAGGAGAAGCCACCTTTGATGAAGTCCACTAATCTTTACTAGATGATCGATGAAATGCTCCAATGCCGATAAAAATGAATCCTTGAATGCATGGTACCACAAAACCTCCTCTAAAGGATGCACGGTCACTACAAACTAATTGTTTAGAAACATTGTTGAATGATTCCTTCGGTGACCATGCAAGCATTACCCATGAATATCCCCTCGAATGGGTGAAGATTTGAAACCAACCTGTCATGACTCTACAACATTGCCACATTGCCACGGTGTTGTGCTAATTTGAACATCCCGATGGAATACAGCATGAATAGTCGACGATGTTAATCATAAACTCCACCTCACACGAGAAAAAATGAAACATGAAATGAGTGTCGAAAGACACTGTTGAGATCCATGTAAGTGACATCATCATCACCTATTCTTGTATATTACGATAATAGAGCTTGTTCCAAATTTACCCCTGTGGATTTGAATTTCATTTTTCCTTAACACTTACTGTATTTGGAAAGGGCACTTTACTATTTTTAGCAAGTGTCAAGATTTTTCCTCTTTGGCCCCCAATTGATGATGTTGACTTGAATGATTACCCCTGTGTTCACTCCTGTGAAAACTAATTTTTGGAATAACTTACTATAAATAGTGAGTGCCTACAAGACAACTTACTATTTTTAGTAAGTAGTGATTTTAGCCCAAATTGGTTACACCAATGAGATTTTCTTATATTACTTCTCATGTGCTCACCTTTGCCTTCTCCCAATTGCTCTTTCAAAAGGACTTACGAAAAATAGAAAGCACCCATATGGGAGACATACTTTTTTTTATTAAGTGATAAAAATTTTGTTTTAAGTACCGGATTGCCTCTTTGAACTTCTAGATGTCCTTTGTGTCCACCGTCTTCATTGTAATTGCTCTTGGTATTAACTTGCCAAAAATAGTCAGTCCATGTGTAGGAAGGCTTACTATTTTTGGAAATTGGGTCTCTAGTGGTCAGTTTATGATGAAACAAATGTTTTTGAAATGGGTTTTTTCCCAAAGGTGCTCTAAAATTTCAACTTGATCGATGTCGAAATGAGAGCTTTTAAATTTCAATTTTTTTCCACAGAAAGCTGTGGTTTCTTTGCTAAAAAAAAATTGGGGTGTGTTTGTAAAATATTTCACTTGGATTTCAATGGCCTATGAAAAACTAAATGACTGCATAAAATGGCACCTTGATCCATTTGATGTTTTGGGAGATATGAAGATTTTCTCCTTCACGGACTTCGAGGGTTTTCAGGAAAAATCTCTTCGTTTTTCTTCATTCAAATCCGTTATTTTTGCATTTTTTATTTTTATTTTTATTTTTCAGCCTTAGTGGGATTGTTTGAGGATAAAATTTTTGGATTCAATCACTGAAAAAATTTGCCAAAGATTCTCAGCGTATGGAGGTGTGGGGGGAAATTGGTGAAGAAATGGCTAAGTGTTGCAATTTATAGCATACAAATGAGCTATGGAGGGATAGGGCACATTTTTATGTACCTTTTATTCCTTTTCAAAAGGTGTAAAGGGGACATGAAATTTGATTTCATCCTAGGGTTGACACTTGGAATCATTTCATTTTGAGCTTGACTTGGGAGAGGGGGTGAATTAGAGCACTGGGGCCAATTAACCGTCGTATGGAGGACCAGAAGGCACAATAGGGGTAGGGGGATTTTTATGTCCATTTCATCCCTTTGCAAAATGTACAAGTGATATGTAAAATTATACCTCATTCTAGTGAGGACAAGTGGCGAGCATGTGGGGTAGGTGAGCACACATGTCAAACTTGGTCAATAGGGGCTAGTGGATAAGTTATTGGTCATATCGGTGACACAGGGGCTAAAAATGGTAGGGCACATTTTTATATCCCTTTTGTCCCGTTGTAAATTGATGTAAGGGACAAGGAATTGTGCCTTCACCACGGGCGACATGTCCATCTTCAAAAATGACTAAGTGTTGGAAAGCACGCCTTGGGATCAACTTACGAAGGCGATAGCTCGAGCTCTGGATGAATATTTTGATTAAAATATATATGATTCCACCTAAAAACAACCCCCTGAATCTAATGTTGATGGTCCCAAGATCCAATTTTGACTATAACACCTCCAAATGGCTCCTTATTTCTCGGGATCACTTGTTGGGTGCCGAAAGAATGGGTTGCCTAGAACAATGTATAAGGTTTCAAGAAGTCCCATTTTTTCCACCATGTAGAATATTGAAAATGATTTCCATTGATACTTTTTTTGGATTACAACTCATCACGGGGCTCTTAGAATGTTTCTTTGAATCTCAGGTCCTCTTTCACGTTGCATGCTCCTTAAGGCCCGAAAACTCGCTTCTAGTGAATTGGTTCCAAAACCTCGAATCTTCCCTAAATCTTCCAAATCATTTCCTTGATGTTCCTAATACTTGAATAATCTTCCATAATGAGTTTTCTCCTTTGATCCACTCTGAGGTGGCACACTAGTCCTAGGAAGGCTAATGGTAGCCCTCCCCAAGACTACTTGATTACTTGAATGCTCTAGAAGATCCTAAATCACCTAGGGGGTTGACTTTGCTTTCCTAAATCACCTATGGGGATTGACTTGACATTCAATTGGGTGTCACTAGACTAACTAGATAGGGATAGTGTTAGGAATGGATTGACCTAGGGGTGTCTTGGAAAGATATATCTTTGAAAAGTTTTGACAACTGTGGTATTTCACCTACAAAAACACGGGACAACACAATATTACTACCACTTTTTTATATTCCTTTGGGATGGTCATTTAAAACCACAATCAATCACTAGAGCATCTTTAATAAAATCTATTCACACAATCCAACTCTTTTCAATCCAATGACCAACATAATCGTCCATTAGCTTGAGGGGGAACAATATCCTTACCATAAAAGCTGGGACATCTTCGCTCTAGTTTTTATCTCGCAACTCGCACCTATAAACAACTCAATAAAGAGGGGAAAATGTAGACATTTATTTTTCACCAATAGGTGACCCTACACATATTAATTGTATTATAATTATTTACACTATGATTACTATCCTAAGCCTAGTACTCCCTATAGTCTATAAATTACCCTCGTAAATCCCGGTTACCTACGTAGAATCCCATTTACCTTTCGAACCTTTTAAAACAACCTAACCTAATTTACCCTAACGATCCTAACTTCTTCCTACCTAGATCCTTAACCCCCCACCGTTCTTGAACTAACTTCAAGCCTCGAATGGCAAGTGGTTTTAACCATTTTTCATCCTTCCTTGTTTGTTTCTTAACAATTTGGACTTGATTGACGGTGATCATTATGGTTGTTCTTTATCTTATTTAGTCACCATATTTCCTCCTTCCTCGGTTAGATTGGAGTTACTCTGGATGAATTGTTGAAGTAATGATACCCCCGCCTACATCCAAAATGACCTAACGATGTTGGAAAGACCACTTACTGACTTGTTACCACCTCTTAGGAGTCCCTCTCAAACATCCAATCTGTCATTGGATCTTTGTCACTGTATTATCACTCAACAAGGTATAGTGCTCTCACTTGTGTTATTTCAGTAATAGTTTACATTAATCACACTCTACATACAATCATATTTTTAAAAGACACCTAGATATTCCCCACTTTGTCTTTCGTTTAGCCATTTATCCAAGCATTTATAAAACTATCCAATTTACGAGAGATTGTCGCCAATCCCCAATTTCTACCGATTTACTCGATTGTCATCGATCGGAGCCCCAATCCCTTTACATTTAATTTATCCCCTTATAAATATTGTAGTTTCTATTTTTGCATCCATTCTTTCTCTACAACTCTTGTGCTTCAACTTTGCATTACCAAAGTCCCAATTACATCAAAATATCCTTTTTACTAGCCTTTGCTAAAATAGACCATTTTGTCCCCAATTGTTACCAATCCAGAATCGGTGTCAATCCTGTCCTTTTTCCTTATATTATTATCTTTATCAATGTCATCACCTTATTTTTTAGACCCTATCACTACTATGTCCATTCCACCTTCATAACGTATTCTATATATTAGCCTTGACATATATGACACTAGTCAATCTAGCATTTTGCAATCTTCTTCTGCTACTACAAATACTCCAACTATTTCTACTCACACCATGACTATTATTTCACCTACAGTATCACCTCCTATCAATATTCCTTCCTCACCTATTGAATCACCTTCTATAGCTCCACCTTATGTGCCACCTACCAATATACTTGATAATGCTACACAACACGAGAATGCTAACACCGATGATTCTGAGGACTCTGATGATGAAGTTGACACTATCGAACTAACTAATGAAGCATTAGGTCAACTAAATTTCACAAAGTGGTTGATGTAGATGGTTCTTACTTAAAAGACACATTTGTGGCCAATGTCCGGGTGAATATAATTTCAAGACCCTCCTTCTACCAATGATATGATACGTTATCAAGGATCTATTAATATTGTTGATATTGTTTCATATTCTATTATGTAGTCGAGTTGTCTTCATCACCTCCTTTAACATGTATGTTTCTCATCAACAACTCCTTTTGGCATAATATTCCACTTGATTGTATCTTTATCATGGCTATTGTCACATCATAGCTTCTTATGACCTTCATGTATTCCATTTGACAATATTTGTTGCTCACGCTCCTCGTACTTCTCCACTAACACTTGGGAAATATTGGCTTGACTACATTGGCAGGTACTCTAGATATAAACCACACTTATCTCACGTTTCTTATGCCATTCGGTAGTGTCTCCATAGGTAATGACTCATCTCCGACTTATGTTCTGAATATTTCTCGTTGGTATGCACAAGACTATCCGTGATTACCTTTCATCGATGAAGAGTATGTCATGACTTTCTACACATTATGTCGCAATGGTTCTTTATATGATCCACCTCATTCTATTGTTTATCAAGTTTCCAATGCCACTCCAGTAGGCTTTGATCCCGATAGTGATGATCTGCTTTAGATAGTGTCACATGATTGTATTCACTATTACACACTTGGGGGGCATAACATCTAACACATCCCCTCACCATATTAGCATTAGCGCATCTATCATATTTGCATTATCATACATCAATCTCCTAGCTTAGACATACTCATCACATGTTTCAAGCATTGTCATTTCCCGATGACACACTCTTGTGCTTTATTTCACACTTGACTATTGAGGGCTATAACTACACATGAATGTCACACACTACACAATAGGCATTAAGCACTATGACTCTTCATACATCTCACATCATATATTTTACATCTTACACTCTACATTTAGTCTACATCATTTCGACCATTGCGCATTTACACATTTTACATACTCTACACACCATACTAGTATTCCTCATACATGTGTCACAATCCTATTGTCTACGAGTCTAGCATTCCTCCTCATCCTAAAAACTACATCGCGTGCACTCCCACATTATTACTCTATCTAAACATCTTAGATTGCACATTATACATTCTACACATCACATGGTCATCTTTCATCACATATCTTGTACACATCTACTTGTACACATTGCGCTCACTACCTTATGACACAATTTAGTTCCTCATTCCATACTTGAATTATGAGGGCTTACCAATTAAATGGACCTTATCATACACACACACTTATTATTCAACCTTCTCTAATGCAACATTCCTAGGTTAGTGACATATGCTATAGGCTAAATGGTCATCTCTTCCTTCATCTTATAGGTGTATATGCTTTATGCTATATCACCACTCCCTTTATATGTCTCATCATGATATACAATTTAGGCTATATCATCACGCATTCATCTCTAGGTCGCATATCATCACACACATACACATTCATCATAATGTGTTAAACACAACACACACTTCGACCATTTCCCAATGACTCACTCTCATTTATGGTTCCTTCTCGATGCTAAGGGGGCATACTAAATGGTCCTCATTGCATTTACTTCCATTCACTTGGGAGGAACACGGACCCTATCATCCATCTTGTATTCTCGCTCAATCCATCCACAACATATCGTATTCTATGGTTACATTTACTTTTTCTTACACTTGCTTGTATATGTTCACTTTACTACACATGCTAGTTAGATCTCTTATATGTCATTTATTTATACCATACACACATGCGCATTCACATCTTTCTCTAGTTGTGATCATAGATATAGGTCTCTTACATGCAGCATGGATGCTCGCCTCCTACCACTCCTACAATGGTTGTTGGGGCATCCACATTTGTCTCTTACATGTTCTATTGTTTCATTTTGTACTTAGGACTCTACATTACTTTCTTATACATGCTTTTGACATATGAATTATTTTTCTAACATGCTAATGGGTGCTTCATGTGTAGCATTTGTTTACAGGATTACTTACTTCCATGGCTATTTGTTGTTTGTACTTGCTTGTTTTGTTTGTTATTATATGTGGGACTTGCGCTTTGTTTGGTGTGTGCACATGTTTATTATATGTGGCCATTGTGGCCTTGCATGTCTTATGACATTATGAGTGATGTCCCATGTTTGAAATCCACTTTAGCGAGTCTATGTTTGGCTTCTTGCATGTTTACTTGCATCCTAGCTTACATTTATCTACGTAGCGTACACTTGTCTTTTACATGCATGTTTGTTCGTACTAACACTTATTTCTAGCCACTTGTTTGTATGTGCCTTGGTTTATACCAAGCACATTCCCTTCCCCCTGTAAGGTATAGTTTATGTGGTTGGTCCTATTTTGGGGCCGCATTCTCCTATCAATGATGTTGCAAGAGGGGGAATCATTTGGGGATTTTACATATTACACAAAGATCTCTATCAGTATAGTTCAGTTTAGTTTTACCTCATATACATTGTGGGGTTATACAATGAGTGGGTTCAAAATAGTCTACGAACCCCATACACAAGGGATTTTACAAGACAGTTTTCCTTAGCATTTTGGGGAGAAGTTACAAGTTGGAGGATACAGCGGAATTCCTCCCTACACTACTTCAGTCAGCGGTGTCAGATCACCCAAAAAACTAAGCATTACAGAGATCTCTTCATACATTCATCAGGGAAGTAGTTACAGGTTGGAGAATAATGCAACTTTCTCCCTACACTTCTTCGGCTAGGGTGGCGTGAGATCGCCCAAAAAACTTACAATACAAGATATCCTTTCTACACCTTTTCTCTCATCATGGATCATGTGCACATGTTCCTTTTACATTTTCATTTCCATTACATACTTTTTACTATATACATGTGTCTTTACATGCATTTTTGACATATATACATGTGTATTTGACTACTTGATCATCTTCTCCTTGTAGGTCCAACCGTATGAGAAGAAAGCAGTCAACAACAACAACAACATTTCATGATAGCACACACCTCATACTAACATGTAGGTACATCACACACATTGGAAACTACACACGTGTTTCCACCCTAGGTTCACTCTCACCACTTTTTCACACTTTTGCATCTTTAGTTTCCATGCTTCACTATTTTCTCATTCCACACTTTGTCTAGTCCATCAAAGCATGCTTTCTACATCACTCTACATGGACATCAGGTACGCATCTCTATCTACTTTATGTTACCGAGCATTCTTCTCACCAACATAAAGTGGGGCAAATGTAGACACAAAATCATGCACTTTAGACATTATTTATTCTCGAGTCTCATACTACTATTCATATATTTTTAAGTGAAGAAAATACTAATCAACCCCCATCTTTTGGTTGTTTTACTTTGCTTTTTGTCGTCACTACCAACCTTGACCTCTACTTGCCTAGTCTATTTTTGTCATTTTAGCCTTGATTGGGGCACGCGAGGCTAGTATTGGGGCATCCACAGTGCTCTAGTTCTAACCGAGGTGCCCTGATCCTCTTTCCACTTTCCCACCACTTTTTGGGCACTTTCTAACCATTTGAGCATTCTATATTTTTAGTAGTGCTTAGTGCTTGGTCTGCGATGACTCGGTGGGCCACATACATGGGGGTTTTTGGCTCGAAGAAGGGGATAAAGTTTTGTTCTATTACCATTGTTCTTATCCCCATCATTCGTAAAGCCATCATTGGTATCTTGTCCTTACAATTGATCGGGGACAAGGGAGGTGACACCCTCCTTTACTGTTGGGCTCCCATTATTGCACAGATGGAGGGGTATGGCTGCATATATTCCTAGGGAGTAGACATCCTGGGGACTACCTATCATGACATGTATAGGGTAGTCGAGGTTACTGAGGGCCAGTCGTTGAGCCATCCCACACTAGTTATGAGATGGGTATATGAGTGTATTGCCCCCTGTGGGAGGGGAATACTAAGTACGAGGACCCGGGACCTGTCTAGGTAACGAGGTGGATAGGGATGTTAGTAATTCACCCCTCACCGGCCGGTGGCTTCTTTGACCACGGTAGACATGGTTGCCTCACCCTACCAGGATATAGTAGGGTTGTGGGGGCGAGGAGATGACCAAAATTGTAGCTTATTCTACCACATAACAGTTAGTTGACGGGGCACATAGAGTCAAGATTCATCCATTTGATTAGGTTCCTCAATAGTTTGGCCTCCCTTATGTAGATATGCTTCCTTCGGTGGCTCCAGATACGAGACTATTTAGGAGGCCCGAAAGGGCCCTAGAGGGGATCCTGGATGGACCGTGGTTACTCCCGATGTTCCTTTTGTAGTTAGGCATGTGGTTTGTGCCCGACGGGTAGCTAGTTCCCCTTGAGCACCTTTACTCCCCATATTGAGGCCACTCTCACTCCCAGTGGAGAGGAGGATGATCCCATTGATTTAGACTCCGACTCTAAGGAGTACACGAGAGATGAGATCGAGGAGGAATCAGTTGGAGAGGGGATATGTGATGAGGGGCTAGGTGGTGAGGTTGGTGAGACATCCCATATGAAGGAGGAGGAGAGTGACCCTGAGTGGCATGACACTCAAGATATGTTGAGAGCAGTACGTGAGGAAGCGAGTGCGGAGAGAGAGACCTTGGTCTCGGAGGGACCACTTCCTCGAGATGGAGAGGGAGATGATGAGTCCATGATAGGACAACATCTCACCTCTAGCTTTGGGAGGCCCCATAGCCACCACCAAAGAACCACTGACGCCACTGACCCTACTTGGATGCCTGGAGATCCAAGTACATTGATACTCTTCCCTTGACCTTGTTAGTTGGAAATGTTGGTATTTCTTTTTGTTTTGTTTTTGTAATTTTCTAACTCATTGTTTCTTCTTCTTTTCTTGCTTGCAGCAACTACACTGAATTGGGGAGAGTTTATTTGATAGGTGTGCGTGGACACCCTGGCTCAAGCCATGGCCCTATAAGATGGATATGAGGTCATTTTTATCCTCCATTTGATATTCAAACACCTCATATTGATATGAGTCAAAAAGATGAATTTGATGCTTCTTGTAAAAAATATGCCCATGAGTATGAATATAGGAAAGAATAAAACTCATAATATTCAAATAATTTGAATGGAAACTAGCCTTGTGGCGGTGGTGAGATGCTCAATGAGAGATCAACGGTGTGGGTAAACACGAAAGGAAACTAGCACTATGAAACCATTTTCAAACAGAATGAAGGTAATGGAATTTTTAGAAAGGCCTGAGCATCAAGAAGCTCATGTAGGTTCACTCCTACATTGTATACACAAACAATCATGAGAACCTAGATTTTATAAGAAGTTGAGGAGAGGAGGTTGCTTTCTAGAACTAGTCAATGGCTTTGGGAACATAATCAATTAGTGTTGCCCATTCAAAGGTAACCTCTGAAAAGGAAAAGTGCTTTATTGAAAGTGGGTTGTCCCCCGCATTTGTACCATAGGTGATTTTTAGGTTTGTATTTCCCCTTACGGTTGTGTAATTTCTTTCTTTTCCGTGTGGTGTATGTTTTTCCTTTCGTGTGTGTGTGTTTGTGTGTGTGTGTGTAACGTTGTGTAGCCCAATGGATGAGGCACTCGTCAAGTCTAAAGTTGAGATTCTTGGATTTATCACATCATGTCCTCACTAATCTCGATCTATAATGTTTCCCGAGCTAGAGCCAATTGTTGTCCTATGTTTTTGCATGGGAAAAATTCACCCAAAAACAGGACAACTATACCCTAGTGTCAAAATTTTCATGTTATACCTCTCCAGGCACCCCAGATCAACCTACCCCTAATTTCAAGTCACGTCTTGTCCCCTAGTGATTCATCTATGAATTTCATAAGTCCCCTAGGTGATTTAGGAAATTAAAAATCATTCAAGTATGTTGGAGCAAGCGTTTTTCAAGGCAAGTTTTCAACAAAATTAGAGAGGGCTTTCATCAACCTTTCTAAGCCAAGTGCACCATCACCAAAGTAGTACAGGAAGATTATTTTCATCATGGAGGTGTATCTAAGATCTAGGAACATAAAGGAATTTATTTAGGAAAAATATGGAAGGTTTTGGTGGTTTATGAGCCAATTCATTGAAAGTGGGTTTTGGGCGAAAAGGAGTTTGCCTTTGTAAAAGCACCTAATCTTTAAGGAATGATTTGAAGCTCGGGAATGAGTCACAAGATAAAAAAAATATCATTGGAAATAATTTTTAATTCCCTACATGGTGGAGAAAACATATCATCTTCAAGCACCATGCATTTTTAGGCCAACTCATTATTTCCATGCACAGTGGGTGATCCCGAGAAAAGGAGGATTTTTAGGCATTTCAAGAATAATAAAGTCATGGGACCCCTCTCATTATTCTCAAAAATTATTTTCCATGTCAAATCATATAACGAATCACCTGAAAGCTCATATGGGAGCTCAAGTTATGACCTTTTCAAGTCGACCCTTAGGGTATATACTCTTTGGTACTTAGCCATTTTCACACAGGCGCATGTCAAGCAAAGGTTGAGGCGCACTATTTTTCACCCATTGCACCAAATGATACAAAACCAAAGGGTTTTAGACTTAATAAAATAAATTAACAATTGTGTCGGATGAATTCAAAAGAACTATCTCTGAAAAGAGATGTAGATTACTAAAAAGACTTCAATTACATTACGTATCTCTACAAGGAGATGTTTATCTTCCCTTTTCACGTTACATATGCATTTATACTATTTTTATAAATATGAAAGGGAACTTAGAGGAATTTGGAAGTTCACCAATCTTGAGGGAGACGAGGTGTTTCACCTTCCAAGAATTACATGTGCGCTAATTTTGCGAAACTATTATTTTTAGAATTTACTATTTTTAGACACACTACAAAAATCACAATTTGGGACCTTTAAACATGGATTTTTGGGGTCAAAATTTTCCAAAAAAATTCATCCTTTCATCATGTTCTACACATTCTGAGCTTTTCGTTGCACTTTGAATGGAGTCAATCGAGCTACGGTGCAAAAGTTACAATCCTCGGAAGTTACTCCACTATAATTATTGCACTGGATCACCAAATAAAAAGTGCAAATGGTGAAAAAGTATTCCCTCCCCCATTCTTCCTTTTGGTCACTCATATAACCCGACGAATTCCCATTAGCCCCTTCGACCAATTTGACCATGTTCATCTACCAACCCCGCATATTCGCCAAGTGTCACAAGAAGGCTAAGGCACACTTTTTGCACCCATTAAACCAAATGAAAAGTACAAATGATGCAAAAAAAGTGTGCCCTCCCCTATTTAGTCCCCTATTTCATCATGTGACCCTCCTCCAACTCAAAAGTGCTAAAGTTTAGCCCCCTCCTCCAATGCTCAAATTAAACGCATGTGTGCCAAGTGTCACCATGAGGCTAAGGTGGACTTTTTGCACCCATTGCACCAAACATAAGGTGAAAATGGTACAAAAAAGTGTGCCTCGCCTCCTCCTCTCAAAATCAAACACTATTTAAATGAACGCGTAGCTATTTTTCAAAGCATTCCACACTCCAAAACCTCCATATTTTGTTGAAAATTATTGAGACTTTTGAATCCACCATTTTTGTCCTTGAATAATCTCATGAAGGCTTCCATGATCTGAAATAACAAGAAACATGAAAAAATACATATTTTAAATGAATAAAAATGAGATTCTTACTTGAAGAAACCCCGAAGTCCGTGAAGAAGAATTACTCGTATCTCATAAAGTGACGGATCGACGTTTCGTATTTTACATTCTTCTAGTATTATAGGTGCCCGAGGGCCAAAAAGGAATTTTTGCATTCAAAAGTGCGAAGTATCGAAAAGGAATCACGCGCAAGAACAAAGAGAGATTCGAGACTTAGCCATTTTCATGATAAGGATCTATTTTTAGAAGATGGCGTGCGGAGCACACAAATCAGTTAGAGACTTGCGTGACACACATTGGCTATTTTTGGAGGATTAACTACAAAGTGCTTTGCATGGATGCAGGATGAGAATAGATCTACTACTAGAAGTTAACTAGAAGAAGTCTATTGTTAGTGCACTTACATGTGTGGCTATTTTTGTAAGGTGTATGGCTAATAATAGCATGTGACCTATTTTGGGATTAGATAAGTGGTGAAGGGAAAGTCCCCACCCTTATAAATATGTAATGAACTGTGTAGTATAGTGTGAGAATGGGCATGTGAGAATTGAGTTATTGTGAGGTCATGCTGCCAAATCTGATGCGTGCATAGACTATGGTACTATCTATTGTAATAAACCTTTGTGTATTTATCATGTTTAATGTAATGGAATGTGTTGGCTGAATCAGAGTGTCAAATCCTGAGTATAATTGGTTTGTGCATGCTTGATTTCATCATGGTTATCTCTTAAGTTTGTTATTCTCTAGATCTAGATCTGAATATGTATTGTAGAATGATATATTAGACATAGATATGAATGCTTTAAGTCTTCATCATGCTAACATCCTATAAAAAACAACCCTAAAGAGGGGCCTGGTACCTTTGTGTGCTTTGGGTGAGTGCTCGGTCTAGGCTGAGTGATGTGTCAGCAGCGTGCTAGGATTTTATTGGTGAATTCTAGGTTGCATCATTGGTTCCATTTTCGGGACCTCTTTTTTAGTTGTTTTTAGGATGGTTCGCGATGAAGACATACCGGTTGACCTAGCAAGTGTTGAGGAGTGGATACATGATTTAGAAGAAGAATACACACAAGGTTCAACACTGGATCTAAGTTTAATGCACATGCGTATGGGTGGAACAGAATCTATATGATAGTTTATATGAGAGATTCTTTGTTATCTTTCCAGTAGAATTGTACGAGTGGTTGATTGCTTATGCATCTAAATGGAATTGGAGGTATCACACACTTGTCTAGACAGGAAGAATTTAGACCCTTTATGATGTTGATCTGATTTGGACTCGCATTGGTGGATATGTGGTTCCGTGGTGTTTTGAATAGTTATATCTTGGAGTACTCAATTTCCACTTATTGTGCCCAGAGGTAGCTGAATTTCAATTTTTACGATATCAGGGAACTTACCTACAAGGCATTCCATTGGTGATCAAGATCCTGATGGTAACTTTGAATTTGGAGAGAAAATTGATGGCTAACTAAACCCCACCACGCATGGGGGAAGGAGTAGGTTTGGTGAAAGATGGAAGACCTAGCGGTAGAGAGGAAGAGAGAGGAAAGGTGGCTTAAGTATAATGAGGCATGTGAGAGGGAGGTAGAGAAAAGCAATGGGAGGTTGCGAGAAAATGGCATTGTGGAGAAAGATAGTTTGGGAAGGAGTTGAAGTTCATGTAGAAGATGTGGAACCGAGCATCAGGAACTCCCCCATTTGGGAAAGCATGATAGGAACCCTCCTCGGCCTCATGTAGAAAGCATGCATGCAATAGAGAGATGACTGGGCCCGTGGGCATGCATCTAAATCCACCTAGAAACCTTGCCCTTGCACTTGGTTTTCCAGCATCTAGTACAACAAATAGTCAACAAGCTAATTCAAGTAGTGGGAGAGTAGGAGTGAGTCTTATAAGAGAAATGATGGCAAGCAAATGGACTTCATTGTTATATGGGAGTACCTTTTTGGGTGTATCATCTACACAGAATTTAGGTGCACGTAGATTTTTGGACTATCTTCTAGGAGTAGTAACACTTCACAGACTATTGGGGTGTAGTTCAAGTACTACGGTTGGGACATAGGGAAGTACATCTTTGGTCGACCCCCTAGCTAGGAGGTTTGGGATCAGGAGGTATAGGTGGCTCTAGCTCTAGTGGATCTGGTGGTTTTGGAGGTAGAGGAAACACAGAGGTTCTGGATTAGGTGGGAAAGGTCACACCAACCCCAGAATATTTACATGGAGATGTCTCTTCATCTTCTAGAGTATAGGGGCATAGAAGATGTTGTTGAAACATGTACATATGTGTGAAATATTATGGCACACAAAAAGGAATCATGGCTTTTGAGTGTAGGGAAAGTCAATTTGCTACTACGTTACAAGGGTGTGCACACAGTTGGTATAAAAAGTTTGACCTGATCAGACTTGTGTAGACTATATACAACTTTAAAAGATGCATTCCTTAAAGAGTTTCACATCCCTGAGTTTGAGCAAGAAGAGTATAAGTGCACTCAAGGATATTAAGCAAGGCACTACTTGAAAGTGTCAGAGAGTATGATGCCCATTTTAAAATGTTGTTATCTAAGCTTTCTTATGATATTCATGCAAGCCAACATGCACAATGGTTTGTTGGAGGCCTGATTACACCTTTTAGGAGGGCATTATCACATAAAACATACATTGATCCACGTGAAGCACTTGAAGAAGCCTTTACGTGTTGAGGTAGTTGGAAGTATAGAAATTAGGGTGAGCCCATTTTTAGAAGCACAGATCATAGCTATGGAAAAGTAGTTGGAGAAACTATCGAGAAAATTCAGCACATGAGATGCATGCATAGGGATTTGGTGCATAGATTGTGAAGTGGAAGGTCACACAAAGGATAGTTGTCCCCATAGATCAGTGCACTCACTTGTTTTATTAGATTATGAGATATGCCATTTAAACCATGATGCTAGCCATTCCCATTACTACAACACGTGATAAGGAAGAATGTTTCATGCTACTGCAAAATCTATAGGTCCATGACTCATCATGATGGAAGACTTTGCGGCTGATTGGTTAGATCCATGATCGTTATAGATATTGGTGTATGACAGACAGGAGTTTTAGATAACTCTAAAGGAAAGAATGAGCATAGGATGGGATCACAATCAGGTGTGCTATGATTGGAATGAAGGGCATTTTGAAGGTAGGTCATGGAAGAGGTCGAGGATACCGTGGTGGATTTGGAGGATGAGGCCGTGGTGGTGGAAGAAGTGAGTTCCCTCATGGGAACATGTTATACATGTGGATCTCTTGACCACTAGGTGTGAATGTCCTCAAGAATATTACACATGTTTTTATGGAAAGAATCATAGCTATGAGGAATGCCTGAGACTTATATGAGCATCTTAGCAAGTACATAAATAGGAAAACAAAGGCATATGGATGGTTAGGATACAACATGTTGTGGAAAATTAGTGGATGCCTAAGTTGGAACTAGAATCGAGGCATTATAGGTAAAGATCATGACCCTGTTGTTAAAAAGCACACGTGCCAAAGAAGCATTACAAAGAAGCCTACCATCACTAAGGAGGAGGTTCTACATGCACGGTACCCAGATCCTACCCATCAGAAGGAGGTTTATCAGGAAACCATGGAGGTACTCAGAATCTTCAAGGTGAGATACAATATTTAAAGAGAAATCATGGAAGATGGAGCAAAAAGAAAGCATCAGAGATGGTCCAAACTGATATAGATGACTTGAGAGAAGTGTGCAAATTGTTGTGCCAGGAGAATATCATTCCCATTGGGGAATTGGTTAAAAGGAAATACTCACATGCGTAAGTTTGAGACTGGATGATAGATCCTGCATGCAAATCTTCCCCCTCATAGCCTAGATTATGACAAGGAAATCACTCTAAATGTTGTTGTGGATGGGTGGCTATTGAGTAATATATTGATTGATATAGGTGTGGAAGTCAATGTTCTTACCTTAGATGCATGGGTACAAATGGGGAGACCCCCATTGCAGCCATCCTCTAATGTATTGTTCATGGCTAATCGGACTAAGGCCACTCCCATCGGAGTTTTAAAAGATGCATCCATTACCATACAAGGAGCCAAGTTCATTGGAGACTTTGAGGTTTTAGCGTTGGTAGAGTTAGATAGCTTCCCAGCTCTATTGGGGCATCCTTGGTGTTATGCAAATAATGTTGATCTTTGGTTCAACAAGGGTTATATCAGTTTTGAAAACAAGGAGGAAAGAGTTATTATCCCTTTAACAGATGGAAAATATGTGCCCTATGTTGAGCCCTTGAGTGAAGAAGACCTGAATAGGATTTATGTATGTGCCATCGGGATCAGAGGTGCTTGAGCCATGTAAAGAAGGAATCCTTCAGTGGGAGGATGCACAATCTATAGTGATACTACAAGTGTTGCTTGTGATAATTGGGCTCATAGCACTTATGAGTTGGTAGGGGCATGAAGTAAAGAGCATATTTCCTAAGGAAACAAACCGTGTTATGTCAGGAGAATAGGTAATAACTGGTACCTTGTTACACTGAGAGAAGGAGATCTATGGTGTTCCTATGCGCCATGGAGGAACAATGGATAGACCCATTGGAAAGAAGAAATATGCTAGCATATACACTACGTGGGACAACAACGCATTGGTGGGTGGTCCACAAGGATAATCTTGTAGGATGGAATGAAATTAGGATTTCTCTTGCCACTAGGTTCTATAGGAGAAATGCACCTACTCAAATATGTACTTATCATGGTAATCAACTTGTTCAACACCACGTTTAGAAGTGTGAGAGACTCTTGGACGAGAGGGTAGGAAGCTTTACCACCTTCGCTCTGGGTGCACAAGTTTTATTCCACTTTACAAGGTTGTGTGTGTGCTTGGTATGTATATGTAGAACTCCATAGAGAGACTAGAAATTGGTAGGATTTAATTGTAGGAATGGCCCAGATGTTTGACTTCTTCTCTACCAAGCCTTCGGTGGAAGAAGCATTAAAATTCATAAAGTGCTTAACTATGGGAGATAGTGCAAGGCTGAAGAACTCCTTTGAGTTATTGGATGAAGGAACTCAGGAGTGTGTTTGTTGAAGAGACAGAGGCCGATGCCACACTACTTCAGTGTGCTTTCCTTGAGAAAAGAAAAAGGAAAAATGGTCTACTTAGTGGATGATGAAGAAGTAGAAGATCTGGATATAAACCATTCAATAGGTAGGCGTGAGGTGTTAGGACAGTGTAGATAAGACCACATGCACCTATCATGAACCTATGAAGAAAAAGAAGGTGAATATTGGATCAGATGTTGAGCCTAAGGAAGCCATAATTGGAGACTATTGGTCTAGACTCGAAGTGGAAAAAATCATAGAGCTACTATGGGATTATCAGGACTTATTCCCTCGAGGGTACCATGAACTTAAAGGCATGCATGAATCATTAGGGAGATGAAGATAAAGCTTAAAGAGGGTGCACACCTAGTTAGAAAGAGACCCTATAGGATGAACCCCAACTTGCGTGAAAAGGTCAAAGAAGAGATTGAAAAATGTTGAAGTCTGGGATTATCAAGCCCCTTGATGAGTCAGAATGGGTTAGTCCAATGGTGATCAATATCAAGAAGGATGGATGGATTAGGATTTGTGTGGACTATAGGGAGCTGAATGTTGCATGTGTGACTGATCCCTTTCCTATGCCATTCATTGAGGAAATACTAGAAGGTGTTGTAGGGTGAAATCTATTCATTTATAGATGGGTTCTCTGGGTATCATCAGGTTAGGATTCCCAGGAGGATCAGGAAAAGACTACTTTTACTACTGAATGGGGTAGCTTCACCTATATTGTGATGCCTTTTGGTTGAAAAATGCCTGTTGTATTTTGTGCATAGTTGTTCAAGCGTTCAAGGAGTTTTATTCACAACTTCTTACAGGTTTATTTGGATGATTGGATGGTGTATGGATTAGTTAAGGATCATTGTGACAATCTTGTGCTTAATGTTTGAAAGATGTAGATAGTTGAGTATCTCTTTGAACATCAAGAAGTGCATATTTGCTACACCATTTGGGATATTGTTAGGACACATAATCTGCAAGGAAGGTTTGTTGGTTGATCCAACTAAGGTTGTAGTCATTATAGGCCTAAAAGATCCTACCAATAGTCAAGAGTGAGGTGTGGATTTTTGGGTCATACAGGATATTATAGGAAGTTTATTAAAGGATATGCCAAAGTTTTTGCACCATTGGAGGAGTTACTAAAAGGGAAAGGTATGTTCTATTGGGGAGAACCACAACAGTGCGCATTCGAGACATTAAAGGAGAAACTTACTACCACCTGCCTTCTACATTTTCCTTCATGGGACCAACCATTTCATGTACATGTGGATGCCTCTGGCATGACCATTGGCGTAGTATTGGCTCAGCTTGGAGAAGGTATTATAGATCATCCTATATTTTTGTTTTTGCTAGTAGAAAGTTGACTCTCATGAGAATAGAACTACACAACTATAGAGCGCAAAGCTTTGTCAATGATCTATGCTACATAAATTAGACGATAGTACTACTAGCTACACCATTTTCTTTTATACAGATCACATGGCATTGAAGTATTTGGTAAACAAACCCATTTTACAAGGGGCATATGTAGATGGGTACTCTTATTTCAAGAATTTGATTTCATAGTTGTGGTAAAACTAGGGAAAAGTAATTCTGGACCAGACCATTTATCAGAATATAGTCAGGAGAAGAAGCACATGAAATTGAAGATACCATGCAGATGCATAGTTATATAGGTTACAATGAGCACCATCGGAATTAGAGGACATTTTGTCTTTCTACGAACAGGCATGACACCAGAAGGAATGAAATCCTTAGAGAAGAAACAACTTGCTATATATGTGTGACACCCTATATGTTAATTAGTGGTGACTGTACAAGTTAGGTCGGGATGAAGTATTGTGTCATTGTGTATTGGAACATGAGCACATAGATATCATGGAGGAAGCTCATGGTGGTATTGCAGGTGGCCACTATGTAGGTGATGCCACTGCGTGTGCAAGATTCTACTCATTGGATTATGGTGGGAGACCCTGTATAAAGATTGTAAGGATTATTGCAAAGCTTGTGATCATTGTCAACATCTTGGAAAACCAGGACAATGAGATGAGATGCCATTAAGGCCTATTCCTAGTGTAGAAGCCATTTGAGAAATGGGCTATAGATTTTGTGGGTCCTATTTCACTAGTTGCGCGTAGAACTGGATCATGCTATATCATAACTTACACATAGATTATCTAACAAGGTGGGAAGAAAACACCTACAAAGGATTGCATGTGCAGCTACAACAAGCTAGGTTTCTATGGGAAAATGTTATTACATGGTATGGATGTCCTTTAAGTTTGACTAGTGATAGGGGCACACATTTTCGAATGAGACAATCAAAATTTTATTGGATGAATTCATGATTGCACACCATAAGACTACACCATATCATCCTCAGGAAAATGGGACTATTGAGGCTTTCAACAAAATTTTGAGCAGACATTAACAAAAATATGTGATGTTGGAAGAAAGGATTGGGATGATAAAGTATCTGTAGTACTTTGGGCATATCGAACAACATATAAAAGGTTGAACAAAGCCACACCATTTAGTTAGTGTTTGGCATAGAAGTAGTTCTTCCTATGGAATTCATGTTACCTTCTTTTGTGTATTATTGCATGCATTGGAGGTCTAGCTGATGAGAAAGCATTAGAAGAATGGATTGAAAATTTAATCAAGTTGGATGAGTGATGAGAAATACACGTTGGAGTCAAAAACAAGAGAAGGCTAGGTAGAAAGCATGGCATGACAGGCACATCAGGGATAAAAAGCTTGAGATAGGACAGATGGTGCTCCTTTATGATTCTAAATTTTTGTGCCATCTAGGTAAACTCAAAGTACATTGGTTGGGGCCGTATGTTATCACTCACATACTTGAAACATGTGCTTGTCAATTAGAGGTGCTTGATGGAATACGGTTACCCGGATACTTCAACGGGAGTAGGCTGAAGCCCTACTATAAATAAGTCTTCTTGGTGTTTGTAATAAGGTAGTGTTTCCATTTAGATTAGGTTTTCAATTCTGCATTTCCTTAATGTGTTTCCTTCTTTTTCATTATGCTTTGTCAATTTAGTTGGTGTTTTTGTGTAATAAGTGTGTTTTATGCCAGAAGCTAATTACTATTTGGAGAATTTTTATGTGCAGAGGACTACACATACCCTTAGTGTGGGGTGGTTATTGATATCTAGGTACATGAATGATGAAAATAAGTACACATGAAAGGAACTAACTACTACGGGTGTTATTCAAGTTGGAAAATTGAAAAAAAAAAAAGATTGCTTCTGGAAATGAGGACCATAGATGGAGATGAATGAAGAAACAAGTATAACGTGAGGTAAGTAGAGGCCGTGAGGACTACCAGTGGAAGGTGTAGTGATGAGGTACTCAGGTGCATGGAAGCACGTTGAAGAGAAGTCTATGCCTAAAAGGTAGGAGGGCGCTAGAAGGTTATAGCTTGGGTGTGAAGATGTACACGTGGAAAAATGAAAAATGGTCGATTAATGAGAGGATTGTTGGTAGGTGGAGGAGAAATAAATGCACTAAATTTTTGAAAATCTATATAAGGATGGGATGTGAGTTCATTTTTACCATTGCAATTAAGAGAATTTGAAAAGAGCTAAGTGCAAATGAGCCGAGAAATCGTGTTGAGGTGTGAAGAGTGTGAAACCAGATGTGGAGAGAAGGTTTTGTGCACAGGAGAAGCTTGTGTTCCCATAGGTGAAGGGTTTGAGTGAAGAAGATGTACACAAAAACAAGCTAGGGCATGTGATTTCCACTAGGGCATGGAGATTTGAACTAGGGTTTCAACTTGCTCGATTACGAGAGGAAGAAAAAAAAAGAGATATTTTTAGATGGCATCGAAGAAGAAAGCACCCACAACAGGAGTAAAAGGGAAGAAGAAGGTCAAAGTGGAAGAAGAAATTGCTCCCGAGAGTAATTTCTCAAAAATGTAGTATCTAGAGGGTGTGATCATGGGACAAGAATGGGATTCCCACATCCATCAATGTAAAATCAGTGATTACAACCATCGAACATCAGATAATAAGAAGGAGCTCGATGCGTTGTTGAGCACAAAAAAATGAACAAGTGCACAACAAAAGATATGCCAGTGTATGATGACGTTGGTGAGAAGTTACTAAAGCAGATTGGAGTCTACCAGTTGTATGAGCTGCCATACTTTGGGAAGTATGAACCATTGTATCGATGGTTGATGAGAAGAGTCCATGAGGACTTCTTCTACTTTTTTTGACAGATGGAGGGTTAGAATCACAGCTGCCTTGATTTCAATAGTGACAGGACTAAGGGCCTCAGGAGTGGATCTGGAGAGTGATTTAACTAGATAAGGCCACAATCCTAGAGACAAGGAAGGAGTTGGGGTATACCAAAGGTCCATGTGGCATGGACATTGAAAATTGAAGAAGTACCCAGTAGTGCAGGAAGTTGCACATCTTGTAACAAAGTTGAATGACCAAGAAAGGTGGTCGCAAGTAAACACAATGTGGTTACACATTGCAAAGAAGATGTCTCAAGGAGTGGTCTACAATATCATGGATCACATAGCAAAGACAATCATTGAAGAAGTGTGGATAGGTGACAGAATAAGTTTTGGTGCTATTTTATTGTCTTTGGTGTTTATGGAGATTGGAGTGCCGATGGGCCAAAGGAGAAGATTTGGGAGTACCCCATGGAACACAAGTCTCTAGTGGAAAGATTTCAAAAATACTTGTGTGAAGGATCAATGAGTGGACCATTCAAGTAGAGGGTAGAGAAGTGGTATGATAGACTCCATGCAGCATTTGAAGAAGAGTGGCGCATACCCAAGGAGTTACCTTCGGTGGTGGGTAAGGCAAGGTAGTACAAGTTTGTAGTCTACCAACATTTTTGCATCGTGTGATTTGTGATGAAGGATGGGGCTTGGAGCCCATGGTGAAAATTACCATATGCCTTCACAACAAGATATTTCTAGGCATCAGTTCACTAGTTTTTAGATGTGTGCCACCTAACCTTCAATGCAGACAAGGTAGATTGTGACTACCACACTCTGAGAAAGAAATATGTATATCTAGGGTGGAATGCCTACATTGAGAGGCTTATCTCAGATATTATAAGCATGAATCCTGTAAGCTTGGTAGTTGGGGACACGAGTAGCAATGCTTGTGTACCTTCAACTCAAGCCCAAGTTGGAGAACACTAAGTATGTGGAGAATGAGTTTCACACTCCCAGGGCCACCAAAAGGTAAGCATACAATGGAAAATGTTCCAGTGCCTAAGCCCACAGAGACAATACAAGTAGATGATGAAGAAGAGGAGCATGAAGATAGTGGTGGTTTGGAGCATAGAGGAAGAAGAGAAACCTCCAAATAGGGAAGAAGTTGAGTGTGTGACTACTCCACCCCAGCCACAAGAAGGAGATGATGAGGACCTAGATGTAGTACAAGGAGAGTGCAATTTCAAAAGAGTATTAGGAGAACAAGGACCCAAGGTGCTACTCCATAATCAGTGCACAGATCACCTCGACTCTCTCCATAGAAGGAGACAACTGAGAAAAAGAAGAAGGAAGTTGAAAGTTGAATGAGGAGGTGGAAGAGTTTGAGGAAAGTGCCCAATTCCCCTACACCTCTAGAGAATGTGGAAGAACAAAAGGACAAAGAAATGAAGGATGGAGAAGAGGGAGAAAAGGAGGCAGATGAGACATGGATGAGACTACTCAGGGTACAATAGAACAAGCTCCAAATCTTGAAGCCCAAGTTCCTAAGGGGCCAAGATCAAAAGAGAACAAGTGGAGAATATGTTCCACTAGTCATGGGGGCTACGAGGACACAAGTAAAATTTTTGCTGCCCATTTTCAAAGCACATGACACAAAAGGAGTTGTATGGTTGGGAGTTGATGGATGAAGATATGGAAACCATGCATGCACAAGGAAAGGAAGCAACTTGTCATGGTGATGCACACGCACATGGATGAACCAGATTTTGATGTATGTGAAGAGTCATGTGTATCAAGGAGGTTGAAGAAGACACCTCAGGCTAGACACATAACAATAAAGCCTACTGTTATGTCAGATGAACAAGTGAGCAATGCTTTGGTAAAAGGTCTCAACAGAGGTGGCATGGTGAAATATGGATAAGGCTGCAACAATTAGGGCATTGAGGGAGGAGATCAAGACTAAGGATGTAGAAATAGTGTGCCTAAAGAAAGAAAAAGACTTGGCACAGAAGAAGAAGAATGTTGTTTTCATCAGCATGGCAGAGGAAGTTGGGGACAATATCATGAAAGCAAAGCCACACTTAGAGCCAAAGGTACCCAAAACATTTCCTTTCAACAATGCATTATGTAAGTACCTTGGTGGACTTAGTGCTTGAAGATGAACCTCTGCATGCATGCCAGAACCAAAGGATCAACACATAGGAAGTAGAGTGAGAAAAGGCTTTGGTGATGAGAAAGATTGCATCATATGAGGGGTTGCTTCAGAGCTTGTAGGAGGAACTGAAGAAAGTAGATCAAGTGTTGAATATTTGTACAGCCCCAAGAAGTATGTTATAAGAACCAGGACCATTTTGGAAGACAATGAAGTCTGAAGGCCATGAAAGATGAGACCTTGGGCCACGTGAAAATGATTAGCACTTGTCAAGAAGAAGTGTGAGGCCCTTACAACAGCTCAAGAACCACACAAGGAAAGGTTGGATGAGCTTGGGAAACTCATCACACAAAATATGGACTTATTAGAAGGAAGAATGACTGCCATGTCCAACATTGTGTTGGTCTTGTAGAATGAGAAAGGAGAGATTGCAAAAGATGAGTTAGAGTCAATTGTAGTGGATATCCTAGAAAAGGTAGAGGCCATGCTCAATGATTGGTAGACTTTAGAGGTGGAAATAAAAGAAGAATATCAGAATTGATTCTTCAGTTGAAGTAGAAGAAGATTTGAGGTAAAGACATTCTTTTATTCATCAAAATTCTTTCTATTCTTCTATTCATATTCTTTGATTCATTTTGGAGAAAACCATTTTCGGGGTGGAAATGCAATTAGTGTGGGGTAATGTTGATCAGTTAAAGTATGGCACTTAGAAAAGAACATACAGAAGGTTCACGTGGGAAGAGTAGAGCACATTCAAAAGTGTGGGAGGATCGAAAAGGAATCACGCGTTAGAAGAAGAGAGATAGATTCGGGACTTAGCCATTTTCATGATGAGGATCTATTTTTGGAGATGAGTGTGTGGAGCACACAAACCGGTTAGAGACTTTACGTGACACACATTGGCTATTTTTGGAGGATCGGCTATGAAGTGCTTTGCATGGATACAAGATGAGAATAGATCTACTACTATAGTTAACTAGAAGAAGTCTATTGTTAGCGCACTTGCATGTGTGGCTATTTTTGTAATGTGCGTGGCTAATAATAATAGCATGTGACCTATTTTGGGATTAGATAAGTGGTGAAGGGAAAGTCCCCACCCTTATAAATATGTAGTGAACTGTGTAGTAGAAGTAGTGAGAGGGCATGTGAGAATTGAGTTATTGTGAGGTTATGCTGCCAAATATGATGCGCGCATAGACTATGGTATTATCTATTGTAATAAGCTTATGTGTATTTATCATGTTTAATGTAATGGAATGTGTTGGCTGAATCAGAGTGTCAAATCCTGAGTATAATTGGTTCATGCATGCTTGATTTCATCATGGTTATCTCTTAAGTCTGTTATTCTCTAGATCTAGATACGAATATTTTGAGTGATGTGTCGTGCACACTGGGCTTTTCTTTGGTGAATTCTAGGCTCAAACTATTTTTGAATCGTGTGCAAAGAGGAGTGTGTAATCATCATCATACTTCAAGTTATGCTACGTTAGAACTTTCAAATCAACATGGAAGTGTTGCAGAAAAGGTCATTCGTAAGGGCTAGTTTTCATCCTCATTTTCTTCAAGTCATACCTCCATGAGTGACGCTTGTGGTCAGCAAAGGAATTATTCAATAGTGTTTTTAAACACTTAGTTTGGATGTTCATGCATCCTCTAGAGAAGTTTTCTCGTGGTGTGAACTGTTCAAGGATTCAAAGTTTGCAAAATTAGATTGTTTCATCGGATCAATATGGTAGGGATTAATGAACTTCATAAGGAGTAACTTCTTCATCAACATATTTCTTCCTCTCTCTTCTCTTCCCCCAACTTTCTCTCTCCTCCATACTCTAATTCTTTGTTGTGTTGCACTTTTTCATAATGCCTTTATTTTAAAAAAAAAAATTATTGATAAATGCTTTTGGGAGCTATGAACCGGTGGGGAAAGGGCCCCAACCCAACAACATAGAAGAAATGAAGGGAGGTTGCGATGAGAAGAAAGTCGGAAAGAACGAGAAGAAGGAAGAAGAAACGACGTGCAAAGAAGTGAACGCCGAACAGGAGCAGGACAACAACCAAGACTGAAGAACAACAAAAGCCCGAGTGGCTAGCCCAAGGAGGATCCTGCGTGCGAGTTGGCTGCCAGAAGTAGTAGATGGAAGGCGAGCGGCATGATCCTTAAGTTTTTTCTGTGTGATCAACCTAAAATGACTCGGGAAGAGAGTGCGTTGACGTCAACCACGGGGAGGAAGCACTGATCAAGAGTAGGATGGAAATTTTGAGCAAAAGTCACTAAGTCCCGGTATTGCCCGCATAACCACTAAATGCCACGTCCAGAGCCGAGGGCGAGCTCATCAACTTCCTCCACCCATAGAAGGGGATCCGGGGAAAGAAATTGACTAGTTGGTTGTGCAAGCTGACCCAATGGACTGCGTAAATTTGGTCCACGGCACGCATTCAACATCTACAGAATCTGAGTGGAGAAGAAGGTAGAAAGAGACGAACGTGGAGGTGATGTCAAAGTCGGGCTGCAGATGATGGGCATGAAAACGATAGGAATCACCAAGAATCATTTTGATTGCTTTGTCTTCCTCCTGCGAGGAAAATTTGAAAATCATAGAAAGGCGTCGCCGATCAATTACAGAGGAATCAACCAATTCCTAAAATTGGCCACGGAGTGCGATGAAAGACATGAAGACTGAGAAAGATGCACAAAGAACAGGAGCCAGGCAAGAGATGACGCGAAAGAAGAGAAAACAACATATAAAGAGTAGAAACCATACGAAAAATGGGGGAAACCCATCCCAAGAAGAAATGAGAGAAGCAGAAAATGGGCGAACAAGATGAAGGAGACAAGAGCCGCGTGTGAAAAATCACCTATAGAAGCGATACAAAGATCCACCGCCGAGAAGGGAAGGGAAAGGACTTTTCGCACAAAGAGGACCACAACACACGAGGGAGGCCTCTGCCTGACAACTAGGATGAGCAAGCCCGATCGTGAGAGAGGAAGTTCGACAGTCCGTGCCAATCATGAGCTGAACCTGAAATGATGCTGACGGTTGGATGATCGATGGCGTAGTTAGCAAGGAAGTCAGCCGCGTGATTTGTTTCTCGAAAGTTGTGGGAGATGTTCCAAGAATGTATTTTGGCCAGCCAAAAGAGAATCGAGGAATGAAGAGATTAATTTTCCACAAAGGGGATAAACCTTTGGAAACCACAAAAATAATAATTTGGGAGTCCCCTTCGATGGAAAGAAGGGGACAACCAAGTAGGTAACCATCTTGACCCCTTCCAGTAGAGCATGGGCTTTGGCAGAGTTACATGTACCCTCTTTGAGTGGGAAGGAGCTTGCTCTAATGAGATTACCACGATCATCTCTGAGAATGCCATGCCTTTATTTGAATTAAAAAGTGACTTTAGGATCATAATGTAATAAGTCACCTTTATTTTATAAAAAGGGACTTAATATTTTCCTAAGAATGTGAAAAGTTTTAAGTTGTGCAAAGGCATATGAAAATTCATTGGGGGTAGACGAAGAGATTTCTGAAAATATATAAATTGTAAAGGAATTCCCTTTCTAAGGGGTTGTCATTTTTGTGAATTCATGAGAGAGTATTCCTTGTGAAGAAAAAAAGAGATAACATTTCTTCCACTTCTCATCTCCACATTCTTCCCACTCTTGCCATGTACAATTTTTCTCAAACATCAATAAAAGAAGGATTTTTGCCTTTTTTGACTAGGGGATTTGTTGATACTTTGTGCTCACAAATCTTAACTGGTCTTGTTGTCATTTGCTTAATTGTTTCTTCTAAAATTACGTGTGTTGAAATTTTTGATTAATGAGTGTAGGACTCTGATTTTCTACCTATGACATTAATCCCTCTCCCTTTTTCTTGCTCCCTTTCCCAATCTCTTGCAAAGTCCTCTCTAGCAAGCAATTTCTAGCTTTGCCACAGGGTCAGTGGAGTTCCCTTGTTGGATCCATAGCCGCAAGGCCACCACAGAAACCAATTTTCTCACACGCATGTAAACATGGAGCTGCACCGTTCAAGTAGAGGGACTTATGTTCCCAAAGCGTTGGCAAGAAGACCACTAATTTTTCTACTCGACAAATTTTCTCTCCAACATAACAAATTAGCCAATCACCAACGATTTCTATCAAATCACCAATGACCCAATGTAATCATTGGTAATTACCTCCACTTTATCTAAGACACTATTATTTGGCCTTTGAACCTTATCAAATCATCATCTTTAATCATCTTTGTCAAAAATTACATATTTCCAACTATGTACTTCTTTTTTTGGGCCCCAAGACCCTTTTAAAATCTACATTCAATCAATCTCTATGAAGCCTTCCTTTATCAAATCCATTTTGGATTTCGTAGACATTAGGGAAACTTTTCCCTTATCGTTGTTGATTCATATCTCTATAGGGTGAGAACCCATTGGTTCCCCTATCACTTAACTTCCATTGGACTCAATATATGGCTAAGTACAAGCCATATGTGGAGGTTAAAGACTACGTGAAGAAAAAAGTGCATGAACCTTAAGCAAGTACCAAGAGGTTGTGAGGGAACACACAGATGCACACATGAGAGAAAAGAAACAATACATGTGTGCACAAAAGATGAGAGACATCGGGCGCAAAGGTCCACGTGCGAGATTGAGACACATTCAAGGAGTTAACTAGATTTCCAAAAGGGGCTTGGAATAGGAAAAGCAGATTTGGCGTGAAAGACAAGAAAGGTTCAGAAATAAACTTGGAATAGATAAAACATATACATGATGATAAAGCACGAACGTATAATTATAGGAACAAAGTGTGGATAGGATCGAGCTATTTATAACAAAAAGCGGAGAATAAAGTAGAGGTTATGAGGCATGCAATTTATAGTTAGGAAGTATATTATTGGAATTAAAGCATGCAAAAAGTGAAGGATAAGTTCCCACTGTATGTATATGTATATGTATATATATATATATACCCCACTTATTATAGAGAGGGTTTTTTGTGTGCTTTTAGATGCTTTGGAGGACATACAAGTGAGTTGGTTTGTATGAGGTGTGTGCGTGGTTGTTGAGTATGTAAGCCAAGATTGTCTTAATGTATTGATTATGTGTTTGTAATGGGTAGCATTGTATGGATTTCCAAGGTTAGGAACAGTGGAGGATATGTAGTTGGCATTCGAGATCTTATTATTTGTTATCTATGAATGAATGATCTAAGCTCTTGTTGTTCTTACTTGTGTGTTGTTTTTATTTACCTTATCTTCTACTTATGTTGCACAATGGTTTATAAATAAATCCACATATTGCATGGTTAACTAAAGAGATGCCAGTAGGTTATACGTGCTTCGGGTGAGTGCTTGGACACTAGTCTAAGTGAAATTCCAAAGCGTGCCTGACCGGGTATGGTAAATAGAAAGGCTACATTTTGATTTTTTTGCCTAATCGGGGGATATTTTTTAGTGTTAAAATTTCCCTAAACTTCCCTAAACCATTACATTATAATATATCCTTTAGAGATCTTTCCGATGACTATAAGAACGTGAAAAACAGACACTCTGAGCTCAAGATATGTCCGGTCAAAGTTTGGTCAACATTGGTCAACAGGTCCATGGTGACGTGGACACGTGCACAATTGGCCAAGTGGCTCAGTCAGCATTGGGCAAGTGGCAAAAGGATAAAAATGCTACCATGAATTGAATTCATTCGATTTTCCAATCGCGGGTCGACATGTGGTCTTACTCGTCATATTTCATGTGGTTCAAATTTCAAACCAACCCTATACCTTTTTCTAAGTCCACGTGAAAGGAAGGAGATGAAGCGGTTGTATGGGGCGTAAATGCCATGCATGATAATCCACATGGAGAGGAGTGGGAAGTGGGCGATTAAGCCTCAAGTGGTCCTTTGACCATTGTTCATGCGTGGAAAAGGCTTTAATAATCCTAAAGCGTTATCCCACCACCAAATGTGGGATATCCCACTTCATAGCAAAAACAAACACCGCCAAAAGAATAGCATCGCTGGGTTTTGAACCCTTAACTTTGTGCTCCCAAACACATCACGCTGACTAAATCACCACCCAACTCAAATTGGATAGAAACGAGCTCTCCTATATAAATAGAGCTTTGTACTCTGTGTAATGAAGGGCAGTGTTAAGGAGGATAAGAGGTAGTTTGCATTCAAGCTAAATTTTGAGGCACTTCCACTCAAAATCAGATCTTGAGTTATATATAAAAGATGTTCATAATTTCAAGACAATCATGATGGTATGATCATTTTTCTGATTTGGAGCTTTTGTGATAGAGTTATGTGTTATTAAAGTCACACAAAGGCGTAGAACCAAAGGGAGACACCGATGTAAGTGGATCAGGAAGGTGAATGACATAGGCTGAGCTCCATTAACATCCTTCAAGTTCAAACACATTTTTTCAGGTTTTTATTCATTAATGGTTAATGTAAATGTTATGTATTTACATTTTTAACATTATTAATGGATTAGTTCACCACAAACGCGTGGGGACGTAGGAAATCGAACCCGTAAACAATTTGGGTGTTGTGTTCTGATTTTATTTTCAGTTTATGATATTTGTAAGTAAGTTAAATTCAAAATATGAATATGGATGCAACTATAATCAAGTAATTGATAAAATTGGAAAATCGATTAAAATCAAGAAACAACGATTTTTGGGGCTTTGAACAAACAATGAAATTTGAAGTAAATTGCAAACTTAATTTTAGTTTGAATTCAGTCCTAAATCATATTTTGATCAGTTTTTGGAAGTATACAATCCTTTTAAGTTGATTAAAATTGAATATCCTTGAAAGAGTTTAAAAGTGAAAAAATAAAACACCGTTTTCGGATCATTGCGAGACCTTTTTCTTTTTATTCATTAATATGTAGCATGCATATGGCGTTCTAACTATCACTAGAGAATATTGAGCGTTGGGTACATGAAGGCCAGGATGAGTTTACTCAAAGATATAACACTAGATAAGGTTTCAATGTGTGCAGATGGGTGAAAGATAATTTATACGATTCATTATATGAGACATTTTTTAGGGTCTTCTCAGTAGATTTATACGAATGGTTGACAACTTATGCACATGATAGAGGTATCTAGATATGAAGGAAGAAATTTTGGAGCCAAGATAAATACCAAGCACTCTCTAATTTGGATGAACCATGGACGCATGTATTATACCATTGGTGGGAAGGTGTCTTTGTAAAATTATACCTTGGAATATGTAATTTTCAATATATTCGTGCCCGAGCAAGAAAAGTTCAAATTTTTACACAAGCCAAGAGGATTGTACTTATGCACACTACCATTAGCAATAAATATCTAAATGATTGAGTTAGGGTTGGAGAAAATACCTATGGAAGGCTAAAACCCCACCGTGTGCGTGGGAAGGAAACAAGTTTGGTAAGGATGGCATCGGTCCAAGTGGAAGAAAGAGACAAAGAAGAGAGACTGTGAAAATATAATGATGCGCTGAGAGATAAGTTGAGGAGGTGCTAATAATGAGAGGAATGAGGCTAGGTGGAAGTGATGAGACCCCTACAAAAGGAGAGGTATGATGGGACCATGTTCTTGAGAAATTGGGAAAGCGCAATAGAAGGACCCCTCGGAATCGATGAAAGTGACTCTAGTGAAGAAAGGATGAGCTCCATTGGCATGCATCTAACCCACCATGGACACCTAGCCCTTGTGTTTGGTGTTTGGAATTCAAATTTTTTATAGAAGATCATCATAATGGCGATGAGAAAGAAGGAAATCGATAATCACCGTATTGGATGGAGATATACGTAGGTACATTTAGTATCAACACAAGAGGCACAACAGATAAAGGAAGCGCAATAGACTCATATATTTAGACAGAATTTGTTTGGGATTTATTTGATAGGTGCAACATCGGGATAGAGTAGTGGTACGCTACCCATTGGAGGTACTCCTATAGGTGGAATAGTGGGACAAATGGTTGGGGGAAATTTAGTACTACTACAAAGACATAAGGTATTACTTTTATAGGTCCCCAGTAGTAGCAAGAGGCTCGAGAGGATCGAGACCTCCATGCTCGGAGGAAATCCTAATGGAGGCTCAAGATCGTGGTCCGACCCCACTCTAGGACAAGGACCATAATAGCCAAGAAAATAACCCCGACAACCACCACCACAACCCCCTCGATCTTCTTCGAGATGTCCCTTCATTTTCCAGAGTATTGAGGTGTGGAAGATACAAAGAGCACATGCATAAATGTTAATTCTTTTAGAGGGCTAAAGGAATAATAGCCCCAAATAGGAAAGCTAGTTAGTTTTCCATAACACTTCAAGGTCGTGCATATAGTTGGTATAGGAAGTATGATCCACACCGGTGGTAGTGGACAAAGTATTAATGCATTGAAATACATTAAATAGGACTTGGATGAAAGTGTTAAAGAGTATGATGCATGTTTCAAGACCTTGTTATCTAATCTTTCTTATGGCATTCATCAAATTCAACATGCGCAGTGGTTTTTAGGAGGCTTGATGAGACCTTTCAAGGTGTTACCACACAAGACGTTCATTTGACACACAAAAGGATTTAGAGGTAGTATTGCACATGAAATTGGTTAGGAGAGTAGATACTATATTAAGCTTGTTCCTTGAAGCTTAGATTGAAGGGTGTTAACACACAAGACATTCACCGACACACAAAAGGAATTAGAGGTATCATTGCACATGAAATTCGTTGGGAGTGTAGATATTATATTAAGCTTGTTCCTTGAAGCTTAGATTGCAACCATGGCTTCTTAGCTAGAAATGTTATCTCTTAACTCAATACATGACACTCACAAAGTGGACTATGGTACACAAATTATGAAGTAGAAGGTCATGAGAACGATAACTTTCGTGTAGGAGTGTGTGAGCACTATTTTCGGCATGTGAAATATGCCATAAAAACCATGATGTCCAAGATTTCCCAATGCCGCAACATGCCACACAAAAGAAGGTGTCAATGTATGGCAAAATTTGTGACACAAACACCCATGAAACAACAAATTGTTGGTTGATTGACCACATCCATGAGGCTTGTGAGATGAGGTTACGACAAGTAGCACAAAAATTAGCTCCCAAGGACATGAACGAGATAATGAGAGTACCCAAGCCAAACAGAATAATGGTGGATACAATCAAGGTAATGGGGGTACCGAGGAGGATATCGAGGCAAAGGACATAGTGGTTGTAGAGGTATATTTAGTTGAGGGACATGTTACATATGTGGGTCACTAGACCATTATCAATGTGAATGTCTGAAGAACTAGTCTTGCACAAATTGTAGTAAGGGGCATAAGGGTGAGGATTTCCCTAATTATATGCGCACGTGCAAAAATAAGGATAATAGGATAATAATAGTTTGAGTTGAGTGCACTCGGTAGGGGAAATGATAGCCTAAGATTGTTGTGGATGCAGAGCAATCATTATTGGTCACTACACGCATCTTGAAGCTTCACGGGTGCCTCGATCAAGGAAGAAAGCCCCTCATCAAAAGGGAAGAATTGGTCCCATAAAAAAATCCAAATGTTGGCAAGTAGAAGGAGGTATATCAAGAGATAATGGGCATCATTAGGGAGCTTCAGAGAGATACAACATCTTAAGGAATAGGCATGTGAGAGAGAATGTGTAAAGTATGATGAGATACCTTAGAAGGATGTTGATGACCTCTAGATAAGTATGTAAGATGCTTCAACATGAGAATATTATACCTCTATTGGGAGAATGGTCGAGGCGAAGGTACCATGTGTGGATATAGAGAGAGTGTTAGATTCTCCATGCCAATTTACCACCACATGATCATCAGTATGACAAGGAAATTACATTGGACACTTTGATCAACTTTTGGTTGGTAAGCAATATTCTAATTGATACAAGCATAAAATTTAACATTCTCACACTTGATGTTTGAAAACCGAATGGGAAGGTGCCATTACTGACCTTTGTCACAAGTGTGTTGTATAAGGAAAACAAGACAAGGGCCATGCTCATTGGAGTATTGAAAAATACCACCATAACCATTCAAGGAGCAAAGTTTAAAGGTGATTTTGAAGTTTTAGAGTTTGTTGAAGCAGATTAACTTCCGACATTACTTGGTCATCCTTGATGTTATACGTAATGTAGACTTGTGTTTTAACAAGTGTTATGTGAGTTTTGAGAATAATGAGGAGCGTGTTGTGATCCCAATGATGTTGCACCCTATTGATTTACCATTATTGCCATTAATGTCAAAGGCATTGATGGTAAAGGGAGAGTGCTTCAACATGTTTATCAAATGTTGTTCGAGAGGTTCAAAGTGAGTTCATGAGGTTTCAAGAAGAGAAGGTCTTGGATGGTTATTGGCAATTTCATTTCGAGTGGTTTCGTGTACTTCAAGCGGTGAAACATGATGGTACATGTTAGAAAAAGCATGGGAGAGGTGTTAAGAGAGAATCTATAGTATGTGTGAGCAAAGGTTAGACTCGGCTCGGCTCTAGGAGTTAGTCTCAGTATGTTGGTCGAAATAATGTTGAGAACAAACAAAGTGTTATAACATGCAAATGAAGTGGAATAGAAAATTTTAGACCTATTATTTTTATAAATTTTGGGAGATGATAGAGGAAGTTTTTTGATGCTTCATGCAAAATTTTAGGTCAAATTTAGGTCATTTGTTCAAGTTATGTGAGTTTTTGTAAAACAAGCTTTTTGAAAAACTCATTTTGAATTTCATGACTTCTTAGTCCTCAAACAAAATTATACGGTCTCCTATGAATAAATCATAGAATTATTTTTTGAATTGAATTATCCTATAAATCATGTGCAAAAAAAAAATTCTCAAAAGGAGGTGTAATGAAAGATATGAGCTTTTTGGTGGAGCAAATGTTTCTCTCCTAGGTGTGCACCAAATCAATAAGGGAAAATGTGAATTTGGACTCCAAAGCTTCTTTCATCACTTGAAAATTATCTTATTATCTCATTAATTATATTTTCGAGTCTCAGAAGGCATTTTAAGGTTTTAATTCTTAAAGGTACAGGTAATAGCTTTTGACACCATGTCTTAGTATAAATGCATCTAACATATGAATGTTCTAGTTGCTTCAAATGGAAAATTGGCTCAATAAGTGTTCAGATATTCCTCGGTACATGACAATGTTTTTGAGTTTGTTCAAGTCCTCTCGGTGTAGTAAATCATGCAACATGATGTCACAAACCGTCCGAAGGGTACCGATCTCAATGCACTTTACAACACTATCTAGGAGACTTATCTTAACTTGAAATGCCTTAATCAATCTAACAATTTGGTTATAGGACCAAATAGAAAAAGTGAATATATTCTTGAGTGTAAACTCACTCATTTTATATAATGGACTTTAGATGATAGGTTGCTAGTTCGGGGGTTGTAAAGATACTACTTCATTGTCTTTGAGCAATGAGACCATATTCGGCGTATAGTCGAGATTAGGTAAGACAAACACCACTCAAACTTGTTAAGTATCAAGGGCACTCCATTTATCATGAAGACTTCCATCTTCTCATAGGAGTGTCAACACTTTTCATCTTAGGTGCTTGCTTGTGTTTATCGCATTGATAAAGTGATCAGTCTCTAATGGTTCCTTGCAAAGAGTAGTCAAATTATGGGTCTCACTTCATGGTGGTATCTCTTCAATGTCTTTAAAAAGTGGATATATGTTTCAATGTAGTTTCAGAAGCCTCCAAGTTCACTATCCACTCAAAATTTTGATGTAACAAGCTAAACTATCATATTCTAGCAGAATTTATTCTTACTATGATTTAGGGTTTTAAAGAGAGAAATTTGTTGATTTTTGATTGTTAGCCAACCTTTTAGCTTGAAATTTAAACCGGATCACTGTTAGAGCATTTATAAGTGTTTAGAAAATGAATGAAGGTGAAATGGTGGAGGGTGGTAATATTTTTGATTATAGAAGTCTAGAAAACCATATACGAGTCTTGTAAAAATGATTGTCACAAATGTTCTTTGAAATTTGTCAATATTCAAGCGATTCTTCATTTGTTTCAAGACTAATATGCAAAGACAAGTTGAGTAAAGGTCATTGTGAGGGTTATTGAGTTCAAATTACTTTGGTTGATTGAACAAGTGCTTCAACGAACTCTATAAATGTAAATAGACAAGGTGAAGGTCTAGCTTTCAAACAAAACAAGTTATCCTTTGATTTCAAGGAGGTAAATGCAACTTTGTAGCTCTAAAAAGCTTCAAAATTTTGTAAAGAAGTGAAATATTATGATGTCATGTGTGCTGAGGATATTTTTATGGTCTACCTTTCTGAGTTGAAACTTAAAATTCCTCATATCAAGCTATTCTGATGTTCTTTGCTCTAAGTGAAGTAGGATATGAATAGTTCGATGAAGAAGGTAAATAGACACAAATTCCATCTTATTCACATCTTGAAAAGTCTTCTAATGCATATAAAATAGGTAGGGTAAAGGTTGTAGTCTTCTTGGTTCATTTGCAAAGGATTTCAACAATCACATAAGGGAATTTGAATGAGAATAACATGGGTATGAAATTCAATATGTCTTGTGTGTGAAAAATAATGTGGAGAGTCACTTTGTGTTTGAGTTGAAGTCAGAGATATGTAGAACTTGAAGAGTGTGTAAAAATAGAGATCATAACAAAGATCGAACCGAGATTTTCCGAGTAAGTGAATGCGAGATAAAAAGCAAGGAAGGTATGATATTATGATAGGATATTGCAAGTTTTTTTAAAACAATGAGAGACAAGTAAATGAGAGGTCGAGAGATAAAAGGTCAGTGGTTGAAGTCTTAATAACAAAAATTGATGAGAGAGCTTGAGGTAAGGGGAAGAAGCTAGAATGTCGAGCTCGTAGAGAAGTAGATGAACCTAGGAGAGGTTGAAGTGTGTGAAAAAGATACAAGTCTATTAGTGTGCTGAAATTGAACTGAGTTTGATGAAAAGAGTGTGAAATAGAAATAGAAGGAAATAAGACAGAGTTCTTGTGAATACAAGTATGTCTTGTAAAAATAGAATTGAATGTGAAAATGGAGAGTCTTTGAGCAAGAAAAACATAGTGAAGAGAGGGCAAAGAAATTAGAGCTTAAAGAATAGTGTTTGAAGGACAAAGTTTGAAGGCCAAAGTGATCAAAGATTCAAGTGATTGAAGGACAATGTTGTGATAAATACATAGTGGATCAAATAATCATAGAAAGAGTGCCAATTTAGGATCATCATCAGATGTTCAAGACATCATTTTGAAGTGTGATCAAGACTGAATTTTTGTTCATCGGGAGTTTTTGCTTCTTTGTAGGTGGGAGCGTGCAAAAGGCTAGTTGTAGCTAGCTAAATCATTCAGGAAGTTGATGCTTCCTTCACCAAGTTGTAGCTTGTGTGATACTGAGGTTATAGCCTCTAGTGTTGAGTTGTAGCTCAACAAACTTCTTGTAACCATTTGTCAGTTAGTGGATTGTTTCAGTGGGTTTTCTCCCTATTTGGGTTTCTCACTTAAAATTTTTGTCTCCTATGTGTGTTCGCTCTCTTTATGTTTTATTTTTCCAAGTTATGTGGTTGAATTTATGATTGGAAAATTTTTAATTAAACACTGATTCACCCCCCTCTCAGTGTTCTAGTTTCCAACAATTGGTATCAGAGAAGGCCATGGTAAAGTGAGTTTAACATCTCAAGGGAGATCTGGTGAATTCAACTATGGAAAAGAAACAAGCAAGTGGATTTTCTACTTCCAAAGCACCTCTATTTAATGGGTCAAATTATGCCTTATGGAGTGTCAGGATGAAGACTTACTTAATGTCCATTGGATTTGATGTCTGGGATGTAGTTGATGGTGGTTATATAACTCCAGCAACACCTCCTACTAACCAAACAGGAAAGAGAGATGTTGAAAACATTCTAAGGCAATGAATGCAATTCTTTGTGGATTAGTTGAGGCTGAGTTTGTCAAATTCATGCAGTGTGATACAACCAAAGAAATGTGGGATAAACTGAAGACAATCTATGAAGGAGATAACAAGGTGAAAATTGCTAAACTGCAAACATACAGAGCACAATTTGAAAGCATGAAGATGAAAGAAAGTGAGAATATATCCTCATACTTACAGAGAATTGATGAACTCATAAATCAGATTAGAAGTTTAGGAGAGAAAATGGAAGAGAGTGTGATAGTGCAGAAATTTCTTAGGTCCCTGATTCCAAAGTTTGATGCTAAGGTATTAGCAGTAGAAGAAGCTAAAGACCTAACAACACTAACAATGGATGATCTTCATGGCATATTGACAACATATGAGATGAGAATAAATGATTCAAAGCTAGTGAAGAAGGAGGTAGCCTTTAAAGTAACTGATAAATAATCAAAAGAAAAGAACAAAGTAATTGATTCAGACATGGACATAGATGATGATAAAATAGAAGTTATGTTTGTAAGAAAGCTAAAAAAGGATTGGGAAATCAAAGGTAAGCTACCTTTCAAATGCTTCAGTTGTGGATAGGTTGGTCACTTTGCTTCTAAATTTCCAAATAAACATAAAGAAGATGAAGAGTCCTCTAATAAACAGAAGAAAACCTTCAAGAAGCATGGAGGGAAAAAGAAGTATTTCAAAAGCAAGAAAAACTTCTACACACAAGAGAGATCAAGCTCTTCACAATCCAGTGATTCCAAGCAGCTCAGAGAGTGATGATGAAGGTATGCAAGCTGAAAATTTATTTATGGAAATTGAGATAAATGATGCAAAAACTCCAAAGGAAAAGTTCAAACTCAGTATGATAGTTCAGATGAAGAAGAAGTAGAAGTAAACCTTGAAGTTGAATTGATAAGTGCTCTAGATGAGATAACATCAAAAGAAAAGAAACCAAAAGTTAAAAATCATGGTTAAAGAATATGAAGGAAAAATTAGGTCTCTTGAAGAAAATCAAAAGGAAGTCAAAGAACATGAAGAAATGATCAAGGAGTATGAAACACAAGTGAAACTAATTAGAGATGCTTTCAAGACTAAAGAAGAAAAGATCTTGAAACTCAAAATAGAGTTGAACAAGCTCGCAAACAGAGTTAAATCAAACTCTGCAAAACTGAAAATGTATCACAAATTTGAGAAAAGTATAGCTGATTTGAGTGAACTCCTAAACAAGAAAAAAGATGCAAGTGATAAAGGCTGGTTTAGGATATGAAGAGAAGAAGATTGATGACAAATCAATGAGCAAAAAGATTGGAAGACAAGTGAAGAGCCTCCTAAAGCCAAGAAGACTGATTTCAAGAAGAAGAACTATCCAAGAAGACACTATGCCATGAGGTATGCTTATTCCTTCTATGGATATTGTTATGCTTGTAGTGAATTTGGTCACAAAGCAGCTAAGTGTAGAATGTATTCCAAAGGTTATGGTAGACATGTGAGTTCTTACTATGCTAGAAACAAGGATGAATTGATTTGTTATAATTGTCAAAAGTATGGGCATGTTGCAAAAAATTGTTATCAAAGACCTCCACAACAAAACAAGAATGTATACAAGATCAAATCAAGTCCTATAGGTGTTAAGGAATAAGGTTTAATAGCACAAACATCCTTTCATTCACAGAGTGATGATGTAGAGTGGTATATTGATAGTGGATGCTCTAGCCACATGACAGGGAACAAGAGCAAATTCATTTCCTTGGAAGAAAATGCATCTGGCACAATAATATTTGGTGATAATACATCAACAAATATTGTTGGCAAAGGTAAACTAAGTCTTGACAATGGGAAAACAATAACTGAAAATGTATTGTATGTTGAAGGCCTAAAGCATAATCTTCTTAGTGTCAGTCAAATGTGCAAACAAGGCTACACAATTCTCTTTCATGATAAAGGATGTGACATAAGGAAAGGAGAAACATGTAAAGTGGTAGGAAAAGCAAAAAGGACTAAGAACAATATGTATGTGCTGAAAGAAGTGAATAAAGAAAAATATCAAGCAAAGTGGATGAGAGTTGGCTTTGGCACAAAAGGATGGGTCATTTAAACTTTGATAACCTTGTCAAAATCAGCTCTATGGGGTGTGTTAGGAATATGCCCAAGATCAACAAACCTGATAATAAATTGTGTAAAGCTTGTCTTCATGGGAAACAAACAAAGAGAAGCTTTAAAAGCAAAGAGTACTCCACCACACAACCTTTAGAATTGATTCACACAGACCTTGTGGGACCTACTAGAGTTGAAAGCATACAGGGAGATAGCTACTTCATGTTATTAATTGATGATTTTAACAGGATGACATGGGTTGCTTTCTTGAAAGAGAAATCAAATGCACTATAGAGATTCAAATCTTTCAAAGCTCTTGTTAAAAATGAAAAAAAGTAAGATAAAGCGTTTAAGATATAATAGAGGATGATATTTTTGGTCAGCTGAGTTTGATGAGTTATGTGAAACTTGTGGCATAAGAAGACAATTTTCAGCTGTAAGAACACCACAACAGAATGGAGTGGCTAAGAGAAAGAATAGAACAAGTGTAAGAAATGGCCAGGACTATGTTGAATGAGGCTAAATTACCTGATGGCTATTGGAGAGAAGCAATAGGCACTGTAGTGTACATATTAAACAGAGGACAAATCAGAGTAAACAACAAAAAGACACCATATGAGCTATGGAGAGGAAAACCTGCAAATGTAAAGCATCTCAAAGTTTTGGGAGCAAATGTTATATTAAGAGAGATGAAGAAAATCTAGGTAAATTTGATTCCAAGTGTGATGAAGGCATCTTTTTGGGATATTCAGCTATTAGTTCAACTTACATGTGTTATAATAAAAGCCAAAACAAAATAGTTGAAAGCACAAACATGGTAGTTGATGAAACATACCCAAAGAAGATGAAAAGTCAGCCTATTGAAACTCCACAAGCTACTGAAAATCAGAATGAAGAAGAAATTTCAGAAGTTGAGCATGAAGAAGAGAGTGAAGAAGAAGAAATACCAAAAAGAGACCATCCTTCAAGCCAAATCATAGGAAACAAGTAAGTAGGATTCCAAACAAGAAGAAGACTAAGAAACATTCAAAATCAAGAAGATATGGCTCTGCTATCAAAAATTGAACCAAAGAATGTAATGGAGGCAAGTAAAGACCAACATTGGATAAAAGCAATGAATGAGGAACTAGACCAAATAGAGAAAAATGAAACATGGGAGCTGGTTCCTAGGCCAAAAGATAAAAATGTCATTGGTACTAAATGGGTATTCAGGAACAAACTAAATGAAAAAGGAGAGGTAACAAGAAATAAGGAAACAGGTTGGTTTGTAAAGGATATGCACAGGTAGAAGGAGTAGATTTTGATGAAACTTTTGCTCCTATTTCCTAGAATGGAAGCCATTAGAATCTTCTTAGCATATGCAGCTCATAAAGGGTTCAAAGTATACTAGATGGATGTTAAATCATCTTTTCTCAATGGGCACTTGAATGAAGAGGTATACATAGAACAACCAGATGGCTTTACTCTCACTGATGATTTAGATTATGTGTGCAAAGTTGAAGAAAGCATTATATGGGCTGAAACAAGCACCTAGAGCATGGTATAACAGGCTAGATAAGTACTTAACTGAGCAAGGATTCAGGAAAGGAGTAGCAGATAGCAATTTGTACATTAAAGAAGAAAAATAACACCTGTTGATTGTGGTTGTGTATGTTGATGATATCATCTTTGGAAGCAATAATGAAGGTATGTCACATGGTTTTTCTGAAGTCATGAAAAAGGAGTTTGAAATGTCTATGTTAGGAGAGCTTTCATTCTTTTTAGGACTTCAAATTCTTCTAGAATAAGGAAGGCATATTCATCTCTCAAACTAAGTATATCAAGGAGATGCTAAAAATATTTCAGGTATGATTACAAGCCAATTAGTACACCAATGAGTGTGGGATGCAAACTTAGCAAGGAAGATGAATCACCCAAAGTAAATCAAACTTTATACAGGTCCATGATAGGCAACCTTTTGTATTCCACTGCATCCAGACCTGACATTATGCAGGCAGTTGGCTTGGTAGGGATATTTTAGGAAGACCCAAGGGAAATTCATCTATTAGTTGTGAAGAGGATATTCAGGTATCTCATGGGGACTTTAGAATATGGTCTTTGGTATCTAAGAAGTGATGAATTTCAAATTAAGGCCTTTACATATGCAGATTGGGAAGGTAGTGTAGATGACAGGAAGAAGAACACAACGGTGGAGAATTTTTTCATTTGTGTCTTATTTCTTGGATGAGTAAGAAATTGTCTCTTGTAGCTCTTTCCACTTGTGAAGCAGAATATGTAGCAGCTTCCATTTGTTGCACCCAAGTCATGTGGATGAAGCAAACTCTTGAAGAATACAAAGTGGAATGTGAAGATCCAATTCAACCTGTATGTGATGATAATGTGATTCTATCGAGTGTCTTAAAGAACCCAATGTTGTATTCAAAGACAAAACACATACCTATAAAGTATCATTTTCGAGAGAATAGGTAAATGAAAAGAAAATTAGGCTTGAGCATGTTTCCACAAAAGAGGAGGTGGCTGATATAATGACTAAACCATTGCCTAGAGCTGGTTTTGAGCACCTAAGAGATAAATTGGGGGTGTTTTCAGCCCCTGATAGTCATTAAATGTCTTAAAAGATAGGGGGAGCAGCTAAGGTGGAAAATTTGCTCCTAAGAGGGCTTAATTTGAGTCTAGATAGGGGAAGTTGGTTTTCCAATTCCAAGCACAAAATTGTGGTCATGTAAAGACAAGTTTTGAAGGCTATTTTGAAATATTATTAGGAGTATTGTAGGTGTTACATGAAAGAAACTCAACAGTAATTCTTGGGCTCTTTCAAACAAGAAAACAACACCTTTCCAAGGGAAGTGCATACAAGGTATGAGCATTCTCTACTTTTATTAAATTTTTCCAATTTGATCAGTTTGGTGTGCTCGTACATATTTTTCATAGATTTCAAAAGGGGGGAGAGAGTATTGGAAACTTGTCCGATATTTCAATTTGCCATCAAGTTTCAGAATATTGTCATTAATGACAAAGGGGGAGATTGTTGCACCCTGTTGATTTGCCAGTTATTTTCATTGATGTAAAAGGCATTGATGGTAAAGGGAGAGTTCTTGATCATGCTTATTAAATGTTGTTTAGCGGTTTAAAGTGATTTCATGAGGTTTCAAGAAGACAGGGTCTTGGATGGTGAGTGGTAGTGTTATTTCAGAGTGGTTTTAAGTACCTAAAGCAATGAAATAGGATGACACATGTTAGAATAAGCATGGTAGATGTGTTAATAGAGCATCTAAAACATATATGAGTAAAGGCTAGACTCATATCAACTCTAGAGTCGATTATGCATGTTGGTCAGAAATAGTGTTGAGAACAAACAGTGTTCTAGCATGAAAATGAGATGGGCTAGAAAAATGTAGACATTTTCTTTTCTATAAATTTTGGGATATGATATAAGAAGGTGTTCGATGCTTCATGCAAAATTTCAGGTCAAAGTTAGGTCATTTGTTCAAGTTATGTGAGTTTTTGTAAAACATGATTTTGAAAAACTCATTTTGAGTTGCCTAACTTCTTAGCCCTCAAACAAAATTATACGGTCTCCTTTGAATAAATCATAGAAATATTTTTGAATTAAATTATCCTATAAATCATGTGCAAAAATAATTTTCTCAAAAGGAGGTGTGGTTGGAACGATATGAGATTTTTGGTGGAGCGGATTTTTCTCTCTCCTTGGTGTGCACCAAATCGATAAGGAAAAATGTGAATTTGGACTCCAAATATTGTTTCATCATTTCCAAAGTATCATATTAGATCATTCATGATGTTTTTCAGTCTCAAAAGGAATTTGAAGGTTTCAATTCCTGAAGGTACAGGTAATTGCTCTTGACACCATGTCTTAGTATAAATGCATCTGGCATATGAATGTTCTAGTTGCTTCAAATGGAAAATTGGATCAATAAGTGCTCGAGATAGTCCTCACAGTACATGAAAATGTTTTTGAGTTTTTTCAAGTCCTCTTGGTGTAGTAAATCATGCAACATGTTGTCACAAACTATCCGAATGGTATTGATCTCAATACACTTTACAACACTTTGTCCCAAGAGACTTATCTTAACTTCAAATGCCTTAATCAGTCGAAAATTTGGTTACATGACCAAATAGAAGAAAGCGAATATATTCTTAAGTGTAAACTAACTCATTTGATATAGTGCACTTTAGATAAAAGGTTGCTTAGTTAAGGGTTGTAAAAGATACTACTTCATTGTCTTTCCGAACAACATACCATGTTATGCCTATAGTCAATTTTGGTAAGACAAACACCACTCAAACTTGTTAAGTATCAAGGGCACTCCATCTATCACAAAGACTTCCATCTGCTTGGAGCAGGTGTCAACACTTTTCATCCTAGATGCTTGCTTTGTGTTTAATTGTATAGTCGGTATTTAATTGTTCTTTGCAAAAAGTAGTCAAATTATGGGTCTCACTTCATGGTTGTATCTCTTAAATGTCTTTGAAAAGTGGATAAATGTTTCAATGCAATTTTAGAGGTCTCCAAGTTCACTATCCACTCAAATTTTTGATGTAACAAGCTATACTATCATATTCTAGCAGAATCTATTCTTACCCTAATTTAGGTTTTAAAGAGAGAATTTTGTTGATTTCTTGATTGTTAGCCAACCTTTTAGCTTGAAATTTGAACCGAACAATCGTTAGAGCATTGATAAGTGTTTGGAAAAGGAATGAAGGTGAATGGTGGAGGGTGGTAATAGTTTTTAGTTGTAGAAGTATAGAAAATCGATACGATCTTGTGAAAATGACTCCATCACAAATGTTCTTTGAAATTTCTCGGTATTCAACTAGATTCTTCATTTGTTTCAAGACTAATATACAAAGCCAAGTTGAGTAAAGGTCTATGTGAGGGTTATTGAGTTCAAATTACTTTGGTTGATTGAACAAGTGCTTCAAAGAACTTTGTAAATGCAAATAGACGGTGAAGGTCTAACTTTCAAACAAAACAAGTTGTTCTTTGATTTTAAGGAGGTAAAATGTAACTTTGTAGCTTTGAAAAGCTTCAAAATGTTGTAAAGAAGTGAAATATTATGATGTCATGTATGATGAGGACAGTTTTATGGTCAACCTTTTTGAGTTGAAACTTAAAATTCCTCATATTAGTTCTGATGTTTATTGCTCTAAGTGAAGTAGGATATCAATAGTTTGATGAAGAAGGTAAATAGACACAAATTCCATCTTATTCACATCTTGAAAATTCTTCTAATGCATATAAAATAGGTAGGGTAAAGGTTGTAGTCTTCTTGGTTCATTTGCAAAGGATTTCAACAATCACATAAGGGAATTTGAATGAGAATAACATGGGTATGAAATTCAATATGTCTTGTGTGTGAAAAAGAATGTGGAGAGTCACTTTGTGTTTGAGTTGAAGTCATAGATATGTAGAACTTGAAGAGTGTGTAAAAATAGAGATCATAACGTAGACCGAACCGAGATTGTCTCGAGTAAGTGAATGAAGTTGAAAAGAAATGAAGGTATGATATTGTGATAGGATATTGCAAGTTTTTTTAAGATAGTGAGAGACAAGTAAATGAGAGGTCGAGATAAAAGGTTAGTGGTTGAAGTCTTAATAACAACAATTGATGAGAGAGCTTGAGGTAAGGGGAAGAAGTTACAATGTCGAGCTTGTAGAGAAGTAGATGAACCTAGGAGATGTTGAAGTGCATGAAAAAGATGCAAGTCTCTTAGTGTGTTGAATCGAACTCGAGTTTGATGAAAATAGTGTGAAATAGAAATAGAAGGAAATACGATAGAGTTCTTGTGAATACAAGTATAGTCTTGTAAAAATAGAATTGAATGTGAAAATGGAGAGTCTTTGAGAAAGAAAAATATAGTGAACAAGGCAAAGAAATTAGAGCTTAAAGAACAGTGTTTGAAGGACAAAGTTTGAAGGCCGGTGATTAAAGATTCAAGTGATTGAAGGACAATATTGTGATAAAGACAAAGTGGATCAACTCATCATAGAAAGAGTGCCAATTTAGGACCATCATCAGATGTTCAAGACGTCAATTTTGAAGTGTGGTCAAGACCTGAATTGTTGTTCATTAGGGAGTTGTTTCTTCCTTAAGGTGGGAGCTTGCAAAAGGCTAGTTATGACTAGTTGAATCATTCAGAAATGGGTTATTCCTTCACTAAGTTGTAGCTTGTGTGATACCGAGGTCAGTAGCCTCCGGGGTTGAGTTGTAGCTCAACAAACTTCTTGTAACCATTTGTCACTTAGTGGACCGGTTTAGTGGGTTTTCTCCCTCTTTGGATTTCCCACTTAAAATTCTTGTATTTTGTGTGTGTTTTCTCTCTTTATGTTTTATTTTTCCAGTTTAAGTGGTTGATTTTATGATTGGTAAAATTTGAATTAAACAATAATTCACCCCCTCCGAATGTTTTAGTTTCCAACAAATGAACAATACAAATATTATACCTCACATCGATCCCATAAGTGAAGAAGACCTTAACCAGATCTCTGCAAGCATGATGCATGACCCTAGATAATGTTGAGCCATCAAAGGAAGGCATACTCCAAAGGAGAGACACACGGTCCATTAGCGACACTACCAAGATTGCTTGTGATAACCGGGCATATGAAACTTACGAGATGGTTATCCATGAATTTCGGGAAGAGTTACAAGAGTGGTTTTGGCATGACTAGTTAGATGGATGGGAAAGGTCAATTTTTTGAAAAATACTAGGAAGATAATCCCGAATCCTTCTTACATGTGATGGAGGTGAAAATATGGAACAAAAGGGATAAAAGAAATATATTGGTTTACTCACTAAGGGGGCAACAAAGGCATTGGTGGGTTGTTTATAGAGATAACTTGATGGGTTGACATGAGATCGAGTTGCATTCTTGACCCGATTTTTTAGGAATAATCTCCCTTCATCGATACAAAGTTATGATAGGAATAATTTTTCCTTGGCACATGTTCAAATTTATGAAAGGAATTGGATACAAGGCCAAGACCCATTATCACCATCGTCTTGGGTGCACAAGTTCTATTATAGAATGCGTCGATGCATGCATGCATGGTATATACATGAGAAATTAAGGCAAGAGACTACATGTTGGGGTGACTTAACTTTAGGTATCGTGCACACTTTAGATTATTTTTCTATTAAACCCCATGTTAATGAGGCCCTAGAAGTAATGAATAAAATCACTATAGGTGATGATGCAAAGGCGTAAGACCTCAGTATCTCGCTTATAAGGTAAGACTCCTTCCGGCCGAAAGTGCGCAGAATCTTATGGTGGATGACTTCTGATGAACAAGTCAAGGGGCGCACATGGAAGGAAAAGGATAAGGGAAAGTTCATCTATCTCATTGATGATGAAGAAGTTGAAGATCTGAACATAGAATATACAGAGGGAAAATGCAATGATTTATACATTATAGATGATCAAACGTGTGCATATCATGTGTCATTAAAAACAAATAAATTTAATTAAGATCGAAGACGTGCTAAAAGAGGCCATCATTGGTGACTATTGGTTTGAGGTAGAAGTTGTAAAAATAATTAAACTACCGTGTGACTTCTAGGATCTAGTTCCAATGGTATACCATGAGTTAAAAGGTGTTCATCCATCATTAGGTGAAATGAAAATCAAGCTCAAGGATGGCACGCGAACGGTTCATAAGAGGCCTTACTAGATGAATCCTAATTTGTGTGTCAAGGTGAAGGATGAAATTGATAAAATGTTCAAAGCGGACATTATCAAGCCCATTCAAGAATCGAGTAGATCATCCCAATGGCTATCAACATAAAAAGGGGTGGGAGGATAAGGATTTGTATTTACTATAAAGTTTTGAATACTTCATGCATGATTAATCCTTTTCCCATGTCATTCACCAAGGAGATCCTAAAAGGCGTTGCAGGGCATGAGATCTATTCTTTCACTGATGAATTCTCATGGTATTATCAGGTTAGGATCACACACGAAGATCAAGGAGAAAACAACGTTTGCAAATGAATGGGGATATTTTGTTTACACGGTTATGCTCTTTGGCCTAAAAAATGTGTCAACGGTGTTCCTACACATTATTGTTCAAAAATTTAAAATTTCATTCACAAGTTCCTTCAAGTATATTTGGATAAATGGACCGTTTATGGGATGGTTAAAGACCATTGTGACTATTTGAGGTTGATGTTTGAGATATGCAAACAACTTAGCATATCCTTAAACATTAAGAAATGTATTTTTGCAACACTATTTGGTACTTTGCTTGGACACATCATCTATAAAGAAGGCTTGTTGGTAGATCCCACCAATATTGCGTAGTCATTTTGGGGTTGGAAGAACCAACTAATCAAAGTGAAGTGCATAGATTTCTTGGACATACTCATTATTACCGAAAATTTATTAAGGGGTATGCTAGAATTGTTGTGCCACTTAAGGAGGTACTGAAGGCAAAAGGGGAGTTTTATTTGAGGATTGCACATCAACAAGAATTTGAGACTTTAAAGGAGAAGCTAGCCACCGTGCCCATCTTATGCTTCCCCTATTGGAATAAATTGTTCCATGTTCATGTAGATGCTTAAGGCTCGCAATCGCACACAATAATAACTTAGCCAAGAGGAAGGTAATGTAGATCATCCTATTTGTTTTCCAAGCATGAAGATGACATTGGCCAAGTAGAATTATACAACTACAGAGTATGAGGCATCATCAAAGGTCTATGTCCTTCACAAGTTTAGATAGTTATTACTAACAACACCATTTATCTTTTACACTAATCACATGACACTTAAATATTTGGTTAACAAACTAGTTTTGCAAGGGTGCATTTGTTGTCATATACTTATATTCCAAGAATTTGAATTTTTGTCATACTCAAGCCTGGTAAAATCAACTTATGACCAGATCATTTATCACAGATAAATTATGGCAAGGACGTGCAAAGCATAGAGGACTATGCTCACACATTCACATAATATACTTGACAAGGAGAATAATTTGTCGTGTTACAAATTATGTGTTCCACGGTGCTCACGAGGCTATGCCCCTCCTTCTTGTGTATGGGGAGGCTCCCATTATTGAATGTAAACTATCTTAATTCTATCTAAATACTACATGGTGGCCAAATAGGTTGGGGATCACACATGAACACTTCATTGAACCTGTAACAAAGTGCTTGTATGGAGTACAAGGGAGGAAATTGCATCTACAAGGATAAAGGAGAGAGGATTATTATTGTGAGTAGGAAAAAGTAAAGTTCACACACAATAACCAGATTATTTCAACATTCAATTAGAGGAAAGAAACAATGAAGCATCTAGTGAGACTAACAAACCAGACACACATAGTTCTTTAGGTTCATCTATCAAGGACACCCAGTTCCTTCTTGATCACCATACTTGTAAAGTTCAGTAAGAGAGAGAGAGAGAGTAGATGAAAACTAGAACAAAGGAAATGGAAGAAATGTATCTTTTATTTCTTGTGTAGTGATGAATACAAAGCTCAATCAATCTACAACAATCCACAATTTTTACCAAGAACTAAACTTTCAAGATTTCAGGATCCTTTGGAATGGAGAAGCCATTCCAATTTATAGCTTGTGAATTGTCTTCTCATCTACCCCCACATGACTCTTCACATTCTTATTCCACTTGTGACCTTTCAATTTCCCTTATAAGAGATAAATTAAGTACCTCTCTTATAATTTTGAGAGAGTACTTTACAATTTATAAATATTGTCACTTAAGCAAATAAGACAAAATACCATGATTGCGTACAATGAAGAATTAGAAGAAAGGGAGAGAAAAGGAGAAGGAAAGGGATTGACTAATTTTGTTGAAGAATATCTCTCTAATGTAGAACTTGATAATCTGAGACATGGTGGTCAGAATCTCCTCCTTCTTCCAGATGCATAGATACTTCAGATTGTCGAATGAGTGTTTAGAAATACTATTATGAGACCTTCTGATGTGAGCTTGAGAGGAACACGAGCATTACTCATGATGATGCATTCTTAATCTCACAATGAGAGTGAGGATCACTCGCTTGATCCTTATGCTTTGAAAATTTCCATTCACGATGTTCAAACCTCTTGATGTTTGCATTCTTGTCTTACGACCGCACCGTAACATTACAAACTCTATCTTTCTTGACATATGAGCACCTAACTCATTTGAATCACCAAACTCAACTCAAATCTACTCAAAAACTCTCCCATTTAAACTAGCTCAACTCAATCAACTTAGTGATATCAATTCAACCAACTCACCAAGCTCACCCGACTTACTTGGCTCACTCCACTCATCCATCCAAACTCACTAAGTTTACTTTAACTAGCTTCTTAGAGAGATGATGGTGGAATTCAAGACCAGATGACAAACATGATGACCTCCTTTAGCTTGAATTATAATGGATATTCTAATTTTTTCATATCCTTTCCAACCGCACTATGTCTATGGATTTTACCTTTTGCACCTGTTATGTTATGTTTTGATTCCATACACAAATTTAACCAGACAATGCTTCTAATATCCTTATAAAGGATTCATTTCATTATTTGATTTATGAGATCATCCTACAACACCGTGAATATACCAAAAACATCATCCAATCAGAATCTTTGTAACTTTATGTGAATATTCCAATATGAGATTATTTATTAGTCAATTGTAACTTTCTCGCATCTAAAACAAAGAATTTATATTTTTAGTAGGTAGGACCAGGACATGCTATTTTGGGACATATCACCTATTTTTCTCAAATTTGACCTTTTGAACCTTCTAACACATCCAATTATCCTCTGTTAATGATGCCTTGTTATTTTTAGCAAGTTTCTATTTTTAGAAAGTTACTTTTTTACTTTTTTGCTTTTTTCGGGAAAATTGTCAATTTTACCCTGCCTATTGTTTTGCACTGTTTCCAAATGAGTTGAATGATCAAAACTTGAAATTTGAAGGAATTAATATTTTTAGCATGTGGATGGGCATGGAATATGCTATTTTTAGTAAGTAGTCATTTTGGCCTCGGTTTGCATCGGAAACATTATTTTGAATTTGGCTCCTTATGCTCCAAATTTCACTATGTTCCGCTCGTTGGAAAGCTTAGAAATCAAAAATCACTTTTCGAAGGTAGGGTTTACAGGTATAAATATTTAATGGCAGAAATTAATAGATTCGTTGGGCTTTAGTTATCACATGGATGTCTGGAAGAAGAAAAATAAACTTGAACCCTTGGTACATTCAATTTCCTTGTTTGTTGGCAATGAGAAAAGATTCATTCTTGCAATCATGGATGCTCTGGGAGAATTTTGACATATTTATGGTTGCATTTTTAGGTGTTTGAAGGTATCATATCATGAAAAGTGTTTCCACCTTGAACTATGTGAAGAAATTTCTTTAAAACATGTGGTTTTGATCTTTTTAAGCTTTTCGACAGTGTTTTTGAGTAGTAAATTATAGTAGCAACAGTTAGTCAAAAATCAGGATTTTAATTTCTTAGTATGGGGTGCATTTTCTTTTCCCCTCTATCCTCTTAGGAAAGGGACAAGAGGGGCAAAAAAATTCTCACTCACCTAGGCTTGTTATGTGTCACGGTGTGGTTGGATGAGAGGGAAGTGAGGAAAAACAAGCCATAAACACTAAGGGGTTGATACTGGGTCATATGAAGAACTTGAATGGGGCTAAAGAGGGGCACATTTTATTGTCCCCTTGGGACATTAATAAGAGGGACAAAAAAATGTGCCCTCATGTGGTGATGACAAGTGGCGCAACGTGATTCGGTGAGGAGGTGAGGAGGAAAAGCTTGCCTTAGCACTTAGGAGCTCAAACTTGATCACATGAGAAACCAAAGCCAAGGCTAGAGTGGGAGCATTTTTAATCCATTATATCCCCTTGGGATAGGGATAAGAGGATGGAAAAATGTGCCCTTTCTTGGTGATGACAAGTGGCACACTTTCATTAACAACGAAAGGGGCTAGAAATAGGTAAATAGGCTTGTAGAGTGCTTATCAGGGTCATATGAGGGACCTGGAGGCAAAGTTGGGGTGGGGAACATTTTCTTGTTCCCTTTGTCCCCTTGGGATAGGGACAAGAGGGACACAAAATGTGCCTCAACCTAGAGGTGACATGTGTCCTCTTGTAAAATTTACTAACTATGAGAGCATGCCTGCGAGAGAGAGCAACTTGATGATGATGTTGTTATAGACACCTAAATTCCACTGTTGTAATCTTATTGCCAGATGCACACAAATCACTCCCATTCTTACCATTTTCGTTATAATTAGTGATTTTTGCTAATTAACTAATGTTTCTTACCACTTTGGTCAATTAACAAGCACTTTGTTGATCACCAAACCTCTTTCACATTCAGGATGCCACTTTACAACGAATCGTAAGCCAAAATCCTCTTCAAAATAGACAATTAGTGTTTATTAGCTAATTAAGCCTATTTTTCCCTTGTTTTGGTCAATATACCCTACTATTGGCTCAAACCCCTCTTCCAACCACTCAAAATCACCCCACTTCTCTCCATAATGTCTCAACAAGCTTCAAAAGCTTATCCTAGCCTCCTAGTTAACCCTAAGCGGTTGATTAAGGCTCCACACATCTTAATCACTTGGTAATTCACTAATTATGATTAGTAATTCTAATCTAATTTGGGCTTTTAGTCCCACATACACCAAAATACAAGTTTTTCCCAAAAGCAAAACTATAAAAAGAGTTCACCTCTTACCTTAATACTTTATACCATGCTTACATTTGCATCTCATATAATACATATGATCTATAAGTCAAGTTCAATCCTTGCCTAAAACCTTCAACAAGGTTAAAAGATGAATATCTAAAGTGACTTAACAAGTCATTTGGAGAGGTCATTTCACCATTGTTTGGAGTAGCAACCAACCAAATTTGATTGCCCTCTTAGGTCTATTTAGGCCCATGTTAGGTAATTGAGCATATTAGTAGGCATGTTTAGTTAGATTTTGCATTGTTTTCATACTAGTTAATCATTCATTTTATCTTCTATCTTAATGTTACATTCCTAGACTTAGAGCCTTAGCTATTAGGTGGCAATGGTGTTAGCATTCCTTGATTAGCTTTGTAATTTACTTTGTAAAGTTTGGGGTGTTATCGGTTGTCGAGCTCAGGAGGTATTTTATAATGAACCCTTATATGATTTTTACTCCCAAGATCCTTCCAAGATCAATGGGATGGGTATCATACTTCAATTTTCCTGCAACTCCCCTGAAATTTCTCTTCTTTCTTCGGAACAATAGGGTGTACCTGCATAAATTGAACTTCCCGAGTTATACTCGAGTCTTCTAAAAGATTTGAAAATTTCATCATGTAGATAATTCTTCTAGATTTCCAATGAGTATTTTATTGGCTTTTAACTCCTTACAAAGCTCCCAAAACCATCTGTGGAAGATCGGGTACCTATTTTAATTGCCGCTCCTTAACCCCGAAAGACCGGATGTTGCATCATTTGTCTCTAAACCTCCTAAAATTTCCTAAATTAGTTCTAACATGTTCATAGCTCTTCAATACCATCTCCTAGGATGAGTTTTAGCCTTTCTTTTTGTCCCAGAGGATGCACACTAGTCCTGAGAAGGCCAAAATTAGCCTTTTTAGGCCTACTAAGAAACTAATTGTTGGAAGCATTTTGCTAAATGAAATTACTAACCTTGTCACATCATTTAAAACACATGTACTTGGTTGTTCATCATCTCGAAATCTTGGTAAGGTTGAAATGGACATGACACGACCGAAAAACTAACCAGGAGGATTTCGGGAAGTCTTGGGAGTAAAATTTTCAATTTTGGCTTATTTGTCATGCTTGAAAGTTTGAAATTTTTATGCAACACATTTGCATGATAAGAAAAACCTACTCAGATTATAACATGCGCTATCTAAATTGGAGGATACTATGGTATTATTACACATAAGAGTTACACTGAGGGAATGGAATCACTAAAGAAAGAAACAACTCACCATTTACGTTGCACCCTATCGGGTAGTCAAAGGAGACCTATATAATATGGGTGATGAGGTTTGTCAATCCTCTTCATTAATAATGTCAATCCAGGGCTGGTGTCGATGATTGTATGTAATAAGAGAAAAAAATTCTTTGGAAAATAACTCCTCTAAACACAATCCAAATGCATAAAATAAATCACACATACGAAAATAGAAAGTCACGCTTGCATAAATAAATCTTGCATGAAAGAAATCACACTTGCATAAATGAAATTTCTGAATTAAAAACAAATGAAAAATAAATAAGACACCTACAGGTTCACAAAAGAAATTGTACGGAAAGAAAGATTACATAACATAAAATCAAATTCACAACAAAAGGAAAACTACAGAATAAAGAAATGAACATAAAACATTGATCCATCTTCCTTGGAATGAGTGGCCAACTCATTCCTTGGAAGAGGACTTAATTCATATTTTAAAATTTTAATTCAAAACCTGTAGAATAATTTCACTCAGAAGATTGGTGAGAAAGAACGGATATATATTTCTTGGTAGAAAAATTACATATAAGAGTGTGGAAGGTTGCATTTATAATTCATGCATCCAACCAACTCCTTATTTTGGGAAATACAATATGATCTTATCTTTATTCCAATCCTAACAACTAAGATCTCCATCTCCACAAAATATGGAGAGATATATATTATTGGAGTCAAAGTCTTATCTCGCTATTTTAGGAAGATTTGCTCCCAAATCTTTTCCTTGCTTTTTGGTAACAAGAATCATATTAATTTTATTCTCCTAATTTATTGGAAGGATGTTTTTCCTCAAAAATTACTTTGACAAAATACCTCTCCTAGATTTTCCATTTGACTTTTCTATTTCTGATTGTGGAACTTTTGGTGCCCGTCTAATAGACTTTTTCTTGGACTACAAATCACTAAAAGTTAGATTTTTTTTATTGGTAAAACCTATAGTAAATCTGAATGAGCTTTTTGTTAAACACATTGCTATGAACAAAACCCTCTCTCGGGTTTTTCATTTGATTTTTATGTTTTCATTTGTGAAACTTTTAGTGCTTATCGATACACTTTTTTTGGACCGTAGCTCACTAAAAGTTAGATTTCTTTTTATTGGTAAAACTTGTAGAAAATATGAATGAGGTTTTTTTTTCTAAATGTTATGAACAAAAACCTCTCTCATTTTTTCCATTTTATTTTTCTGTTTCTGTTTGTGGAACTTTTGGTGCTCGTCTGATACACTTTTCCTTAGATTACAACTCACTAAAAGTTAGATTTATCTTTATTTGTAAAACTTGTAGCAAATATGAATGAGGTTTTTGTTAAACACATTGCTATGAACAAAAATATCTCTCGGCTTTTGAATTGAATTCTCGATTATTCATAATTCCTCATTTTATGCAAGTTCAAACTAAAATTGTCATTCCGTTGATGCAAGTTCTGGAACTAAAATTGTCATTCCGTTGATGCAAGTTCAGGAACTAAAGTTTTCATTCTATAGTGTTCCGAAATTAGAATAGACATTCCATTGATGAAAGTTTTAGAACTAAAACTTTCATTCTATTGGTGAAAGTTCTAGAACTAAAACTGCAAGTTCCAGAACTAAAATTGTCATTCCGTAGCTAACTACAATTGTTTCGGAGCTAACTAAAAACAACTATAACTTTTGCACACGATCTCGGATTGAGATGATTTTGAACTTACATAATTTTTTGAGAAGAATCTAGATATGAAATCATATGTGATTTTAGATATACTATCCATGATCAATTCCACTTTTCCCAGAACTAGTATTATCTTTCCTTTATGGCTTGCATACACAAGACTTTGCATCTTTCCTAAATAATCAATAGGATTAGTCAACAAAATAGATAACAAAAGACTTCTAAATAATGAGCAAGATATATATTATATATTCCATCTCAAGTAAACTATAAGTTCCAAGATTACATTTAAATCCACTTTCAAATGTAACTTAGAAGGTCAAAATAATGGTAATTTATGGCCAATTTATGGCCTCATCAATGGGTAAAGACAAAGTTTGTGCAAGTGTGTTTTAGAGCATGAGCACAATACCATCATGGAATAAGTACATCGTGGGATCATTGGGGTTCATTACGTAGGTGAAACTGACACTGCAAGATACTACTTGTTGGATTATGGTGAGAGACACTCTACAAAGATATGAAGGCCTTTGTTAAGGAATGTGATCATTATACATGAGTAGGAAATCAGGGGACCGAGATGAAATGTCGTTGCATTCTATAGCAAACACAGAGCCTTTTGAGAAGTGGGCAATAGAAATTTTTGACCCAATTACACCAGTTCTAGACCCTGGATAACCCACTTACACCGTGCACATTAAGACATTAAATTGATCATTCTAAAAGCATAACCAAGTCACTATCCTCACTCCTGTAAAATCATACTTTTACCCTCTGTAAATCTCATTTAACCTCTTTAAAACCTCTTTAACCATCCCTAACCCATTTTTATCCCCATTACCCAACCTCCTCACCTCACATCCCCACCCGTGAAATCCTAAGTTGGAAGTGGTTAAAACCACTTCTAAACTGCTTTCCCCATAATTTCATGATCGCCAGCAACCCTAAAAAATTGACAATGATTATAAATAGAAGCTTAAAGCTCCTATTTTAGTATCCTAAAATCTATGTAGTGAAGCTTTGTTGCTCTAGGAAGCTAGACCACATTGTTTCGTGCATTCAAACATCTCCAAGACCCTTGTCACACCACCAGGCATTCAACAAGACACCACCAAGAATTCAACAAGTTCATGTAAGCATTTACAACCATATCAGTCCATTTTCACGTCAATGGTAAGCTCACATCCATCTATTCTTGTTTTTGTTTTGTTTACGCATCAAAAACAAGGTCAAATCAAGCATTTTAGTCTCTGTTTTCCATTAATTTAGCATTTTACCAAACACGAAGTTTTCATAGAAATGGCGCTAACAATTATCCCAAATCGCCCATGATTTCTATGAATCACCTGCGATTACTATCAATATAGTCACTTTTATTAGTCATTGCATTTTATCATCTTTTATATATCCATCTGTACTTAATCTATATGTTTTCAAGACATGTCTCCTATAGATGAATACCTCTTATGCCTAAACAAACCTATAACTAAACCGATCGATTGGGTGTTTTGGGCGAGTCTCCTCTCATCCTGACACCAATTGATAGTCTACCCACAAGGTCTTCCTCCTTCCACCATGTCTCCCTCCACATTTTCCCCTTCCACTTCTGCAAAGCAGGTCACCCCTATCGCTGGCAAAACGGAACACAGACAACAGGAGGGGAGTCTCCCCAACATTATTACATAACTAATTAGCAGATTGGAAACACTGGAGTCTTCTAACCGAGCTCTCCGGACTGAAGTTTTCGAACTCACGTCTCGGATGGAGAAGGTTGAGGCAGATAACATATCTTTGTGAAGACAACTTGCAGATGCCAACACACACACCAATCCTACAACTGCCAACGATCAACTACAAGTGGAAATCTTAGACTTAAAACACAAGGAGGAGGAAATTTCAACTCAAGCAGAAAATCTCAAGAAACAAGTAGACACCTGGGTCCAAGTAGTGAAGGGGAAGGACAAAAATAACCCCATGTAGCGGTGGGAGAAGTAATATAAGATAAATTAGTGGAGGAGAAGGTTAGACATGCCATGGAGATCAACCTAAAGGTGAGAGGTCTACCCACACCTCCTCCTTCCTCAGACCCCTTGGCCAGCACCACAAACTTTATCGCATGAAGATTGGGGTTGCTTGATGTGAGGCTTGATAGAGTTTGGTTCAGATCGGAGTCCACCTTCTTTCTCTACTTTGAATTTGTGGATGACAGCTCAAGACACTCGAGTTAAACACAAGTTATTCTCTCTCTCCAATAAGATCTTCCTCGATGAAGACCTCACTAGAAAACAGGTGGCGGAACTCAAAAATCCCGTGAAATAGTGATGACAGCTAGGAAGGCGGGAAGTGGGCAGTAATTCGCAATCTCAGGCCTGTCATTCGAGATACTTTTCCTCCAGGTTGGGTCCCCGGGTCCGGTCCTAAATGACGGGCCCGTTGGGAGAGGCGTCAAAACAAGGGCATCTCCATTACTTGCTAGAATGAGAACATGTCCTATTGGTCTTCTCTAGGTACTCTATATGATGCTCTAGGTCTTTCGACCTTCTCTTTGTAACTGAGACTCATGCGAGCCTTGTTCGCCCTCTCCCGGATGTCAGCGGTTACTACTAGCTCTTGGTTTGCAGACAGGAAACTCAGAGCTCTGGAGGGGTTAGAGGTTCTGGGGGAGTTGCTTGCACAGGGGGAGTCTCTCCAGAGTAGGATTTTTTGTGGTCACAAAGGACAAGTTTTCCTATTTTATTTGGATCAAGATTAGACAAACCTTATCTCACCTCAAAGATGTTATCATTACGCAATCTGTGATTTTCCCCCGCTTCCTCTTTTTTCCATTCATAATGGCCCAGACGGGGACCCCTTCTTCGACCTATATACAAGTATTTCCCAGTACTCGATGAGCGGGGAGGTCATCATCTTGGGGGACTTTAATGCACGTCTTTGGAATCTCCAAGTTCCACTTCATGACGGGAATGATGTTGTGCTTTGTACTTCTAAGATGGACCCTAATCTAATTAGTTTTCGTGGGATTCGGGGATGTGGCGAGAACCCTCGACATCCGACCGACACAACCTACAGTTGGGGGAATCTCATGATTTTGGATTCTTAATTGCATTCATTGCTTCACCGAGTCCCACTTTTTCACTTGCAGACCTGGTGGTGGTGAAGCCAATGTGGTGGATTATATCATGGCTACTTTAATCTCGATTCCCTACATTCACCATTTGTGTGTATCTCGTGTGCATGTAGGACTAAAGCTCAAAAATCACTTTTAGATTAGATTAGGATAAACATGTTTTAGGCTTAGTTAAGATAGGATTAGGCTAGTTAAACTTGATTAGCAAGTGATTAGAGACTCATTGAGAGTTGGGAGGGGTATGGATAACCAATTGTGACTGATAGATAGCCTACGAAGCTAATAGAAGTGGTCTAGATAGAACTAGGGAGCTTCTGAATGCTCAAAAGGAGGAATGTTTAGCTAATAAGAGAGATATTAGCCAAATAAGCTGATTATAGGAGGAATACGACCGAAAGAGTGTCGTGAATGGGCATTCGAGAATGGAGCGAAGTATGGGGATTTAACGAAGTGTCATTAATTGATTGGATTGGATGAAATGCTAAGTGTAAGCATATTTTAGGTGTCTACATTTTCCCCTCTTTGGGGTGACATAAGCAACGTCACTTCAAAGAAAGTAGACAAGCATAAACAAGTAGAAAATCTTGAAGGGATAGAAGAAAAATGAGTAGAATGGAGGATGCCCCCTTGATTGTCGATGGGGTGATAGAAGAACTCGATTGACGATCGAAAAGATGATAGAAAGAGAACAAAAGAAAGAATAGTGTGGAGAAGAAGAAAGGAGATATAGAAGAAAAGGAGTATGAGGAAGAGGGAATGAGCTAACATCCATCCAATGCCTTTTAAACAACTTTATTTTTCATCATATTGCTAAGGATATTCATCATCGGTTCTTATTAAAATATAAGCATACGACAAAGGTAGAATGACATGAAAAGCCATACTACGAACAATTGTCCATTGCTGAAAATACCAACTCCACGCAACATACAACAATGCAATGCAATATGAGAAAGTGAAAGATGCCTAACCCCATGCAACATACAAAATGCAATACAATACAAGAAAGTAAACAAGCTAAACTAACAGAGAAACATAATATAATGTTTTTATTATCGAGCTTTAGTCACGACTTGTGTAAATTAATGACAAGGGTTGATAATGGTGCCCAAGCAAGGATACATGTGAGGGGAATAATGGTGGACACTTGGAGTCCGATGGAAAAGCAATGTGCACTACGAAACAAGATTTGCAAGCAACTCGTTGTGCCCCAGTCTGACGAAGTAAACAACCTAACTTTTGTTGATGGAGGTAGATTAAGATGATCCGTGAGTCGCACACATGAACATGTGAACACCAAAGAGCGACGTTTTGTAGGATGATTTTACATTTTTAGAAGTTTTCTTAAACATATTTGAATGTTTTGATTTTTCTAACATATTTGAATGTTTTGATTTTTCTAACATATTTGAATGTTTTTATTTTTTAACATATTTGAATGTTTTTGATGATTTTTCTAACATATTTGAATGTTTTTGATTTTTAAAATTATTTTTGAAACTATGTATAGGAAGACAAGGAAGCGTGGATGCCCCAACTATAGATGGGATGTACAAGGGCATAAGGCCACATGCGTGCGAGAAAGGTGAAGATGTAAAAATGCCCCAACGATTAGGTGGGAGTATTCAAAGGAAAACTCTTCACGGTAGAAGCGGGACCCAAGGCCATTATGGATAGGTTCAATATGATGATGAACATAAACCAATGAAATGTTGAGAAGAAGCAAGGATGCCCCAGTGTAAGTTGGCCTAAAAGCACATGATAGAAAGGAAGGAGAAGATTATTTTTGTGAAAGGAGACAAAGGTGTCGAAAACATGGAAAAAAAGTAATCTTATACACATGGATGTTCTGAACGAAGTAGAAGAACGATGTGAATGATATGAATGTAGCTTAGAAGCCTCACGAGGAAGAATTGATTAGCCAAAGGCACAAATTGTGAGACGAGACATGGACTAGAGTAAGAGTTTGAACAAGGTCCAAAATGAGACACTTGGTAACATACTAATCCTGCCTACTCATAGAGATCCAGTGTGTGCACGTGGAGTTTAATTACCTCTTGAAGGGAAGATTTAATAGACAACAAGTGAAGACACCCTAGCCAAAGTGTAGGGATGATTGATTTTGAAAGGTGATTTTGTGAATGAAGGGTGGAAGGATAGCCGTACATTGCTCCACTGCCAGTCAGGCATCCGTATTTGATTCTAATCACAACATTTCTCTACTAACAGTCAGGCATCCATAGCCCCAATAGAGAATATTGGAAATATCCCAAGAGAGAGTTATATATCAATTTGCTTTTTGCTTTTAGTTTTCAACTTTTGATTTTTGATTGATTTTTATTCTTTTGCTTTTTGAAAACTTATTTCAGATCTCTTGTTTGACAAGGGGTTTAAGAACCACTGATGGCTTGATGGAAGGAGGTGGAAGTGATTGTGATGACGACATTGGCTAGTGTCAACAAATATGTCCAAAAGTTCTTCACAACAAGTTTATTAGATGGTGAATGTGATAGGATCTCTAAGAGGTCAGTCGTTCTTTAATTTACCAAGGTGATAAAAGACCAGGGTCAAACGGATACCATAGAGATAAATGTCACAAAATGTGTGTGAATAAGCTAACCAAAACATCACCGAAGGGATGAAAATGGTAGGGAGACTTGCAGAAAAATAGCAAGGAAGGGAAGAAAGAAACATCCATGTGTACACAATACCTGATTACAATGTTTGATCTTTGTACCTTTGATTTTTGTTGTGTTTTCTCAATGTTTTTTTGTATTTTTGAATTGTTTTTTTATTTTTATATTTTTGTCAGTTTTAAGAGGTTGGGACTAACAAATTCACTCTATGTGGTAAGATCCAACAATAATGTTTGTAACTTTCTTAATAAGGGAGACTAGGCGCGTTTGTTTATCGAGAGTGATATTATCCCTATCTCGATAATTGAGGTGAGTTCACACTCAATAAATGACTATGATTTGTTCTGAAACATGGATTTCATATGCGAGAGCTTGAGTTCCCTATCTAGAGGTTTATGCACTTTGCGCCATACTTGATGGTTACGTTGATGTGCGTTCTTGAATCGCACTTGATTTAGAATTTTGAGATTGTTTGATTTGTTGGGAGCTATAGAGCTCTTTACGCTTTGATTTGAGCTTGATTAAGAAAGCTGTCGGGTTTCTTATAAGCTAACGCGTGACTTGTGCGATCCCGAGAAGGAGAAGAAAGTGAACTTGGACGTTTATAATCGATGTGATAAATGACCATAGGCTCACACAACCATTGATAGAAGAAATATGTGATGGATGAAATAGATATGGTCCAAGAATGAAGAGGAGGGTCTACCGGAGGTGAGTTGCGATAGAAGATGATGAAGGGCTTCAGGATGTGTCCCAACAATAAAAGAAGAAGGGCTACTAGGATGTGACCCATAGATAGAAGACAAAGGGCTACTAGGATGTGGCCCAAGAATAGAAGAAGAAGGGCTACTAAGACGTGACCCATAGATGTAAGATAATGGGCTACTAGGATGTGGCCCAAGAATAGAAGATGATGGACTACCGGGGTGATCCATACCTAGAAGACAAGGGGCTAGTTGGACGTGCCCCAAGAATAGAAGATAGTGGGCTACTCAAAAATGTCCCACAAATAGCAGAGGAACAAACACTACGAAGGTGACCCACACTTAGACGAAGATGAAGGGCTACTTGGCGTTGACCCCATAAGAGATTGTGATTGAGGAATTATGATAGACAAGGAGTGATTGGGTGATGAGAAGATAGGCCATGGATCAATGTAAGACCTGGGAGTTTCCTCACTTAATGAAGAATGTGAAGATGGAAGAATAAGAGGAGGATCAAGTTGCATGATTTGAGGCTCTTCCTCTATTTCTTGATAAAAGGAATCAACATTTTTCTCAGAATATGCGGGCGCATCGAAGTCTAAAGAGAATCATTTCTCGTAATCTTCTAAAGGAATATCTTCATGTGCCCCTATAAATGCCCTGATTGTTTCTTCATTTTGAAAGAGGTCAATCGGTATGATTTGTTGATCAACCACTAGGGGTTGATTGGAAGAAAGAGGTTCACTTGGTGTGGAAGACTTAGAAGACGTTTGATGATGATTGATAGAAGAAGATGAGATGAGAGATGAAGAATATGTGTAGCTAGATGTCTCAGGAATAGAAGAAGGTGGTGTGGACCTACCTATATGATGGTATATCATCTGTAAACTAGTAGGATTAAGTCCAAAGTATGTAGATTGCGACGCATGGGTCAATTCAGATGTTTGACTCAAAGGACTTTGAGTCACACGAATCTTCAAAGAAGGAAGATTTATTAGGGATGATTAATGAAGAAGAAGAAGGGGAGGACCGTGATTCAAGAATCACACTGGATGAATAATAACAAGGGTCCTACAAAGAAAGAGAGGACTGTGATTCAAGAATTGTATTAGATGTTTGATTGGAGGGATTTGGAGTCACACGTATCTTCAAAGGAAGAAGACGTTGTTGAGGTGACTGATAAAAGGGGTCCTATGAAGAAAGGGAGGACCGCGATGTAGGAGTCATATTAGATGACTTAGGAGTCAAATTAGATGAATCCGAATAGTAGTTTGGATCTGAATCATCAGAAGAGTCAGAGGAAATATTTGGATTGGAATCCTCAGAGGAAGAGGAAATGTTTGGATTAGAATTAGAAGAAGAGTGGGGGGAACTCGAATAATAATTTGGATCAGAAGCATCCAAATCATACCATCGACTATGAGATGAAGGTGGGGAACGAGTTACCCATATGGGCTCTCTAGCATGAAGAACCAAACAAGGTTTAGTTGTAATGGGAATCTTTTGATTTGAATTGCTAAACCTAGGTTCCATATTTTTGTAAGTATGGGGAACCGCGTGATAGTCAATAATTTTTGCGTTGTTTTAAGCACAAATGTCTAGATCTAGATAGTGTGATGGAACTCCTTCAAAGGGAAGGAAGTGACATGTCGATTTGGGTAGCATAAGGACAACCAACTAGACATTATGTAAGTATGGAGATGCGTGCATGATTTTTCGAAGAAGGTCTAAGGAAAATAGACATCGTGACGATTGACGCAATCTCGATGAGATCGAAAGGGATTGTCCTAGAAAATAAGTTTTTTGAATGAATAATCACAAGGAACAATCATGCAAGTGTGAAACACAAATCCAATCAACAAGGAAATACACCATATGAAAATGTGATGCAAAGATGATCAACACAACGTCAATATTTACGTCAAGCTCGAAATGAACAAGGTGTAAATATTAACAAAGGGTAGATGTGAATCCCAATCAAAGGATACCACGACAAGTTTAACAACCAACAAGGCCTAAATGTTAAAGGGCGAGGTTTACAAATGTAAGCTACGTAACCACACCAATTGGACACGTCTATCAAGCTTCGTGGAGAAGTGAGATATTAGTGTCAAAGTGGTATCGAAATGACGCAAAAAAAGTAAGCGACACCCTTTCAAATTTGGGACAATGTTTGAAATCAAACTAAGTCAAAGTATACTAAGGATGTGTTAAAACGTGGGCAACATAATGCCACAATACAGACACTTAGATCATGTTTATGAGAAACGTGACATAAGTATCTTAATTATGTCGAGACAATACAAACGAGGTAACATGTCAAAGGGAGATAAAATGATGAATCATTCCTAACTATGATGACAATCTTGATGTGGGTATCAAGATCACAAAGGCTACCAATGATATAAATACGTCTCCACACACTTTAGACGTTTAACTTACCCAACCGCAAACATGGATGGGCGTAAACGGACAAAAAGTGGCAAAAACAATCGATTGGTAACACAGAGGTAGTCACCCTTCTTTTGATCAACAAAGTGTCAAAAGAATGTGTAGGAAGTAAAACAAAGTGGGGATGAAAATGCTTGGCCTCACTTCGGTAGAGTTTTGCCTTGCCTTAAGGCAAGTGAAAAACTAAGCGAAAGTAACGCGTCACACATTTCGCGATGAAAAGATGGTTCACAACTCAACACTGTTTTAGAATGGTCAAAGTGGGCTCCTAGCCAAAGAATATCTTCCTAGGTGGTTCTCTCATCCTAGGTGTTACAAAATTATCCACGAGCGAGAAGATTTACCCAAATAGTCCCGACTATCTTGGGAGTATCTCGACTTTTCCCCCTTCAAGCACAGTGGGCAGTAAATGCATCCATCATGTAATTAAAAGGGTCGCGTAGGGACAACTTCAGAACGCTATCTTACAAAGGAATCACTAGTCGGGTAGGTAGTGTGGAGCACTTCTGCTTTATCCACAAGGTTCCCTCTTGTGTGGACTACTTTGGGGTTCCTGGAACCACCCCATTGTTGTAGCTTAAGGCGTTATGCCAAAGGGGTTATGTTCCGGTTGAGCGGAGAGGACGCACCCTTTTCCAAAACCTGCAATACTGATGTGTTTTGAATATGTTGCTCTTTTTATCTTGTTCAATTAGGTGTGGTTTGCTTGAACACCTTTTGACAACCCGTATAACAATTGTATTAGTAGTTTGACTTTGTTTCAATTCCACCTTTCTTTGACAAACATTTTTAGATCCTGCACTCAGGCGTTAGTAGTTCTCCAAGAAAATCACATTATTTAAAAGAGCATTAAGAGTTGCATTTGATTCTCAAGATCATCCAAGGATGCAAGAGAAGAGCATACACAAAAAATAATCCAACTAAAAATTAAAGAAAAGCTTTGTAACCAATGAACCATACAAAAATCTTGATAAATGTTCATTCCCTTAAACCAAAAGTGAAAGATGAAGTTTCTAATTTACCAAATGTTATAAAATGAAGACTAAAGTTACTTTTGATTCTCAAGATCACTCTAAGGTGCAAGAGAAGAGCATACACAAACTTTATCCCAACTATATAGAAATAAAAAACTTCAAATCAAAGGACCATTGAAAAATGCTTTGTAAATGGTTCATTCCCTTAAGCAAAATGAATAATCAAATTTCTAAGTTTAATCCCAATGTTAAAAAGATAGAGATCAAAGTTGTTTTTGATTCTCAAGATCACCAAAAGGTGCAAGAGAAGATCATACACACACTTTGGTCTAAATCGAGTAAGCATGGAAATACAACATTCATCAAAACATTAGACATGTTAGAAAATGACTAGTTTTAAACTAACAGAAAAACCTATAATTTATGTAAGTATAAATCTCAAATTTATGTTTTCATTGCATAGTTAACTTCAATACCTTTCCAACGTAAAAAAAGGAGTCATTTTGAGTTCGGGAGCAAAAGTTATGGCCTTCGGAAGATGGGTTACGCATATGCTCTTATGCTCACGGGTATGCACTTGACATGCACTCAAAAAATGTAAAAAAATGTCCCTTAATCTGCAAAATGGTCAAATTTTCCAACCAAGATTCAATTTTGACAACAACCCATCACATTAATATATGAATAAAAGACTCAACGCTATCAAACATTAACATACATGCTCAAGAATTTAAGATTTTCAAGAAATTGCCAAAACTAGCATGTAGAATGATGAAAAAGTATGCTCTAAAAATTAAAAACATGATGAAATCTTGAAATTTTCTCACCAAGATTTGATTTTTGACAAAGTAACCCACCACATTAATATGTAAATAGAAGACTCAACACTATCAAACACTAACCTACATGCTCAAGAATTTAAAATTTTCAAGAAATTGACAAAACTAACATGTAGAATGTTGAAAAAGTAAGCTCTAAAAATGAAAACGTGGAGAAATCTTGAAATTTTCCCATCAATTCCAATTTTGATAGCACTTTGCCTCCTTTATACCTACTGAGGAAGACTCAACACATGCAAACTCAACAAAACAAGTTAAGAAAAATAAGTTAGATCAACATGTGTAAAAGAGGGTTAGTAACCAAAAATGAAACTTAACTGCAAAAACTTGAAATTAAGTGTAAAGGACAATGGAGTAAGTCCCACCGGGCATGCCAAATGTGTGCATGTAGGACTAAAACTCAAAAATCACTTTTAGATTAGATTAGGATAAACATGTTTTAGGCTTAGTTAAGCTAGGATTAAACTAGATAAACTTGATTAGAAGTGATTAGAGACTCATCGAGAGTTGGGAGGGGTATGGATAACCAATTGTGACTGATAGATAGCCTACGAAGCTAATAGAAGTGGTCTAGAGAGAACTAGGGAGGTTCTGAATTCTCGAAAGGAGGAATGTTTAGCTAATAAGAGAGATATTGGCCAAATAAGTTGATTATAGGAGGAATACGACCGAAAGAGTGTCGTGAATGGGCATTCGAGAATGGAGCGAAGTATAGGGATTTAACGAAGTGTCATTAATTGATTGGATTGGATGAAATGCTAAGTGTAAGCATATTTTAGGTGTCTACAGTATCCCTCAATCCCTTAACTACCCATGTGACCCCTTCCTTCTTCTTATAGGTAATTACCCCCATTTGTTGACTCCTCTCACGGCCCTTACCTGCACCATCCTGGAAGTTTGATGAAGGTGATCCTAGAGACATCTCTTTTCACCTTCGCTAGCTTCTTCCCTCTACACCCTAATTTTCCTCACTCTCCTCTGATGTGATATTTAATACCCTTTCCTCCACCATCCACAATGCTTCTTTGTGCTCCTTCCCCCACTTCACTCCCACCCTTCCATTTATGAGGACTTGCCCCATGAACCAATGGTATGATGATGATTGTAAAGCCCTTCACCAACAACTTTAGTTTACTTTCACACATGCTCTCCCCTCCTTCCTATCTCTCAAGTCCGACTACCACCATCTCCTCCACCAAAAGAAACACACCTTTATCTCTCACCACCGAATCAAGCTCCACGCGCGTCCTTATGCACTCCCCTAAACGTTTCTGGCATACCATTCTTCCCCGTCATTCCTCTTTACCCTGGACTTACTCCCCAACTCCATGTTCACTCATACTTCCACCCTTTATGACATTCCTGGCCAGCCCCAGATCCAAGTGGTTTCCCCTCCCCTACCTGCCATATCTTTACTTACACGAATGTGAAGAAATCCATTTTAGCCATGAATAACAATAGAGGCAGTTGATGAGGAGGGCTTCAGGATGAATTCTTCAAGCACGGTTTGGACACTCTAAACAACTACCTTGTGGATCTCTTCAATTAGGTGGTTTGTATAGGTTTTTGAAGTCATGGTCCCATCATATCATTCACCCTATCCATAAGTTGAGTTCCACTTTTGACCTAAACAACTACAAGACGATCATGGTTGGCCACATGTTCTTCAAGCTCTATGCCATAGTCCTCCACATGCGGCTTTCTGAGTTCCTGGAGCAACACCATTGCAAAGCCAAGGGGCAGGCGGGGTTCCGACCTACTTACCAGACCATTGACCACATCCTCACTCTTCGAGCCATCATTTAGGAGGCTCATTACCGATCCTCTAAGGTCTTTTGTTGTTTTTTTATTTTCAGAAACCCTTTGATTCTTTGCCATGAAGCTCTTTTTCGTAGACTTAGAGATATTAGTATTTCCAAAACCCTTCTTGCTACCATTATGCACCTATGCGAGGATGTTCGGGCCATCTTCACTGCATGCCGCTTAGTAATTCTAATTTCACCATGAGTACCATCGGGGTTAAGTAGGGTTGCCCCCTCTCACCTACTTTGTTTGGTATCTACATTGATGAGTTAGAGGACTTTATCAAGAATCATATCCAGGAAGGGGATGGCTTTCTTCTTCACATGGTGTTAATCTGCATCCTTCTTTTTGTGGATGACATATTCCTCCTTGCCTCTTTTGTAGAGGGTTTGCAGAGACAGTTGGATGCCTTAGCCCTCTATAGCGACCATAAACAACTGACAGTTAACCTTGGTAAAACCAAGGTCATGATCTTCAATGGGTTGAAGACTTCAAACTTCCATTTATTCTATAGGGGAGGAGATTGAGATCACCAGCTCCTATACTTATCTGGGAGTTTTATTTACTGGGCCCCATTTCAGTCTTGACTTGCTCTTCACCCCACGTCAACAAGGGTTATGGCTCTTTGGCAATCTTAGAGAGATAATGCTTTCACCACCACTTCCAGGACATCTTGTCAAAGATGTTTTCGATCATCTTGTGTGATCCATGGTTATTTATGGTTCTAACATTTGGGGACCATCCTTGTTCAACTTTGATTGGGCTACACTGATTAAGCAGGTCGAGATCCTCATGCTGAGATGCATCATTGGGTGCGAGAGAGATAGTTCCACATAATATCATCTTGGTTGAGTTCGAAGCTCATCCCTTTAGATTGGAAACTATATTTGACCCATTTTCTCTTTTGCATTGCATCCGGGGCTTTTATACTCTTAGTAGATAGGGATATGTATCTCTACCTCTCTATCGTTCCTCGAGGCTATTGCTCTTCGAGACCATAACAACCGCTCCGCTCTTGGTATGCCAGAGTATCACATCTTATTGGCTCTCTCAGGATTCAGATGGACCATCTCCCACCTTATAGATGCACCTACCCGCCTCCTTTTGGGTAAAGCGGGACTGCGCATGAATTATCGAGAGAAGACATTTATAGGCGGTTCATCCAAAGCATACTTGGATTAGCCCTCGGATGGTCTTTATCCTAAGATGGATTTTTCTATTGCACATTTTCTTGAGATTACATACATGATTATCGGTTAGCATGTGTATATCTCCGACATTGAATTACAAGCACTCCACATTCCCCTAGGCCGTTCGAGTGGGCTCATAGGCTTCACATGGAGGATCACCCGGTGGGCCGCTCTAAGAGGATTTTCCGGCTCTATTCTCTCCGGGATATTGAAATGGAAGATCACTTCTTCTTCAGTGTCCTATCTACTACGAGATTATAGGGATATTCCATTGTTTATTCTAGGAGCATCCATCTTTTATAGCTTTCTTCAAGTACCATGATCGGTGGTGTCTTTCTCTCTACCTATAGGAGGATCTCACACTTGAAATGAGACCCTTAAGTATCCTCCCGCATGACAGATTGTTACTCTACATATTACTTCTTTCTTTACAGTGCTCCCCTCGGTAAGGGGCACTCAAGCAAAGAACTTGATACCATCCTAGATTCTTGGACTAGATTTGTCAGGACCCAAGGGGCTACCTCCCACACTAGAGGCAATCGTGATCACACTCGGTTGGGGGTCCTCTCTCAAAGGCTACGTCTGTCTGGGAGAACACAGAGGGATTGTTTTGTCCGTTCCTCTTCCGAACACTAAAATTCTAGTCTTCCCTCGACTTGCCCACTGGACATAGGCATATTGCCAACTACTTTGATCGGCCTCGAGATGCTAGATGAAAGTGTTAATGGTGGGAATCTCTCACTATCCTCCTCTTGACTCCATCCATTTGCACTCTTCGACCACAATGACATTTGATTATTCTTCTTCTTTCCTCTCTCTCTTATTCTCTCTTCTTTTATTGTTTGGATGACCCCTTCGGGTCTCCCTGCTGACACCTCTTGCATTGTATTGTATAGTAACATTGACCTACTTTTGTGGTCACTTGTTGGACATTAATATAATTATCTTATCTTATCTTATCTATTTAAGCCGCAAGTGTGTGGATTGGTGGGTTTGCTTAGGTATACTTGACTTGATGATATCGCTCACATGAAACTATGATGAAAGACACAACACACAATATAACATGAGGGAAGTAACACAAATGAAACCTAATTGACAAGTGACATAGAGGAAGAATGAGTGCGGTGCGGGCGTGCGCACAAGAGAGTTTATAGCACGGGAAGTAGTACATCGAAGGTTATAGACAATCGCACATGGGATAAAGATTGTGAAAAAGGGGGAAACACAAAAAAGCAGAAAAGCGAGAAAATACATTTTAAAGATAAAAAATGGTAGTAGGTGAAGTGTAATTAATTATGTTGGAATTTGGAAACTCTATAAAATGAGAGCAAGCAAATTCATTCTTACCTTGCTATTTGAGAACTAGTGTGCAAAAGAGCTCTTGAAAACCAAATAACTTGTGCAAAGTGCGATCCATAGCTAAATAAAGACATGGAGAAGAGAGAACGAGCATAAAACCTTGAGAACAAAGAGCTCCTTTTGAAGAAGTGGAAGCTAGGTAATGAAGGGTTTGAGAGCAAGGAAACGAGCTAGGGTTCGAAGGTAAAGGGAACAATTAGGGCACAACAATTTGTAGGTGGAGCTAGGGCATGAAGTTGGAATAAACGAGGGAAAATAATCAAGCAAGAAGATTGTAGCTAACCGCATGCATGACTTGAGGAAACAAGGGTTTGATTTTAGGCACCTAGGGCACACAATTCATAGGTTTAAGAGTTAAAGGCGGTTGAAGTATAGTAAACGTAATATAATGGCACCAAATAAGACACCAAAGACTAAGAAGAACACAAAGAGTCCCCCGATGAATGGTTTTCTGAGATGTAATACCCGCAAGAAGTGGTTCTAGGAAACCATGGGCATCACAACTATCAAGTGTAGAATCAATGAATATAATCATTAGGTGCAACAACATGAAACAAACATCAAGAAGAATGTCTTGCGGGAGATTAGTTAGAGGACCTGCGTAGGGCCAATTACTCCTCGACAACACATCTCACAAGACTTTGGTGGGAGTTGGATTTACGTAATTATATGAATTACCTTTCTTTGGTAGGCCTACACACCTTTATCAATGGTTGATGTCATGCATCCACGAAGATTATTTTTACTACGCAAGCAGGAGGATATAGTTAATTGTAAATTTGATTGGCGAGTTCTTTGGGTCCACGATACCAAAGAGGAGATAGAACTTGACTTGCACGATGAGGCGAAAATAGTTTTAACAACCACAAGCCGCGATATCGAGGTGAATCGATCATTCAAAGATTGAGAAGATTGTTGACCCGGGAACTAGGGTGGTTGCACAACTTGTCGGTTGTAAGTTTGGTGCCTTTGAGAGATAGAAAGAGGTAAATAAGAAATTTTTACACATTGCGCACAAGATGACACACAAGACCAAGTACAACATTGCCTCAGTATATAGGTGAGGAATCATAAAAGAGGAAATGGCTCAAACAGATAAAGGAGATAAAATTACTTGGGGTATTATCCTTCCGTTGATTGTATTTTGGGAAATCGATGTGTTGGATGGTCCAAAGGATAATATTTGGGAGCACCCCATTGAAGATAAGTCTCTAGAAAAAAGGTTCGTGCAGTATACTTGCGATAGCGTAATTTCAAATCCGTGTAAGGTGCGCCTTGAAAAATGGTATAGAAGAATGCACAATGCATTGGAAAGTATTGATTGGACATCTTTGAGTTTATAATATTGTAAGATTTCAACCTTGGTAGGTTTACATTGTGATATGGGGAGATGGGTTTATGGTGCAAATCTTGGTTTACATCCATAACTAAGTACTTCAGCGCGGTGAAGAGGGTCAAGGATGCACAAAACTTGAAGTTTAATACGAGAGGGTAGATGCTAACAACCATATATTGTGCAAGAAGTATATATCATGCAGTATTATTTGTGGATAATTGGTTACTTTCCTATCTTTTTGTGTATATATAAGTGATTGTGTCTTCTTTTACAATTTGTATTTTTGCGGTCCGTGATGGAGGATTTATGAATTATGGGTTCTTTTCTATTTAATGTTAACAAGTAACTAGGTAGACATCCATTTTTCCAAACTAGACCTATGTGAGAAAATATTGACAACACACATATATCATATGACTTTGGGTTATTTAGTTATTGCCATAGGGCCATATCTATTTTTTCACGAGAGGTTGTTTCTCCTAGGGCCCCGCCAATTCTTTTCATAGTCATGTACCTATACTGAATTTTTCACAAAACACTTATTAAACTCGCATCCACTAGAGAAATTTTACAAGAGTTTCTCCTACGCATTAATTACACCATAAAAACAACCTAATTTGATACCAAATGTTAAATTTAGTAGAGAAATCACATAATTATTATATTAAAACTTCAACGACACTTTTCTATATATCCTTCAATGAGGAAGCTACATATATAGGGAGATATATTCCTATTATCAAGAAATTTCACATTATTATTAATCTCAACATATTCTCCCACAATTATATAATTTCTTTTATATCCCTAAGATATCTCGACCAAGTTTATCTATGTAAATTATCCTACTACTCATATAAATATATCTTAACCAACTCACAATAATAACATCAAATACATGATTACTAAATATTATAATTCCTAACAACATGCTTTTCTAAACACTTAATTCTTAATGATAGCATCAAAATCCATATCCATGAAACCAAAATTCCATGTTTCTAAATAAAATCAAAGTATTATTATGAATAGACCAAACACATGTATTCAAAAGTATTGTTATTAACAAAGGAATGAAATACAAAGGTTTTGAGATACCATGACATCAGATTGACAACCTTTGACAACATCATTTGCAGTAGTTTCTTTGCTCGATCCTCTCCCATGAAATTCATTAGTAATATTGTCCTCCTTGGTTGATTCTACATGGACAATAAGCAAATGGGGATTTATCAAAGACTACCTCTTGTTTGTATGTCAACTGGTCAGAGTGTCATTTTGTCCTCTATATTATCCTAAAGTGGAAATCCCCGAGTGAATCGAGAATGCTCTGTGAAGTATATATGTATTTAAATCCGCATTTTCGACTATTTCAACAAATGAGTTGTATAAGTATTTCACTTGTAACCAAATTCACAAATATAATTTGTCGGGTTAATATCTATCGACTTTCAAGTTTCTTAGTTCCCCTTCCCACATTGCATTTAAAATCAATTCTTTTTCATATAGAGAATTTATATAGGTTAGATGTGGTCTTTGCGTGTCTCCTATAGGTTGTGAATGTCACACAGATTATGCCTTGCTTTAAAAACATGGATTCGTTCTGTAATGACCTCAAATTGAACCACCCTACCACACCCATCATAAATATGACCACTTCAAAAAAAAAAAAAAAAATCTTATAGTTAAAATGTATCACTTTTATAAATCAAAAGGCATAGGAGCATTGACTTGGGTCTGAAGTTTGATTATGTACAGATTCAAACTTCAAACCCAAGTCAAAATTTCAATCTCTTGTGCCTTGGAGAAAAAAAAAAGGTTTGCATCGAGGTATGAACATCCATTTCACCCTAATCAATTCACCATTGCCAACATACTTGTGGGCCATAGAAAAATAAGAGCTTTGCAACAACATATGGACATCCACTAAGGCATAATAGGCATTGTTTTTCTTAGAAGTGACTACATCGTTCTCTCCTCGGATAATTCCACGTGATACCCTTTGTTAATAACACTACTCGGTGATTAGTGTCTTCCAAAATATTATTTTAAATATTTTTGCATTACTATTACAATAATAAGGTTGACACGTCTACGTTCCCAATGTGATGTGAAGGTCAATGCATTGCTCGTGGATGAATAAATTCCCCCTATATATCGTTTGCTAGTTTGCCATGTGCATTTTTTTATTGAATCATGTCAATGTTGTTGAATATGTCGATATTTGAAAGCCCTCCATTTTTAAAAATAAAATGTCTATATATAATTGTAAGTCAAATATGGTTATATTTGATAGTCTTTTCCTTTTTTGTGTTTTTAAGTTGTAAAATATAGACAAATTTTTAATATCATGTATCTTTTAACTTGGAGATTTAGGATATACATCTTTCCATTCCTGCCCATCACTCTTTTTTTTGACGACCTTCATTGATTCCTACACTCCAATTTTGGTCTCTTTTGTTCTTCATTTGTGCCTTCGTATTAGCCCTTCCCTCCATTGCTTGATGTGCCACAACTAATCCCTTCTCTTTCTTCTCCATGCGCCTTCTCTTCATTTCATGTATGCTTCTCTCCTCCTTTCAATGCACATGTTTTCTTCTCGACCAACATGATGTTTTTGATTCTCTATTTTCCGACTCCTCTCCCGCGACATTTAAAATTCCCCACCTTATCCCTTTCAACGTTTTCATTACACATTCCACGTACAATTGCTAGTTTTAAAATCTCCAACCATAACCCAAAAACCTACAAAAACATTCATATTAACACACCCTTTACAACTAGAGGTGCCATTACTAATTATGAAGGTGACTTCCATCAACGATATCCATTTCCAATATTTTCAGCAGCATTAGGTGCATCTATCTACCAAGTATTCAATGAAGTTGAAAGAGGTTAATCGATTGACCAACCCATTTAAACTATTATAAACATTAAATTATAAAGACGCCTTCTATTTTAATATCCATATAAGCTCGTGAAAGGGTAAGGAGTCCTAAGATTTAGAAAACATGTTTAGGAAAGGCATCGATTTGTAACGTGGCACATACGGCGATGGGTAAGACAAAGGCGTGAATCATGTTTGTACCTATGCAAAAATATAAATAGGGCGGAACCCGATGGGCCCAATTTTTAATCTTTTTATTTTCTGGGTATTGATGGGAACAGTTAATTATGCTTAACTAGGATACCAGTGGTTTTGGATCTGAACAAGTCATTTGTGCCGTAACTCATTCTTCGTCTCTCTCCAGATGGCTTCGCCATGGATGTTTTTGGTGCCTTTAATGGTGACTATGATTGTGGGTGTTGGAGTTGAAGGTTCAGTCCATGACTATAAACGTGCCACTTTCAAGGAAAATGGAAATGCGTATCTCTTCTATGGAGGAAGTGAGGGCATGCGTGCTTCTTCTCCTGGTTCCGACAATCACAAATCTGGATCCGGGCTCAACAATGGAAAATCCTATATTAAGTAACTCTCAATCTCTATTTATTGTTATTTTTATTGCCAATGCTTAAGATTGGGATCCACGCTTGTTTGTTTCCTTTTGCGGGTGTCAATTTGCATTGCACATTGGTTTCATTTGAAGTTAGTTATGTAATTGGTAGATCCGAAGGCCCTAATTTGGATCTGCACACTCTGATTGTTCTACTGTACTTATTCTTTCTATTTATGCTTTTCACAGTTGCATGAGACCATAATTCATTTGACGTGCTCAAGGGAACATGGGTTTTGGGGTGAGGGGGGTCAGGGCTGGTTCAAGGTTCAACTCACAACCGATCAAGGCCAAATCTGTGATGGGCCCGTGGCTTAATTGTAGTTTGCCCAACAGTGCCGATGAGATGTCCTAAGTTGGAGCCATGCATAAATATGCACAATTTACCCCAACTTTAAATCGATTGGTAAGGCTAGAATTTAAAAACCTAACTAGTTACAAATTTGAACGGTATATATAGGTCAATGAGTAATTTTTCCTGTTCCCACTAAGGGATCTTGCACCCCCATGTGACATAAGGCTAAAAAAATAAGCTTAAAAGAACGACATAGTGTTGGAGTGTAGTAGGTACATGTATTTATACAGTGACGGGATCCTCTCCTGAAATTGTGCTTAAATTGACAAATTAAAGTACGAGAATCAACACATTCTATCTTGAGATGGAGATTTATGATGAGGATGGGACAATTAGTGTTCTAAGGAGAGGGAGACAGTGGTAGTCACTATTTGAATGAATTAAGGATGATGTTCATATGATATACAGCGAATGTTCCTTTTAGCTAGATTTCAAAATAAACATGCACAATTTTTCTTGATTATATTTGATGAGAATCCATGACACCCAGGCTGTCCTCCTTTCAATTTGACGAGAGATGATATAACCCAGTTTCATAGCAGCCGACATGCCCGTAAATTCGATGAATTGACACCACCCAGTTTTGTCCTTCAAATTGGTGAGAATTGTTGTCACCCAATCTCGACCTTCAAATTTGATGTGAATTGGTGCCACATGGTTTCGTCCTTCAATTTTGATGAGAATTGGCAACCTATGTATTGTCCTGGTTTAAATTTGACGAGAATTGACAAGACCAGTTATTCATTACTAATATTATGTCTTGTTCATACGTCTTGTTCAGACAAGTATTGTGCTTAACAATTTTATTGGCATTCAAACACTTGAATTCCATAAAATGTATTTGGAAGTGAAGTGTGTGTTTTAGAAACATTTTTTTGTGCTTTTGGCTGATCGTGTTTTTTAACTGTACCATTTGTAATATGTTGAGCATTCTTCTTAGATCCAAAAGTTGCATTCCTTTTGGGACTCTATATTAGTGGATATCATTGCCCCGTGGCAACTAATTTGTACAGTATGGTTTGCAGTACATGGTTGGTTTTGTAATTTAGTATATGGGATTTGCAAGGGAAATAAGCTCTGACATGTACATTTCAGTTAAATTATGATGCGATCATCATTTCTGCTATAACTCAGGAGTAGTTATACGAGGATTTGATATGGAGTAGATATTTCATATTTGTTGCTTTAGAACAGGTTCCACTATTTGTAGATTTGATCTGGTATGATTTTCTTATTGTACAATTCAAGTACTTGCCAATACTACAGGCAACCTCGAGAATAGTATCCATTTGTGTTACACCACACGTCCAAAACCTTGAATATGTTAGCAGAACTTGTCTAGTTATGTACTTCAAAACTTCTGTATGTACAATGGTTCATTATTTAAGCCCATTTCTTTTCTTCATTCACTTGTAATCAGATATTGATTGCAATAGGGTAAGATTTTCATGAGTTTCAAATTCCAGATATCGCAAACTTGAGAACTACATAACTTGCAGATAGGTACAAATGCATTATAATGAAATCTCTTTTCATTGTTTTCTCAATTCTATGGGAAATGCTTCTTTCTTGTGACGATTGGAATGATGTCTAAGCTATTTATTTTACTCACCTAACTTGCTAATAGGCATAACCTCCTTTCATCGTTTTGTCAACTCTGTGGAGAATGCTTCTTGTTTGTCAAAGAGGCAGAAGATTAAAACACACAAGTTCTTGTTATGCTTCATGTTTTAGGATTGCATGTAGATGCAGCTTATGTTCCTTATTCTATTTTCAATCCCATAGGCTGAAAACATATGTTCTTTTACAGGATAATATTTTATCTCATGGTTTTTGTCTTTAAAGTTTATTAATTGTTGTCGAAATTTGTGTAAACAGGTTTGAAAATATTACTTTGTGGCGAACAAAGAAAGCTGCTTCCAAGCACACAAGCATGGAACACCGCACCGGATTGGTCCAGGCTGTTATCTTTGAGGCATCTGACCGAGATAATATTGGTGGTTCAACATATGTTGGCCAGAAGGCCATCTGCTGTACTCCAGACCTGGCCAAGATGGAATGGTGCAAACAAGGTGAAGTCATTTGACGCCCATCTGCCACAGTTCCCAGCTGGCCTAATGTTGTAAATATTGAGTTTAGTGGAGATGAAATTTCTACCACTTTTTCACCACATTCAGTTGCAATTCCAAAGACAGGAATGTATAATTTGTATTTTATTTTTGTGAACCAAACCTTAAGGGTTTGGTAATGGAGGGAAAGACAATTTGGAAAAATCCCACAGGTTATCTACCAGGCAGGATGGCTCCACTCATGACATTTTATGGTTTCATGTCTCTTGCATACCTATTGCTTGGGGTTATTTGGTTTTCTCAGTACATTAGATTTTGGAAGGATATTCTGCAGCTGCAGAATTGCATTACTCTTGTTATTGCGCTGGGCATGTTTGAAATGACATTGTGGTACTTTGAGTATGCAAACTTTAATGCAACTGGAATTAGGCCCATGGGAATCACATTCTGGGCGGTTACATTTGGGGCAGTGAGGAAAACCATAGCCCGTCTTCTCATTTTGGTTGTATCAATGGGTTATGGTGTAGTTAGGCCTACTCTTGGTGGGCTTACCTCTAAGGTGATTCTTCTTGGTGCAACATATTTCGTGGCTTCTTAATTGCTTGATGTGGTGGAGAATGTTGGTACAATTGATGATCTTTCAGGGAAAGCAAGATTGTTTCTTGTCCTTCCAGTTGCTATTTTGGATGCATTTTTGATCCTATGGGTTTTTACTTCTCTATCCAAAACGTTGGAGAAGCTACAGGTATTTAATATTCTATTGAAACATTGACCTTTAGCCAAACTTATAGTTTCTAGGTTTGTATGGAAAATTTGGGATGTTCGACTCGTATCTATGCAATCATGAAGTATTAATGTGCCTTGATTACAGGCAAGGAAGCGAACAGCGAAGCTGGAAATTTATAGGAAATTTACAAATGCATTGGCGGTGGCAGTAGTTGTCTCTGTAGCTTGGATTGGATATGAGGTGAATCTTCTAGTCCTTTATTCTGGGGTTATATCCTTTATGAGTAGATTACAGACCATGCAGCCTATCCTCCAAAAGCACACACATGTATTTGGCATCATCGTGTCATTTCTAATTGTTATGCATTTCTAGACATTCTTGAATTTCAAATTGTATGCTAATTTTAATTTATAATCAAGTTTTCATGGTTCATTTATTTAGTTTTGATGAGGTAAAACCAAATAATCCATCTGCAAGTGGTGGCGTAGACCTTCACAAGGTCCTTTAATTTATTTTTGAAATTATAAACTAAACTTGGATTATTCTAAATTAATAATAAAATACAAGGGCTTATTTTTAATAATTATTTTTATGATAAATGCATCATTAAAGAAGTTAATTCCTCATGGTAATAGCATCTTTAAAGAAGTACAATCCTACAAGTGCTTAGGAATTGACATTTATTATACATTAAATTGGAATCACAGTGTTCTGAAAAGGTTAGTGGTAGTTGGGATTTGAAGGCTTATTTATGGTTTTAAAAACAAATTCAGAAATGCAGAATTATGGGATTGGGAAAAATTTCTTTCCATCACTTTTTGGTTAATCCAGCCATTCTTTATGGGTGTGAAGTTTTGAGCTTGTAGAATCTGCCACGAAACATGGAGCAGAGTCAAACAAATTAAAACGTTGACACTCCATATCCCATTTGTTTGATTGAAGCAAGATGCACACTTTCTGAGTCAGAGGTTATGAGTTTGTTTTATGACCTTTAACTTCCAAATGCAAAGTGACACTACATATGCCGTTAGTTTGATTTAAGCAAGATACACCCCTTGTGAGCCAGAGGCTATGATTTTTCTATAGAATTTATTTTGATTTTCACGAGTGACCAAAGTAGGTCATTGGGACGTGAAGATACATACAGTTGCTATAGAATCTGGAAACGATAGAAGCTCAAAATGTAACTAAATAGTAAAAACAAAGACACTAAAAACAACATAAGCATAACTGGAGGGGTGACTCCAAAGCAGATAAACCCAACCCATACTATCCAAGTACAGATACAAACAGTCATATGTGAGGAGAGGACCCTCAAGAGAAACTAGGAGTTGATGAAAGATCAAAGCTGGAGACAGAAGCTGTAAACCACGGCTACCACATGTTTGTATATGCTTGGAACACAAGAATATACGATTGGGTGGATAGGTGAGAGGATCGTTGATCATCAAATGCACTTTGCAAGCCGAAAATGTTGTCCAGTGCAGAGTTGAATTACAAAACAATGGAGGGGTAAGTGCTAGTGATGGTCTATACTTTTCAAAAATTCAAGCAATATGTTCTTACCATGCCATTTGCGTGCTTTACAGATCATGAAGCACTGAAGTATTCAGCAAACAAACCGGTGTTATATTGGAGAATTCTCCAATGGATAGTGTATGTAAGATAATGTAATGAAATTACTTGGATAGATAGCTAGAATGACAGCAGTAGAACACCAAGTAATGGAAATTAGAGGAGTTATTTAAGTATATAGGATTCAGCCTCTTTGAGGGGGCAACCTCAACAACCTAACAAAAAAATCAAATATGCAATATGATGTTCAAGTACTAACCACTATCTCCTATATATGCCCTACTTAGGCTATGGTTACTCCACAGGCTGACTGTACTAACGATATGAAGAAACATCATCTACCACCATGGAATGGCCAATATAGGATCTGTTAATGTTTATAGGAGAGTGCAGGACGAAGGTGGTCAAGCTGAACAATTCAGGGAGGAAGTAGGTTACTACCCTTATAACTTCTCATAACAACACCTAAGCTTGATGAGAGAGAAAATTGGTTGTACACACTTGCCCCTATGGCCTGGACTGCATGCAAAGAGAAATAGATGGGGCTAGACACTGTTCAGGGTATAAGGGGGTGGAATGTTATATTTGTGGGGACACGAGATTATGATTTATATAAGGTTATGGGGTAGCCTGACTTGTGGCACACATAGCTCATGACTAGATAGGATGGGCCCAACAAAGGAATTTTATTTGTAATGGTTCAAATGGTAACTTGTGAAATAAGTTATATTTGGTTATTATGTTTAATATTAAAAGGTTATTGGCATGTCATTTAATATGTCGGAAGGGCAAAAAAATCCGAAAAAGAGTTCGAAAAAACGAAAAAATTCCCCATATAAATATATTTTGATAATTGACAAATCATACAAAAAGCATCCATCTACCATAATCATCATCATCATAATGATTCTTTCAAAAATAGAAGTTGCTTGGTCCAAAAAGGTACAAAAATGGATTTTATGAAAATAAGAAAAATATTGCCATCAATGCGGAAAATATATACTTTTAGAGAATTCTGTTATTGAGTACAGACCCTTTCCAAAAATGGCAAATTTTTTTCCAAGATTTTTTCACCAAAAAAAAAATATAGGAATTTTTTTTTTTGGGAATGCAGGTTCGAACCGGATTTCATCAGATCTGGTAACTATGATTAGGAGATTAATTTAGTAGTAAAGATAGAATTCTTCATAGAAGGAGATAATTTAAGGAATATTTTATGGTGATTAAGGTTATTTTTATTTCTGAATATATTGAGAGTAGGATGCATTGTCCCATCTTACATCTCTTGTATATATGACTGAATGTTAATATGCTGCTATATTTTTTTATTTATTGGATATCTGGACCTTAATATTTGGTATTAGAACAGTGATTTGCGTAAAGAGGGAGAGGGGACTGTTGCAAGTTTGGAATTATTTGGCAGAAAGTTTCAAAATAAGTTCCCTGCTTGCAAAAGGTAGTCTCATAGCACAAGTGTCTGGTTGGGGCCGCATTTGCATTGTTAGAAAGTATGAATGCTGGGTTGTTGAGGCAGCGTCGCATCATTAGAAAGGATGATGATGAGGTTGAGGTGGCATTCGTGTCATTAGAAAGTATGATAGTCAGGTTGAGGCGGTGTTTGCATGTACGCTTCAAGAGATTTCTGGCAAGTGGTTGCAATCGAACTTCTCAGCAGTAGTGAAGAAGTGGTGATCAAATGCATTCGGCATTTCAAATCTAGGGTTATTTTGTTAAATTTTGTTAGAAAATCAGTTGAAGTTGTAGAGGGTTGTTTTCTTAACACTTGTCAGATTGATGTGATCGGCACCATTAGAAAGCACATTTTAAGCTTTATGACAATTGTCTGGAATCTATGCTTATTAAGTGACCTTATCAAATTGGTGTTTTAGACAGCCTAACTACTGTTTTTTTTTCAGTTTTGAATTAGGCAGAAAAGGTGGAAAATATTCACATTTTTCAATCCAAGTAAGCAAATCAAGTACCTTTTCTACATTGTGAAGGAAATGTTCAGATTTACTTGCCTTTTTCAGTTTTGAAGTCACACTCTCCCTTGAAATCATATTTTTATTTGAATTGTGAATCAGGAGATACTAGGTTTATTTGGAAATGCTGATACTTGTAATATCCCCTATTCAGAAATAATTAACTCTGGATACTCAAAGCCTATTCTTATTCTGTAGGCTAAAGGGAAATTAAAGAGGGAAATAAATTAATTTAAGTGGTTCAAAAGTATTTTTATATTTTAATTGGAAAAAGGACACTTAAATTATAATTTTCATCCAAAAACAGAAATAAAATAAAATAATAATAGAAGGGATGACTTCTATTATTGGGCGCCAAAGTTAGATTAATAATTAAATAAAGAATGGGGCGCCAAAGTTAGAGAGGGCTGCATGAGTACCAAGGTCCTATTTTTAGGATGGAAAGAGGATAAAATATTTTAAAATTGTTTAATCCTATTCTTAGGATGGGGCGCCCACATGGGGGAAGAATTAAATTATTTTTAACTGTTTGAGGATCATGCATGTAATTCTAAAAGGGGCACCCACTTTAGAGAGGGGTTGAAGTTATAAAGACAACTTTGGGGTTTATTGTTCATACATCTTGAAAATTTATCAACTACTTTTTGTCTACAAGTAGCTTTTGCTTCTACATCAGTAATAGAGGACGAAATCCTCATTTGCATACAGATTTGAGGACGGAATACCTCACATCTGAGCTTGGCAATTCCATGAAGGGGTTGTAGTGGTCATTCAAGGTACAATTGTTCATCCAATACAGCTAGGGCACACTTTTCAGGCTTAATTCTACATCCAGAACAACAAGTACAACTAGGGCTTTAGTATCTAGGGGCAGATTTCAGTCAAATTAGTTTGCATGCTCTTCTCTTGCATCTATCTTTCCATTTAGACCAATGATTTTGAGGAAATAATTGTCTTCAAACACTTTGGTATTTCTTTTATTGTAGCTGATTGAAATCAATAAATAAAATTTTGTTTTGGCACCTTGGGGCTCTCTGTTTTTATTTAAAAATCAGATTGTCGCTGCAATTATAAAAGACAAATTTTTATACTAATGTCCTAGGGTTTTGACAAAAATATCCAAATTTATTTAAAGTATTTTTAGGGATATTACAATGGTATCAGAGCAAATTTCCTCCCAACTTGTGGAAGGGAATTAAAAAAGTAGAGGAAAACATTTTTTAAAAAATTAAAATAAAAATTGCAGCTTTGAACTTCATGCAGGGTAGTGACAGAGAAGTCAGGTACCAACAAAGGGAGAAAAAGAAAGCTATAAAATAGCCAAAAGTCATGGGTAACAGAGACCTAGAGGATGTACGTTTCAATAGGCTTGTGCAGGGACAAGAATGGTTAGCTGATATGATGGGTTAGTTGATCCAGGCTATGCAGAACACGAATGTGCAAAGGGCTCCAAATGGTGAGGGAAGCTCCTCGGAGTGATAGTCACTAGTTCTAGTTCTATTGCTAGGCCCTTCTAGCCTAATTTCCTTCACAGGGAGGAAGCAATTCTAGAGGTAGAAACTCAACCATCTATAGCAGATGATATTGCTGCCTATGAGGAGTACAAGGTACTTCCAGGTGAGATTAGAGAGGCCATATCACTCACCAATTTTATAAATTTGAAGAAAAGCAAGAGTGGACCAAGAGTTGATCCTAGACCACAAGCTAATCAGAGAGACTTGCAACAAGCATTAGGGAAGTTGTCACTCCCTACTTTTGACGACTTTGGTAAGAGTACAACTCGTGCATGGATACAAAAGTTGGATACCTTCTTATCACTCAGGCCAATGATGGAAGAGGAAGCCATCAAATTTGCAACCCTTCATCTGGAAGGTATAGCACATGAGTGGTGGTACCATGGGCGAATCACACAAAGGACACAATCTCATCCACTCATATGGCGATTTCAGAAATGACTATGTAGTTGAATTTTAGAAGCTTTCCGTGATGGTACTTGATGTGACAGAGAGGAGATTAGTTGTTTTGCTCATGTAAGGGTTAACTGAATCTCTTAGGGGTTTAGTGAAAGCTTTCAGCTCTACTTCTCTACAAAGAGCCATCAAAAAGGCTTTGGATTTGGAAATAGCAGCCCCTAAAGGGAAATTTCTGCCTATAGGACAACAAAGAACTACATTTTTTGAGCAGCCAAAAACAACACCTTTGGGGCAGCTAAGGACAATACCTTTCGTGTAATGTCCCCTTTTCCCAATCGAAGACATTTGGCCCATTTCGTCATCCCGACGGCCAAAGGAAAATATAAGGGTGACTTAAGTCACAATGAGTTATTACAAAGTGCAAAAATATTAATAAAGCACTTGTATTAATTTATTTGACTTAATAATAAATTTGTAATCTCTAAATAGGTGCATTGGGTCTAATATTATGTTGTATCCTTTCTAGGGAAAGTAGAAAAGAGACCCATCCTAATTTTGTGTCATCCCTAGGTAAAAATGCGCCTTGGACAAAAGAGGGAAATAGAGTTTAGAAAGGATAAAAGTTATTACTCTTCCCTAGGAAAGTGCGACTTGGCATGAGAGGCCAAGATAAACATTAGGAGTCATCCCTAGAAAAGTGCGACCTGGTTTGGGTATTTTTAGGGTATTTTGGCACTCTTTTCTCATTGGAAGATGAAAAGGTCATTTTGTAATATTTTTCCTATAAAAAGGAGAGGGGCAGCTTGGGTAGAGCAACCAATATAATCATTTATCATTTCTGAATCTGATCTAAAGCCAGGTGGTTTTATATTAAAGTATTCTAAGGACGAAAACCCTTAGTATATTGCCTCTGGAGGACGAAAACCCTCTTAGAGAATGTGAGGGATTTCCACACAGGAAATTCTATTGGGCTAGCATGAGTATTTTCAGTCTTTTCAGTCAGTAGTTGATAGATCTTGTACCGAGGTGTGAGGAATAAAGATTGTAATTGGGCTGTGCCATTTTGATCCAATGAAGCAACCCAATTTTTGGCCATTTGGAGGTATTTTGAAGACATTTCAGGTCTGAAACTTATTGCTGCGTGTTGCATTAATTTGTGTGGATCAAATAAAGCATTTTCTGTAAATTTTGGGAAGGTTTAAAGTGCTGTTTTAGTCCTCTATCATCTGCAGATTTCTGATATAAATTCCAGCCTAATATTAACTCAGAAAAGTCAGATTTTATATGTATATTACGCTGCCAATACGCACAGGTCAGTTTAGGAGGAAACATGTTAGTTTGATTGCTGTTGTAAGGAATTTAACATACAAAACTAGTCGCCATTGCTGGAAATCTTCTGCAGCAGTCATATTTATTGTTGCACAGTCTTCAACGCAGTTTGGGTTCAGCTTTAGGCTAGTTTCTATTCAAAATCCTAGCCGCACTTCTTCCACAAATTCAGATCTGTATTAGTGGTCAGCCTTGAGTGTTTGTTTTATTGATCTAATATTGTTATTGAACAATCCGGGGATCTTTCAGTGGTATCAGAGCAATGTTCCTCCCACCTGGAGGGTTTTTGATTTGATACAACCACGAGAGGTTGGTGATAGAGCTGAATCATGGGAGTTAGACAGAAAAGCTTTCCATGGAATATGGATAGCGATCTTCTTAGGACTATGATTACTACCCATCACAGATGATACGGACCATGCAACAGATTATGCAGAGAATGGACGTGGATAGGTCAAGAGATAGAAGAGACAGTTTGAGGGCCAGACAGGATCGGAGGCCTAGATCATCATCACTTTCTATTCACAGAGGTCCAACACCACAGGACAAAGAAGCGGAAGTGATTAGCATATTTGAGGAGTATAGCATTCTTCCTCAAGATGTTAAGGAGAATCTTCCTTTCATGAACTACATGGACATGCACCCAAGTATTGGCTACAAGACTGAGCAGGCAAGGAAGGAATATCACACCATAGCTTCTAAATGGTTGATACGTGGAAGGAATAGAAAGACTTCACATATGGATGATACAACTCTTCACGAGAGAGCTTTGGTGTCTTCAAATTCCAAAGAGGTATGCAAAAATTTATATGATGAGTTTGATAGTGCTGATTTGAATTTGGTCATATCATCTACACATGGAGAAAAATCAGATTATAACAGCCATGGATGTTCTGAACAAAGGCCTATGATTTGGGAAGAGGTTGATGCTTGCAATGAAAGCGTGAAGGAGGATCCCAAGAGTCTGATTTGGGACAGCATTAATTTATCTACCTACTCTCATGAGATGGCAACCCTTACACATGGAGAAAAGAATGAAGAAGAATCTACAAGTGTTGGCATTCAAAGTACATGTGTTGGATATGAAAATTCCACGGAAGATGCACTTGTGAAGCTTTAAGACATGGCAAAAGAGTATGATAGGTATTTTGATTTTTATGACAGCAGTCATGTTTCTTTACCCCATCATGAGAGGATGCTCATTTTACATGAGGATGACAATGCCATGGGGTCTTCCATAGGTGGCATCCAAGAATTGGGTGTTAAAAATGGGTTTTGTGTGATGAATTCAAGTCATAAGAACTCTGATTTTTTATATCAGACTTGGGAGGATGTGACAAAGACACAACTTTTGTGTGATATGTGGTCACAAAAAGCCAAAGAGGCTAGATTAGTGGCTGCCAATGCAAGACAACATCTTCAAGGAGTCAAAGAAAAGATCAATCTCATCAACATAGCAAGGGACAAAAGGATTGATGAATGCGTGGAAGGAGATATGCCGTCTCATTTATCGCAGCGAGCTGGTTCACAACAATATTCATCCCATTCCAGACAAGAATGAGGGGGAATTGGTGCAACAAAGTCAAGCCATTGTGAAGTCCAAGATTGACGGGGATGTTGGCGATACTCCAAGGTATGATGAACATAATAATGCTTCTTATTTATTGCTACCTAGTCCAATCTATTTTCATCATGGGATGCATGATATGGTAGAAGATGAAGTCTTCATTTTGGAGTTTGTTGAACCATTGGTCCAAATATATGAGCAACTTGTTGATGGAATATGGTGGCAAGTTATAGCTCACTTGACAGGTACAGGGGCCAGGCTGGTAGAACATTTCAGCATGTTTTGTCTCTTGTGCATGACACTTGGACAAAACAAGATCAGAATTGCTTGAGGGCAAGCAATCTTGGGAAGGGAGGACTGTAATGTCCCCTTTTCCCAATCGAAGACCTTTGGCCCATTTCGTCAACCCGACGGCCAAAGGAAAAATATAAGGGTGACTTAAGTCACAATGAGTTATTACAAAGTGCAAAAAATATTAATAAAGCACTTGTATTAATTTATTTGACTTAATAATAAATTTGTAATCTCTAAATAGGTGCATTGGGTCTAATATTATGTTGTATCCTTTCTAGGGAAAGTAGAAAAGAGACCCATCCTAATTTTGTGTCATCCCTAGGTAAAAATGCGCCTTGGACAAAAGAGGGAAATAGAGTTTAGAAAGGATAAAAGTTATTACTCTTCCCTAGGAAAGTGCGACTTGGCATGAGAGGCCAAGATAAACATTAGGAGTCATCCCTAGAAAAGTGCGCCTAGGTTTGGGTATACTTTTAGGGTATTTTGGCACTCTTTTCTCATTGGATGATGAAAAGGTCATTTTGTAATATTTTTCCTATAAAAGGAGAGGGGCAGCTTGGGTAGAGCAACCAATATAATCATTTATCATTTCTGAATCTGATCTAAAGCCAGGTGGTTTTATATTAAAGTATTCTAAGGACGAAAACCCTTAGTATATTGCCTCTGGAGGATGAAAACCCTCTTAGAGAATGTGAGGGATTTCCACACAGGAAATTCTATTGGGCTAGCATGAGTATTTTCAGTCTTTTCAGTCAGTAGTTGATAGATCTTGTACCGGGGTGTGAGGAATAAAGATTGTAATTGGGCTGTGCCATTTTGATCCAATGAAGCAACCCATCTTTTGGCCATTTGGAGGTATTTTGAAGACATTTCAGGTCTGAAACTTATTGCTGTGTGTTGCATTAATTTGTGTGGATCAAATAAAGCATTTTCTGTAAATTTTGGGAAGGTTTAAAGTGCTGTTTCAGTCCTCTATCATCTGCAGATTTCTGATATAAATTCCAGATTAATATTAACTCAGAAAAGTCAGATTTTATATGTATATTAAGCTGCCAATATGCACAGGTCAGTTTAGGAGGAAACATGTTAGTTTGATTGCTGTTGTAAGGAATTTAACATACAAAACTAGTCGCCATTGCTGGAAATCTTCTGCAGCAGTCATATTTATTGTTGCACAGTCTTCAACGCAGTTTGGGTTCAGCTTTAGGCTAGTTTCTATTCAAAATCCTAGCCGCACTTCTTCCACAAATTCAGATCTGTATTAGTGGTCAGCCTTGAGTGTTTGTTTTATTGATCTAATATTGTTATTGAACAATCCGGGGATCTTTCATTCCGAGCAGCCAAAACCATCTTCTGTGTGGCAGCCACGGCCAACACCTATTGAGCAGATATGAACAAAGGGGGATGAGACTTGAAATGAACTAAGGGAGAAGAAATTATGCTTCACTTGTAGGGATCCATGGGGACTAGGTCATAGGTGTCACTACATTTTTAAGCAGCAAAAACAACACCTTTGGGGCAGCTAAGGACAATAACTTCCGAGCAGCCAAAACCATCTTCTGTGGGGCAGCTAGGGGCAACGCCTATTGAGTAGATACGAACAAAGGGGGATGAGACTCGAAATGAACTAAGGGGAAGAAATTATACTTCACTTGTAGGGATCCATGGGGACTGGGTCATAGGTGTCTTCCAAAGGGACAAGTGCATTACATAGAAGTGATCTCGGATGAAGATTCAGAAGAAGAACCGGAGGTTGTAGGAAACACTCTTGCCACACTTACAAGTATACTACAATATCAACCCTTTAGGGTTAGTGGAGTCCTTCTTGGGAAAAACATTATAGTGTTGATTGATAGTGGGGCAACCCACAATTTTATAAATGAAGGATTGGTGAATAGGAGAGGTTTGGAGACAAATGATATAACAGGTTTCAACGTCATTGTAGTTGATGGTTTTACCATATGTTGCTGGAAAAAGGCCGAACAACTTAGCTTCTTGTTGTCATGCTAAATGTCTAGCATGCAAAATTTAAAATTTTGGTCATGACAACTAAGTCCCACTTGAAAATTCCTCTCCCGATCATTGTGAACCTTTCCTCTAGCCAGCCTTTCCTTAGTTTCACCCTCATTTTGGCTAGTAGGAATGTGCTAACAAGATTTTCAAGTGTGTTTCATGTGTAGGTATGAATGCCTAAGGCGATTGGAGAAGTCACCGTGTTTGTGTTGCTCGAAATATCTCTCCCAAACTATTTTGGCAACTTCCAAAGGAATTTTTATTGGAAAAGCTGCGGAACACTATTTTTAGTGTACCGCGGATTTGCAACAACTAGTGTTCTGCGGACTCTCCAATTCCGTGGAACAAAGGAATGGAGTTGGGGGGACTTAGGTGGATTTCTACCAAAAATAGTCTTTTGTGGAAAAATGTGGAACATGGGTTTTGCTTAGCGTAGAAGACGTTATGCACGGAGAAGTTTGGAGTGGTGTGGGTGAAAACAAAGGAGTTTGGAAGTAGACAAAGTTTGTAGCCGCAGAACACTATCCTAGTGTTCCACAGACTCTCAAGTCCGCGAAACGAAGGAATAAATATGCGGAACACAAAAGTTTGAATTCAAGACTTGGGTGGATTTTGGTAGTCTCCATGACAAAAAGGAAAACTTGGGTTTTGTCTAGAGAGGCGCGATGTTTGAAGGAGAAGCCACATAATGCCGAGAAGCAAAGGAGAGTTACGGCAACCAAGTTTGGGAGCCGCGGAACAATCTCCTAGTGTTTTGCGGGTTTCCAAAATTGCGGAAGTTCGTAGGTGGTCTAAAGCAAAGCTATGAGGCTGCGGAAGTCCCAAAAGCCATAAAACACTATCCTAGTGTTTTGCGGGGTTTTTAAATTCGCTAGGAGGCTGCGAAATTCACTAAAAACTGCGAGAATACTCTTTTAGTATTCCGCGGGTTTTCAATTCCGCAGAAGTCGAGAAAAGGCCGCAAAACACTAAAAAAACCACCAAACAAGTAAAAGTTCGGGACAAAGAAAAATGGTTTTTTTCCCATAATTTTTGATGCAAACCTCCAAATTCGACAAAATCAACGGCGTTGGAAAGGTCTCCTCGAGGGCTTCATTTTGGTATCAAAAATCAGATCTCCAAGTTGTTGCCTACGCTGATTGTAGTCCTTGACTTTCAAATTTTCACCAAAGGAGGAATTGGAAGGGTTTCAGGCATGGAATAGTGTATTTGCGCCCAAATTAAATGTATTCACACCATTTCGTAAGATGGAGGGCCGCATATGGCAAGAAAATGAAAGGTCACCTGGAGGGAATGTGAAGAGTCATTCGCGTGATCTATAAAATGTAATGTTGACACCTTTCCAAAGGGTCAATTTTTTGATTGATAGCACCCATTGTTTTATTACAAGTAAGAAACTACAATTCTTCTATCTCCTTGTCTTATGTTTTCCTCTCCATCTCAACTTTACTCCATGAGCAGGGTTATTTGTGCAATATTATGCAAATAAACTTGGATTTACTTGTTTTATTCCTCTTTCTTTGACATGGTGTCTTCTCATTGTTATCTTGGAAATATTTGAGTTTTATGTCAATAAACTCAGCTTGCTATTTATTGAGTAAAACCCCCTTCTCACTTTCTCCCCTCTTTCCATACACACCTTTCCTCCACCTCCTTTTTGCACACGGGTTTAGTGGAGTATTCTTGTGTGATCTCGATTGAACGGCCACCCATGATTGTTATAACAATGTAAATATTTCCTATTTTCAATTAACGGACCTGCTCCATTCCTAAGTAGAGGGACCTAGTCCTAGAGCGTTTGTGAAAACCCCTAATTTACCCTTGTGACAAATTATTTTGCCAACACTTCACATTGGATGACCATTAGGACGAGTGATGATTTTTATGATGTTGGTTTGAGAACGAGACTAACTTGGTGCTAGGAGTGCAATGGTTGCAAAACTTTCATAATATGGAGCTGAAGTTTAAGTTAGATGGGAAAGAGGTGGTAATCCATGGATCACTAACAAAGTTACAACATCAGTTTTAGCCAACAAAATGGAGGGTATTACTGCTGCTAGCACACTTTCCAGATCCTAGTTGATGCATGATTCCACTACTCTGGACTCTTTTATTGAGGTTATTGAAAGAGCTTCACCTAGTGCATGGTTTCCTAATCATATCAGAGAGGTGCAGCAGAAGCCAACAACTTCAAGGTTTGGGAATTGCAAATTCCCAAGATGGATTTGGGATCCTGGTATTTGTAGGGCGGTTCAAAATGAGAGAATTGGAATGACATTGCTTGAGGGCAAGCAATTTTGGGAAGGGTGGACTGTAATGTCCGTTTTCAAAATTAATTAACTCTCGACACCTGAAGCCTATTCTTATTATTTTTTCGTAGGCTAAGGGGAAATAAAAAAGGAAAATAAATTAATTTAAGTGGTCCAAAAGTATTTTTATATTTTAAATTATAATTTTAACCCAAAAAACAAAAATAGAATAAAATAATAAAATAAGGGATGACTTCCTATTATCGAGTGCCAAAGTTAGATTAATAATTAAGTAAAGAATGGGACACCAAAGTTAGATAGGGCTGCATGAGTGCCTAAGGTCCTATTTTTAAGATGGAAAGAGGATAAAATATTTTAAAATTGTTTAATCCTATTCTTAGGATGGGACGCCCACATGGGGGAAGAATTGCATTATTTTTAGCTGTTTGAGGATCATGCATGTAATTCTAAAAGGGGCCCCCACTTTAGAGAGGGGTTGGAAGTTATAAAGGTAACTTTGGGGTTTATTGTTCATACATCTTGGAAATTTATCAACTACTTCTTTGTCTACAAGTAGCTTTTGCTTCTGCATTAGCAATAGAGGACAAAATCCCTCATTTGCATACAGATTTGAGGACAAAATCCCTCACATTTGAGCTTGACAATTCCATCCAGGGGTTGTAGTGGTCATTCAAGGTACATGTGTTCATCTAGTGCAGCTAGGGCATGCTTTTCAGCTTAACTCTACATCTAGAACAAGTACAGCTAGGGCTTCAGTATCTGGGGTAAATTTCAGTCAAATCAGTTTGCATGCTCTTCTCTTCCATCTATCTTTCCATTTAGACCATCGATTGTGAGGAAATAATTGTCTTCAAACACTCTGGTATTTTTTTATTGTAGCTAATTGAAATCAATAAATAAAAGTCTGTTTTGGCACCTTGAGGCCCCCTCTTTTTATTTAAAAATCAGATTGTTGCTGCTGTCATAAAAGGCAATTTTTAATACTAATGTCCTAGGGTTTTGACAGAAATATTCAAATTTAATTAAATTATTTTTCAGGGATGTTACAATATTGATGCCAGAGAATGGTGGTTTAAATTAGGAGTCATTTGAAGGAAGCCTACATTTTCTAAGTTTTAAAATCCTGATGTATCTTTTTCAATATTGAATTAAATAAAAACTACTAATTTATAAATGCTTTCATGTTTACTTAAGATATATATGTATCGCATGCAAAGCTATTGAATTATCTAAGTTATTTTTATTATAAATTTGGCTGAATCTTCAATTTTAAAAGCTTTTAAAGTGAAAATTAAATGGTAATAAATAGCTGATGAAGAAATATTATCCCCTAAAATTATCCTGAGTTTAACTTTATAATTTGGTATTTCATAACCCTTGGGATGTTTTTTCTGTTTTTACTTCAGGATGATGAAGCTAATGATTGGTGGTTAGGCTTTAAAAGGGAAAGAATTGATTACACTTACGAAGACATTGATCATATTTTCTTGCGTTGCAAGAAGCTTATTAAGTTTTAAGAACCGAGAACTATATAAGAGATAGTCGAGAAGGATAGCATTCCATCTCTCATTGAGGAGGCGAACAAACTAAAAAAGCACTGAAAAGGAGAAGCGGAAAAGAAAGGAAGGAGACCTTAACCTTGAATAAAAAACAAGAAAAATGTTCAAATGTGTTGTTTCCTATCAAGGAAGTTGAAACATTGTAGGTTCGTAGATGTTTTCAAAAGAAGAAGGTCGAGGAAGCTTCAATTTTGTATCTTCTTAGTTATATCCAAAAAGAGATCATTGTATTCATAAACCCCAGCAGCACTTACAATTTCATCAACTTTGACTTGGCTAAAGGGTTGCAGGTCCAAACAAAGAACATCAAGTAGACTCAAGTACTTGATGAGAACTAATGCACATAATGTCCAAAGTGATACCAGCTTGTGGTAACCCTAGAATACTATAGGAAGAACAAAGTTGTAAATTTTGTGATATGAATGAAATTGAGAACAAATACTATTTAATGACAATTTATTCTTGATGCAGTCGTTGTTAGGGAGTCCAATGAAGTACCATTTTAGACCATGCAACCTTAAGTACTCGTGCAAACACTAATGGACACAAACAACAATAGTCCATGAATATCATGAGACAACAAGCTTCAATATATTAACTCCGATGGGAGACACACAAAATGACAATCTTCTTATAGTCTTGAAATCTCTGAATTACAAGGATCTCGAAAGGGATGTACTCCCAATCTAGACTTGTATGCTTCACAAATTTTTGCATGAACTGGATTTGGTTCCTTCTTACACACGGTTGCAACTAACTTGCAGCCTTTGCTCCTTAGACCCGACTCTCTTCCGCAGGCTGCCAACCCCTCAATGATCTTCAAATCACATATTCATAGGTAGATGAATCAACTACGGAACTTGAAATGGCTCGGCTTCCCTTTGAATGGTTCAACTTCCCTTGTCTACGACTCTTTGACTTCCATTAGTTATGCATTCCCAACTGTCAGGGTTGTTACATATTCCTCGTGCATTGACATGCGACACCATTAGGCAACACTACTTTGACTGACACGTGCTGTGTGTTGTTTGTTCCTCGCAGGAGTGAATAGACAAGAAAGTGTTGCATGCAAAGATCTTCCACTAGGTGACTGTGCAAGTTGCTTAGGTCATTGCATAGTGTGCAAGACAAGTCCAACTGCGCAAGAACTTTTTCCATGCACAAGTCTAATCTTTTTGCACGGAACCCATAGCTCTCCAAAGATGTTGACCAAGGTATTTATGCATGGTTTCAACTCTTCTGCCCAAAGCTTTCACACCTTCTCACGAGACTCCAGGTTTGCGCAAAGACGAGTCTTTATTCTTCTACCACCAAAGGTTGCACACATAAAAGGGTTGCACAAGTAACTTATTTCTACTTTTAAGTATTCTTAGGTGATGCAAGATTTATTGTTAACACAAATGTTTCGGCATCATACAACCTGGGTAAGAGAAATGAACCATGAGCTCGTGTTCATATGCATTTCATGAGTTCTATTCATTGTCCATGATTTGCAACTTCTGACATGCTTAGCCATGTCACATCTTCTATTTGTCGGCCTTTTCCTTTCACCATATATTCCTTGCATTCCTTTTTGTACATCCTTCTACCAACTCTTAAATTACTTACTTATTTAATCTCTCCACATACTTTCTTTGGGAATTTTTGCCACCAAATACCTCTCTGGAATCTGTGCTATCATTCTAATTTCTCATCATGAGATTGTCCTTTTAGAAACTCTATCTTGTATGCGTTGGAAGGAAAACTTCCTCAACACCCTGTTCTACTTCAACTTGTCATATGTCTAAGCTGGGAACCTATCCTTCCTTGGCTATGCAAAGATTATATGTCCTACTTGAAACTCTTGTTCTCTCCTTCACACATCTGTGCACTGCTTATACCACGCGTTACTCTTCTCCAACAGTGTGCGCACTTGTTGGTGCATGTATTTGTAAAGTTTTTGCTTCTGTGCTCTTCTCTCTTGTATCTCTGATGTCACGCAAATCCACAACACCTCGCGGACTGTCTAAAATAATCTTGAAGGGGGTCCTTCTTGTGCTTCTACATACTGAATTATTCTATGCAAATTCAGCCTGTGCCAAGACTAAGTCCCAAATTCCAGCTTTTCTCCAACTAAATATCTTACATATTTGCAAGACCCCTATTAACCAGCTCTCTTTGACCATGTGTTTCAGGATGATATGCAAAACTAAACTGTAACTTGGTGTTCAACTTTCTTCAGTGTTCTCTAAAAATATCCAACAAATTTTGTATCTCTATCAAATGCTAAATGCATAACGTCATTAGTTTTTTTACAAGCAATAAAATGAGCCATTTTAGAAAATCTGCTATCACAAAAAGATAGAATCACAACTCTTTTGCGTTATGGCCAAACCCATAACAAAATCCATGCTTAAGTGCCCCCACTTCTCTGGAGCTGGAAAAGGTTGGTATGATCCCATGTTCTAGCTTCTTCCCTTTTTGCCAACTAGGAAATCCTGCATCTATGCATGTGCCTTTGCACACCAACACCCATTCTTAGCCAAAAGTCGCCTTTACTCAATTGCGCCATTTTACTAAACAAAAGGATCAGCTAATCCTCCGCGATTTTCTTTGATCAAAATGTTTCGCTGCTCGCATAGATCCTTGCGGTACACACAATTTTGTCCCCTTGAACAATGAACCCTTTTGTAGGAAATAATTCAACCACGACGTTCTATCCACATGCATTGGTTGTGTGCGTGCTTTTCATGCCTCCTTGAAATCTTTATCCTTTGCATAAAGTTCCTTCGTAGAATCAAATCACACGACTTCCACAAGCATCTCAATCAATAAAACACATCTTCTACTAAGTGTATCTGCTATTCTATTACGCTTTCCACTTCTATGTTTCAAGACAAATGAGTAACGTTTCAAGAATTCAACCCTCTCCATATGTCTTTGTTTCAATTTACCATACAAACTCCTTGGGCAACAAATAGTGCCTTCCCTCCTCAAGGCTTGCACAATGCCATAGAACTCGTGTTCATAAACTGAATACTTTCTTTTGTGTTGTTCAGTTGCTTGCTGAAATAAGCAATGGGCTTACCATCTCGACTCATCATAGGTCTAATTGCTGCACCACTGGCATCACAATCAACCTGAAATACATTGCTCAAATTAGGCAGCGCCAACATTGGCTGTTCTAGCGCAACCTATTTCAACTTATGGAAACCATATCACGCTTCTGTAGTCTAGACAAACCTCTTCCTATCACCTCTAATTGTCTTTCTGATAGAAGCACATATATCGCTGAAGTTTATTATGAATTTCCCGTAGAAGCTCACCAGTCCATGTAAACTTCACTTTTGAAATGTGCTCTTGGGTGATGACCATTCAACAATAGCTGTCACCTTCTTTGGATCCATCACCAATCCTTCTTGGGAAATCACAAAACCCAAGTATACTAGCTCCTTCATGAAGGTGTACTTATTCAAATTTACTAGCATCTTTCTTTACACAAATGGTGCAATACTTGGCTTAGGTGTGCCAAGTGTTCTTCCTTTGTTCTGCAGAAAATTAGAATGTCATACAATTATGTAATGACAAACTTACCAAAAAAAAAGGATTTAGCACTTTATTCATGAGTCTCATGAATGTACTTGGTGCATTAGTTAGCTCAAATGGCATGACCAACCACTCATATAATCCTTCATGCATTTTGAATGCAGTGGTCCATTCCACTCCTTTGACTCTTATACAATAATAGCCACTCTTAAAACAACTTTTTTTTTTAACTATCATGCTCCATTCAGGCAAATCTAGTAAGCCATTGTGCACGATAATGAAATTTGGTACTTGATAGTTATCTTGTTGATAACTTTGGAATCAATATACATTCTCCACTTTCCTCCTTTCGTTGGCACCAATAATACAAGTATTGCGCATGCACTCATGTTCTATTGGAAACCCCTTTCTAGTAGTTCTTGAACTTGCTTTTTTATCTCCTGATTCTCCTGTGGTCTCATCTTGTATTCAACCTTGTTTGGCAGACTGGATCTTGGAACCAGATCCATGTGATGACTTATGCTTCGCATGGGTGGTAAACCATCAAGTTGATTATTAGGAATGATCCCTGCAAAATCACCCAACAACTTCGACATTTTGCATGCAGGTGCTTCTTCCCTTTCTGCCTTCCCATCCTGTGCAGGCTTGGGAGCGATAACACAGCGTGCTTTCTCCTTCATCTTGTTCAGAAATTGTTTTCTTGAAACTAATAAAACCTTTGGACTATGGTCCACTTCTGTACTTTTATCCTTCAAATGAGTCTAAGTATACAACTTACTATCCTTCACCAAGGTAAGTATTTACTCTTCCATCATGTAGAGCCTTCTTATCAAATTGCCAAGGTCTACCCAACAACATATTGCATACATCCATCACCATCACATCGCACAAAACTTCATTCTTGTATTTGCTAATTTGGAAATTAACCAAGCATTGTTCATTCACAAACAACTGATGTCCCTTTAGAAACCAGAACATTTTGTAAAGACTTGGGTGCACAATCTTTTTGAGACCAAGCTTCTCAACCATCTCAGTAGAAACAAGATTATCTGTGTGATCACTATAAATAATGACTTTACAACACTTATCTCTATATTTGTAAATGGTCTTGAAAAGATTTTTCCTCCATGCACGTGCATTTTCCTCATTTGCTGGTTTCAATAGCACTCTCTTCATCATGAGAGCTTCTCTGCACTCCGGGTCCTTTACATGATTAACAGACACAATACTCTCCTCATCTGCTTATGTAGCATGGTTCATATCCTCATTTCTTCTACTACAATTGTTCAGCTGCGTGTGAGGGCACTTAAATGTTCTATGGCCCACTTCTCTGCACTTAAAACACGTAACGGTGAATCCTCAACCTCTTCCATGTCCACCGTATCCTCTTCCCGTGAAGGAGACACCCCCGCCCCCACCCTACCCTCTCCTCCTGTTGTGCATGATCATGATTATGCATGGTACTACTTCTCCCTTGTGCGCATGCTTTGTTCTATCACTGTGCACCGATCCTCATTTGCGTGCGAATGTTCGTTTTCCTTGCGCTGCACCTCGTTTCTTTCTAGATAGCTTCTCCTCAGCCTTCAACACTTGCTGATAGGCTTTCTCAACTAATTTCAATCTGATCATGCCAAATTCATCTTGAATAGAAAGATGAAGTCTGTTCACATGCCTTGAGATGTTCTTTGCACCATTTTCTATGTGACCAACTTGGATGGTCAACATGCAGAACTCTTGTGTAGTCCCTCACGCTCATCTCCTTCTATCTCATGTTTTCCAACTCCTTGAAAAGATTCAGCTGGTAATCTGCAGGCAAAAGTTTTGCCTTCAACTTGGCCACCATTTTGTTTCAGGCCTTGATTTTATCTTTCCCTTTTCTTTGTCTATTCATCTGTGCATGATGCCACTGTAAGGATGCATGTCCTTTCAAATTTGTACAAGCAAACAAAACCTTGTTAGAGTCTTCTATGGATTCATACTAAAAGTACTTTTCCAATCCTACAATCCAATCTATCAAATTTTCAGGGCATAGGCCTCCTGAGTAATTTGGGATATCCATTCACAAAACGATAGTCCACGCGCATCATGAAACAACAAACATCAATGTATTAACTTCAATGGAGGATTTACAACGACGTACACAAAAATGAGAATCTTATTACAGTCTTGAAATCTCTGAATTATACAAGAATCTCAAAAGGGATGCTCTATACACAGCACTTCTAATTTAGATTTACAGGCTTTGCAAATCACTGTGTGAACAGGAATTGGTTCCTGCTCCAGCTGGTTGCAGGTAAGTCACAGTCTTTCTTCCTCGGACTTTTTCAGTCTGCCAACCCCTAACTAGTCTTTAGCCCACATAATTATAGGTACATAAATCAGTTACGGAAGTCAAAGCGGTTGAGGTCTTGTCAACCACTCACCTGCTTGTGACTCTTCAGCTTCCATCAGTTCTGCTTTCCCAACCATTAGGGTTACATATTCCTTGTGCATTGACCCGTGGCACCCTTCACTGCTTTTGAATGACACACGTCATGCGTTCTGTGTTCCATCTTGTAGTAGTGCACAGACAACAAAGTGTTGCACACAAGAATCTTTCACTATGTGACTGGGCAGGTCACTGTACGGTGTGTAGGGTGCACAAGAACTCTTGTCGTGCATGAGTCCAACCTTTCTGCACGGATGGTGCAGAGCTCTACGAAGATCTTGGACATGATATTCATACAAGGCTTCAACACTTCTGTGAAGAGCTCGCAGAACTTTCATACCTTCGTGCAAGACTCTAGGTCTGTGCAACGACACAAGTCTTTATTTCCTCTACCACCAAAGGCTGCTGCACCTAAAAGGGTTGTGCAAGCAACTTATTTCAAAGTATTTTTGGGTGATGCAAGGTTGCTTGTGAAGTGTTGAAGCCTTGCATGAATATCATGTCCAAGATCTTCATAGAGCTCGCAGAACTTTCATACCTTCGTGCAAGACTCTAGGTCTGTGCAATGACACAAGTCTTTATTTCCTCTACCACCAAAGGCTGCTGCTCCTAAAAGGGTTGTGCAAGCAACTTATTTCAAAGTATTTTTGGGTGATGCAAGGTTGCTTGTGAACTTAGATGCTCTTGCATTAATTCTGCTCTTACAAGTATTAGGAATAACTTAACTGATTTTCCTAATTGCACATTCTAAAATTGTTGGCTCATGAGAATCAAAATGAGCTTGGTGATCTAATTTCAATATGATTAAATATAGGTGTTAATGCATTCAAAATTAAGCTATTTACTTCATTAATGAAGTATTATCAGTATTGGCAATTAGTTACCTTTTACAATCTCCAATTTAATCTAAATGTCTCAACATTTGAAGAACTTGCTATTTGTATAACTGTGAGGAATTTTGGGACAATTGCCAAATATTTCCCACATTTCATTGGTTGATCACCAAATATATCCTTCATTTCATTGTTTGATCACCGAATATATCCTTCATTTCATATTTGATTTGCAAAATATTTTCCCAATTTCATGAAATGCTAATCCCTATTGTTAAACATTTTGTTAAGTTCGAAATTTCATTTCGAGTTTTTTCCCAATCAATATTTTGGGACCATTATTGGTCTCTCCTTGTTCAGGATCTTGGATTGATGGTACAACAAATTTGAGCAGATGAAACACACAAAAAATGATTAATTTCATTCTGGACTCATTTATAAACATATAGAGATGCAACTCCTATAAACAAGGAGGTTGCTCCAACCAATCAACTACCTCAAATCAAATGCTAATCACATAAGTTGTTATAATTCTATTAACAACTCACTCACAAATTTCTAACCACCTAATTACCTTTTACCACACGGTAAAACCATTGAGCAGTAATTATCTTCCTAACATGGATTTGGTGAAAATCATCATCCTCCTATCATTATTGGGAAAATCTCTGCTTTTAAGGGTCTTACATTCCAATGCACCGAACTGTTTATTATGTGACCACTTGTATTTGTTCCAAACTGTGTTGTTTCTGGGCATCCTATTTACTTGTGCTTTGAATTATTTGTTGGTTTTCCTTTATATTGGTTAATCCTATGTTTTTAATCTGTATCTACAGTACATGACTAAAATTTCTTTTGCATTTAGAGGCTACCATGTTCAATAGAAAGGAAACAGTTTATCATTTTTGTAGCAGACTCGTGTTAACCGGCTTTCATCAGAAATGATTGGTCTAGATGGACTTAGTTATGTCCTATAATAGATCCAGCTTTACATAAATAATAGCCATATGGGACGGAATAGTCCTTAATATGCTTGCTTTTTTTTGTTGGTCATGCCAACCTGCGAAAATCGCATTGTACTGGTCAGAAAAATTGCATCTTTTCGTATGTCCTTTGTTATTATAGCTAACAGACTTTTCAGTGTAAGATTATGTAGCTGTCTATCACCTGATATGGTTTAACATGTTTGCCATTTGGTCATCCTGGACATTTACTTCTGAAACAAGTATACGGGTGATGTGTGGCAAAATTTGTTGCCCATCAACTTCTATACCTCTAATCTTCAATGGTAGCTTTGGGCCTTTAGTCACTTCATATTATATTCTCTTGATTGGCGAACTGACTAGTATTGGAGTTATTGGGACATACCTGCTCAATGACTAGATGGATTCTGTGTTTGCCTTTGCAAAGGAATTCAATCATGATTTTGGAGATTGGTTCCTTTCGCTCAGAGTGCTGGATCCGTAATAGCTTATTCAAAATCTCATTTTATTTCAGTTGCAAGGTCCAAGGGTTGTTAGAATTCAAAAAATCAGAATTCTGTAAAAGTTTAGGGCATGTGTTTTGTTATTACAAGCTAGTGTGCTTTAGGTTATTGGTATTGTACATGATCATCAATCTGTACACGACTCTGAACATACAATGCATGGACATTTCAAAAGCTTGCAAGATGAAAAGTTAATTTTTTTGCGTCGAAGAATCTACAGGACTTGCTCGATATCAAAGTAGAAAAAACACATTTTATTAAAAAACTCTTTTGTATTACTACATTAGCATAAACTGCTTATTACAAAGTTAGCCTTCTTATGCAATGAGTTACATTGATACTACGAAGATGTATTATGGCATGGAGATGAGAGATAACATATGACTCTTATCATATATATATATATTCCTTATCATTATACATTTGCAAACATGTACACAGGGATTCATACACAATTAGAGCAATTTTAGTGTGGGGATGGGCAATGGTTTGTCTTCTTATTGATAAATATTCATTTGTAGTTTTGCCATGCTAAATTAAGTTTAGGATTCGAAAAATAAAATTATATCTGAAATCAATTGCATTCAAAATTTTAATCGACTTTTCTTTACGAACATTTTGGGTCGAAGTTTAGGATTTCACACAACAAAAATATTTGATTGAAATGTAAATTCTGGAGAGTTTATTTCATTTTGATATCTTATATATGTGACCTTGAGATTTGACATGAAACCCTGCACATTTCTTGTAATATTATTAAGTGAACTGTATTCTGCTGCAAATTCTAGGTTTAAATAAATTACTGGTCCGAGTTATTACAATATATTGATTTTGATGTGAGGCAGTTCGGCTACAATTATGCTCAGAATCGTATTTTCCTTCTTTTCCATCTTTACAAATCTAGCCTTGAATAGATTTTATGAAAGCTCACAATTCCCTGTTACAGCTGTATTTTAAGGCAACAGATCCTTTCAGTGAGCATTGGCAAAGTGCTTGGGTGATCAGTGCCTTTTGGCATGCACTTTCTTTTGGTCTGCTTTGTGTCCTCTGCGTGCTTTGGGCTCCATCTCAAAACTCTATGCGGTAAGATGCATTGATGCTTGTTTATTGCATATCATGTTTTGTATTCTTGTATCTATATACATAATGATAAAGCAAACCAAAATTACATATTCACAACATTTAGTATCAAGGAAAACAAGCAGACTTGTCGCTTGTCTATCTATTAATGGAAGGGTTACATTTTGCTGGAAAACAGGTATGCTTATTCAGAAGAGTCGGGAGAAGATTTTGATGACGAAGAAGCTTTGGCTTTGACAGCATCAGCATTAGTTGTAGACGGTGATGTCAAACAAGAGAAGAAAGAAAGAAAGGCAGTCAACACAGATGTTTTCAGCTTGGATGATGACACGGAAGAGGATAAAAGGGAATGACTTTAATCAAGATTGAACTTGTTAGGTGGATCTAAGTAATCTAGGGCTTTCTTTTGTAGGCCTCCTTGATTATAATAGTTCTTGCAGCTGGTTTAAATTAGTAACCAATGCATTTGATTGCCCTGGCATTGAGCTTGAAATTGTACCATTTATTTACACAGAATTTGATGATAGTCATCAAACGGATGTAATATGTAGCTTATTTCTTGTGAAACTAGTAATGGCATCTGTATTTGATACCGCATTATTTTATGTCCTTTTTAGGTTCGGCCGAGTTTTGCATCAGAGAGATGAGATTTGATGCCCACCCTGTTTGTTCTCACTGATTATCAACTTATATTACAGCCGCTGTAAATTTTAATACTTATTTCATAATGATTGAAAATCCGTCAAATTGACAGGTGGCAGTTTTGATTCCTGTCATATTTGTTTTTGCCATGTGGCATCTAATATTACCTATTGAAATGTATTAAGAACACGAAATTGTCAGTGTCCATAATAATTAACTCGTTTATAAAATTTCCTTCTCTCTGTTCAAAGTAACATAAAGGCAGCTTTGATGGCTTCCATGCATTACATTTGAAGGAAGCACTCCAATTGTGGCTCATGGAATGTTTTTTTACTTCTGACGGGACCACCACCATAGTCAACTTGTATCGATTTTTTTGTCACCCTCGTAAACACGTGTCCAAGTTTTTTTGGTGTGTTCTATGTTGTAAAGTATTTTATGTTTTCATTATGTTTACAGATTATAGTTCAATATTTTTGTTTTTAAACACACAATACTGTAATTGTAGTAATTACAAAACCTTACAAAGCCCTTAATAAGGAAGGCTTCCTAGGTTGCGATTATCATTTAATAAACATTTAATCCCATGCATTAGTCCATTTAGGTTCATCACGGGATTGATTTTTTCATGTCACACTTACCTCCAAATAGATTGTCGCCACATTATTGAACAATGTCTACAATCATGGATTTGACTCGTGGTTTGTGAGGAGCCAAATTGTGGCCTTCGAGTCTTGATTATGTCTATAGCGTTCCCATTTGGAACCATAACACTTTGCATTGACCAAGTGCTAGAGATTGTGATGGTGTTGTACAATACAATTGTTGCGAAGCACGTGAAGGGCAATGTCACATTCTCCATCCGCAAATACTTTTTGAGAGGATGGAGAAAGGGTCTAAGAAAGGGAAATTCATATAAACCCTCACCATTTTAGTGATCTCTTTGTCTTATCTACACCGGAGAAGGATTCACTCCATGTTGAGCCAAAGGTAGGCAATGGGCACAAAGGTGCGAGAGGAGAATGTATTTTTGTTCGAATTGTGATGACTTGTCAAAAGAAAAAAAGAGGATCACCTATGTTCCCTCTAGTACATTCTTCAAAATATAAATTCTCCTCGCTCAATCCAACCCTTCACCACGACTAATTTCAATAAATATAGAAAATAGAAATCGTGACGATAACATTTTGGTGGTTATGAAAATACACAAGATACGAGAAAATTTGTAGGCATACATCACCATTCATGCTATAAGTTGAACATCTTAAAAATGTATTCAATTCACAATAATCTGACCTCTTATCTTAAACATTTTTTTTGTCTCCAAAAGAAGATTTGCTTTTCGTTCCTCAATATCAATTATAGGAAGAAAAATTCTTTTCAAGGGCCAATATGTTTTTTTGCTTACTGCCAACTAGTGGGTAGAGGTTGGGCTTGTCAATGGTGCAATCAACCAAGATAAATCTATTATCTATAAAGTTAGTGCAAAGCCACTTGGCTTGTCATGTTTTTTAGTTATCGAATTCTACAACCGCATTGGCATGACATGGGATGTCGGGTCCTCTTGCCATGTCCTTACCTCTATTGTTTCCCGTACCAAGCACAAGTGAATTCCCCCCACTTTGTTGTGGGCTCTAACTATCAAAACAAAAGAAGGGGCGACATTACAAAAAAACAATTGTTTACGTTGAGAGTATTGAATGACAAGGGCTTACTTTTAGAGCCAACTCTAGAATTTGTTCCTTGTAAAGATTTACGCATCGCACCCCTTCCTCTTTCCAACAATTCACACAATTGACACTTGTTTCATATGCGACTTATCAAAAGAAAGAAGAGAATTGTCTATGTTCCCTCTATCACTTTTCCTTGCCCTAGAATTCTCCTCCCGTTATTCACTTCTTCATGGCCCCTCTACCTCTTAGAGTATTTCACCCTCACTCCTTCCACTTTACCTTCTTCCACGCCTCCCCATCAATGTATCCATAGCCACAAACCTTATGAAAAATTAATACAACCCATAATATTGTAATACTCATATTCTAATTGGTTTCTTCGCGGCATCTTTTATAGAATCTTCTTAGACTAACGAATTTGTAGTTGCCCAATGTCGAATACCTTGAAAAGTTGTCACTTATTTCTTTGTCGATTCAACAAAATTGTGCGAGCTCAAAGATAAGTTTCAAAGCCTGACATGTTTTCGCAAAGCCTAAGAAGCAAAAAAAATATTTGTCTTATTGAAATTATAGGCTAAACAATTAAGACAATGTAGTGTCAATATTGATTACGTCTTTTTTTTTAGTGTATGATTTGAATGATTTTTAATCATTTAATTTATCAATATACTTATTTTGATTTGATGTGTTTGTGAGTTAATCTCATGTTTATATGTTTACACATTAATGTATTTTCTTGAGGGTTATGTGTGTATGTGGTCTTCGATAGATAGTGGAGGGATTTGAGATGTCAAGGGCTTGCTTGACAAGGCTTATCATCTCCCTCGAGTTCGTCTATTGGATTCCTTTTGACTCCACTCGTATTGTGCGCACCTCGTTCCACATGTGAGAGACTTCATTAGAAATATAATGTAGGGCGTAAGTTTTCAAATTTTGTCATCAAATTTGTCGTTTAATGTCATATTTGAAAGACAATATGTCTCATGAATGACCACAACCCTAAAAACAATGCAAAAGGAAAAATAAAGCACAAGTTATAGACACAAGTTTATCTTAGGAAAACCCTTTCAAGTAAAAATTAAAAAACAAAAATCTTTCGTATTGCACTTGATATAACCTAGTAGTACAACAAATTATATACAATACTTTGTTTGTAGTATTCTAGTAGTCCATCCATAACTATAATACTTGCATACAATACTTTACAATGTACTATTCAATATGTTTAGCATTTTGTTTTTAACAACATAGACTTATTTGTTATTTATAATAAACAATGGCCTAAAAATAGTTGTCACAACCATGTTCTTAAATTTATGCCTAGGAAACCACATGCTTTAAAATAGTTACATGCTTTAAATAGAACCACAACTAAATTGTCGAGAGAATCCTAAGATTCCCTCTAATCAATGTCTAATCATCCTCAACGTGTCACTTTATATCTCTACTCTTTTAACGAGTGTTACCGATTTACATAATGATTACACTCCAATGTTGTGCACCTCATCTATGTACTATAATGATACACCCACTCGCACATTGTTATTGTGCACAATCTTGCACAATCTATAGCGTGTACACATACACACTTTTAGAACATATTGCACACCTTCCACACGGATGCCCAAGTGTTCATACACTTATGCATGTGCCTTCTATGCTAAGCCTTGTTGCACAAACAATATTGTGCAATCTTGCACAACTTTGCTTTGTGTACGAGTTGTGCACTTTGTTGCACAATGCTAACCATTGCGTAATAGAATTTTCATAATGCAACCACCACCCATTAGACCTTACATAATGCCATGCAAATTTGAAACATTGCCAACATTCTCCCATTTGTTGAACACTTTGCTTAAAGGGAGCATGGACTCAATCCTCAATAGATTTGGGTTTTGAGTCTAGTTTTTCCCTACGCCTGTAAACTTCTTAACAATCACTACCTTGGTCAATGAATCTGCAACATTCAAATTGATCTCCACCTTCTTTTGTCACACCTTTTCTTCCACCATTTCCCTTACTAAATGATATCACACATCAATGTGCTTTGTCCCTTATATGATATACTTATTTATTTAAAATAAATCATATAAGAATATTTCATATCTAAACAACATCACATCCCTTATTGTTTACTTTGTACCCTTAAGGAATTTGTAGTATGAAATCTATTGAATGCAATTAAAAATAATAATTTTTATATTCAAAACAATTGTTCTTATACAAAAATACCTCACATTTTAAAAAGAAATTGCATTCCATGTTGCATACTTACACGTTCATGGTAAGCTAGTATAACATCCATTGAATACAACTAAAATGTTTAATTTCAACTATAATGTCTTCGATTTGGAATAAGCCGCTCATGACAATGGTTGGGTAAAGAACATAATCCAAAAAATAAAATAAAAATCTTTATATAAATAAAAGTGAATATTTTATAGAAAGTTATTATGGAGGTTAGTTTTGGAGTATTAGTGGAGGAAGATAAAAGACTATTTCCAAAGAAAGCGAAAAGAAAACCATGCATGAATATCACCGAGCAAACATCAGTGACCTACTGAGGAAGAAAGAAAAAATAAGTATAAGCAATTAATTTCACATTTCCTTCTATTTGTCAATTTTGGACGAGATTGCAACATAAACTTGAGATATAACAACACAAGTGGACATAACTCAATTAGACAAAGAAAAACATATAAACTTAATAGACTATATACTTAAACTAAGACTTAAGAAGGCAAACAAAATCTTGTACATTTAATTTACCTTTAAGCTAGAGTTCTTACTGGACTCGAGAAGACTTCGATTTCTTGACTTTAGAAGTTTCTCCCAATGTTATCTTGTTTCTCTTCGATGTGTTGAATGAAATCCTCAAATCCCTTTATATAGGATGAAGATAACTCTTCTTTGGGAAAGTGATAACCGGAAATTGGAAACCTAGTGTTATCATGTTAAATGTCTAGCATGCAAAATTATTATTTTGGCCATGACAACTAAGCCCACACTCAAAAAACTCCTCTCCCAGTCCTTTGTGAACCCTTCTTCCGGGTCAGCCTTTCCTCAGTTTCACCCTCATCCTAGCTCAAAGGAACATGCTAACAATATTTTCAACACTGTGTTTAAATGTGTAGAGATGAATGCCCAAGGTGATTGATGAAGTCGGTGAGATCAAAGAAGAACAATTGCTCCCGTAGGCTTAGAAAGGGCCATTTTTGGCCATTTTGCAACTGTAAACCCCGTAAGTGTACAAGGAAGATTCAAAGAATTAGAGAGTGGTTTGGATAACAATGAAGCCATCCAAAATAGTTTAGGGAAATTTGGTGGAAGAAATTGAAGTCAAGAATAACTTGTGCAATATCGGGTGATTTTGGGCACAGGGAATGAAGGCTCCAATGGTGAAAGCCAACTTGTCTGGGTGATTCTGAGAGTTTTGGAGGGAGTTGGGAGGAATTTTTTTTTTTTGGGAAATCTCTTGTAACCATCTACATAATGGACGTGATCAATTTTGTTCTGAGACTCAAAAATCTTTCGTGAGAATCCAAGTCACCTTAACTACCTCTTCCAGTCAAGATTGAAATAGACCCTAAAAAAGAAATAGAATACAAAATTTTCTCACGATAATGTGTGGAATGATCTCAACATGTGTTTTGGATTCAAAATCATATAAGGTTTGACCCCAAAACACTCTCCCATTCTCAAGTGGTGGAAAAAGCACTCGAGGGTCCTCAAATGCACTCGGTGGGTGACATCAACACTTCAGAACTCCTTTTGTCATAATTTTTCACCCTCTACGTCCCCTTTTCTTGTCCCCAAGGTGAAACGGGGACAAAGGGGACACAAAAGTGTGACACCCATCATTTTTGAGGTTTCTTCACTTAAGAACATGATTTTGGGTGTTAGAGTGAGCAAATGAGTGTTTTAGGTCACTGGCCCACTTTTCATGATCATCAAACAAGCCCATGTCACACTTTTTCACTCATGTTGTCCCCATTGTCCCCAAGGTGCAAATGGGACACAAAAGTGTGAACCCCCATCATGTAATTTTTTTTTGTAACTTACCCTCATTATCGCACCTAGGTTGCACAAACTAGCTCTATACCTTGTCCCCCCCATGAGCTCAACCCTCGTGGCACACATTTTCACTCCTTCTTTCCCCATCGTCCCCAAGGTGCAAAGAGGACAAGGGGACACAAAAGTGCGACCCCATCCTTCCATGTAGCCCTTGGTTAATAGAAAACCTCATTTCAGCCCCCTAGTGCTCATTCCCGCCCCTGCATCTCACCCACAAGGAACCTAATGTTGTCACTTGTCACCATCTGGTGCAAATCACACTTTGGTGTCCTTGTGTCCCCCTTGCATAGTTGTAAGTCCACTTCAACCACATCACAACTTTGGTTAAGCTGTCGGGTCAAAGGTGAGTTAAGATTTGTAAAGGAAAATTGAATAACTCTCCACCTCTCTAAACACTTAGCCATTTTCATCATTTAGAGTGTTGTTGAACTATCCTCCCAAACCTCCATTTTCACTAGGCATGCTGTTGAAATTTTACTAGACATCCATGTCCCAAAACATAAAGATGCTCATAACTCCCTAATTGTGCACCCATTTCAACGAAATTTTCCTGTACACTCCTCTCAAAAATGCCTTTAAGTTTGACTGTGAGAGAATCACCATTGATGCTATGTATAATTTACAAGAATCTGAATTTTTTAGACCCAGAGGTTGCCTTTTCAGATCTATGGATCTCTAGTAGATGAAAAATTTCAAAAACTAGAGTAGAAAGTCCTAAAACAAAACCGAAAAATTTGAGGCCAATTTCGTTGCAATCCGACATCCAGAAGATACCCTTCCAAAAATAGCCAAAAATAGTAAGCTTCCAAAAATAGAAAATCCTCAACATCCGTGATACTCCATACAAGCGAAAACTATCAAGAAATGAAAATTGTGAAAAATTACTAAAAATAGTTATCCTAAACAGGACCTGCTAAAAATAGAAAGTATTGAAACTGAGCTCAAAACACTTATGGTAACTAACATTTTGTTTATCTCGCTACTTTTTGACACTATAAATTTCAAGTATTCAGGTTTGGAGCCCATTTCAACTCTAATCACTAAATACCCTGGTGTGGGAGATAATGATGTCACCCATATGGATCTGGAGGACTTGAAAAATAGAATGCTTGGAAGAACCTGTGAACCAGTGGAGGAGAAAATATTCTCAAGTGGGCTATTTAGGGTAGGGGTCACCCACTATCTGTTCAGAGCACTGAATTAGTCTTGACATGTGCACAACACTACGATGTTGACTCCAGAATAATTGAGCAAATGACAACTCACTCCTAGCAGTTCTAACACCGAAGGGAATTTCTCAGTGCCTACAAATTCCTACTAGTAGCAACATGGTCATCATAACCAAGGAATATGCCTCGCAGGAGTGGACAAAGACTAATTCATATCTGTAAGGCTTGACACTTGGTTCGTGGCTCAAAAAAGGAAGAAATCCTTCCCATATTCCGAAGAACTTGTAAGGAATGAATTCCATGAAGCTTATTCTGATGCCATTATTCTTCTGAGCAATGTGACGGGGAAGAAACAATGAAATATTTCCAAGATTGGATGACTCAATTCATCCTCGTGGTTACTAAAGGAAACTAAATAGTGGATTGGGGTAGATCATCAGTGACAACATCCATGGGCGTGTTGTTGTAATTGTTTGTCACTAAGAAGTTCACCATGAATTCTTACCTAGTGTATGCCCTTGCCTTCACAAGACCATTCAAAGGATTTTCCACAGCTCCCCATGTGCCTCAAAAATCACCTACATATGAGAAGTATCCATGCTGACTCATAAGGAGAGCAATTCCAACTATGCTAGGGTGAATGATGCATTCACAATGTTTATTTTCAGGCTCCCGATGGTAATCCGAAGTGGAGGATCTCTTCTCAAGTAGTTGACATTGATTGAAAAATATGGGAGCCACTTCATCCATTTCCCTACCTTCACATACACCAGATTCTTAGGCTATGTTCATGCTCCTCATAAGCTACCTAAGTACCTAAGTGACAAAATCATAATGTTCGAATTGTGCAAGCAACTTGGCTCACATTCATGTCAAATGTAAGAATAAAAAAATAAATGTGTGTCATTTCCCATTTCCTTAGGAATATATTCATGTAAGAATGTCATAGATGCGGTAAACATTGAAGCATCCTTCGCTTCCCTCAATCTCTACTCCTACACATCTAGGTCGAATTCGACATCAGGAGAAATCCAAAGACTTTCACCTTTCTAGGTTTGCACCATACACCTCAAATTGAAGACTATTGGGCTAATTACAATGATGATTTCAAGGTACGGAAAAGGGACTATATGTGGATGACAGTAGACCAAATGAGTGATCTCAATTTTGATTGGTTCATTGAGGGGATAAAAGATGATGGGTCGGACTTGTTTGACCTCAAGTACCAGGAATTGCAATCTTCACCCCTCCTCGATTCCTCGAAACTCCAGAGAATCAAGTGATATTAAGGAGAGGACTGCATTAGTAATCCAAAGATCGAGAGAATGGTTCAAGAGAAAGAGAACTGATTTCATCGAGTGCGGTGTTATCCTCGACTCAATTTAGACAGATGTCTCGCACTTCTTCTCGAGGGCTTCCAAAAAGGTCATGTGTTCCACCCACTCAGAAGAATATTTAAAGAGAGAGATTATTGAGGAAGAGCACACTAAAGATTCCCATCTTAGGAGGCTCCGTAAGAAAGTTAAGATAATTAATGACCCCATTGAGCTTATCGAATAAGGTGAAATTTATCCTTCATAGTCTCCTGTTTACCAACGACATCCAAGTGTATCCTCCATGGTAGCAGATTCATCCCACCATAAGCAAGCTGTGATCCCCTATCATGCACCTGAAAGTGCCCCCATGCCAAAGATTGTGTCTATCGACGAAAAATTTCTCGTGGATTTGAGAGTTAGTTGGGAGTGAGTTAAGGGAAGTGAAACAAGTTGTAACACATAATTTTAAGGCCATCTCAAAATTCATGAAAACCAAGCGGAGAAAGAAAGCACAAGTAACCTCTTATTTCTTAGGTGGGGATTCTGTAGCCCAATATGTGGAGGTTTCCCAGCTAAAGGTTGCATAACTTATGGAAGAGATGAATCAAGATGATTTTGAGTTGAAAAGGATCTCTTTGGTTCACCCACACATGAAGGTGATGCACATATGTCTAAGGAGTTTACAACCCGCTTGCTTGCTTAGAATGAAGAGTACAAACAAACAATGGAGAAATTGGAGGAACATGTGAGAACTCTCATTGCTTATGTGCAATCATTCTTAGAACCCAATGCAGTGCCACCTCCTCCTATAGAAACCATCCCTCCCATTAACAACTTTGATCTTAATTGATCAAGAAAGCCCAAGGTTATACAATGCAAGGGAGAGCTAATGATAAGTGGGTTGAAAGGATCCTCGAGAAAGGAAAGGCATTGTTGCTAGAAGTTCTTTCATTGTTTGAATTTTCCCTCGCCACCACCTCTAAAGTGAAAGTGACCAAGGAGGAGATCGAGAAAGAAAAATCCCACTGGGACAATGTGTTTCCACTGGTATCTGAAATGAGCAATCTTGATTCTCACTCCCTAGTGAGCAAAAATGTGTTCACTTCCATCCTTGACAACTTGTCTCCTATTTGGTCTCGCACGATGAGTGCTAGGTACGACATGTTAAACGATGTTATCTCTGAGCTTGATTCTTGTGGAGACCACACATCCTAAATCTTAGAAGGTATCATCAATAATGTATAGAAGCTCGGGCCACCTCCACTTAATGAACATTCATCTGTGGTATTGGTGAAATAATTTTTCGTGTTGTAAAATATGTGTCTCCACCAATGCTCATGGAGATACGCCCCTCCTTGTGTATGGGAAGGCTCCCGTTATTGAATGTAAATTATCCTAATTTTGTGGGGTGGCTAAATAGGTCAAGGATCACATAGGAACACTTCATTGAACCTGTGGAAAAGTGTTTGTATGGGGTACCCGAGAGGAATTTGCAGCGATAAGGGATAAAGGAGAGAAATTAGGAAAGAGGGGGTTATTGTTGTGAGTAGGAAATAACAGAGTTCACACACAATAACCAAAATAGTTCAACATTCAATTAGAGGAAAGCAACAATGTAAGCATTTAACAAGACTAACAAACTAGAGACACATAATTCTTTAGATTCAGCAATCAAGGACACCAAGTTCCTTTTTGGTTGTTCAAGATCACTCGTGCTTGCAAAGTTGCAGAATAGAGAGAGAAAAGAGGGAAACATGAGAAAAAGAAATATAATAAATGTAACTTTTATTTCTTGTGTATTTGTGATACAAATCTCAACAACCATATAACAATCCAAAATTGCTACAAAAAACTAAAATTTTAAGATCCTTTGGAATGGAGAAGCCATCCCAATTTATAGCATTGTAAATTAACCTCTCATCTACCCCCCACATGACTCTTCATGTTCCTATTCCACTTGTGACCTTCAATTTCCCTTAGAAGAGACAAATTAAGTACCTCTCTTATAATTTTGAGAGAGTACTTTTACAATTTACAAATATTTTGTTGTCACTTAAGTGAATAGGACAAAATAGCAAAAGTACATTCTCAATTGAAAATTAGAATATGGAGAGAGAGAGAAGGGAGAAAGGAAAGGGGTTGATTGATCTGTTGTTGATGAAGAACTTTCTTATCTGAGGCATGGTGATCACAATCTCCTCCTTTTGCAAGATGCATAGACACCTCGGATTGCCGAATGAGTGTTTAGAAACACTGTTGTGAGACCTTCTAATGTGATCTTGAGATGAACATGGGAATCACTTATGATGGTTCCTTCTTTATCTCATAGTGAGAGTGAGGGTCACTTTCTTATTCCTTAGGCTTTCACAATTGGCCCTTGATCATGATAGACAACTCACGGTGCTCAAGTTTCTTGATGCTTCTCCTTCACTTACTGAAATAGGCCTTCAAATTATGGATGAAAGGGATGGCCCATGAATGGATTGCTTAATAAGTGGTCATTGGTTGGAATGACCCCGATTTTCACGTGTCTCCTTATTGAAAAAGGACGAGCTCTTGACTAGCTCAATCAGCTCACCTAGCTGAATCAACCAGCCCACCGAACTCACTCAACTATCTCACCAAAGAGATGATGATGGATAAATATGTCATGATTCTATAGCTTAGGTTTCAATGGAGTCCTTGGCTCTCTTTTAACTTTTATTCAACTACACAATGTCTTTGAATTTCACTTGTTGCGCCTCAAAATGTTCTACCTTGTTCCTTAACATAATTATGCTCAAGATAGTAATTCATGGTCCTTGTAGAGATTTGATTTACTTTTTTGAGCTATGAAACCACATTATAACCCTGCGAGGATGGAAAAAAGTAGTGAGATGAGTGAAAAATGCCGACAACAACTTTCTGCACTAAAAATAGAGACTTTCTATTTTTGGCAGGTGGGCCCAAGAGTTACGTTTTTATGAGAACTTTTGCCCTTTTTCTCAAATTTGATCTTTTGAATCTCCTAGCACATTCAATTCACCTTGATTGATGATGATTTACCATTTAATTTTCTATTTTTAGCATGTTGTTTTTTCCAAACTGTTATTTTGGGAAATTTCCAATTTTGCCTTGCTTGCCATTTTACACAAGTTTCGAATGCTTTGAGTGATTGGAGTTTGGTTTTTAAGGGACATACTATTTTTAGTAATCCACTATGCAAAACACTTTCTATTTTTATAATGTTCATATACTCTGGTGTCTTCTTGTGATGAAAAACTTCATCATTGGATTCGACTCGGTGACGCGATCCGTGGTCCAATTTTGTCATGTTCCGCCCACTAGAACTCTTGGAAATCGAAAAAAGAAACTTATAGGGGAAAATTTTCAGGTTTTTGGTGTGTCATAATAGCCATTAATGGATTCTTGAAGTTACAGTGATCACATGGATGTCTGGAAGAATAAAACTCAATTCAAACATTGGTGCAATCAGGTTTTCAGATGAAGAACTATGAGAAAAGTTTCATTTTTGCAATCATGGATGGTTTACGGAATGTTATGGAAAGCATATTGGTTTTTTTCTCATGAATTTTTAGGTTTCACAGCTTCAATAATTGCAGATGGTTCAAACCAAGTAAGGAAATAAATTTGGCGTTTAGTTATTTTATGACTTCAAGTGACTGACAGATCAATTTTATTCACGGGAGAGGGAGTACACCGCTTTAGGGCACACAATTGGGTTTGGAGGAAGCTTGGGTGAGGGGTGATTTTTATGTCCCCTATGTCCCCTTGGGAATGGGGACAAGGGGGAGGAAAATGCACCCTCATCGAGATGAGGACAAGTGGCGCCTTGGATGAGAGGATGGAGAGATGAAGGAAAGCATGCCCTAGCTCCTACGATTCATCATTGGTCACATGGAGAACCTTGAGAGGGGCTAGAGAGGGGTGAATTTTTATGTCCCCTATGTCTCACTTTGGGAATGGGGACAATAGGTTCAAGAAAATGTTCCTTAACTTGATCATGCCAGTGTCAACATCAAATGCAATCTAGGAGGAAGGGTTTTAGCATGTTTAACACTCAGAGGGTTGAAAGTTGGTCATGTGGAGGACCACATGGGGGGTTTCCCCTCTGTCCATTTGGGAAAGGGACAAGAGGAACTTAAAATTCCACCATGGACCATGAGGTGACATGTGCCACCTAAAAAATGACTAACTGCAGGAAACACACCTATAAGAGAGACAACTTGATGAAGGGATTCTGGAGCTCCATATAGTATTTTCATATGGAAATTTATATGATTTTGAATCCCATGATCATTTCAAGAACAATAGAATGTGTTTTAGAACTGATTCTGCCTCCATCTCTAAAACAATTCCCCTTTTTCTTTGGGATAATAGGGTATGTCCGTAAAAACTAGGCTTTTATGAGAATCAATCAGGTCTTGTGAAATATTTTATGATTCCACCATGTATAGAATTATTTAATATTTACAACAATTTTTTTCTTTCAATTCATTACGGAACTCTTGGAATCCTCCATGGAAGATCAGGTTCCTATTTTGATTGCTTACTCCTTACACTTGAAAAAGGCTCTATTGCACAATTTGTCCCTAAACAACCAAAAATTTCCTAAATAATTTCAAACATCTTCGTGACTCTTCAATACCATCTCTAGATGAGTTTTATCCTTTAAAAATTTCCCGGGGGATGCACACTTGTTGTGAAACAACCAAATTTTTCCTTTTTAGGCTTGCCAAAAGACTAGCCTTTGAAAGCACTTTACCGAATGGGATGAATGACCCTGCCAAAAATTTCAAACACTATGGAAATATTTTTAAACACATTTAGAGGACCTAAAATTTTAGGATGAGTATGGTACAAAAGGAAAACTATTCGGGAGGGGGGTTCGGGAAGACTCGAGAGAAAATTTTCATATTTGGCTTGGTTGTCATGCTTGAAAGTTTGAATTTTTCATGCTACACATTTACATGACAACACATGGAAGAGGTCTTGAATTCCTTCAAATATTTTATCAAGAAAGAGATAGGAGATCCCTTTTCATTCAATGAGGATACTTTGGAGTCTCTTAGAAACATTAGAGGTTCAATATTTAATATCAGTAAGAGATCATTAGGTTTGGTTCAACCAATGTAAGACCCTGGCAACTTTCTTGAAACTTGGATCAATTCTTGGAGTTTAGTGTGTATTCCACATGCTTATAAGGTGGCACCTAATGCGGCCCATTTCAGTAAAGAGTTCAAAGGTGAAGAAATAGTCCCAAGAGTATTTCCTCAATGTTCTCCAACAACAAGTTCTTCATTGACAAAGGCTTCGTCTTCATTAGATTGATCAACTCTCTTATCTCTTCTTTCTTCTCTCTCCATATTCTAATTCTTCATTAAGGATGTACTTTTTCACTATTTTGTCTTATTCACTTAAGTGACATTTTAGTTATACATTGTAAGAGTTCTTTTTCATTAATAAGAAAAAGGCTCACTTTTATTCCCTAGGAATACAAAGGTCACAAGTGATGAGGAAAGGTGAAAAGTCATATGGGGGAGATGAAAAGACATTTTGTAATGCTATAAATTGGAATGGATCCTCCATTCCAAAGGGGTTATCAATTGTGAGTTGATAGTGGATAGCTTTTGCTCTACTAGATACAAGAAAAAGATTAATTTCTTCTATTCCCTCTTTGCATACTCAACTTTGTAAGCATGGTGATCTTGAAAAACCAAGAAAGGACTTTGTACCTTTGATAAATGAATCAATAGAACTTTGTGTCTTTGGTTTGTTAGTCTCATTATTGTTTGCATGGTTGAATTCCTCTAATTGAGTGTGGATCTACTCTAGTTAATGCTATGAAATCTACAAGTTCCTATTCACAAAATTAACCTTCCCTTCACTACATTATTACTCCCCTCTACCTCCTTTCCTAAGCAAATTCTTCCCTTGTACTAAGTACAAACAATTTTCCCACAGTCAATTAGAGTATTCTATGTGATCCTCGGTATTGCATGTACCCACTGCTGATTTGTTTTTCTATATTTAATAAATGGGAGCCTCCCATTGCCCGGAGGAGAGACTTAGTCCCAGAGCGGTGGTGAAATATCATTAATTTTTCCTTACGAAAAATTATTTTTCCAATACCTAGGTAACCAAAATGATTCAATAAAATACATTACAAACCTAATTATGTGCCTATTACACTATGAAAAAGAAAACAATCCTACCTTTATGATCGATAAGAGTATTGTCAAGATGTCTTCGGCTGATTGGAGGTCCCTTGTGTTGCGATCATACCACAATATGGATATGGATGATGTATCATCATTGTGAAATATTACACACCTTACTGGAAGGGAAGATATATTGTCTTGGAATTTGCAAGAAACTTCCAGGGCACGGGAGGATATATGGCCATATTGTGATGCAAGTAAATTTTCTTCTAGAGTTCTCCATCTAGATGTTGATGATGCCCTTCAAATATCTTTAGATTTACATAATAGATTTATTTAGCATACCATGGAATCTTTTAATTTATTAGGATATTTTTGTGCAATCTCTGGATGCATTTACAGGAGAGGACGATCGGTAATTTTAGTAGGAAGATATTTTTGAAAAAAGTATTTGGAAATTTATGTCTAATCTCATACTTGATGGGGTTTATTCCAGATGTCATTTTGTAATGGATGATCTTAAGGCCACATTCTAGAGAATTCAAATCTCGAGAGAGTCCTTGGTCTTGGTACTAGTTGCCTCAATCTCATTCCTTCTAATGGAGTGCCATCCATTGATTATATGAATCTGTAATGCCTCCATTTCCATATGAGAGTACAAAAACCATATGATCCTAGAGAGAATGATGAAAGAGTGTGTTAAAATGTGAAGCATGAGGATCACGAGGGATAGCATGAACATTAACGAGATGTGCAAACGACAGTGTGACGAGATCTTGAGAAGATTGAGCATCAACCGCAAGTGAATGTAAAGATTTGACAAAGGGGCAGAACCTCGTTACAATCCACAAACTCTCACTCTAATCTCATAAATCTAAAGGGTTTACATATAGATGGTGGTGAGTAACCCCCAATGCTGCAATCATGACAACTTAAGTGGAGAGGGGGAGTTACATTCCTAGAATAGGAAAGTAACTCCCAATGACGCATAAGGGAATATCATAATGACCCCTAAATGACACACAGACCTACGATCTCACCTAAGTGAGATGACTTGCCCTGATGATGTGGAATATGAATCACACCAACACCCCCTTCATCATAACTTAGGATGAGGCAACAAGTCAGAAAAGAGAAATGGGTCCCAGGACACAAAGCTTGATGAGGTACCCATGCAAAACAAAGGGTCCCAAAAATGGAGGAAAACCTAGTGGGAAAAACATCCACCACAAGAGAAAAACACACTCTCTAATCTAAGAAAGATGCCAAAGATGGGTCCTGACGCAAATAAGCGAGATAAGGTACCCATGTACAAAATGGCAATCTCTCATAAAGAAGAAGAAGAGAGAGGAAGATGGAGACAAGAGGAACACACACAATGCCATGCACGAATCTTAACTCTACAACTCTAGGAAAACTCCCGAGAAGAGTGTTGATGGTGAGGTCCTCTGCCTCGGATGAAGAAGAGCCATCCATACCAAAGCTGTGTACCCACCCTTAGGAAGAATAAAAATGATGTCTTTGGAAGCCCACCCACTCCATGCGAGAAAACTAAAGGTAGTAGCGTGAAGAACTCTAAGTCTGGTCCATTGAAGTGTGACATAGGTCTAGCAATGGAGCACCGAAAAACCAAAGGCAATGCTACGTGTGTAGAAATGTCGAGAGTGAAGAAGGGAACACCCACAAAAAGGATGTGTAAGTAATTTGAAGGTAATACAACAATCCTACAACAAAAAAGGGATCCAAGCAAGGGTGGATCAATGAAGGCATCCAGAAACATGGAAATGATAAGAGTCCCGAGAAGGGGCACTCGAACAACAAAGATGATGAAATCCTCCAAGGCACTTGTAGAAGAATGAGGAACTGCGGTGAATCACAAGTGGACTCTGCGAAAAGACGAACAAGATTGGGTGGATACTCGTCCCGATGAGGGGGATCAACAAACAATGAGTGATGTAAGACATGTATAAGTCATCCATACATCAAGTAGGAGGAGTTGAAGGGGCCTTGCACACTGGAAGTGGGAAGGAGGCTAGTGCAATGATGGTATGAAATTTGAGAATGTGAGTGCGCGATATTTGAAGAGATGTGGGATGTGTCATCACTCTCTAGAAAAGGGAGAGAAAGAGATGAGGAGTCCTCTATAGTACTCTCGATATCAAAACTAGAAGTACAATCCTCGTCATCAGAAGTAGAACCAAGTGAGTATGTATCAGTGGAACTACCATCACACGAAGAAGAAGAGGAGACAACTGGATCAACAACAAAAACAATGGTGACAGTATGTGAAGGGTCTCCAAAGAGGGACTGAAATATGCTCTAGATGTGGTGGGGAGGATCTGAGTCTACCATGTGAATGCGGAGAGGTATGGTGATGAACAACATCAAGTGACCAATAACATGGTCACAAGTGTTGAGAAATTCCTCAAGCACGATCAGTAATGTCAGTGGGTGTAGGAACTAGCCCAAACAAGAAGTGTGAAATACCCTCATAGGTAAAGTAACGTTCCATGAAAGCACGCCATGTTGAATAGTTCTCTCTCCCAAGAAGAAGTGGCAGAGGTTGTAATGTGATCCTACAAACTCAAGTCTGGAAAGAGCATCCTTTATGATGTAGAAGCGAAGCAATAAGTGCAAGATGCACAAGAAGAGGTGCAAGAATGCAAGACGTTGGACTCAGCTGATAATGCGTTTGCAAGCAATATAGCACCCGAGAAGAAAGAATAGTGATAACCCCTATCTTTGGCACTTTATAAGATAGTGTGTGACTACAATAGGGAGCATTCATCGACGTCGTATAGTTGATCACTTTCCTTGCACGGTGGGTGACAAGTCACGCAAGAGTAGAGGGCATAATGGAGTCCTAGTCAAAAGCAGAGGAACACACGCAATCAAGCACAAAAGGTGTAAGAAATAGGATAAAAAAACTGCCCAAGGTGAGAGAAAAGGTGTCCCACGGCGAAAAGAGTCTCTCTTGCTTTGCAAGATTGTAGGGACACATCTACATCTGATCTATGAATGAAGAGGAGCACTACAGTAGCGAGGCGAGGAAAAGTGGCAAACCCAATAACCCTATGTAAGGAGCCCGAAAAAATACCACCCCTGTAGGAATGATAAATTTGATTTGTTTCTCTTAAATTACTTTAATTAATTTAAATATGTGGGAAAAAATGTAAAAAAAAATAAAAAAGGGAGGAGAGAGAGGTCCTAGAGGCACGGAGGATGACACGAAGCTTGTCGACAACTTGGTGGGTGAGTTAGGAATGAATAGCCCAATAGGAGCTCGGTGAGTCAAATCCAACTCAACGATTTGGGTAATGGGAGCTAGCGAGCCGCGTGGATAAGGGGGTCCACCGAGTTAGGTCGGCCGATCAAGTGTGTGCACAGGCGCCGAACAAAATGGAGCAGTGGGAGCGAATGGTTGGAGGGTGAGATGGCGGTTAGGTATGAGACAAGTTGATGCCAAATGCGGAAGGAGCGATGGAATGGAGCATGTAATGACAATTAGCGGGAACCACAACACAATGAACTAGGAGGTAAAACCATTAAAAGCGGTTTGAGCGGGACGAGAGAGTGCAAATGAAGCAACTGGAGCATGAACCAAATGGTGAAAGATTAAGTATGAGTAGGGCCAAACAAGATGCAAAACCGGAATGACGAGCAGAGAGATTTGGGACGAGATGTTGAGTAAGCTAGGGTGTCTGGGTGCAAAATTTGGATAGGGTACAATCCAAAACTCAACGATGCGAGAGACAAACACAAGCACAAAGTGGCATGACCACAAGTACGCAGGCGATAGATGATGCACGCGAGGGGGAGAAAGCCCAGCGCTCAAGACCGGAGTGGAAAACCCACAGAATGATGAGTGGAAAACAAGAACAAACGAGTTGGGTGTTGTCGAGGGCGAGCAAAGGGGAGCTCGGTTCCTGGCTCGGTGAGCTAGGGCCGACTTGAACCCAAATGAGCACTTCAATAACCTTGGAAACCATAAAAAACCATCACGTTTAAAATCCAGTTCTAAACCTCAAACTCGAAACTATAACCCTAGAAATCCTGAAAAACCCACGAACATGAACAACGAACCACGAGCACAAACAAGTAACTCCCGATGACATATATGACACACTAATGCACCGATCGTAAGGAATATCATAATGACCCATAAATGACACATAGACCTAGGATCTCACCTAAGTGAGATGACTCGCTTGATGATGTGGAATATGACTCACACCAACAATTAAACTTGATACCTAGGAGATTCTCGATCTATGTAGGAGATGTTAAGTTGAGACATAGAGTAAGGAGATACAAAAATAATTCCTCTTTTTAGAAGAAGATTTTGAGCATCATATGACATTTGGTTGTCATTTTGTTCCAAGAACCCTTATAGCTTTATGCTCATTGTTACATGCCTAGACATGCCTAACAAACTCATGAATAACCTAAGTAACATTTATTCTTGTTGTTTGGTTGAGTTCTCTGCTAGAATTTTTTTCCAATATATTCTTCTTGCCTTGATGTATTCGACCTCGAATTCATAATTGTAAAACCATAGACCCCATCTTTGAAGACATTTGAAGGAGGTTTTATCTAATGGATCTCCTTTGTTTAGTATGGCCGTAAAATATTTTAGATATGATCTTAGAATGAATTTTTCAAATTGAACAAAGAAAATGAAAGATTTTATAGATTTCTTTGCAACAAGAATTTCTTTATGAGCTGAATGATATTTCAACTCTAAACCATGAAATGCACAGATGCATATCTACATATTTTCTCTTTTCTAATATCTTCTCTTTCCTTTAGGATAACTCCCCAGAATCATTGTTGGTGTATGTCTCAATGATTTTGAGACCATTTCATGGAATAGACATTAATGAAAACTTTTAAACACGTTGATTGATTCTTTTCTTGATGCGAGTCATTTTGGACTCCATGGAGGTGGCCTTTTAGGAGTCTTTTGTTAAGAAGAATGTGGTCTGCAACTATGCTCTGATAGAAACCTGCAATATAATTTACACATCCAAGAAACCTTTGGAGTTGTGTCAGATCGATATTTCATCGAAAATCCTTGAATTTTTGACACAATGTGTTCTTGGACCTAGATATCTCCATTTTTAATGGTGATTCCTAAGAAGGATATGGAATCCTTAAAGACTTCCATCTTGGTACTTGAGATACATAAACCATTAGTATAAACAACTTCATAGAACTTGTTTAGATGGTCTATATGTTCTTTTGGAGATTTTGAATATATCAATATATCATCAATGTAGATTAACAAAAATTCAGAGAGGGAGCCAACAAATTTTCCATCACCTTTTGAAATATGGAGGGTGTTGTCTTGAGTCCAAATGGCAAGACATTCCACTCATACTTGGCCTCCTGGTACCACAAAGGTTGTTTTGAATTTATCTTCAAGATGTAAAAAGATCTGCCAAAATCCACTTTTAAGATTTGTCATAGACACTTGAAGCGTTTAACTGGAAAATAGATCATCCTTATTTGGGATAAGATGTTGGACTAACTGAATGAGCTTATTCAGGGGCTTGTAATCAACTACCAGTCTCTTTTTCCCCTCACTTGTTCACTTCTCTTATTTACATAAAAGGTGCCTGACCCAGGGGAGTTGGATTCTGAATAAAATTTCCTTGTAAAACTTTTTAATTTCTTTTCACATTCCCTTATGATGTGCTTTGAATTTTGGAAGCACTTATTTTCCCTTATGGTCCTTTAGAATGAATTCTATTTTGTAGTAATGTTTTTCTGTGTGTAAAAGCATGGGGATTTTCATAGTAGCGTTCTTTCTTGATTTTGGAGACAATATCATTGATATTACTTTGACACAATGAAATGGATTTATGGATCCATTCATTGTTGGGTTCTTTTCTAGGCATGGTAGCAATAGGAATAACAATTATGCAGGTATATTTTCTAGGTATCTTGACTACATGAATGAACAAGGAAATATGATCTTTGGTCAGGCTGAAAGTTCCACAGTCCAACAATGTATCGATTCCTATCAAACACTCATATTATTGCATGTCATGTTGTTAAAACTTTCCAGTTCTTTGATATCCAATGATGCTTACTGAGACATAGGCTAGAAAATGAGATACACCACGTTTATTATCAAAGGTTATTTTCAAATAGGTTTGTTCCCAACAATCATGTGAAATGGGTCTGGTTCTTAGCAGACTAATGTTTGCACCAATATCAATCATGGCATCAAGAGAATATTGCCTTATATTAGGAATGCAAAAAGTAACTTGATAATAAATGGATTTTTCAAGAATAAATATTGATTTTGCTACGGAGAATCAAAATTTAGTATTTTTAGATTCACATTTTCAATAAACAATTATTTGGAGATGATAATGTTCTTATGGTATTGGGTATAGCTTATTGCAAACCTTTATAGTTGGTACACAAAAGGTTAGACTATTTGGACCTTATCATTTGCGAGGTTTGAAGTGATTAACTTTGATTAGAAACATTTTCAACTTTAAGAATTTATTGTTATCCATTTTATTTAAATGTGTGTTTTGTATAGTAGATTATTACAAGTTTGTCTTAAGTATCATTTTAAGATTGATTACACAAATATTCAAGTTTTATGGTACTTGTGGTATAGCATTTATCCAATTATTTTATAACGAATAATGAACGATTGTGCTCAATAATTATTACATAAATGTTTCCTTGGATTGCATATCATGATTGTTAGCAAATTACTACATTAGATCCATCTAGCGTAAAGGTCTGTAAGACTTACTTGTCTCATTTTTTCCAATTATAAGTTAGTTGATATTACCGTTATTCTCTATTTAGATATCTTTGTAACAAGTGGTGCAACTACTAGTTTGTTACTTCTTTTCTTAGACATTTCAAGTGAAAGGAGTCAAAGGATTGCCATGTAATTTCAATGAGGAAGAGTCTAAAAAGATTGTGAAAACTAGCATTAACAAAGACAACTACACATTGCTCTTTATTGATAGAATTAGAAGAGAATTTCTATTTTCTACACATTTTATTAAGTTCTATGAATGAATTTTATGTAAAAGATGATGGTAATCATCAATCATCCTACTCAAGATATTATATGTAGCAAGTTTAAGGAGATTGATGTCCATTATCATGAAGTGCAAGCTATACCTATTTTGGAGGTCTTCTATTATTGGTTTTGCTCACTTTTACAATGTAATATGTGTAGGTAATTGGTTTTTGTGGAATTTGTATTTATATATTTTTGGTTATTATTCAAATTATTTTGATGAATAATCATGAGTGTAATAACATTTTCCCTTATATCTCTACAATAATATCATAAGATAAAAGAGACGGAGTGTAAAGGTTTGTAAGTTTGGTAATGGTGAAAACCTCCAACTTAAAATAATCTCTTCCCATTCAGAATTCCAATATTCAAATGAAATTGAATCTAATTTGAATTTGTTGATATTTTAGCAATCTTAGCTTTTACCAAGGGTCTTTTGATATGGTCAAAGAACGAGAAAGGCAGCCCTAAAAAGAAAAAGACAATTTTTATAAGGAAGAAAATGAGCATAACTGAATAAATTATAATAATATCAGGAGGCGAGTATCACTCGTGCCAAATAGTTAAGCGGATATACAAAAACATGGCAAAATAGTATGGTAAAATCCATGGTAATTAAAACTAAAAGCACTTCCTATGAACAATGGAGGATCCCGACTCGTCGTACTCCGCCTTGCTAATCCACATCTGCACGTCACGAGTTCGAATTCAGGCAACGCCCATTAAAACAAAGGAAATGCGGAAAACAATGAATGAAGAGGAAATTACTGACCTGTTGGAAGGTGCTGAGAGAAGCGAGAATCGAACCACCGATCCAGACGCTGTACTTCCTCTCGGGAGGAGCCACCACCTTTATTTTCATGGAGGGAGGGGCCAACGCAGAGACCTCCTTCTGCATGCGGTCCGCGATTCCCGGGAACATGGTGGACCCACCACTCATCACAATGTTTCCGTACAGGTCCTTCCGTATGTCCACGTCACACTTCATGATGGAGTTGTACGTCGTCTCGTGGATCCCCGGAGCTTCCATTCCGATGAGCGCCGGCTGAAACAGCACCTCCGCGCACCGGAATCTCTCGGCCCCGATGGTGATCACCTGCCCGTCCGGTAACTCGTAGCTCTTCTCCAGCGACGGCGCCGATGCTGCCATCTGGAGCTCCTGCTCGTAATCCAGCGCCACGTATCCAAGCTTTTCCTTCATGTCGCGGACAATTTCCCGTTCCGCGGTTGTCGTAAGGAATATCCGCGCTCCGTTAGGATCTTGGCCAGAGCCGCCGTCAAGTCACGGCCGGCTAAATCTAGACGGCAAATCGCGTGTGGTAGAGCGTAGCCTTCGTAGATGGGCACCACGTGGGATACTCCGTCTCCTGAATCCAGCACAATACCTGCCCATTCATGTCAGAATAATAATCAGCTCTAAAAAGAAAGGAAGGGAAACATAAATTTCATAGATATAATCATTTTTCACTATTGATTTTAAGTTAGATTTATTTGCTCTTTCAATTAAGAAATTTTAATTAAGAGAAGATAAAATGGCCTTTTACGTAATTTTTTCAAAGACATAACATTATGAAAATTTTACAGTTAATCCAAAAATAGTATTCATTCAACCTTATGGATTGTGAAAACATCAATATGAATTAAGTTTTTAAATATTAACTTTTAATTGAATTAAATTTTAATAGAAAATTTATGAATATATAATTATGTTTCTTTAAGTCATTTCTTGTTTAAGAATGATATTATATTGTTTCATATACTTAAGATCTCAAATAATATATATCAAGAAATCACAATTAAATGAAGGTACATATGTATCTATTGAATATTCTAGATTGTTCGATATTAAAGTATCTACTTGTCCATTAAACATTATACATGTAATAATAAATTATCATAACTTACATTTTTTACTACTAATGACTTTGTAGTCCACACTTATAATAATATAAGGAATTCTATACAAGGCTAGGAGGAAGAGTCTATCTATCATGTAGGTTCAGCAAACACGACCAAATAAAATTAAACTTGTAACTTGTGCACGGCAAGACAAGGGCCTAATCATTGCACATATGTTTTGAAATATTTTTGTAAATATGATGTTTAGACACTAAAAATAATAATGTTTATTGATCAATGGACACTTTTTATGTACTAATTTTAATTTATTTTATTATGAAATAAATAAATATGATAATAATGATGATTTATTATAATTTTACTTTCAAGACAACAAACTTAAATAAACTGTAAAATCTAATTATATTAACCTATCTCAAAAAACAAAAAAAAACACATAATAAAAATGATCAATCTTAAATTTGATTTTCATTTACTTGCTATAAAACAAAAATAAAATAAAATCACTAGATATAATTGATGGCTTCAATTCTTAAGGTTTTATCTCGTGATGGGAAATAAAAGATAATACAAAATGCCCATAAATATTTATAAAATCTCGAAAACTTAACGCTAACGCTAAGGGGGTACAAGGAAAACAATGATCAAGCCAGAGGGGATCCACTCAATTATCAGCGTCGCCGTCACCTTTATCATGAACTTTTTTCGTTTTCGGCACTAACTCCTACCTTTTTACTCAGCTTTATATTCGTCCTTTCTGAGATGCTTTTACAGACCTCAACACTCTTCCAAAATCCAGTGTCCTTTCAAAAGGCTTTTGGGGCATCGATTGACATAAAAATCAAACTAAAACTTTATTAAAAGCAAACGTTAGGGTTCCGTTAAGTAAGTACCGGTAGTTCGTCCGCTGGCATAGAGGGAAAGCACGGCCTGGATGGCAATGTACGTGGCGGGCACGTTGAAGGAATCGAACATGATCTCGATCATCTTCTCCCGATTGGCCTTGGGATTCAACGGCGGCTCCGTCAGCAAAACGGGATGCTCCTCTGGAGATATTCGCAGCTCGTTGCTGAAAGTGTGGTGCCAGATCTTCTCCATGTCATCCCAGTTGGACACCACGCCGTGCTCGATCGGATATTTCAGGGTCAGAATTCCCCTCTTCGACTGCGCCTCGTCGCCCACGTAGGCATCCTTCTGTCCCATTCCCACCATCACACCAGTGTGACGTGGCCGTCCAACTATGCTCGGAAACACCGCCCTCGGCGCATCGTCGCCCGCCAGACCAGCCTGCATCATCCGCCATTAACGTAAAAATTAAACCTTTATTTCATTCAAAAACAAATGCATATATATGATGTGTATACCTTAACAGCACCGGATCCATTGTCACAAACAACGGGCTGAATTTCTTGGCCATCCTCCATCCTATCCAGAGCAATATGGGCAGAAAGAGATTAAGGAAGGGAAGCGGTGGTATGAGCCACAGTTTGATGGGTAGATATATAGAAAGCTTCAAGGTTTAGAAAAAGTAATGGCGTGGAGACAGGCTGACATTATCGGCTGCTATGTCTGTATCCTTGCATGTGCTATGGGCCATTAAAACATTGTTTTAGTTTATGCCTTAAATAAATGGATTTGTAACAGTTTTTGGGCAACGAGGAGCATGATTTTCATCATCGCCTGCATGCATGTTACATCATATGGGAAAAGCACCCTAACAACTAATCTCATACACTGACATTATTTAGTGGGGAACTTTTTCGGGGTTTGCAGGAGCCCACTAAATTTGGTGGTTGTGAAAAGCTGGGCTAGTTATCTGGCTAAATCTGGCTTCCCGTTAAAATATAAAACCAATATTTCAAAGTGTCAAATCTTATGTCCCATTAAATTAAGTACAATGGAGTTTTGGGAGCATCATTGAGAGAAAAAGTATATATATCCAAGCTTTTAGGGTGGTTTAGATTGTGGGTTTAATTCCCACAACTTATGTACAGTGGCGAGCATCTTTTATGTAAAGGTTCGGTATATATTACAACTTTAAATTAATTTTACGTTTTTGAAAAATAAAAATAATTAATTTAATATTTTAAATTAAGATAATATAATAATATTATATTTCAAAAAAACAAAATTTACGTTTATAAATGTTTAAATACATAATTTATATTTTATTAAGTTCTTAAAACATAATTTTATAGAGTTCTTTATTAAGTTCTTAATTTTAAAAGAAAATAAGATTTCAATTCAATCAATTTTAACTCCCACACTTTACTATTTTATAGTTAATAATTAAAACTAAAAAATGATTTTTAGTTTTATAATGAAACAATCTTTTAAATAATTACCATTCTCATACTTGGTTGCACATTCGCTATAAATATTAATTATATTTAGATGTTGATATGATTTACACATTAATAATGCATCAGTTATAACACTTCTCAAATAGCACTTGATCTATTGGATAATTTACACCATATTCTTTCATCATTTAATGGAACTAAGTGCAACACTTATCATTACAAAAGGGTAAAGAGGTTAATACCATTCAAATAACCCCATGTTACCCAATGTTCAATAGCTTTGTACCCACACTTTTTCTTTAACAATCTAACTCTTTTACATTAATTCGTACACTAGAGATTGTAGACACCTAACTTAGGGGATATTGTACTTCCATGCTTGTCCATTATTGCTTATTATTGATTGTTATTGTTATTATTATTATTATATTTTTGTTTTTGTGTGTTGGGTTCGGTAGGTCTTTTATATTTTTATTTGTTTTTGAAGATTATATATATATTTTTAAGTTTTTTAATTTGTTATTATTCTTGTGGAAGATAGTATTTTAAAGTTTGTAGTCAATTACATTTTACTATTTTCATGTTTTTGTTGGTAGTCTATAAGGATGAGTGAATATCTAGCATTAAGAGTTATGAAACTCTAATAAGAAGCGAATATTACTAATGAATCAGTAGGGCAACATGTAAATGCCTCACTCTACATATTACAAAAAAAAAAAAGGAATCAACCACATGACCTAGCAATCAAACTATTTTCATGTATCTTAATGTAACTAAAATTTGACGTGAGGAACATAGTGGAATATTTTAATTATCATGTCAAAACTTTAGAATGAAAACATAAGCGATACCATGTTACAATTAACTAGCATTTCACATATCATGTCAAACTTTATTATTTTTAAAGTTTTTTCAATATACATCTATTTATGGCATGATCTCTTTTTTCTTAATTTTTTTATTGATTTATAACTTGAGACTTGATTTGACTTATATCAATGGGTCAAATTTAGCTTTAACTAAAAATATTTATTAAGTGGGAACTAACAAGTGGCCTTGTTCAATCTAGTGATTATAATTACATGTTAGGATACTAGTGATAGTGATACATTAAAAACATGCAATACACATTTCACTTAATTTTAAAAGTTTTAAAATCAATCAAAACAATGTAGTAGTGGTTAGCATATTGAACTAACTCTCTCTCTCTCTCTCTCTCTCTCTCTCTCTCTCTCTCTCTCTCTTAGTAATATTATATTGATCTCTATGTCTCTACTAGCCTTCACACATGCACATGTATGTTTCTCAAAGCTTACTCTAGAATTGGTAAAAATAGTTTCCTATCTACCCATCACTTTTATTATTATACTTAGTAGTATATATATTGATTTTCAATATTTATGTCATATTTTACGCATGCCTTCATCACACATGCACATGCAAGTTTTTTCCATGTTTCTCGAAAGCTTGAATTCAAAAATTCTACAATCGGTACAAAATAGTTTCCATAGATATCTACCCATCACTTTTATTATTATCATTACATGTGCATATTTGAACCATTGTATTCTTTATCAAACATTCATTTTAGCAATATTTAAGATGATATTGAATAGACATTACATTATTAAATATTTAGTGTAGTGTTTTATAATATGAATTGTTTCGATAACTAATTGGTGTTTAAATAACCTATTGACCTTGAGCAATCCTAAAAAAATCTTTACTCATTTTATAGACCTATTTTTTGTATAGGGTTTAGAGGAAGGAAATATGTTTTCTAATATATGTGAGGAATTTCAAAAATGTACACAAGATTTTCAATTCCTAGACTTGATGAACACTTTGTGGCAATTAAATTTTCTGCAAAACTTTACTAAATTCAAATATTGGTCTTAGAAAAGTATATTGGGTCTCGAAAGTGTAATATGATTGTTTTGGAGAGTTCCATTTTTATATGCAATTTATAAGCCATACAAACCCATTTAAACTTATTTATTCCAACACTAGAAATATTTATGTAATTAATATTAATTTCACTTATTTGAATTTGATTAGATTTAATGTAATTTATTAAATGTACTCCATTATGATGTAAAAATTTTCTATAAAATATTAAATGGGTTACATCAAAAGAGCATACATATTGACTAGTGGTATTAGGACTCATCACTCTAGGACTTTTTGTTGAGGATCTTAACCTTTCTTGTGATGATTTTTCAACCAAGTTTACACTCAAAAGTCTCACTCGAAGCATAATGCATGCGACATGCTCACCTCGAGGTCAGTAGAGTGACACTGAGGTACATAACCTAGTGGTCGATCTTGTAAAATGAAAGATACCACACAATAGAATGCTTATCTACCACATTATCCTAGATAAATCGCAAAACATACATAAAAGCCTTGGTTACGTTATAGCTCACCCAAAATGAATAGTATTATAATGTTAAAATTCATATATTTATTCTGAATCATATTACATCGGGTTTGATAATCCCTAATATGGTGTTTATTCTCCCATAACTCTCTTGAATCTATCTTCTCATACTTGGATATACTAAAAACATGAAATAGTTTCTAATCATTAAAAAAGTGTTATTCCATTCATTTATATATTTTGCATGATCCTAAATATTCCCAAATGATGCTTATACAATTCTCTTTTATGCATTTTCTCCTTGTTAGTGACATGTGTTATCGGTCATATGTTATCCTCAATCATTTGTCGATCTATAAATCCTATGACACCATGCATCCACAAAATCACGACCAAAACTTCATGCATAACAAAATGGTCTTTATGTTTTACTAGATGTCTTTGCATGTATCACCCATGCGACAATTATTAGTGTTCCTAAAAATCCCTTATCAACATCTCCCCATATTAAAATTCTTGTTCATCCTCAAACAAGCTTTATCATTCCCTCTCTACACAAAAGAAAGTAATCACCACAAAGAATCTACAAGAATCAAATGAATTAGCGTGTCCCTTCCACATCTAGATCTTCGTCCCTAAGCATAGTTAATTTAACTATCATATACATTCATGATATGTTTGTTCCACCATACCAAGGCCTCATGTGTGTCATTAGTATACCCTACATTTACGAAACCACTACCATTTTTCGGGGTAGTTTTTAGTCCATGAACTTTTTGGGAATCTTCACATTCCTTATGAACAACCTCTGTTAATTTCTCTATTGTCTTGTAGCTCTCTCAACCTCTCTCAAAAACTCATCAAGGATAACCTCATAATCATTAATCCTCTTACTAAGCTATGCCCCCTTTTTCTTAACTACTTTGTTTCTTAACATCTTCTTCCTTAGTAACTTGTTATCAGTAACTATTGCAACTTGAGTTTCCCCTTTGTGAATCTATTCTCAATATACTCTTCCTCAAAACTAAATCAACTTATCAATATTTTCACCCCACTTTATGTAAATCTATATACTTTCGACCTCATCAAAGTCCTTATAAGTTTTGGTCCACAATTTGGTGACACACTCTTCTTTTATTCTAGCCTCATCATTGACTCCCTCCAAAAATCAAGGGCAAAGGAAAACCTTTCTATAAGATTGGATTTTTTCTCAAAAGTGCTAAACATTGCACTATAATTTTGAGGTTTAAGTGTAAAACTTACTATCGTAAGGATCCCACCCACCTTAATAATCAATGACTCTTTCAACTTCATATCATCATATTTTGACTCATCATCATGAAAATTTGAGGCCTTTGGCCCTTCCATCTATAAAATTAGGGTGACATGTTGTCTATCAACAACAACTAGTTTCACATGCCCTATCTCAATCCTATTGATTCAATCAAATTCCCTCTCCCAATAATCGACATTGAAAATATACAAGAGAAACATCAAACGTGTAGGATAATGCCCTTTTCTTCTAAAGAACTTAAGATTCTTATGTTATGAAATGTATAGAAAAATTGGCCTTTATCATGCTCACAAAGATGAGGATGATGATTATTATTATATGGTAACTAAAATAAGTGTTTATCCATGAGGGTGAGAAATATGTCATGCAGCGATCAAGGGATATATTAAAGTTGAAGTGGCTCATGCTTAGGATAAATAAGAGGTTGTAAAGGCATATTGGGCATAGTAATAGGATGATAGAACAAATTTCCTTTATGTAACACCTTGATTTGACTAGAATTATAAGTTGGATCATTTATAACACGTGTTAGGTAATTTGTAGTAGGATAAAGAGTGTGATGTATCTCACATACATGCCAAGAAGTAGGGATAAAGTAGGAGGAGCTTTGGGTGTTGTATGAGGATTGTAACCAACACCTTGAAATGTAGTAATGGCAGGAATTTTAATGGGATCGGGAATGCCTTGCATCACATATGCACCAAGTTCTTGTACGATGAAACCATTTTTTCAAATATCTATAACCAAACACATATTGGTGGAGGGACAAAGACATCTTAGATGTTGGTGAAAATATTCAAAAGGAGAACTAAAATGTGGTTATAAAGAAAATATGTATCTATATTACATGTTGTGGTGTAATACTTAAAAGTTCTAGGATCCATTAGATAAATGTAGAGTGTACCTTGATAAGAAAATATTAAGAAATCTTGAGGGTGGAGGGGATATCGGACATGGCGATATCGAGGTGCAACCAAAAGGATATTATAATTAAGTTCGGTATGCATAACTTGACATATAGTGGGAAGGGTTTATGGATCCACATTAAACGATATTGTGATTTTCCTAAGCACCTATTGGGTACATTATCAAAACCTCATATACTCATGTCGATTTGATAAGATCATTAGCATGTATGCCTACTTTATTGAGAAAATATATGCTACAAATATTAATACCATAGTCATTATCAACATGGACATGTTTGACCAAATGGGTATGTAATGTGACTTGATATAAAGCGGGAGACAACCATAGATAACATGTTGAGAGGAAGGTATTCCATCACGACATGGTATGGTCCTTTTAGCAAGAGGGTAAAATATTAATAATAATTACCGCATATTGAAGTTCAACATCATCGAGAAACATTGTTTGTCCCAATGCCCCGTCGAGAACATTTTTGTAGATAAGAAATATGATTAAGCATAGGAACAATGAGACTATAATATAAGGAAATGGGACATGATATAAAAAATGAAAACAAATCCAAGAGTTAGAATAAAGAGGTCATGCACAAAATAAGATGGATAGGCCCAAAAATGTGTTTTAGAAAAAATGATATATGACACATTAATAAAATGGCTATTCATAAAAATATAAATTAAAATTTACAAAAAAATAGAGGTATTTTATAATTTCAATATTAAGAAGCAAAAACCTCCAAAAGAATTTGGAAATAAATAAAATACATTTCTTATTATGCCCTTACTACTAAAAATAGAAATTCTAATTTTTTTATTAAAAATCAAGAAGAACAAAAGGAGATTTTCATTTAATTTTTGAAATAAATAAAAGTCTTAGATACAATTGAATATAGATTTTTAATCTAAATATATGTGATGAAATGTGTTTTGTCAAAAGGACCCTAGAAAGAAACCTAGAAGAAGAGGACCAAACATGAAACCTTAGGAAAACTTAGAAAAATAGACATAGGTCATGAAATAGATATAAAAAAAATTAAATATACAACCTTAGGGTAATGGAAGATTATGTGAGATCAAAGTGCACGTTCACCAACTAATTTAACCAAAATTAAAATATGTGTAGGGTTGTTTCCTTAAAATTATATTATGTTGGTTAAGGGTTAGCAATAGGTATAATGTGCAATCAGATTACTAATCTAAACACTCCAAAATTTGAAAACTAAGTACACATGCAATTCCAATTATAAATAAGTACAATGGTACATGAATAATATGAAAAAGAGGAAAGTACACTTAGCCAAATTCGGTGGCACAAGGAGTGATTTGGGTGTGTAGGCGAGGATATAGACTAGATAGGAACTTATAAATGTTTCATCTCCAAGGCAAGGAGTGCAAGATGAATAAGGAAAATACCGCATAAAAGGATGATACCATAGACCTAATTTTCTTAGTTCGATCATGGAGGATGTTGGAAAATTGTATATTTTAGTGTGTATCAATGGTATGAAAATATGCTTCATTGTCTGGATTTTAGGGTTTGCACCAATGTGATACCACCAAGGTAGTGACCTACAACAAGTAGAAAACCCTAGGACACCTATATAAAAATTCAGCAAACCATTATATAACAAAAGGATAAATTTGTGTGTGGTGAGATTGGACTAACATTGGTAGTTAACCACTGCTAAACGGGTCCAAGTACTGCACTACATCCCCTCGAGCGAGAGAAAACCTCGTGTAGTTCTCCAAGTGTTGGTGAAAGTGTGAATGCAAATCCTATCCAACACCCTTTTCCCTCTTGAGTCTCTTGATCCAAAGATAATGGCCATAATTATAGATAGACTAAGATGTACCCTTCATGATTGTGTATATAGTGCTAGTATATGCAGACCTAGAATGAATGATCTTCACACTTTAGATGTTTGGCAATGTGCAACCTTGGCTTCACCTTAACTATGGCTTGGCTCATGGATAGGAAAGCTATACTCTTTGAATTGGTTGAGTGATTCAGACTTGATGTATGGGTTGCTCTTAAAGATGTTTTGTTATTATATATGGAGAGAGGAGAGCTTGAGAGTGCTTTAGAATTGTATTTGCAAGAGTGTCTCTTTAAAGTGCCAAGTGAGTTCAAATGGTGAATTAGACTTGCTTATATAGGTGTTAATGATTACTAATTCACACTAAATCCAACCCATGGGATATAAAATGACCCTAAGAAAGATGTCAAATTAATAAAGTAGTCATTAGATGCAAAAAAATAGAGTCGTATGGGTCATCCTAAGCCATACTACAACTCATCTTGGGACTACGCAATTATATACTGGTGTAGTTCATGTAATTAATCTCAAATTTCAAGTAAGATACACGGGAGTTGTGTTATTTTTTAAATTAATGTAATTGGGTATATTAATAATTTAGTAAAGTGTGTAATAGATTAATCCATGCAATGGGACCTGGAATATGACAATTAGGAATATGATGTGTGTACAAGTCATAATGTAGGATTGAAGTCAAATTTGTTATTTCCAAATTTATGTGTCTATAGAACCTTCTCAAGGAAAATGGTTCATACTACCTCAAATTTTTAGTGATTTTCTTCTTCTTCTTTTGTAATGAGTTGTAGCAGGGTCATTTCTCATCGGGGAGGGATGATTGATCTTTGCGGGTTGAAGACTCAAAATAATTCATGACACCATGTCATTGTTTTGTGTCATGATTTGATTTCATCAGTGGCTTTAACATCATACCATGTATATTTTTTCATATTGTGTGATCCTGAATACTTCTCTATAATATCACATAACTCATGTAGTGTAAACACTAATTACATAGCTCTAAAGTATGGCCAAAATAATGTAGTGCGTAGTGATGATTAGTTATGAAGTAGTTGTTACTAACTAATATAACGACCCAACTAACGATATTCATTCCTCTTGTATATTAAACATTATTATATTTTTAGGGTATAAAAGAGGATAGAGATGTAGACACAAAATCACATAGGTCCTAAAAGCATGATATCATTTACATAATTCCTAAGAAAGAAAACTAGTGGTTAAAACTATCTTTAGCCTATTTTCTTTATCACTTGTTTTCTCTTTGGTCTTCCACACCCTACAACCCAGTCATAAGTTAACTTGTTTATCTTTTATGGCTTCAGACACAAACACCCAATTAGGACAAATGCCCAGGCACTCTTGTCCCTCCTAGGTGCCCTTGACCCTTTCTTACCTTACTCGCTCTTGTTGAGTATCTTTTACCTTTTAGGCATCTATTTCACTTATGGATCAACCTTCCAGTTGTCAATTACAAAATTCAAACAAGGGAATCATATAAATACATAGTTATGTTTTCAAAATAAAGGACCAAGCACTAATCATTACTATCATCACCTAAGCTTACAATCCAAAAGGCACAAAAACACCCAAAATGCATCCATTAATATATTCAGGGACAAGGGTTGCATACTTCTACATACACTACATAGGAAGGGGAAGTCTATTCTATTCCATCCACACATACTATTACATTACTACATTATAGCTACAACCTGCTATCAAGTGTAACTTGCACAAGGGCATCCTAGGGCATCATTTTCACGCACATACACAAGAACTACATGGGGTATGAGATGTAGTGTAGTGCTCAACTTGTAAGTTCATTCTTCAAATGACCATGGAGGTCAGTTTGACTCCACATTCTACATTTTTTAATTTGATTTGATGTGGTTTGTGGACATGTGTAGGTAGCTATTTTGTTTTATAGGTTACATGTACCCTCGTAAATCAAACAATGGATATTAGGCGATCAACAAGAATTGATAACAAAACCCTTGCTACATAGAAGAAAGAAGATCCTAAGCTTCTACACAGTCACTAGTGCCAAGTGCCTATGTCCCTGCATGGGGCACCCCTATCCGACTCGCTTCGAGTTCCATAATTCACTATGAAAAATTATGATGATGTATTCCATTTGTTCAATACTTTTCCTTACCCATATCACTTCATGTCCACTCGAAAATCAGTTAAGATTCTATGTCCCCTGATCTTGCTTAGGGTTTTGACATCATACATGCTTATTTGTTTTTATCATTTCGTATGTTAGTATTTTTATATATTATTTGTTACAATAGTTACTATATAATCATATTTAATTCAAATTAAATTAAATCATTTGGTGAACTTGGCCCTTACATGCCCATTATCGGATCTTTCATGGCTTCCCATACCTTTGATTCCAATGCTTCCCCATTGTATATCCAAGTTCAAATTCATAATCTTCTTGTTAAGCAAATCTTGTCGATCCTAAATTTAGTCTCAATGTATGTAATATTTCTTTCTCCATCAAATAGGACTTTCTACTACTCATCTCAATCCATATACTCTTTGTATTTGTGGCTTTGATAATATACCTAATCAAGTGTTGGGCACAATATCTCTTCCCCTTACTATGGGCTTTGCACTCTTAATGTTCTATGTCATGTTATGCCTCATGATGTTCCTTATACTATCCTTCTAGGCCATCCTTGGTTACATAATATGCATACACTTCTTTTTACCCATGTCATAACACATAATGCCCTTACTACACCTTCTATGGATATTGTTATAGTAGATTTTGCACCTCATATTGCTACTCCCTATGTTATTACTCTTACACATGATGTTCATTAATTTACCTATATTTTTCATCCTTCTCTCTCAAGATGCACCCTAGTGTTACTGATTTACATGATTAATTTTCTATCGTACACATGATACTCTCCTCACTATGTCTCACTCTCGATGCACTTTTATTGATCCTATGTTTAGTGCTTACAATGTTGCATCTCTCCCACACTTTCCTCATCACATGTTAGAGCATCATACACTACTTTTACAATGATTCCTAATGCTCCCACTTTCCAAGATCCTATGCATGATTCATTTACTATGGCTACACCTTATCTTATTACATTCATGGGGACCATTCGTTCCCCTCTTGCTACATTTTTTCTATGATCACAGGGGCTAGTTTATATTGCTTTATTGCTTCTAATATTCCCAAATTACACTTATTGCTTTTTATTACTATTGATGAGCATCCCAACATTACATATGTTACACATATTTTGACTCACATACTGATCCTTATGTTTGCACTTACTTTTTCCACTATTGCCAACACGCACAATGCTACACCTATTATATTTTCTCCTAATGGGTACATTCTTATTGCTCATACACTTCTTATTCATCTAGTTGGGATCTTGGACTCTATCGGGTTTTACCCTCACCATGTTGACATTATTATTTGGTAGCTCTTGTGTTTACCAATGTTATACCTATTATATTTTTACCACATGCATGGCACAATCCTACTCCACATGCTATGATACATGCACTTTCACATGACATATGTTCATCTTCTTTAGTATATCATGGGCCCTTGCCTACTACTCTCATTGCATAGATCATCTTGGCATCCACATTTGGGGGCATCAAACTCCCCCTCATAGTTGCACATTCTAATCAGCCATTACCACCCATACTATTCACATACACATCTATACATTACTCTTGTTTTACAATGCATGTAAATATTTCTAGCAACACTTTCTCTCATCTACACTATGTGCACACCTTGTTACATCTATCTATGCTCCTATGCTACTCCATCCACATTTTTCTACTCATGCTTACTTATGGATCCTTCTACTCATGATGCACATACTACTCTCTCTATATGGTATACATTCTTTCGTGTACTATACATATTCCGTCTATTTTTCTCATAATGATCACATCTATTTTCTAGCACCTCCCGGGGGCATCACACTTTCCTTCCACCCTTTCCCTCACTATCAATTTTCTCTAGTACCTACTACTACACTTCACGCTGTGCATCATGTCTAATCTTTCTAAGCACTTCCACACCCTTTGATACACACCTTGTATCATCATTACCCTATGACGCACTCTAGTTCCACGGTTCATACTCAACTATTGAGGGTATAATTATGAAATGAACCTCACATTATCTACATATTGTGCACTCAAGCTTCACGATACATCTTTCTAGCATCTATTCTCACACAACACATTACCCGATGACACACTCTTATTCTATGGTTCATTCTTGACTATTGAGGTCCTTATAAATGAACCTAATCTCATATGCATCCGTTGGGGGAAAAATACTCCTATCATCTTAACATATTGATACCAAACCATCACACTCATACACAAAATTTTCATATCTTGGTTGCATTTACTCTTGCTAGCTGATTATATTTACATGTTATAGTTTGTTTTCCATGTTAGACAAATGCTTAGTATGTCATCATATTTTTATATATACACATGCATGTTCACTTGGCCTTTTGAGGTAAATGCAAATCTCTTACAAGTTTTATATTCTATAATGATGTTTGGCATTGTACCTTTTACCAGTCCCACCGAGGCTCTGGGGCATCTACTTTCACTACTCCCACACTCTACACACTTTAGGTTCTATTGCTACATCATTCACTACTTCTCATTTCATTTACTTCACTTTTCACTAATATATACATGCTTTGACATACTATTTATCTTGATAACATGCTAATGGGTGCTTCATGTGTATCATTTGCTTTACAAGACTATATGCCACCATAGTTATCTGATACATTTTGTTTGAGCTTGTTTGTTATTGTATGCTATTGTTTATGAGCTATGCCCTATGTATTGTGTGATCATTGTATGATTTTGGCCACTTCGGCCCTGATTTTCTTGTGACATTGTGAGCGATGTCTCATGTATGAAACCCACTTTTCACGGTCCATCTTGTCTTACTACTTGTTTCTTACATTTTCTTTTCTTACATATTATATTTACTACTAACACGTGTACTAGACTCTTTTTTTTACATGTGCCTTGGTTTATACCATACACATCTCCTCCCCTATGCAAGTATCCATTTCATATTAGCATCATGTCATCTTCTTTAGGCCGCATTCTCCTACTATCATCACATGCACCCCAAATAAGGGGGCATACATTGGGTGAATAAATCACCCCTACGGAGCTCGAGCTATAGTCTAGATCAACACATTACGAAACGACACATGAACACAATCACAAAAGGCCCAAAATCTTGTTTGAGTCCAAACACAGCATAGCAAACACCAATGCATAAAACTAGAAAACTAGCATCCGGGAGCTCCTATCCTCCCCAGGCACCAATTTCGGGGGTAGAAACAATCATCTTCTAAGATCATCACGAGTTTATAGAAGTCTTCAAAGCATTTATATAGTAACATGCATTGGCCTTTAATCACATAATGCATTTTATCTCCTTCAATCGGTACAATCAGAAAAATTCGGAACTAATATGAAACAAATTATGTACACAAAATCATGTACTTGGGTACATTTCTAGGTCTTAAAAGCATGCTAACATTTACATGATTCCTAAACAAGAAAACTAGTTGTTGACAATTACCTTTAGCATATTTTCTTTATCTATTTTTTTCTCTTTGGTCTTCCACACCCTACAGCCGAGTCAAAACTTAACTTTTTATATTTTATGGCTTTAGACACCAACATTTACTTAGGACAACAACACTCAAGTGCTCATGTCTCTCTTGGGCACCCCCTAACCCTTTCCTACTCTCTTACTCTCTCTCTCTCTCTTTAGGTCTCTTTTATCTTTTGGGCATCTTTTTCACTTATGGGTCATCCTTCCAATTGTTAATTATGAAATTCAAATGAGGGAATCATATAAATACTTAGTTATGTTTTCAAAATAAAGGACCAAGCACTAAGCATTACTATCATCACCTAAGCTTGCATTCCAAAAGGCATAAAATTCACTCAAAAGGCATCCATCTAGCATACATTTAAGGGATAAGGGTTGCATACCTACATACATTGTATAGGAGGGGAATTTATTCTATTCCATCCACACATAATATTACATTGATATATTATAGCTACATCATGTTATCAATTGAACTTGCACAAGGGCATCCTATGGCATCATTTCCACACACATACACAAAAACTACATGGGTTATGAGATGTAGTGCAACACTCAGCAATAAGTTCACTCTTTGAGTGATCAAGGTCGATCGACTCCACATTCTACATCTTTTTTATTTTATTTGATGTGGTTTGTGGACATGTTTAGGTAGATATTATGTTTTACAAGTTACATGTACCTTTGGCAATCAAACAATGGATATTATGTAATCAACATGAATCAATAGAAAAACCCTTAAGATATAGAATAAAACATATCCTAAACTTTTGGACAATCACCAATGCCTGTAACTCCACCAACGCCTAGGTGCCCTCACAGTACATCAATACCCCTATCTCGACTCGCTTCGAGTTCCAAAATTCATGATATGAATAGTTATGACGTTGTTTGCATTTTTTTCAGCACTTTTCCCTTCCCATATCACTTCCTATCCTCTCATAAATTAGTTAAGTTGCTCCATCCCTCATCTTTCCCCATGGGTTTGACATCATACATGCTTATTTGTTAGTGTTATTTCGTATTTTAGCATTTATATATATTATTTATTACTGATAGTTTCTTCTCGCAATATAGATTTAATTCAAATTAAATTAAATCAAGAGAATAAGAGATCTCCTACTTAGCCATCCTACATTCATCCTCTTGGATCTTGTACATGACTCCACACAATATCAATTTACATTATAGTTCTACATATGTGTTGATTTTTTATTCCATAAGCACTTTGATATATCCTTTGGCCTCTATCATTCATAATACACATCTACACATAACCTTTTTACTCTAGTGAGTGAGATTTTCCATCGGTTTTTCTCTTACTCCTTGAATCATTTTATGACATTGACGTATTCCACAATACTATTCCATGGACCTTATTATACATCTATGATGTGTGTTCTTTATGATCTAGTATGTGTCGCATGTCATATATGATATAATATATTTATTAACCTTGTGTCTATTAGATATTCATATCCTTTACATGTACTCTCATGTGTTTTGCATGTATTCATTTCTTTTTAATTCCATGTGTTGTGTGTGTTTAGAAACTATATTGTTTTCCTTCATTGAGCTTGTTATATGTCTTATTTTGTGATATGCATGCTTAAGCATGTTCGGTGTACTCATGTTTTTGCATACCTACTTTTATTTTCATGATTACTTGTGTTTGGTGTATGCGTACCCATATTTGGAATGCACACTTCTATTTTGGATTCTTACTCATGTTTGGTATGTTTTATCTTGTTTGGTGTGTTTGTTCTTATTTTATGTGCTTACTCATTTTTTTTGAGTTTTCTCATGTTTGGCATGATTATTCGATTTTGTATGTTTTATCCTTTCTTAATGTGTTTTGGGGTTAATCACACCAGTTGTATAGATATATTATTCAGATCTAAGCATACAAACAATAAATATGGAAATAAACTAGAAGAACAATACACAAGATATAATGTGGTTCACCCAAGTGTGGGCTATGTCCACCAAGAAACAACCAATATTATTATTTAAGCTTTGTAGAGAATATACAATGAAGATTGTACAATCTTCCACACCTCCTGGATGTACAATACTTTCTTCCTCACAAGCTTCTCTTTTTCTCTCTCCAAGAATTCCTTCTTACAAATTCTCCTTATTATCATCTAACCCTAGTTTTCTAGCTTATATAACCATATACAAACTTAGGGCAACTTAGCTATGCTATTACAACCATTAGATCAACTTTATATCAAAGGTTAGATCTAATTCCCATGAGTTAAATAAAACAATCACACATAGGAAACCGATGTCGGTTACCCTAACCGATGTCAGTTCCTCCTTGCCTTGATCGATACCGGTCCCCAGGTGTGACCGACGTTGATCATCGAGGTGATCGACCAACGTTGATTACTGTGTATTCCAACAAGTTAATAAAGCATGCTAATGTGAAGTAATTAAGCTCCACAACTCAACAATCTCCCACTTGGAGATAAATTGTTGCACTGTACCATACAACTCCATTCTTGGATCCTTTCCTTGGCTTGTTTCTCCCTCTTCAAGTCTCAAACTCAAAGACCAACAGAAGTGGAGTGTAGCTCCAACTTCTCCTTTTCCAATGACTTTGTTAGCATATCCGCAGGGTTCTTATTTGTATGAATTTTCTCTAGTTTTGTTGCCCATCCTCCAACACCTACCGTATGAAGTGATATCTCAACTGAATGTGTTTCATTCTTGAATGAAATGTTGAGTTCTTTTCTAGATGAATCACACTTTGACTATCATTATACAATCTGCAATCCTCTTGCTCCTTTCCCAACTCTTCCATGAACTTTCTCATCCATATCATCTCTTTACTAGCCTTGTAGCTGCAACATACTTAGCCTTTGTAGTAGACAAGGCCACAACCTTCTGTAATCTCGAAATCTAGCTAACTATCGTCCCACCTACTATGAATACATATCTAGTGGTGCTTCTCCTACCATCCAAATCTAACCATATCTAAATCAACATAGCCACATAAATATATATCTGACCCTCCATAGCATAATTGCATGTTGGATGTCCCTCTCAAATACTTGAGAATCCATTGGACTACTTTCCAATGCTCTTTACCTGGATTGGCCATAAATCTGCTCACACTCTCCACTACTCTGTGTAAATGTCAGTCTGCAGTACAAACCATAACATACATGAGACTTCCAACTACTAAAGCATATGGAACTCGTGCCATGTACTCGACCTCCTCATGTGATGTAGGACATTGGATCTTTCTCAATTTAAAGTGTCAGCCATAGGTGTACTTACAGTTTTGAATTTTGCATATTAAACCTTTCCAACACCTTATTGATATAAGTTTCCGAGACAAATACAATTTCTTATTCTTCTTGTCTTTGTGTATTTGCATGCCAAGGATTTTCTTTGTAGCTCCTAAATCCTTCATTGCAAATGTGTGAGCTAATTTTTCTTTAAGCTCACCAATGTCCTACATACTAGATCTTATAATAAGCATATCATCCACATACAGTAACAAAATAATATAGCTCCCATTTAAGCTTCTTGAAATAAACACAATGGTTAGATTCACATCTCATATAACCATGCTCATGCATAAAACTATCAAACCTCATATACCATTTCCTTGGAGCTTTCTTGAGCCCATACAAGCTCTTTTTCAACCTACACACAAGTTTCTCCTTACCCTTGACTTCATACCCAAGTGGTTGTTGCATATATATCTCTTCCTCCAAATCACCATGAAGGAAAGTCATCTTAACATCAAGTTTTTCTAAATGTAAATATTTTATTGCAACTAAACTTAAAATAGTACAAATGGAAGTCATTTTAACTACAGGAGAAAATATCTCACCAAAATCAATACCTGATTTTTTGTGTAAATCCTTTTACAACAAGCCTTGCCTTGTATCTTTTTTGTCCACCCTCTTCTTCCTTGATCTTGTAAACCCATTTGTTCTGTAATGTCCTTTTACTTGTTGAAACTTAACCAAATCCCATGTCTGGTTCTATTTCAAGGAGTCCATCTCCTCATCCATGCCATGCTCCCACTGCACATGGGTCTCATCTTACATTGCTTCTTCAAAACTCTCTGGTTCACCACTATCAGTCAATAATAAATAAGATAAGGAAGGTGAAAATATTTCGGAGGTCTACTTACCCTTTATGACCTTCTCATTGAGATTTGGGGTGTCGGAGGCTCATTTTTCTCATTCTGCAAATTTGTATCAATCTCTAGAAGTGATCGATGCGATTCACTAACTAAAGCCGGTCCATTGTTTTTATATTGACTTAGCCTTTCTACTAACCGAGCGTTGGTTCTATCTAAATAATATTGACGATTCGGGAAACTGACACGAGGGGAAAACTGTAGATGTCTTTTCTAAATCGAGAATGAGTTTTCTTCCACAAACTTTCCAACCGGTTTGAATTTGGGTACCAAAACTTGATCCTTGTACATTCTCTTTTCATTCCATTCAATGTCATGACTCCTAACAATCTTAGAATCTTCTAAATCCCAAAAATAGAATCCGAAATCACCAGATCCATAACCAATAAAAGTACATCTCTTGGATTTAGCATCCAACTTCTTTCTATTTTCTTTATCAACATGCACAAAAGATATTTTGAACCAAATACTCTAAGAAAATAAATATCTACCTCTTTTCCATTCCAAGATTCTTTTGGTATTCCACCATCCAGTGCACTTGAAGGCCCATGATTAATTAAATAAATTATCATGTCTATTGCTTCTGCCCAAAACTACAAGGGTAATCAACATGTATCCTCATGCTTCTTGCATGTTCCATGATTGTCATGTTCATTCTTTTGCAACACCATTCTCTTGTGGTGTTCTAGGAACCATTCTTTCTCTACGTATTCCATTTATTGAATAATAATCATTAAAATCCTTGTTGTAGTACTCACCACCATTGTCAGATCTAAGGAATTTTAACTTTGAATTTGATTCATTTTCCACAAGGGCTTTCCATCTTTTAAAAGTCTCAAAAACATCATATTTACGTTAATACAATAAACCCATACCTTTCTTGTGGCATCATCAATGAAAGTCACATAGTATTGGGATCCTCCATGAGAAGCTACTAGGCTGGTCCCACACATCTGAGTGCACAAGCTCCAATTTTTCTCCTTCTTTGTTGACCCAAATTTGAGAAATCTCACTCTCTTTTTCTTTCCAAATATACAATGCTCACAAAAATCAAGATCTACATCTTTCAAATATGATAACTTACCCTTTGCCTTTAAGATCTGCATTCCTTTTTGACTCATATGCCTAGTCGATTATGCCACATGCTTGCATCTGAATCTAAAGTAGATAACAATAGAAAAGGAATCAATAATATAGGTAGAAAATACAATGTTCCTACCTTCTTGCCTCTTGCTACAACAAGAGATCCCTTGGTAACCTTCCAAGAGTCGGTTGTGAATGTAACCATGCAACCAAGATTCACCTAGTTGTCTTGCAAAAATAAGATTTCTCCGAGGCTTGGCACATGCCTCACATATTTCAATATCCATGTATTTCCATTTTGCAATTTTAGATGAACTTCTCCTTTACCAATAATATTGCATGGTTCATCATCTCCTAAATAAACATGCCCAAAATTACCCTAGACATAATTTCTGAAATAACCCTTATTAGGGGTAGCATGGAAAGAAGATCTGAATCTAAAACCCATGATTCAATTTTATTATCCAAGGAGAGAATAAGGGCATCTTGCATTACCTTAGATGATGCAAAACATTTTCCTCTTTACCTTTCTTTGGTACATTCTCTTTGTTTTCCTTGAACCAACAATCTTTCTTTGCATGTCCTTTCTTTCCACAATTCCAACAAGTTATTCCTTTACCTCTGGATTTAGATATACCATTCTTAGACTTTGATTTCCCATTACTCTTGCTCTTGGATCTCTCCTTCTTCCTTCCCCTTCTTTCTACATTCAAAGCATTACTAGATGATAATTCTCTCTGTACTTTTCTTGCGTATTTCTTCATTTAGGATTATACTAACCACATCATCAAACTTTAAAATATTAGTAGCAGATGTTGTATTACTAACAACCATTACCAAGTTATCCCAACTATCTGGAAAAGAGCATAGAAATAAAAGTGATTTCACTTCATCATCAAAATGATATTAACTCGATTTTAATTGATTTACTATAGACCATAAATCATTCAAATGACTTGATGCAGATTCACCTTCTTGCATCTTAGAATTAAATAATTTCTTCATCAAATAAAATTTATTTGAAGCACTAGGTTTTTCATATAAATTAGCTAAATATTTCATCAACTCTACCATTGTGGTTGCTGCTTTGGTAATATTCAAAGCCACAAATGTTGTCAAGCTCAATCTTATAGATCCTAAAGCCTTTCTATCAAGAATTTTCCATTCTTCATCAGTCATCTTTGTAGGTCTTGCCTTCTCATCCAATGATAAGTATAGATTTTTCGATACAGATAATCTTCCACCTGCATCTTCCATAATTGATAATTACGGCCATCAAATTTCTCAACTCTGTATTTTCCATCTTCTGTCATTGTTGTAGCTCCCACTCAATCAGAAATCCCTCTGTGAGTAAATCTGTCAACACACAAAACCCTCAAAAAAAAAAAGATCTGATACCAGTTGTTGGGGTTAATCACACCAGTTGTATAAATATATTATTTAGATCTAAGCATACAAACAATAAATACGGAAATAAACCAGAAGAAAAATACACAAGATATAACGTGGTTCACCCAGTGTGGGCTACGTCCACCAAGAAACAACCAATCTTATTATTCAAAGCTTTGTAGAGAATATACAATGAAGATCTACAATCTTCCACACCTCTGGATGTATAGTACTTTCTTCCTCACAAGCTTCTCTTTTTCTCTCTCCAAGAATTCCTTCTTACAATTCTCCCTTATTATCATCTAACCCTAGTTTTCTAGCTTATATAACCATATACAAACTTAGGGAAACTTAGCTATGTTATTACAACCATTAGATAAACTTTATATCAAAGGTTAGATCTAATTCCCATGAGTTAAATAAAACAATCACGCATAGGAAACCGATGTCGGTTCCTCCTTTCCTTGGTGATATCGGTCCATGTGTATTCCAACAAGTTAATAAAACATGTTAATGTGAAGCAATTAAGTTCCACGACTCAACATGTGCTTCTAATGTGTCTAATGTATTTTAGTGTGCTTCCTCAAGCATTTATCATCTGGACACCAAATCCCAACCAGGACGCGGTGCTAGTGCCCTCATCCCCTCTAGGCGCTCCTAACCTCAATATATTGTGTTCACATATTTTGGGTCATTTCTAGTCATTTGAGCATCTTATAATTTTGGTAGTCGACATTTTTGGGGTTAATTATAAAATTCAAGCAAAGGAATCATATAAATATAAAGTTATGTGATCATAATAAAGGACCAAGCACTAAGCATTAACTATCACCACCTAAGGTTGCATCCATCAAGCATCTAAGAGCTTCATTGCATCCATCTAGCACCATCCAAGGGACACAAGGGTTGGTTATTCTACATACACTTCATATGAGGGAAGTTCATTCTATTCCATGCACACATCTATTACATTTCTTTACATCTAGCTTACTTGCTCGCTATCAAGTGTGACACGCACAAGAGCCACCTAGGGCATGATTCACACACACACACACAAAACTACATTGGGTCTGAGATGTAGTGCAACACTCAGTTGTAAGTTCACCATTGTGATAGCTGAGGATAGTCGACCCCTCATTTTACATCTTTTTTTTAGGATTTGATGTCTATTTGAGGGTTTTTAAGTCAATACTTCATTGTAGGTTTCCAATGACTTTGATGATCTTATGCGACATCATAAGCGACCAAAGGTGAAAAAAATGAAAAAAGTGACCACTCTAGAGGAGGTTTTTGAGCATTTTCATGCAGACCTAGGTGCACCAAAAATAGCCTAGGGGGCACCCACAGGCACCCCTCTCCCTCTCTAGGCACCCCAATTTAGCTTATTCTTCCATATTTGCATTTTTTGAGCTTCGATGTGATGGTCAATGCTTTGTATTTTATAGTTCTCCAGCTCTGTACACCTCCAAGATTTCTGTGAATCAGCTAAGGCTTTTACCCTCTCTTTTCACTTAGGGTTTCATATATTTTGGCTTAGTTTGCTTGGGTTAATTTATGTACTTCATTGTTGCATTTATTTACTGCTACAATAACAATTAGATTAGGCATATATTTCATATTTAGCTTAATCATTTTGGTGAACCCAAACTTGATTTGAACACTCTTAGGATCCTCATACCTCCATTGTTCTTATCTTTCTAGGATCTCTTCATCATGAGTATCTCTATTAATGATTTCTTGCTTATCAATCCTGAATTAAGAGATAGAATCAAAACTCTCTTCACTACCACTCACATTCCTGCTAATATGCATCTAGATTCAATATATCAAACATTTTCAAGGCATTTTTCTCAACATATTGCTTTCCATCCTAATCCTAATGTTGATCTTTCTATTTTTGACAATGATCCACCCTTGCATATCATGATTCACATTTACAATATGGGTGTCAAGCATACTTTAATCGATAATGGATCTGAACTCAATCTATGTCCTATGTCATTCCTTGAAAAGATTGGTCTTTTTACTGCTAATGTTAGTCCATCGTGTCTTTCCCTTGGGCATATGATGGTTTTGTTCATCCATGTGTAGGTCACATTACTCTTCCTATCACTATAGGGCCCAAAACCCTTAACATATTTTTTTTTTCATTGACTTTCCGGTTTTTATAACTTATTTTTACTGGTCATGGCCATGGCTTCATGCCATGCAAGTAGTTCCTTCTATACATACATCATCTGTGTCAAATTCATACATGAGGGCATAGAATATATAGTTCCTAGTGATTGTGACCCATTCAAATATTGTGAATCATGATCCCAATACTACAATTCCTACTCCACATCTTCGATACTACTAATGAACCACAACCCATGGATACTCAGATCATTTACCACCACTTGAAGGTGTTATTTGCATGTTAGATATAGTCTCATCTACAACACCACCACCTCCTCCGCTACTACTACTATGTTATTACTTTATAGGGGCCTATCCACACATCCGATGTCATTCCACCTACTTCACTATCACATGTGCATCCACCATTAGCACATGTCCTCCCTTTACATGTACACTTTTCATGAATGATTCTTATTGGGAGCATATTCCATTTGATCCTACTTGTGATGACACTATATGCACACATGATGGCTTGGCTTGGCTCAATTAGGCTTTATAGTTGATGACATCTTTCCTTCACCTATATCCTCATCTTTATCATGGTTTCATCCACATTATTATTGCTTATGGGCTTCATGTCTTTCATCTCACAGTGTTTCTTGCATGAGCTCCTCGTGTTCTCCCCTTACACTTGGACAATCTTGGCTTGACTATATTGGGGGCACCTTAGATCCTGATCATATTGACATTTCATTTCCTATGCCTTTTTGGTTGTGTTTTCATTTACAATGATTCCTTTCTCTTGGCTATTCACAAAATCTTACACGTTGGTATGCACATGGTTTTCTCTACCCCTTTCACTAATGAAGAATACACAATGGGCATGTATAACCTTCATCATAATGGCTCACTACGTGATCAACCCGACACTATTGCTTATCATGTATCAGATGCTTTACCTTTTGGTTTTGATCATGACAATGATGACCTCTAGATGATGTTACTTGATCTCTTTTCTCATCACACACTTGGGGGGGTATAACACCTTTTTCTCCCCCTAACACCAACAAGCATCTTATTTTCTCATCATGCCACACCTATATTATCACATACACACGTATATCATCATTTCCTGATGACACACTCATGTTCTTATGGTTCTTACATGACTGTTGAGGGATATCTTCCAATAAGAACCCATTCCATTTCCCCTATACATTACATATACTCATACTACATATCATTCATACATGCATACATTTATCACATATACTACATATACATATCTCTCTCATCATCATCCCAACATCATATCATCAAATAACACACTCATCACATATGATTGGGGGCATTGCACATTTCCTTCTCTCCCCATCTTCATTCACATTCATCACATCATCACTATCTTCACATCATACACACATCACATCTTTCATTCATCATTCATTCATCATTCATCATTTCGATACACATTTACATCATCATTTCACATCGATGATCAACACATACACTCTGCACTCACATATTATGGTTCACACTTGACTACATTGAATACACATACTATACACATCAACCTCACACACACACACATACATTTGAATTTACACATTACATACTTCACACATCACACATCATACACTTAGGACATCTTCTCTCATAGCATCTTACTATACACTTTGTGTCTTATTCACTCTACACATTCACTACATCTCTCTTACATCTACTTCTACATGTTACGGTCATTACCCTATGATGCACTCTAGTTCCACACATGGTCCATACTTGACTTGATTGCTGAGGGTATACATCTCAAATGGACCTCATCACACTCACATGTTTAATCACTCACTCATTCACTCACTCATTTTACACTCTACACTTTTTGCTTTGATGATCACATCTTTTATTACACACAATTCAAACCATTTCTTGATGATGCACTCTCTGTTTATGGTTCATTCTTGACTACTGAGGGGCATAAATAAATGAACCTCATTACATACATACACATCCACTCAGGGGGCATGTGCTCCTATCATTCACATTGCATTCCATTCACCTCATCCACAACATACTTGCATATCTTGGTTGCATTTACTCTTGCTTACTTTTTGCTTACATGTTCACTTTATTACACATGCTAGATAGATATCTTGTATGTCATTATCTTTATCATACACACATGCACGTTCACTTTCCTTTCTAGTTGTGATCATAGATTTATACAGATCTATTACACACAGCATGGATGTTTGGTGCAATACCTATTACCAGTCCCAGATGGCTCTTAGGGGCATCCACTTTCATACATTACAGGTGTTATTGTTTCATTTTGTTTCATAGCACATTACTTTATCAGATTATACACATTTTGACATACTTTTTATCTTTCTAACATGCTAATGGGTGCTTTATGTGCAACATTTTTTTATAGGACTATATGCTTCCATGGTTGTTTTGTTACATTGTTTGTCATTTCTTTCTCTTTGTATGCATTTTTTGTGGGATTTTCCCTTTGTCTTGTGTACACATTGTTTCTTTTGGCTTCATTGGCCTTGATTGTCTTATGACATCGTGAGTGGTGTCCCATGTTTTGCAACCTATTTTTCATGGTCTACATTTATCTTCTTGTGTGTTTACATTGTCTTTTGTGTCTTAGCTTACATATTGTTTGCTTAGCATACATTTTATCTTATACATGTGTGTTTGTCTTTTCTTGTACTAACACTTGTCTCCTAGCCACTTTGTTTGTGTGTGCCTTGGTTTCTACCAAGCACATTCCCTTCCCCTATGCAGGGCACAATTTCAACACAATGTTCGGTCCTCTTTTGGGCCACATACTCCTTCAAGTGATCACATGCACCCCAAATGAGGGGGCATCATTTGGGTGAATCATTCACCCCATACAATCATTATACAATCATTACACACACAACATAATACTGGTACAACATAGTTTTTAGTTTTGAACAAGGCTCAGAATCAGACTTGGGTCCTTAGCACAACATGATACCCTTTCTAGACCTATAATTAGGGAAATTACACACATATTGGTAGTTCAACACAGTCTATAGAACTCCACACAATGGCTTTTATAGGGCACACATTCCTTAGCATTTACACACACTTTATTCATTTTTTTTTACACACCATATGTAGTGGTGTTCCTACATTATGGGAAGTAGTTAAAGGTTGGAGGATAACACCAGACTTTTCTCCCTACACTTCTTCCATATCATTGGTGTGAGATCACCCCAAAACTCATGGCCATATAACAAATAGCGTGAGATCACCCCAAAAAACTTCGTTCTTCTACAACATCTTACAAGATCCTTTCTACACTCTTTTCTCATCATGGATCAGGTGCACATGTTCCTTTTTCACATTTTTGTATTTTACATACTTTCTTTACATTTTTTACACATTTTGATCATATACATGCATATTTGACTACTTGTTTTGTTCTTCTCTTTTGTAGGTTTGTCATATGGGAAGAAGAGGTAGTCAACATCATTCAAACATCATCAACAAAAACAACATCGACATCAACAAATAGGTACATCATGACATCTACACATGCGTTTCCACCCTAGGTTCATTTTCATCATCACTTTTTGCACTTTCTCCTCCTTAGCATCCACGCTTCACATTTTTTATCACTCCACACTTTGTCTTGTCCCTCGGCACACTTTCATCATCAATCTACATGGTTATAAGTACACATCTCTTATCTACTTTATGTTACCAAGCTTTCCACTCACCAACATAAAGTGGGGAAAATGTAGACACAAAATCATGCACTTTGGGTAATTATCTAGTCCTGATTACATACTACTATTCATATGATTCCTAAGTAAGAAAAGTACTAATTAACCCATGTCTTTGGCCACCTTTCTTTTCTTTTTTTCACTTCTCTTGGTCTTACACCTTTACTTTCTCAGTCTACCTTTTTATACCTCGACATTTATCATCTGGACACAAAGCCCAGCCAAGATGCCAACGCTAAGTGCCCTCATCCCCTCTGGGTGCCCTTGACCTCAATATATTTTGTTCACATATTTTGGGTCCTTTCTAGCCATTTGAGCATCTTATCTTTTTGGTAGTTGGCCTTTTTGGGGTTAATTGAAATTCAAGCAAAGGAATCATATAAATATAAAGTTATGTGATCATAATAAAGGACCAAGCACTAAGCATTAGCTATCACCACCTAAGGTTGCATCCATCAAGCATCTAAGAGCTCCATTGCATCCATCTAGCACCATCACAAGGGACACAAGGGTTGGTTATTTTGCATACACTTCATAGGAGGGAAGTTCATTCTATTCCATGCACACATCTATTACATTTATTTACATCTAGCTATTTTTTCGCTATCAAGTGTGACACGCACAAGAGCCACCTAGGGCACAATTTTGCACACACACACACATAGAACTACATTGGGTTTGAGATGTAGTGTAACTCTAGTCATAAGTTCACCATTGTGACAGTTGAGGATAGTCTAACCCCTCATTTTACATCTTTATTTTTTAGGATTTGATGTCTATTTGAGGGTTTTCAGTCAATACTTCATTGTAGGTTTCCAGTGACTTCGGTGATCACTGTGCGACCTCATAGTGACCAAAGGTGAACAACAAAAATAACTAGTGACCACTCAAAGGAGGTTTCTGAGCATTTTCGTAGACCCAAGTTCCCAGAAATAGGTCTAGGGCCCACAGGCACCCATGTCCCTCTCTCAGTGCACCCCTACTATAACTTATTCTTCGGGATTTTCATTTTTTGAGTTTTGGTGCGATAATCGGTGCTTCATATTTTCTAGTTTCTCAACTTTGTGAACCTCTCAGGATTTCTATGAATCAGCTAAGGATTCTTACCCTCTCTTTGCACTTAGGGTTTCATATATTTTGGCTTAGTTTTTCTTGGGTTAATTTATGTACTCCCAACATAGAAAGAACCCGAGAAAACTCGCTCGTATTTGTAAATAGGTCACAGAGGGACTCAACAATGGAATAGCAGGTCAGAATAGAAGGTGCATGAAGATAAATTGTGCACCCGCAAGCCCAATTTTTTCTCTAATCTGGCTGCCACGTGTCCCATATCAAAAGGGGACCCATTTTTCAAACTATTTTCCCGCTCCTTTGTACGGACCCGATACAAACTTCAAAGGGGCATATCTTTCGACTCAGGGCTCAAAATATAGCAAATCTGACACCGTTGGAAGTGTCTCAACGTCCTCTACGCCATGGAAAGATAAAAAATCATTTTTTTGCAGGCCCGGTAGGTGAAAAATAGAGAAACATCTTCGGGCCTTTAATGCAGGATCTTCTTGCCTCAACAACTAGATCAGATTCAATCTAATATGTCGTTTCCTCCTTCTTCGAGGTGCCAAATAAGAAAATGATACAGTCAAGATAGATATGGTGGGTGGATTTGCAGAAGGCATTGATATTCAGTGGTTGAGCTTTCAAAGTGGGATTCGATGCATATCTCATGGTGGTTGGAGCAGGATTCGATTTTTCCCTCTTCTCTCTCTCTTATTCTTTCTATATATTGTAACACTTCTCATCTTGTTCAAGAGAGACATTCTGGGCATAGAGAAACTCTATCAAATTTGTTTCTCGACACCATTTTTGAGCAATGAACCTTCTCCCATGCCTGGAAAATGTATTTGTGCCTCTATTCTAGAAATGTAATGGTCTTATGCACCTTCTAGAGCAATAAAAACATGTTTTTGTGGTGTTCTTCAACCCTTTGCATCATTTTGTTGTTTCTTCGTGCCTCTCCCTTCCAAATTTGTTTTTATGTGCATGTATTTCACATTTGTAGGTGCAGGATGTTGTGTTTCATGGAGTTTAATGGTGAATTTGAAGATTTAGGCCGTGTTACTTCTGTCTGACCTCCCTCATCTCCATTTTTCTATTTCTTTCTCCCTCAACAGAATATCTCGCTTCCTTTGTTGGTGTATCACCACTTTAGTGTAGGCTCTATTTTTTCCCTCTTTCTCTCTCCTTGGTTCCTTGGAATGGTTAGATTAGGTTAGATTTAGTTTTCCTATACTTGGAGTAGCTCATGACAAGTAGTTTAGGAATAGGAACCAGCCTTCTCTAGAGGATCATTCCCATTTTCAAGTCCCACAGCTTGGGGAATGATCCAATGTTATGCAAATCACACCAAATGACCCTACCTTAGAAAAGAAAATTTTTAGAACTCATTTGGGGGTGCTTGTGATTTCACACTAATAAGCATGCACCACGGTGGGACTTTAGAGGTCTCCACTTCATTACAACAAGATTAATATGCACTTGTTGCAATTTTCAGCTTATTAGAAGCTTCAATTTGCACATCTCGCGAATCCATCTAGTAAACAACTCAATCTCGAGTTGCGAACACTCCATTTTCCATTCACTTCCATTCATCCTTCTTTCCATATTCTTTCATTCTTTCCATACCATGAAGTTGTGCAATCATGACATCATTTCCACCATGGAATTCACATCTACAGTAGCAACAACACATTCCAACTCCAATAATCTTTACAAATCCTTCAAATCAGCATTTTGAGAAAATCCAAAATCAGCATAGTTACCCCTATGAGCAGCAGTGCCAAAATCAATTTGGCTATGGATATTTCCAAGAGCAGGGGTATGCAAACAATGAAGAAAATCAAATACAAGATGTTGGTTTGCTGGAGAAGATCCAAAAAATGGAGATTGGCATGGCGCGATCAAGAGCTACATCTCAAATGAAGGCGTTTAGGAATTGGTTCAGTAGGGCCCTGTCCATGGGAAGGCCCTTTTCCAAGACACTACAGCCCTCAAGAGAAGTGGACTTCATAATTGAGATGTTGCCCCAACTTGCACAATGGAATGAGGAGATAGAAGCATATGAGCAGAGTCTGAATCAACCTTATCAATGGGTAAGTCATTCAAGTAGTTCCTTGTATTTCTTCTTCTTCATCTCAAGCTTTACCATTTCAACAATGTCAAGTTGTAAACCCAACCAATGCTACTCCAGTTGTGAAAACCATCCCTCCATCCCCTAGTCTCCCATCCCATCTCAACTTTTCTACCCTCTTCTCTTCCAAATCCAAATCCCCTCCACAAGAGCAAAAAGAAATACCTTCCACTCCAAGGAAACAAGAAGTTTCATCTCTTCCACCACCACAAACAAATGAAAAAATGGTTGAATCCCAACCCACTCCTTCTCTTGCCTTCCCAATTCCATGTGGAGAAGAAGAAATTTTAAAAATCAGTCATGAAGGACAACAAGAAGAAGAAGTGAAAGAAGAAGAAATGGTTAAAATCTTAGTGAGCTTAGCTCTTAGGTTTGGGATAACAGAGATTCCTTTGTTGGTCAAGCCTTCAAAGGAGAAGAAAGTTGAAGAGCTAGTGGTGGCTAAGACTGAATTTGTAGTAGAGAAAGAACAAGAAAAGGAAGAAGAAAATCAGTAGTCAGTTTACTCAGAATGTAGTGTCCATGTTGGCACTTTAAGTGAAGAGAATGTTGATCCAATTCAAACTGCCCAATCAGCCAAGGAAGGAGAAAACAAATCAGCTCAAAGTCCCATTGGAAAGGAGCAAGTGGATGAGACCAAATCAGAGTTTGTAGCAGTAGAAGAAGAAGACATTATTGGTGTTTTCTTGCTTTCATTCGAAGGGCTTGTTTTGGTTGATGAATCCATTTTGGAGGAAAGCTCTAAAAGAAATCTTGTAGTCCCAACTTGTCCTCTAGAGCAGTAGTTTGAGGAGTTTGATATGGCAAAATTCATGCTAGAGGAAGAGTTCAATCAAGAGAAAATGGTCTTCAAACAATAAAGGAAGGAGAAGCTGCTCCAAATCCAAAAGAAGAGTACATTCTAGTTGTGGAGGAGAAAAATGCAGATCCAAAGGCTTTGAAAAAAATAGGTTATAGAAGAACCTTCAGTTCTTCCTTCCACTTCATATTTCTCGAGCTCTAATGTTAGAGAAGAGTTTGATCTTTCAAACTTCATGTTGGAGGATGAAAGAAACCATGGTGAACAAGTTGCAAACTAAAAAGACACCATGGAAGAGGTTGAACATTTGCAGCAGGATGACATATGTGAAGCAAGAGTACTTTTCTTATTTGGAGGACTGTTTTGATGGAGAAGAACCAGTTGAGTTTCTATTGTTTTCTCCTTCATTCACCCTTCAAATATGTGAACCTGTTGTCATGATGGAGAGCACTCATTTGCAGCAATTCTCATACTTTATAGCAACCTTTTAGAATCTAGTTTGGGAGACTCAAACCTTTATGCTCTTCACGGGAGGAAGAAGAGAAACAAGCATAAGAGTTCCACCATTCCTTCCACGTCATTCACCCAAAGAGGTCTACAAGAAGACTCCATTTTTGGAGTGGAAAATCAGAGCAATGGGCATATCAAACGGATCAGACCTTTCCCAATCAGGTATTTGGCTTCATTGGAGCCAAAGGAGAAGCAAAATTATGGTCATGCCCATTTCAGGGCATGAGGATGAGCTACAAAGCACCAAGGATCAGCTGCCATACCTCTTCAATCCAAATGTAGAGCAACTAAAAGAGGTATTGGTTTTGTCTTCAATTGATAATTTGGTGATTTGGGTGGAAGATCAGCTTGTAGTTAGTTTTTCACTCATCCAACCAACCATGTTCAGTGCCAAATCAGTTGCATGGCTGCCATTTTTGAGGAAGGGAAGCTATTTCTCCCTACCAGTTACAGGCTTTGTTTGAGCTCCCTTTGCTCTTGGTTAGAGTAGTGTAGGTAGGTTTGTTTTCAGTAGAAGAAGTGCTTTTGCACACTTTGCATATCCCACTTGGGGTATGTATGATTTTCAGTTTGTACATAGTTTTTGGTGTTGTTGTTTTCTCTTGCACATTCCATTTCAGTTGGCTTTTGGTGAAGTTCAACTCCAAGTTCAGTGGGTTTCCAAGAGGCTCAAAGGTCATAATTTCAGAGTTAGATCAGAATCAGTTTATAAGGCTTGACCCCATGCCCAATGGATGCAACTAAGGCCATTGATCATTCATCTAGCAGGCAGATGACCCCTGTGAGTCGCCAAAGTTGTTAACCAAAATAAGCTCCCTCTTATTTTGGGTTAACTTACTCCTCTTTGTGCCTCAGTCAAAATTTCAAAAGTTTCAAGCACTCAAAGATTTCTGGAAATTTCTCCATCAGATAGAGAATTTCTTCCCCTTTCCAGAAAGGTAAAGAACTCTTCCTAACTCCTTGTATTTTTTGAGTTATGGCTCAGCAGAGTTAGGAGGAAAATTTGCCCAAGGTGGACCTGCGGAGCTTGGGAGAGATTTTTGCCAAGGAATCTTGGGCCAGTGGAGTGGGGAAGATTTTGAGAACTTAGCGCTTTTGGCTAAAAGTGTAAAATTCATTTGCGCTCCCGCAAGCCCGTGAAGGAAACAAATTGAAAAATTCCTAAGTCCCGAAAGGGACACGTGGTAACATTTTATGCAAAGGTGCTAAGGTAGGCTGGCGGAGGAATTTGGAGATTTTAAAATTTTTCTCCGTAAAAGTTTCTAAGGCAAAAATTGGCCACATCTTGAAGTCACCCAAAAGCGCCACGTGGCAAGCCAAGACCAACGGCGGGGAAGTGGGCCATCGGGGAAAAGGTTGGATTTTTTCCCTTTGTTCCAAAATGCAAAAAGTAAAGAAATGGCCCACAACTCTACCCAAAGGGAAAAAGTGAAAAATTGCCTTTTCTTCCAAAAGGCATAAAATCAAAATGCGACCCACGGCCCCATCAAAAAGCTAATGCGGGGCTTCGGAGGAAAAATAAAATTTTGCACTTTTTCAAAAGTGCAAATGGAAAAAAGGAAACCCCTGCCTCCGCCGACCCCAATGGATGCCACGTCATCAACGGATTTGTGGGGGAAATGTGCAAAATTTTCTGAGCCAATTTTAGCAGAAAACGTAAAGGAAATACTCAAAGGGCCATATCTTTTGATCCAGAGCTCCATTTTCTACAATCTTGGTACCAATGGAAAGATCTAGAGATTCTCTTCATCATGGAACTTCAATTTTGCATTTTTGGTGAAGATTTGTGGGAGAAAATTGGAAAGCGCATTTGGCACGGGAAAAGACAAAACCAGTTTCCAACTACCATATTTAATGAAGTATGGGTCATTTTCTTCGGTCATGAAGTAGATACATGGAAATATGAGCTTTTGCATCGATCCCATCAACATATGAAGAATTAAAACACATTTTGAAAAGTGGTTAGAGAAAATCCTACGTTTTTCCCTTTCCTTCTCATTTTGCATTTTGCTATATATGTAAACAGAGGCACATTTTCAAGGAGTTAGTGGTTGTTCATTTTTCTTCTCTGCCTCCCCCTTCTTTTCTTCCCCAGGGTCGAAAATGGAGTTTGAACCTCCTCCCCTGCTCTGTAATGGCATTTTTGCCTCTTTCCTAGTGAAATGGTGCATTGTGTAAATCTGGAGCAATAAAACATGTTTTTGTGATGCATTTGTCCATCCTTTGCTCGTTTTATTGCATCTTCTTGCCTCTCTTCATTTGCAGGGTGTTTGTGCATGTTTTGGACGTTCATTTGTAGATTTGGGAGTTGTGTTCATGGGATTTGGAACATTTTCTATGTGAAAGCCATCTCTGGTCTGTGATGCACTTGTCCATCCTTTCCATTGCTCACCTCTCATTGTTCCATGGCAGTTTAGTAGATGATCAACATTTTCCTTCTCTGGTGTATCACCGTTTTAGTGTAGGCTCTATGTTTTTCCATTTTCTTTCTCTCCTTGTCTCCTTGGAAGTTAGATTAGGATTAGATTAGCTTTCCTATACTGGAATAGCTTGTGGCAGGTAGATTAGGAAGAGGAACCAACCTTCTCTGGAGGATCATTCCCATTTGCAAGTCCCACAGCTTGGGGAATGATCCAATGTTATGAAAATCACACCAAATGACCCTGCCTTAGAAAATAGATCCATAACTCATTTGGGGGTGTTGTGATTTCACACTAACAGTTTTGGCATGCCTGGTGGGACAGGTTTGAAGCACCTTACCACTTCACTTCATCAGGTTTGATGTGCTCTTGGTGAAGATTTCATCCTTTGGAGGCACTTTCAAGCACATCTGGCGACTCCATCTGGTCAACAACCCATCCTCTGAGTTGTAGACCTTCTTCCCATCCATTTCCACCCATTATTTCTTCCATCTTCTTCAATCCCATGAAGTTGTGCAATCATGACTTCTTTCCCACCATGGAATTCTCATTTGTACAATACAACAAAACTATTTCCCTCCATCCCCACAGTTTCAAAATCCTCCTCCAAATCAGTTTTATAAGCCCCATTATCCCGAAAATGCATACAAACCCCTTTTTTTCTAACCAAAATGTTTATGAAGAACAAGTTTATGTAGATGATGGTGGAAACTCCTTGGCCAAAGCTGATTTTGAGAGGTAGATGCAAAATATTGAGATGGACATGATGCAGCTCAGAGTCAAGTGCTCCATAATGGCAGCTGAAGTTGGCTACAAGGCCCCTTGTCCATGGGGTCACCTGTACCAAGCTGGTTTAGCACCCAACACAAGCTACACCTCATCACTGAGATGTTGCCCCCAGATTACAGAGTGGGCGGAAGGAATGGAGGCTCAAAATCTAGCACGCCTTCCATCCCTTCTGCGTCCATCCTTCCATTTTCTTCCAAGTCCCCTCTACCTAGTTGTACCATAAATGAAACAACCATCCCCTACCAATGCGTCTTCACCTCCTAACTAACATCATCATGTTTGATGACTGCAGGATATTTGAAGAATGGCATGACTCATATGACTCCGATTGGGAAGAGGAAATCATACGAGTGCCTATTCTAGACAAAAATCAGTTAGCTCTAGAGGGCGTGGTTCTGGAGGAGAACCATATGGTTTCAGAGGAAATAAGTGCAGAGCAAGCCACGAAGAACCTTCAGTTCTTCCTCCCACTTCATCCCCTTCAAACTCTAATGTTGAAGAAGAGTTTGAGCTTTCAAACTTCATGTTTGAAGATGAGGGGAACCATGGTGAGAAAATTACAGATTTGAAGGACACCATGGAGGAGGTCGAACACACGTAACAGGACAACAAGGAGGTAGATTATTTGTGACTTGGAGGATTGTCTTGATGGAGAGGAGCCCGAGGAGATCACATCATTTTCTCCTCCATCATCCACCTTCCAAGAACATGACTGTTTACCATGGAGGAGAACATCCAAGGACAACAACTTGCATCTCATAATGGCCCTCAGGAACCAAGGTTGGAGGATCTTAATCTTCCATGTTCTTCTCAGGAGGAGGAAGGAAACAACAAAGACCCCATCTCTCCCACACCATCCACTCAAGAAGGTCCATAGGAAGACTCCATTCTTGGAGTTGAAAATTAGAGCAATAGGCACATCAATCGGACCAGACCTTGCCCAATTAGGTATTTGGCTTCTTTGGAGCCAAAGGAGAAGCCACAACCAGTCATGCTTGCTTCAAGGCATGAGGATGAGCTACAAAGTACCAAGGATCAGCTGCCATACCTCTTCAATCCAAATGCAGAGCAACTAAAAGAGGTATTGGTTTTGTCTTTAGTTGATACTTTGGTGATTTGGGTGGAAGATCAACTTGTAGTTAGTTTTTCACTCATCTAACCAGCCATGTTCAATGCCAAATCAATTGCATGGCTGCCATTTTTGAGGAAGGGAAGCTATTTCTCCCTACCAATTGTAGGTTTTGTTTGAGTTCCCTTTGCTCTTGGTTAGAGTAGTGTAGGTAGGTTTTTTTTCAGCAGAAGAAGTGCTTGTGCACACTCTGCATGTCTCATTTGAGGCATGTATGATTTGGTTTTTGTATATAAGTTTCGTTTGTATTGCTTCAGAGGGGCATGAAGCCAGGCTCTTCAGTATTCATAGCAAGGAAACTCATAGTTACCTGTAATAGTTGCCATCTTCAAAAGAAAACAAATGCAAAGCAACTAAAGTCATTTCAAATAGTCCATTTTAGGGACAAATGAAAGCCCCAGAGTTAAAACAATTTTCTACTCTCAGAAATTCCATTTTCAAGATTTTCTTATGAAAATTGAGAGTGCAGACTCAGGGTCAGACAAAACATAGAAAAGCATATAGTCAGCTCGTAGTGGCTCAGGGATCAGATCTTCAAAATTTCAGATCAGTTTCATGTTTATCAAGCAGACTCCATGCCCAATGGATGCTTCAAGGCCACTAGTCTCTTCATCTAGTAGGTAGATGTCCCCTCCGTGAGTCACAAATTGTTATCCATATTTCACCCCTCGGAAAAATATTGGATCAGCCACGACCTAGCATAGAAAGAACCTGAGAAAACTCATTCAGATATGTAAATAGGTCACAGAGGGACTCAACAATGGAATAACAGGGTTAGAAAAGAAGGGGCAAGAAGATAAATTACACACCTGCAAGCCCAATTTTTTTCTAATCTAGCCATGTGTCCCATATCAAAAGGGGACCCATTTTTCAAACTGTTTTCCCGCTCCTTTGTACAGACCCGATACAAACTTCAAAGGGGCATATCTTTCGACTCAGGGCTCAAAATATAGCAAATATGACACCGTTGGAAGCGTCTCGATGTCCTCTACACCATGGAAAGATAAAAAATCATTTTTGGAGGCCATGGTAGGTGAAAAATAGAGAAAATCTTCAAGACTTTAATGCAGGATCTTCTTGCCTCAACAACCATATCAGATTCAATCTAATCTTTCGTTTCCTCCTTCGAGGCACCGAATGAGAAAATGATACAGTCAAGACAAATATGGTGGGTGGATTTGTAGAAGGCATTGATATTCAGTGGTTGAGCTTTCAAAGTGGGATTCGATGCGTATCTCATGGTGGTTGGAGCAGGATTCAATTTTTCCTCTTCTCTCTCTCTTATTCTTTCTATATATTGTAACACTTCTCATTTTATTAAAGAGAGACATTCTAGGCATAGAGAAACTCTATCAAATTTGTTTCTCGATGCCATTTTTGAGCAACGAACCTTCTCCCACACCTAGAAAATGTATTTGTGCCTCTATTCCAGAAATGTAATGGTTTGTGCACCTTCTAGAGCAATAAAAATGTGTTTTTGTGGTGTTCTTCAACCCTTTGCATCATTTTGTTGTTTCTTCATGCCTCTCCCTTCCATATTTGTTTTTATGTGCATGTATTTCATGTTTATAGGTGCAGGATGTTGTGTTTCATGGAGTTTAATGGCCAAATTTGAAGATTTGGGCCGTGTTACTTCTATCTGACCTCCCTCATCTCCATTTTTTTTGTTTCTTTCTCCCTCAATGAATATATCTCACTTCTTTCTTTGGTGTATCACCGCTTTAGTGTAGGCTCTATTTTTCCCTCTTTCTCTCTCCTTGGTTCCTTGGAATGGTTAGATTAGGTTAGATTTAATTTTCCTATACTGGAGTAGCTCGTGGTAGGTAGTTTAGGAATAGGAACCAACCTTCTCTAGAGGATCATTCCCATTTGCAAGTCCCACAACTTGGGGAATGATCCAATGTTATGTAAATCACACCAAATGACCCTGCCTTAGAAAAGTAGATTTTTAGAACTCATTTGGGGTCGTGTGATTTCAAACTAACAATTACATTAAAAATTTAGGGATCTCGACTCGAGGTAGGTGCCTTAACCACATAAAATAAATAACCTTTTCTATAGTGTTTTGATTACACATTTAGATTCATATTTTGGAAATTTAACCCATTTTATTCATGGAAATAACATTATAAAGCCCCCACTCATTCAAAGGTGATAATAAGTCCATTTTATTTTTAGTAACATGATTTGAGTTGATTTATGTGATATATCTAACATTTTTATAGGGTGGCTCAATATCTAGGTGTATAGAAAGATCTATGGTTATCTATATTTTACTCTAATTTTAATCCAAAGTTATAGATTAGTATACATAATGAAAGTAAAATAAACCATTATGGATTTTGAACATCTATGGGACTCGCATGTGAGACTCTTCATCTTTTGACCATTGTTTAGCTTTACTTAGAGGTGTGCATTATGATAATCGATGCCATGATATAGTAATAACCTTAAGAGTTTCACATGGTGTGGTGTGGCATGGTGTAGAGTCATGTTGAATGATGTCCCCATGATTATAAAAAATTGGCACATGGAAATGGTGATTGGGTGTGTTTCCCCTCAACCCTACACCATCTAATCCTTTTAAGAACAAAACTATATGCATTTGTAGATGGAGGTAAAAAAATTTGGCTCCTCATGACGAGGGTCGTCAATCCTCTTCATTAAATAATGTCAATCTAGGGGTGGTGTCCAAAGGTTGTATGCAAAAGGAGAAAGAAATATTTGTTGATGGTCCCTTCTACCAAAAATCCACACTTATAGGAATGTAAATGCACACTTGCAAGCATTAGAAACATGCTTACATTAATTAAAAGCACACTTTGTAGAAATTAAATTCACACTTGCATGAAATGAAAACACACTTGTAGGAAAGGAAATAAAACTTATAAGAAAGAAAATTTGCTAAATTGGAAAGAAAGAATAAACATAGAATACACTTGCAGGTTTACAACAAATTGTACATCAAAAGAATAATTACATTGTACGAAGAAAAAGACAACAAAAATAATTATAGAATGGAAAAATAAACATAAATATACATGTCCATCTTCCTTGGAATGAGTGGTCAGCTCATTCCTCGAAAGAGGATTTTAATCAATACTATTTACAAATGGACAAAATGGAATTTTAGAATTGATCAGAAAAATGGTGATTACATTCAATGGTGTGGGAGGTTGCATTTATAATTTCATGCTTCCAACCACCTCCTTATTTTAAGGAATACATCTTTATCAACTAAGATTCCAATCTATCTAAAAACATCAATCTCCACAAAATATGGAGAGAGCTTATCTAACAATCTGACTCTTTTATTGAGAATCAAAATGAATATTGATTCTTATTTATTTTACAAATAATAAAATACTTATAGAAATATCTATTTTTAGAATGAATTTCCAAAAATAGATCATAATACCACCCTTGGAATTATGCTCATCTCTACAATTTTAGTATTCATCCTCATAGCTCTAATATCCAACTTTGAAGCTATGATAATCAACTTTAGAAGCGACCCAAAAGACTCGAAGCATCCCAAAGAGCAAGAATCCCAAAGAGACTCTGAAGAATCCCAAAGAGACTCGAAGTGAGATGAGATACTCCAAAGTGAGCTGAGATATTTTGAAGCAAGCTAAGATACTTCAAGTGAGCTAAGATACTTCAAGTGAGCTAAGATAGAATACTCGAAGTAAGCAGAGATACTCCGAAGCGAGCTGAGACGCTCCGAAGTGAGATAAGATACTCAAAGTAAGATGAGATAGAACACTAAAGCGAGCTGAGACACTCTAAAGTGAGCTAAGATACTCAAGTGAGCCGAGATACTCAAGCGAGTTGAAACACTTTAGCTTGTGAAAGAACCTCTGGAGCTAATGCAATGATGAAATAACAATCTCTGGAGATGATATGAGAGATTTTGAAGATATTCCAAGGCTAGTTATAGTTGGTGCTTAGTGTTCAAAATGCCTTATTCAATGATGATAGCAAAGTATGAACTGCATATGCACAAATTGACATCTTTTTCCGATAGTCATTAGAAACAACTAATAGAAAGATAAAAATGAATTCTAAAGAAATAACCATGATATATACTCTTTATTTTATCCTAAATAAACCATAATTTCATATATTACACTTAGATCCACTTTATATATGCAAAGAAAAAGACTATCAAATATTATATAAAATGGGCTATTTATTGGGCTCATCACCTCATAGTATTGCATAGTGTGAGTTACCTTTGTGCGATTTGAAATGTAAGTGTGTTATGCCATGTTGAAGTTGATCATGCGTCCATTAAAGGTGTGGTGCACATTTGGGTGACATCATCATTGATTTTCTTAAATTACATCATGTCATAATAAGAGTGGGTGTGGAATTTTGTAGATATGGATTAATTGTTTGAGAGGTATTGTGAACAAGTGAGTGAAGATTTAGAGTATCATGCGGTCCTTTAAAGTGAGAGAACTTGAACCAAAATATATGAAGGTAGGTTTTTGGTACTTTGTAAGAACCACTATCAATAGATCTCTTTGGATCTTTCATTGTCTTTGTAAATTAATCATACTAATTGCATTAAGACTAGGAAGAAAGTGTGAACCTTGGCTTCTAGTTGATACCTCATGAACTACTTGTCTTTTTGGGAGTTGACATGCTCTAATGACTTTGTACATTGGATTAACATAGTTTTGCTTATAAATAGTTTCTATAATCTAATTTTTCATTGCTAGTGGAGATCATGCACCAATAATATATGATGTTCAAAATATTAAATATGCATAATTATATGGACAATCTTTTTAGAAGTTAGCACAACATGTGTTAGGCATGGAATCACTTTAGGAATCTAACATTTATTACTTCCCAATGATACAACTATTTTGCATGGATTGGTGTTGAGTATACACACTAGCAACTATGTATGTATGGATGCCTAAGAAGTACATCACAAACATCAATTGGTGTTATATCACAAAATAATTATTTTTGAAAGGATATATGGTGTATGAGAAGTGACATTATATAGTGATCTGCATACCTATATTGTTGTAGAAATTGATCCATCCCAATTAATAAGGTACAAATGAGGAATGATTATAATATTTAGTAAATTGATGGTTAATTCAAAGTTGAGGTTCTTCATGTTACCACCATCAATTAGAAAAGTCAATGGCACCCTTATATTTGCATCTATAAATAGAATATATATTTTACTTCAATATCCCGTGTTATTGGGGTTGCTTGTGTGGCTTTGACCAAAATACTAGGATGTGTTTCATTTATTCCATGTGAGGGATTGATTCTATCCTATATTTCTTTCCATGTAAGAAAAGTCTTTTGGGAATGGAACTCTACACTAGAGTCATTACTACTTTTTTGTTTGTCACATCATTTACCAACCTCATATTATTTTGGCTTCTTGTTTGAAGATAGTAGTTTCTTTGGTGGATATAATACATCACACTTTTCCTTCCTCTTAAATTCATCCTCAATAGTTTCTACATAATTATAGGCTTATCCCATCATCTTGACCTTAAATAGGATCAATTTGGACATATTAAATGGTGGTAAGCTACTATGGTGTTTGAGAACTATATTCTCCTCTATCACGAATGAGCCTAATTTTGCATAGGGTAAGTGCATGGAGATGGGGGAAAAATAGATATTTTAAACAAAATGCAAGCATGGTTTAGAAAAGTGTGTTCGCATTTTAAATTTCCAAGTTCAGTGATTACCGAACCAAAAGTGTGCACATGTTATAAAAATATAAGTTTTTCATTTATTACTCTTTATACTTTATTATTTCTTATACTTTAATTTTATTTTAGTAAACATAACAAATTAGGGTCACTCTACATCTTATGGAACTAGTCTCATAACTACATCAGTCACATTTTAAAAGATAATTTTTCATAATCTAATCTAGTCAGTACGTAGGTATTTTTCAAGATTTCAAGATTCATGCTAAAGATTTTAGGGTTTAAATTCTATCTTCGATGCCTATTTTTGGAAATTATATAGTTGTTGTTAGGTTTTGGTGCCTTGTGGGTTGGTTATTGACATTTGTAGGAGTTTAAAATGTGTCAAAATTATATTTTACAAATCTCACAACTTCCAAAGGTAACACCAATTGCTCGAATATATGGAATCATGAATTTTTCCATGAGTGTGGAGTTGAAGCCTCAATTTTATATTAGAATCATGGTAGAATCATATTATGGAAGAGTACTTACTTTACAATCTTAGGGCATGCATCTTTAAGATGGATACTCAAGTAATCCTTAGAATCAACAATATAAGGAGTGACCTTGGTTCCCATGCAGGCACATATATAATCATTTGAGCCTAATAATATAGATTAGCAATAGTAAGGGTTGGGAAAGAAGATTATCTATCTAAGGACCCCATGATATATTCATTTTTTCAATAGAATAACAAGAGATAACTTGAAGAGTTGGAAGCTAAAAGAGTGCATCACATCAATATCTTTATAAATCTCAACAAAATTTAGGGTAGGAGTTGGTGGAAAATGTGCCAAATATTCCACACATTCATTTCCTTTCTATGGAGAAAGAAACTCAAGCCCTTCATCAAGATTTTTCTAAGAAAATTAGTTGCATTCTCAACTTAATGTAGGAGGAGTAGGAAAGTTGATTCAAGTGCCACATACTTTACAAACAATCAAATCTACATCAACATTCAAAGAAATGCTTTTTAGAGATAATTTAGTGTTATTACCAAGAAACCATTGAAATAAATTCATATATGGCCAAGACACCATTGCAATAATTTTGTGCATTACAAAATAGGAAATTGGTGAAAGTGGTAAGATGGGGATATTACATGAGAGTGTACGAAAAATTCTCAACATCTGTTTCAAGAAGAGTAAAATCCAAGCCTCATAGGAACTTTCCCTTCAAAAGAAGATAAGAAAGACTTGGTTATGAATGGGAACATAGCATATTACTCCGTGATCGTGAAAAGTTGAAGGAAATTGAGGAGTTTAGATTTTCCAATCAATAAGAAGTGGGTGCATCAACAATTAAATTATAATGTCATGCAAAGAATGTACAATAATTATGGAAAAGAATAAGGGATAAGTTCAATGTATGCTAGAAATGGAACAAAGACACAAGCAACGTCTTGAAGAAATTAAAATATTCTAGAAGAAGGAATATCTTAATTGATTGAACCAATATCTTAATTGGTTCAATTTCATCATTAATTGAACCAATTATTGGGTTTCATCAATTAAAGATGTGATTTGGGTCAATTTTAACCTCATTAACATGATTATGACTATATACAATGTAATATTTGGTTTAATTGTCCCTAATTACATAAATAATCTTACCAATTAGTCAATTGATTCAATCAAAGAGCTAATTTGGACCAATTTGATGATGACAACAAGGATGACAAGGCAATATTATTTATTAGAAACCCTGATAACATGTTCTTAAGACTGAGTTATTATAATTCTTTGTACTTTTTTAAGGCTTAGTATTTCAGTCTTAAATAATCCTTCACTTGAATCTTACTTACTAAATGTGGATCAAAATGCAAGCTTCAATGATTATCAAGATTGGAGGAAACAAGAACATCACAAGTTTTTTCAAGCCTTATATCCTTAACTATGAAATGTGAGTTTCTCAAGATTTTTAACTAATCACATCATTCACAAGGCTTCTCCACATACCTTAAACATGTATTTAGATGAGGAAACCTCTTATTCACCTTCCTCTCGTCAAACAGTGGATTGGATTCAAACAAGGGTTATGAGCAAATTACAATTAGATTGTGATAGTCTTAGTAAAAAGTATGAGTTTATTACTATATGAATTTCTCCTCATGGGAATAGGGTTATATTTATCTCATTACACTCTTCACACTAATCTAGTGACTTCTATGATGGTCTACTTGTATACTCCCAGCTAATAGTGATTTCACTCAATTCAACTAAAATAGGGTCTTACACATGACTATATAGGATGATGGAGATATCCTATAAAGATACTTTTACACACATATAATAACCTTAGTTTCTTTTTTCCTCTCTACTAAAGGTTTAGAAACCATTCTTTTCATACTAAATCCATTTCTACATGGGAACACCAAAACTTCACAATACAATTATTAGGACTAAGCCTTATGGAAAAATAAAGATTCATAACAGGGTTTCATCTAAAAATTAGAGTCTTGGAGGATTCTAAATGAATGTATACATGATTCAAACCTCCTTAAACATCATCCACACATCTACATACCCATAATAAGAGTAAGAATGTTAATTTTATTCTAGTTATTATATTTAGGGTATGATTGTTCTCATGAAACAAATGCATAGTTAGGTAAATTACCAGGTTGAGATGAGTGTTACTAAACCTTGGAACTATGCAACAACTTCATTCCATTGTTAAGATAGGATTAGTGAATCATGAACAACACAACTTTGTTCTTCTTCTGTATATTATTACAACCTTGCATACAAATCTTAAAAATCTATGTTTTTCATTTCCCACTCCATTATAGACTCTTTTTATTCTTTTTCTTTGAATGGAAATCCCCCACCCTCTATCCTTTCTCGTTTAAATTTAGTTAGAGAAAACAAACACATCTTAGGTTTCTCAACCCAAGGTGGTTACCAAGTTGGGTTGCATAAGTATTTACAAGGTGAATAAGGTGATCTTCCATCCACCATGTGTCACTAAGTTTCCATTCTATTTCCATGAAGAATCAATATCAAGCAAGGAGATAAGATTAAGGGAAAACACCTATTAGATAAACTAGGAATTCAAATTTTCAAAATATTAGGTTTTGGTGAGAAAACATGTTTGAAAAGCTAGGATACAAGGAGATAATAAGAAACAACAAGAAGACAAGACTTTATTGACCCAAAATGAGGTCTAAGACCTCAACACACCAAAATTTATCTATATACCTCTTGATTTCCCTACATCATTTGAGCCCTACAAACTTAAAATTTATGACTATATAATAGGTTTTGGGCCCAATTACATTAAACATTGCACATTTGGTTGATTGGCTCAAGGAGAGAGGTAATTTAGCCTATTTGAGTCATATGAACTTAATTACGATGATGTGATGAGATTTAGGGATTATTTGGTCTCAATAACATCGTGCACATTAAATCAATTGTGACTATATGATGTGTTTTGGGGTTTTATGGACCCTAATTACATCATTAGCTAAAACAATTAGTTATATGAGTGAAGAGAGAAGTCACCCAGAGGTATGTGGTAGTGTGCAAAGATGTTACACTAAGGAAGGAGTATTTCATGATGGAGGAGATGGTTGTTATAGACCATCGGCACATAGGAGATTTCACGAAGTTGTAGGATGAGGTGGTAGAGAAAAGAAAAGAGAAGGAGAGAATATTACACAACTAAAGTGCAAAGGGCATGTAAAAGGATTCCCAACAAAAGGACTAGAGTGAACAAAATATTACCATGGTGCACAACTAAGTGCGCAAAAGAGGATACCCTAGTGGAAAAGTGGGAGAAAACAAAAGAATATGCGCAAGTATAGAAGACTCCAAGCTAAGGGTTTTAGGAGTGTGAAGATAGGCATGCGTGAAAATGTGACAAAGTAGAAGCTAAGCGAGAATAACTATGTCATTGTAAGCCATTAGAGCCAAGTAGAGAGAATAACCAGTCTAGGATAGGTCCCTAGAGAGAACACCAAAAGTCGTAAAAACTCCAGAAGAGAGTTCCAAGCTCCATATAAAGTAGCTACATGTAGATAAGTCATAAAGGTCATTGAGTGAATGAGAAGAAACCATTAAGTTTCATTCCATTGTGTTAACTCTACAAACTTTTCGAGGTATTCATTGAAAGGAGCGATAAGAATATTGTTCCAAGCCACGATCTCGAGATGATAATAGCATACCACATTAGATTTGCAAATCAAAAGAGCTAAAATACCATATATGGAAATCCATCATAATCCATAATACTCAATACATTACAATAGAATGACTTGAATTATTGATAAGAAAGATGTACATATAGGAGGAGGGAAGTGGAACTACTACCTAAATCAGTGGTGAAGAACTCCCACTAACTGATACTGGTAGTTAAGTTAACTCCAAAAGACTAGTAAGCTAACTCCACATAACTGAGAAGCTAACTCAACACAACTAGTACACCTAAGCAAGCTAACCCAACAAGTGTAGGGCTAACACAAGTGTAAGAATTATCCTGATAAATAAATAAAAGGATAAATAATAACTACACTAACACCCTCTCGTAAGCATAGCTTAGGTGGGTGGAAAAGAAGGTGGGTCCCGACAACAAGGCCTGATGAGGTACCCACGTACAACAACTGGGAAAAATGGACACCGCAAGGTACCCAAAACTAGTAATAACAAAGTAGAGAGATAAATCCTGCATTGCAAGATATCCTCGAAACTTGACTCAAAAACTTGTACAATCTTTGAAGAAGTGTGGTGCACACTATGGTCTAAATCCCTTTGCTCGATCATATAACTCAAAAACAAGCGACCTTTAGGCTTCACGAGAATAGCTCATGCGAGGATACTTTTAATGGAGTGATTTTGAAAAGTGAAAAACAAACGCCAAACATAATTTGATCAGCTGCTACAAATAGGTGTGCCATGATCCAAGAAAAACTAAGGCAACAAGGCGAGGACACGAGATCCAAATAAATAGGAGTGCCACGATCCAGAAAAATCCAAGGTAACAAGACAAGGGCCACGAAACCCAAAGAAGCAGTATCAACACCACACCCTCCCATCTTGCGAGAATGGGTAGAGTGACACCACAATCTGTATGAGTTGTCAAAATCAACTTCTTGAACACGACAAACTAACTTGGGCTCCACGAGAATAGCTCCCCCATAAGAGAGACTACATCAACATGCCAAAAAAGTGTCGAAAATACAGATCCAAAATATCTCAACAAACAAGAGAGATATAAATGTATACACCCATAGATACAAGAATGCAATACCCAAAATTTTAGGACGTCGGGCTCAACTGAAAATGCATCCACAAGTGATCACAACACCCTCCCGAATTTGGCACTTTATAATTGAGTGCATGTAAATATTACAATGAGTAACAATACCTTTTACATTTGAAATATGTGTATAAAAATGTCACCAATGCGTAGATCTCAAAAAAATACACAATTTCAAAAAAAGATCACCTTAATCGAGCTACGGATCAAAAGTTATGAGCTCTACAAGGTTTTTTATTAAAATAATATTTTAATGTTGATCTTTTAAAAGGTACACGTGACACCCAAATGTCCAAAGGGTAAAAGAGTGCATCCACACGATACATGCTTGCGACCAAAGGATAAAATGCGCCTGCGCCTAAAACCTAAAATGTCGAGAGGGTACACGCTTATATCGATGGATAAAAGAATGCACCGGAGGGTACAAATCCAAGTGGATAAAGACTCGCACCAAAACCAAAATACCTAGAAGGTAAAAGAATGCATTCGGAAGGTACACGCTTATATCGATGGATAAAAGAATGCACCCAAGTGCAGATCTGCGTCAGTGGATAAAAGCGCATCAAAACCAAAATACCGAGAGGGTAAAAGAATGCATCGAGAAGGTACACGCTTATATCCAATGGATAAAAGAATGCACCCGGAGAGGGTGCAGATCTACGTCTAATGGATAAAAGATTGCATCCAAAACGATGAAATACCAGAGGGTAAAAGAATGTGTCAAAAAGGTACACGCTTATATCCAATGGATAAAAGAATGCACCCAGATTTGAATATGTCTCAAAACATGGTTGAGTTTGATCGATTCTAGGGTTTTGGCACCTTCCAAATCCAATTCCACACTTTGTTTTTCATAAAAATGCATTCTGTAAAAATTGCTTTGCGACAAATTCCATATACATGAAAAAAATAAACCCTTATTTGCGAAAAAAACTTACGATGGATGTCTACATCATCTATTGCTCACGATACCATGAAAGGAGCGATAAGAATATTATTCCAAGCCATGATCTCGGATGATAATAGCACACCACATTATATTTGCAAAGCGAGAAGAGCTAAAATACCATATATGGAAATCCATCATAATTCATAATGCTCAATACATTACAATAGAATGACTTGAATTATTGATAAGAAAGATGTACATATAGGAGGAGGAAGTGCAACTATTACCTAAATCAATGGTGAAGAACTCCCACTAGCGATCTTTGGTAGTTAAGTTAACTCAACAGACTAGTAAGCTAATTCCACATAGCGAGAAGCTAACTCAACACTGTAAGCTAACTTGGTACACCTAAGCAAGCTAACCGACAAGTGTAGGGATAACTCAAGTGTAAGAATTATCACGATAAATAAATAAAAGGATAAATAATAACCTACACTAATAGTACCACCACAATCGTGTATGCGTCGTTAGTTAATTTATTCACCTAAAGATCAATTTAGGTCGATTTGAGACCTTAATCATAATTACAATTATGTGATGTGAATTTTGACTCAATTGGGCCCCCTAATTATATCATGCATTACATAGTTAGTTGATTAGTTCAATAAGAGAATAAATATTGATTAAATTGAGCCATGTGAAACTAATTAGAACTTTATGATGTGATTTTTACTTCATTTAGGGCTAATTAAAACTCTAGACATGATATGTTAACAAAACATGTAAGAGGAGCGTGATAAAGATCCATGAAGAGAAACCACCCACTCACTTCCAATGTAGAAATATATAAAACCTAAGAAACATAAAGTGGGTCAAGTCCACCATTTGAGGCACTAGAGTGACAAAGAGTAGAGAGACGAGTGAGTCACATTGAACAAGTGAAACTTGTAAAGGGTCCTAGTGAAACACCATTGTAATAGCTTTACAATTTTAATTGATTTTTATAACAATCATGCAATAATGAGAGTAATATCTGTAGTTGTTTTCAAGGATTTTTAAATCGATAAAAACTTGTATGTGTTTTGATTTTTATGTATTATAAGGTATTTCACGAGTCCATATATTTAAGCATTGTTGTTATCTTTGAGAGTTGTGAGGTTTGTAAAATCTAATTTGACACTCTAAAACTCCTACAAATGTTAGCAACCAATCTAAAATCCCCCAAAACCTATCAAAATGACATATGCTTTCCAAAATCGGACATTGATTATATAATTTATAACGTAAAATCTTTACGTTGAATGCTTAAATCTGAAAAAAATCTATGTATTGACTAGATTAGATTATGAAAAACTATATTCTAAATCATGACTCGTGGAGCTGTGAGACTAGTTCCATAAGGTACAGAGTGAGCCTAATTTCTTATATTTACTAAAATAAATTTAAAGTATAAGAAATAATAAAGTATAAAGAACAATAAATGAAAAACGTATACTTTTCTAAGAGGAATGATGCACGTTAAAGTGTGCTCATGTTATAATGTGTTTCGCATTATATTGCACTCATGTTGTAATGTGTGCGCATTCCTTGATTAATGTACCCAAAGCAAGTGTTTCTAGGCTCAAAAATGCTTTGGTTTCTCGACCCTAAGCCCTATGACTATTACAACACAAAAACATCGTGTTTTTGGTTGAAAATGCATAAATTCATCTTCCTCCATGATAAATCCTACAAAAAGATCGATATATTTCTTAAAAACGCGCTGTGATGTAAAGTAAAGTATCATCTTTCTAAATATGTTATTTTATTTTATTTTTACTATTGTGAGGTTTTCATTTATATTTATTTCAAACTATGTCTTTTATACCTCTATTTTTAGTGATTATAAATGTCTATCTTTCATCATGTATCTTTTGTTTCACTCCTCCAAATTGAATAAAAATTATATAATCCCAAACTAGGACTAATTCTATACATATTAAAAAAATTATAATTTTCATTTTTTTGAGGTAGTTGGGGGGACACGATCGATTATCCATTATTTTTCAAATTTCAAAGTCTCTTTACTTGGAAAATCATAAAAAAAAAATACTCACTAAAAATGTAAGAAAAAAATCTATCCCAAACTAGATGATCATATCTATCTTTCCACCAAATGATTTTAAAAATACTAAATAGTGCTAAAAAAATGAGGGGGGCACGATCGACTATCTATTATGTTTTTTGCAAAAATAGGAGCACCTATTAGCATTTTAGCTCTTTAACCCACTTACACTTAACCATTTTATAACAAAATAGTAGTTTAGAAACTAGACTCAAAATGTTACAATTCATTTTCTCATAACATCTTCAAATTTCTAGTGTAGTTATCTCAAATGACTACATGTCTGAGTTGACATTTCTTATTTTCAGAAGAAAAAAAAAAATGCCCACTTAAGACCCGCCTTTGGCCCCCTATCCATGCAATTACCCCATATAGGTCATAAAAGGTGTTAGTGTAGGCTAGGTCCACCTCATAATATCATTGATACATTTATTTCCCTCAAATTTATCTTCATAGAAATTTTAAGATAATATTCACCCTTGAAGGATTTTGGGAACGAATCCCAGGTTGGTTCAAGCTTTCTTCTTTATGGTCTTTCTCCCATATAGTATGGGCTTACCAACACTTCTTGATGGGTGAGAATACTTTTGGAAGTACAATATTTATTTTATTTTTCTCATAAATTCATTCATAAAAAATATGAATCTAACTAATCTAGCCGATTATCTACCACACTGCGTTGATCTTATCTTTCGATCATGTGACAAGTTACACCCAGTCAACATACTAGATAGAAATTTATGAAGAGGATGGATCTTGAGATTGTGGGACACATAGGCTAAAGTCCTCATCGAAGACAATTAATAATATCATTATAGTCTTGCTTAAGTTTTGAAATTCAATCATAGGATACTTTCTCACCATTATATGATTGAGAAGTGTGTTGGGAATTGGTTGGTCGATAGATCAAGGCCCGGGAAATTAAAGAGATAAGTCATAAAACCATTTTAGGGTGTAATCTTTTAGACTTCATGGGAATAGATTAGTAAGACGATTATCATTGTAGGCATAATATAGACATGATATATGGAAGGAGAAAATATGTTGTTTTGGATCTCCTTTACTTTCGTAATAAGAATATTGAGAGAGACAAAGCCTATAGGAAAATTATAAGAAGCCACCACAAGTGCTAATGAATCATGAAGTAAAGCATGTGAGTCCTTGATATAAGAGTTCCCAAACCTAAATTATTATAATTTAAACACTTTAGCCTACATATTATGAACAATCAACATAAGGTAACATGCATCATAATGCAAGGATCCATGCATATGCATGAAAGGTGATGTAAAAGTAGTAAAAGTAGGTAGAATAGACATAGGAATTTGTTGATTGACTAGAGGTTCCCCTATACCAATGGTATATGTAATCATAGTAGATGTAGGATCATGAGCTTAGAAAGGAGCTTCTACGTGAGATGCGGAGTGGAATAGAAGTATATTCCTTTTTGAATTCATCTCTAACTATGTATATTAAACAGTCAAATCGATCTAGATAATTATTTTAAAAAGAATTAAAAATTATATTAATCTTCATGAGAGTCACAATCATGGTTGACATTATATTTTAACTTATTCTTGAAAGGGATTAGTGGTGATGGCCATGATGAATTCATTAAAAGGTGTTTGCATCTACTGAGGATAATTGATTATCTGTGAGATTTTATCATGGGAAATTAATAATACTTATATGACTCATCGTTAATTGGGATAGTGTATTCATGTGTCTCATGGATAAATTTAACACATCTATGTATTATAGAGGATACATTTGTTATATTGTGGAACCATGGTCTCCCCAATAAAATATTGGAATGTAGAGGGGCATTCAATATGTCAAATGTAGAGGGCATTGTTTTGGGTCCAAATAATGTCAATGTGATTATACCCATTATGCGTGGAGGATACTATCAAAAATCCTAGAAATAATGGTTGGCAATTGATTATACCTCGTAAATATGCCAATTTATTGGACTAAAGAGAGAGTACATACATTGATATTGAATGACATTGACTAAAATGATCTTGATTAAGAACTTTCAAATGTGAACTATAGTATGTAACATACGATATAGGTTCTTAATATCTTTAGATGGTAAACTAGTGGGATCAAAGATGATGACACCATTGGTTCATGACCTATATAAAGAGATGATATAGTACAATATAAAAATATGTGACAAAATAAAACCCAAATGGTGTATACTATTTTGGATGGAAGGCCTATTATGACCCTAGAAATCATAAAGGGTGTGTAGAACCTAGAAGAGGTATATCAAGGATTAAACCCTAGGGAAGAATTGGAAAATAAGATTCAAGATATAGAAATCTAAAATAACACCTCGAGAGAAAGAAAAATAAACTCTAGAGGCTAGGAAAGTTATGTAAGATCAATAAATGGATTCATCTAACAATTTACCCTAAATTATAATTGAATGGGGTTTCAAATTAGGGTTGAAATATTGAATGTATAAATGTGTAATTATATTAATAAATAAACACCTAAACATTTATATCTAGAAGTACATGTAAAGCGATGTAAAGAAGTCACATTTAATTAGGCCATCTTCCAAATATACTAAAACACAAGATAATGATTTCACTTAGCTTTTTGTTACTTCACATGATGATCTATATTTGGAAATAGGTCAAACAAGTTATGACAAGGTTGAATTTGCTTATTTTATGAAATAGAGCCATAAATCCTCACTAAACAATAGTGAGTGTCACATCTAGAAACTAGCACATGTATTTTCTATCCTATTTCATGTTAGTTTTTGGTGTTTTCTATATTTTGATTCAATTTAGGTTGTTTAGTCTCTATCTTTAATTGGTTTTGCACTTTTTATTCTTTAATAATCCTCGTGCATGCACTGTAATGATCAACACCCTAGTTTCTGCACTAATACTCAAATAATCATTATACAACAAACATGATTTGTGTGGAGTTGGAGTGCCCTTGATGGCCAAACCCATTTTTAATGCTGACCAAACATTGTGTAATGCATTGGTCAAATGATGGGATAAAACTCCATTCGGTAGTTATCCTAGTTATCCTTTAATATTTAGTGCAAATCTAGAGTGCCCCATATTTTTTCCTTGTGCCTCAAAACTAGTAGAAGGTATAACTATATATACTTTAAAATATACCCTTCATGAGTATTAGATAGAGTGTTAAATGATAATGCCATATAGAATGCTTGTAGATAGATATTCACTAGAATAAACCCCTTGAAGTTCCCTTTGGTATGTAGGTGATTGATAATGCTTGATTTAACTTTGAGGAGCTCTTGACTTAGCATGGTTTCTCATAACCTATTTTATAATGATTTTGAATCATATAGAGGCTACTCCTAATGTTTACTCTTGATTTAGGGAATATTAGGGTAGTTTTGTTTAAGACTTGATAGATATTTGCTATAGGAATTTTGAGAATTTCAGGTGAGTAAATAATGTATCTAAATTACTTTTATACCACTCCACAGGATACAATTTTGCATTAATACTAGCTAAGAGGGGAAATAAGATAAACATAAGAAAATCTAATTATTTCCCTTTAAGGTAAAAAGTGTTATAAAGGGACATAACCATATGACAGTTTATCTAGATTTGGACAATAGTGTCAGGAAGTGGAATACAACAAGTGAATATCTAAAAAAGTATGATAGGAGATGTATGATGCTTATGTGTAATGAGATCAATCGCGTAGGTGTCCGAGAAATAAGTGAGATAATATGAAGTATTTTAAAGCCGTGAGAGGGAATAAGATAGTGTTTTAAATTTTTTTATGTGTCCGTAAATCATAATTAAAGGATATAAGCCAAATCAATATTTAACAAACACCTAATTATAAAATTTAGGTGTCTACAACTTCCATAGGACTTCGTGTGTGATTATTCACCTTTCAAGCATTATGTGGCTAGACTAAAAGGTGCGTAGTATGTTAACATATGATTTGGAATAACAAAAGCCTCGAGAATAAGACGTGGTGTGGCATGACATGTTGTATATTTGTGTTAAATGATGACACGATGATTATAAGATTTTGACATTTAGTGTTACCATGTGAAAGGGAACTAACCCTCAACCCGCACTATATAACCCTTTAAATAACACACACTTAACGCTTGTGTGGATGGAGGCAACAAGTTATTATAACCTCGTGATGTCGCATAGTGTGAATTACCCTTTGCACTTTGGCATGCAAGTGTTTACAACCTAAAAATGGTTTGGATAAGATAAGGGTTTGATAAGAGTTTTTTGCTTAACTTATTTACCCAATTACAAGAATGTTATAAGAAGAATAATATAAATAAATGAATCAAAATTAATAATATAATCCATAATATAGCTATTATGATCCATAAATTGTCTCATTTAAACAATAAACAAATCATGTTCTAGTGATAAAGAATGAATAATTGACTAAGTTCCTTTTAACAATATAATGTGCATTAAACATTCACAAAATACTGAAATATGAGAGATAGAAGGCAAATGAGACACAAGATTTATCCTGGAGAAACCCAATGGGAAAAACTCCAGTTGGGTAAGCAAATTACTTCCCTTTCACTATGTAATTCTCCAAAATACAAAGCTACTTGCCAAAATCATCCCTTAAGAAGGATTCATTTCCCTCTAATTGTATTTATTTGCTTACAATACCTAGCAATGAAGAACTCATATTTAAGTGAACAAAATAAACTCCAACTCCTCCCCTTTACTCGCACTTGAATTCACTCAAAACCCCTTCTAGAATGAATAATTGAACGTGTAGTTATAGTTTTTATGCCCACAAATGAAGGGGAAGACAAAATGAACGATCTAGGAAGGCAAATTGATCTCGGGAAGTCCTAGCATTTGTAATTAGTCTCGATTCCTATTTTGACGCCTAGAGGAGGTGGCGAGCATCCGGAGGATGCGTCAGAGTAGAATCAAGCATCTCGAGGAGGCGTCGGAGGGGTGTTTGGAGGATGCGTCGTTTTCGGGCATAGAGGATATAAGAGGCATCTAGAGAATGCGAACAACAATGACCTTCTTATATCATTTGAAGGTGTTTGGATCACCATCAACTTTGACTTGACCATTTCCCATATTAAGAACATGCCAAGAACATGCCTTTGTAAGTATCAATAAGGAGAATACATAGAATTGGGTCTTTCAGATCCATTTTTGGATCATATTAATACAATAAATGATTATAGAACAACATAACGATAGTGTAAAACACAAGGGTTGAATAATTAGTTGTGTAAAGAGGTACAAACAATGATTAGGGTGTGTATATTAGATGAAAAGGTTGATATGAACCCAAAAATGCTTCATTACTAAGATTGTAAGCTGCAAACTACTCCTATATGAAATGGTGTATATCTAGCTAGGAGTGGTGCGATTTGGTTTGAATTTGTAAACATGTTAAACCTACAAAAATGAGCTTTGTAACTTTTCTTTCCTTTTCTAGTTTAGAAATGGTCATTACTTTTTTTCCTCTAGGGTTCATATAACTTCATCACTACCAATAATGACTTGTAACAAATAGAAAACCCTAGATACCAACAAAAAAATCATGAAACAATTAGATAACAAAAGAAGAAATCCATGTGTGAGTGAGGTTGTACTAACCTTGGTATTTAACCCCTCTTGAATCAATCTGGGCATTGCACTACATTCCCTCGAGTGGGATAAATCCTCATGTAGTTCTCCTAGTGTTGGTACAAATAATGTATGTAATCTAATCCAAGCTGCCTATGTTTCCCTCATGTCTCTTGTGAAAGAATATTGTGCCCTGGATATAGATAGAATAGAAATGTACCCAACATGGTAGTAGTGTGGTGTGATGTTCTTGAGATTTTTAACTAATTCCCTTTGTACCTTAAGACCTTTGCCAATTCTTTTATTGAATTGGTCTTGGTAAGAAAAATCTCTAGGACCTTTAAATGCTTAGTAATGGAGGAAGCTAGACTTTTGAACCTATTTTGAGTGTTTCATCCCTATGATGTGGTTGCTCTAAAGAATGTGAATGTTATTTGGGAACATTTAGGAGAGTCTTGAGTGATTTAGTGTTGATATTTTACAATAAGAGTGCTTGAGAATGTTAGGTGACTTATGAAGTGCATTTGAATTACTTATACAATATTTTGTAGGTTAGGTATCACATTAAAGCCAACCTAGGGTAGATGAAATGATGCGGATAAGATATGCATGTTAAGAAAAGAGTCATTTGAATGTGGTATGTGGAAAATTATAGGTCGGCCAAGACCATAATATGGTATGCCCCATTCTATATGGTCCCACTGGGGATTTAGCAATGATAGGGTCGGAGTTTGGGAAATATCCTTGGGGATTGAGTATTGCTTTAGATAATTATATTCCACGAATGAATAAGTGGGTAGTGTGTAGAGATTAGAAAGTAATGAAAGAGGTAAAAGGATTAGTCAAATAATCTTACGATGTGAGCATAAGTCTCAGTATAGGAACAAATCCAAACTTTTCATTATAAAAGGATAAGTTACAAAATTTAAGGTTCCACATTTGCTCCCCCTTTAAGCATGGAATTGAAAATTGCATATTTAAAGGAAATACATACTTAAGTGTGTGCACACACTTTTATTTCATTGATTTTTGTTGTTCTTGCATTGGTGTTGGCACATTCGATAGTGAAACCTACAACACAAATTGTAGTTAATATCCGTAAAAGAAATTGAACTGTATCTCAAAGTGAAAAACACGTGTAACTTACAAAAATTGAATTTTACATAGTAAGATAAATAGAGGAAAATCATCGAAGGAATACACCTATTTGATTTGTGGAGGGAGGATTTCTCATTGAGGAGATCGATCCTAATTTTTTTTTAATGAGAATCAAAGTGGGATAGAAGTTAAGTGCACATAACCTAACACTAAGGAGAGGTACCATAAAACATTTATCCCAAATAACCCCAAAATAGGAAAGTGTAGTGTATAGAGTATCTATCCACTTTGATATCTACGCCCCCCCCCACAGAGAGAGAGAGAGGGAAGAAGAAAACCTATGAAGTACTTGTCAATTTGATATCTTCCAACCCCATGAACTACACCGTTATAGATGAATCTGGGCCCAATTTTGTAATAACACAAAAGAGAAAGGGGAATGGCTATCTCAAACCAGAATTCTAATTACAAAAATGTTGGATAATATAAAAGGATAAGAAGTTACATGCCCCAAAACCTATATCTATAATTGTATCTAAGTGATGCGATGAAGGAGGAGTGAAGTATTCATGCCCCCTTTATTTTCTCTAAAATGTGTCATTTATATATGAAAATACATTAGAAGTCTCTAAAAGTCTATAAAAATATGGGGGATATTGAATTTTTCTGTATATTTTTCCCCCAGGATAGAAGCATCCAATTTAGGCCAAAACGGACTATGGTTTCATCCCTTAGTGGACCTTTATGTACCCGTATGATTTTTCCTCTTTTTAATATCTATTCTTGTTTCTAAGGGTCTGTGGCCTTTAAAAAATTTTGCTAGGAGTCCTAAATTCTATTTGTATCATTTGTATATGTATGATATACCCCAAAGAATGCCCCTCTTTTAAGACACGTGTGATATAGATGTAGAGTGTGCATCTCAAAATGATGTTTACCCATGTCGGATAAGTTTGGTAATCTACATAAGATCACATAGACAATTATTGCGGTGGCCATATTTTATGTTGGGTTCACCAAATGTTTATACCCTAAAAATGGTTTGATAAGATAAGGGTTTGATAAGAGTTCTTTCCTTAACTTACTTATTTAGGTGTAAGAATGTAATAGTAGAATATTCTAAACAAATTAATATACATTAATCATACTGATCTAGAATATAACTATTAATAAAGTAAATGACAATAGAACAATGTAATGATAGCTTAAAACACACGAAGGGAAGAATAAGTAGCTATGTGAAGAGGTATAAAAGTGATACGAGTGTGAAAATTGGCTCAAAAGACTTATCCGAGCCTAAAAATTCTTCATTCTGGATCAGATTTATGGCTGGAAATTGCTCATGTATAGTTCCATATAGATCTAGTTAATACAAATTATGGCATAGTATTTCTTTGTACATTTTTGAACTTGCAACTAATTTATCTCTATAACTTTTTTCTTGCTTGTTGGTTTGGAAATGGTCGTAGTTGTTTTATGTTAGGGTTCACACAACTTCAACGCCATTTGTAATGACCTATAAAAATAGAAAAATCTAGATACATGTAGAACCTTTATGGAGTGATTATATAATAAAGGGAGAAATTTTGGTGTGACTAAGGTTGGAGTGACCTAGTGTTCAACCCATGTTGAACCCATTTAGGTGTTACACTACATTCTCTCGAGCAATAAAAAGCCTTGTGTAGTTCTCCTAGTGTTAGTGCAAATAATGTATCAATCAAAGCCAACCTCTTATGTTTCCCTCACGTTTGTTAACACAAATATTAACATGTATAACTATAAATAGAGTAGAAATGTACCCAATATGGTAGTAGTGTGGTGTGAAGTCATTCATATGATAAAATTTATTCCCTTTGTTCATTAAGACCTTGGAAATACTTGAAGCAACTTTCTCTTGCTAAGATGTAGCTTTAGGACCTTTGAATGCTTGGTAATGGGGTAATCTAAACACTTGAGCTTGGTTTGAGTGCTCAAGACCTATGTGGTGGCTGCTATATAAAGGACGGGCCTTTGCTTCCAAAATATTTGGGAGAACCTTGATTTCTTTAGTGTTGATATTTTGTAATAGGAGTGCTTGAAATGTCAAAGGAGTTATAAAGTGCATTTAACTTGCTTATATAGGATTCAATAGGTAAGGTGTCACATTAAGTTTGACATAGGGAAAATGAAATGCCACACATAAGATATTCAGCATAAGAAAATAATTATTAGAAGAGAGTGGATGAGACCATACAAACTGGTCAAAATCGGAGTGCAATCTACCCATGTTATATGGTCCCATTTAAGGACTTAGTGACAATAGATTTTGAATTTGGGAAATCTCCTTGGGGATAAAATACTTAGTATCATGAACTTTTGGACAAGGTTATAGAGTACCACAACCCATTAAAATGGAACCCTATGAAGTGCAAGCTATGAAGGTAGTCTTAGTGGTATCACAAAAATCATTATTGGCAAATCCTCTCAAATTAATATGTGATACACTTAATACAATTATTATATTTATCATGTGTTCAATAAGATCTAATGTGCTTCATGGGATTTTTAGTGCATGGTGTACATTCACAACATTTTGTTCTTTATATGATCATCATGTATTCTTGTTATGATATTCTTGTTGTGTGATTGATGTTCTTAAGATATTTCCTTTAATATTTATATACATGATGTGTATCTACCATTCTTATTTGTATCATGTGTGTACTATATCTTGTTACCTTTATTTTAAGTCTACATTGTCATATATTTCCCAACTCGGGGCATCATCCTATTAATCAAGAACGCATTGATTATACTCAAACCACCTTAGGACACTATTTAATTATCTTATATTCAATCCCAAATTGATTATATCTTATATAGCTTGGATTACCATCCTATTTTTAGCCTACATTTTTATGTCTTACATTAACCTATATGTGCTTACATGACGTGCATCTGCCATTTAGGGCATGACTCTACCATAGTCCTCACATTGTTTATAGTCATACCCACAAAGGGAATGTTATGTACTACATACATGTTTTGCACAATTATATATTTACATATTTATGCCTATATTTTTAATTCGTATCATAAACATGGTTCTCTTAATCCTTTTCTTTTGAGATATATGATTCATAATATCATCTCACAACTCAAAAGGGGAGATATTTTTTTTTTTAATCTCTAGTTTTACTTTCTGGAGATGTCCTTGATTTATCATGGAGATGGTGTGTGATGTATCTAAATTAGATATAGATGCCCTTATATCATCGGGAGGCACACTCCAACAATTGATTCAAATACTTTATTCTCATTATCGGTCATATGAGATTCACATTCAACATGCATACAAATTCGTCACATTCAAGTGTATTCATTTTTATTATATTGTAATGTACTCTTCACAAATTTAGTAAATCCTTACTTATTAGATTATAAAATTATTAATGCACTCTTTTTTGTGTAGGGTTTGGATTTCCAACACATGAACATGGATGTGAGGAGTTGAATATATCTAGTATGTATCCACATGATTAGTTGTTTTACTTTAATATATGCACACATACATCAAAAGTGAAATTATGTAGACACCTAATTTTGATGCATGGCTAATTAATTGATTTACTATTAGTGTATTTAAGTGTTTATAGATCATTGGTCAAGTTATAATCGTATCGGTGCATTTTCCTTATGATTACTAGTATTTGACTTATTTTATTTTGTTTGACACCTTCGATCTTGTTTTCTCTTTATGAGTTCTTATTATTCTCAGGATGGGATTTGTTTTGTCTCTTTTCTTCCATTTTAATATACTTACTCTCTATTCCCTTGATTTCGATCAATAATCAATTTTGTAGGATTTTGACCAATTTCCTACCCATGGTTTAGGCCAAATATTTACGAGACGGTCGTTTTCTTTTTGTGGGCCTTTTTAACCATAATTTTGATTTCTCGGGGCTTTTGTTTTTCCTTGTAGGATTTCATGCTTATTGTATGTCAACTTGCATCCCAATAGTGTCCTAATTTGAATTCAAGAAGCCTATAAATAAAAAGGTGCAATAACACATTCAAGATACCACGAGGATTACATTGAGCACGTCTATATTAAAATTGTAAAGAAAAAAGTTGTTATTTCTAAAACATCCTTGTAAAAAAACTCATATTTCAAGCACATAAACTCTACTCATTACTAAACACATTAAAAAGATAAGGGTTGGGATAATTGCACTACACATGAATTCCTATTGAATGCATTATACTTGTTTGTTGTTTGCCAATTTGTTCTCTAGTTGGGGGCTTGATAAATATCAAATAAGATTAGTTTTTCCCTAACCCTAAAATATATTTGTTTTTCGTACACATTATATAAACCTATAGAGCGGACTAAGGTTTCGAGAGAGAAGGAGATTAAATACCCCATTATTCAAGACATAACCAAATAAAAGCGAAAGGGATTTTATAGATTAGGGAATGAAGAACACATTAACAAAATCATATTCATCTCTACACAAATAGATCCATTTTTAGAAATCATATTGGGTAATTTCATAGGTTTTGGATCTCCATGATTTTAGTCATAACAATTTTATGGTCCGTTTCTCTCAACATTGTTCGTCTCACCTTCTAGATCTAATCAAACAATGACATTATCTTTTTAATATTTTAATCACGAAGAGAGTTTGATTTGAGATGATGAATTTGACATCCATTTGGTTGTCATTTGGAAGTTCTTCCCTTGCTTGGAAAATTCAATCAATAAATTGCAATATCTTGGCCGTAGAGTGGAGTTTGGAGGCACCTTTTTCTCTCCAAAAATATTTTTTAAGATCGATATAGCAGTAAAACTAGATTGATAATATATATATCACAAGTAAGTGAGAAATTCACAAATAAGGTAATAAAGTTATTAATCGATGGGGTATGTGACAAATCTTCATACTTATGCATTTAAGATTTTTTTGTGTTTTAAGGTCTTGAATAAAGTCTTTCAAGTTTTGGGTTTAGAGGTCTTTGGGTTTTAATTTTTGGTTTTTGGTTTTGAGGGCACTTTATATCAATTAAATTTTTGTTTTTAAGGACTTTCAAGTTCGAGGTTTTAGGGTTTCTAAGTTTTGTGACTTGAATTTCAATGTTTTCGGGTTTAGGGATTTCAAGTTTTGGGTTTCAATATTTTCATTTTTTTTTTGGTTTTAGATTTTTAGATTTATGTTTTAGGTTTTAAGGGTGTTTAATATCGATGTAATTCTTTATGTTGTCACGAGTTTCCTTGTTAGGAGGTTTGGGGTTTCATTTTTAGGGTTTTTAGGTTTTAATCTTTTAGGATATGAGTTTTAAGGTTTTATTTGGTTTTGAGGTCTTCAAATTTTGGGTTTTTGAGTTTCTAGGTTTTAGGAATCAAGTTTGAAGATTTTCATAGTTTTTAGAATTGGGGCTTTTGAGTTTCGGGTTTCAGGGTTTTGGGTTTATTATGTTTTTGAGGTTTTTATGGTAAGATCTTTTCATTTTTTTGGATTTCTTATTTCAAGTTTTGGTGTTTTTGGGTTTTATGTTTTACATTTTGGGTTTTAGGTTTCATATTTTTTAAGTTTGGGGTTTGCAAGTTTTGGCATTTTTAGGTTTCAATTTCATATTTCGAGTTTTGAATGCAAAATCACGTTTATATCAATCTAGTTTTCATGTTTTTTCGGGTTTTTTAAGGTTTTTATGATAAGAGTTTTCTAGGTTTTAGATTTAAGACGTCATTTCTAGGTTCTTGGATTTTGGGTTTCGATTTTTTCTAATTCTCGGGTTATCAAGTGTGGGAATTTTGAGTTCCAAGTTTTAAGAACATTATTTATCAATATAATTTTAATTTTTGATATCTTTTGGTTTATGAGTTTTGGGTTCGAGTTTTACGAGTTTCAAGTTTTGGGTTTCAAGTCTCAAATTTTTCGAGGGTTTTAAGTTCACATCTTTCAAAATTCTAGTTTCAAAGTTTTTGTGATTGATTTTGATTTCGGTTTTGAGTTGAAGTATTTTTGGGTTCATGGTTTTCAAGTTTCAAGTTTTGGCGTTTTTGGGTTTCATGTTTTGAATAAGCTAAATTGCATTTTTTATCAATGTACTTTTAATGTTTTTAGGGTTTTCAATTTTGGGGATTGTGATATTAGAACCAATGATGTGAATTTCAATTTTATCCATGAATCTAATAAAATTTTCAGTTTTTGAATAAAATAGTTACATTTTATATCAAATTTCTTTCCTATTCCTTGAGTTTTGAAATTTTGTGTTTTGTGTCCATAGCTTTTCTTGTGTTTTCCCTTGGTCTTATCATAGTGCCTACCATATTTTTTTCCCCATTGCTTAAGGTGGTGTCACGCTTATAAATGGCCAACTCTCCCCCATTGCAATGACTATTGCAACTGGTGGAAATGGCTCCCAAGCGCATGAGGAAGTTTGTGTCGAAAGTCTATGATGAGGTATGGACTTTGATCCCTCTCTGGATGTTATCATTTCGATGAATGCTTGGATCTGTTGTCAAGTGGTATCAAAACCATTGCCTTATTGCCTATTTATGTGGTCATATTCCCTTGGAAACCTACTTGCAGAATTGGATGAAAAACCATTGGGAGTCTAACGATATCCTAGTTTCAGGTGTCGTAACCTCACTAAGGGGTTTTATTTGTTTTCCTTTCACGAGCCTTCTCAGCTTTAAGCCCTTTTGCTTAAGGCAGCATGTTGGTACTTAAGTAATACCTTGCTTGTGTTATCTCCATGGACAATCTAACTAGCCAAGTCTCGCTCAAAATCCCTATTTGGATTGAGCTTCTGGCCTTCCCATTCACCTCTCGGGTCCTTTTACTAGAGATTGTTAAGCCCATTGGCAGGGTGATTTTCCATGAACAAGAGCATTTTTTCTTCGCTCATCCCAACAAGCGTGTGTGTGTTGAAGTGGACCTTGCAAAATATCTGTAGGACCATCTGAATATCTAAGTTGGGTCCCTGTGTATCTCTCAAAAGGTGTTTTATTTTAACCTTCCCAACACATGCTTTCTTTGTCAACCCCTGGACCACCGTATTCAAAATTGTCTACTTTTGGTCCAGTGCCTTGATCTAGCACCAACACAACCCATTGCTTCAAAGTTTAAGCTTGAACCTCCAGTTGATGGTTGGACTATGGTTGGTTCTAAGAAGATCTCGGGGGTGAAACCTTCTATTGAAGTTCCACTACAATCTTCTTCCCCTCCGTTGTCAGGGATGAGCCAAGAGTGGTGCAACCTAGTCCTTTGGTTTCCATTCCTTCCAAACCCTCGCAGAGCTAGGTTATTGATTTGAATCAAAGAACATTGGGAATTTTTCTTCAACATCTCTTCTCTGTGACACTCACACACTTCACCTGCAGAGGTTTCACGCACAGCATGTGAGGAGATGATGGGGCTAAATGCCACTCCATCCATGTTGAGCATAATGATTCAAACTAGCTTCTTCTTGTCAATAATTTTGCCATTCTTGGCTCAGAGTATGGAAGTCCTAATAGGAGGGGGAATTTTATATGTCTGATTTTTCATGAATTTTATGTCATGGAATGTTCAAGGTCTGATAGAGCCCTCCCAAAAATTCTTTGTTTGTTTAGCTTTACATTTAATTAGCAGTTTAGATGTGATTTGTTTACATGAAATCAATATTTCTAGTTTTTGCTTCAAACTACTCTGACATGTATTGCCCCTGATTTTACGCACTTCCACACTTAACATATTGAAGGCATAGGTGGTGCGAGCATTTCCATTACGCTAAAATTATTGGCATTAATCACTATGTTAAGTCGGGACCCCGGTAATAGGGCAGTATAGGTGATTATGAGTATTAATGATATTTCTTTTGGTATTCTTAATATTTACGCCCCTAATGAAGGTCCCGAAAGAACAATATTATGGAAATGGTTAGGTGACAACTTACCCATTGCTTATTGGTTGGTGTGTGGTGACTTTAATATGGTGGAGCACCTGGATGATAAATGTGGTACCCTTCCTATGCACGTTAGTGTCTGACAAGCGTGAGGCCTAGTATTATTTTAAAAATCTTTGGGGCCTTTCGATCCTTTGCTTAGACAACAACAAGAATTTAAAGACCAAACATGGTTCACTTGGACCAATCTTTGAGAAGGATATGATTGGGTTTTAAAATGCCTTGATCATGCACTTCTTTCACAACAACCTTATTTTGATTTTGACATGCAAGGATCCTTTGTTATCAAGGTTTGGTCAAAAGTGATTTTGTCAGATCACCATCCAATCACATTTAAGGTTGTTTGGTAGGGGGCCCTCCCAAGGTGCCCAAAACTTAATTCTTTCTTAATGTTTCTCTGTTGAGTCATCTAAGAGTGATCCCACTCATTCTAAGGTCCTGGAATATGGCACCACATCCACATTTTTCTACCAGATGGACTTTGTGGTGGGAGGTGGAAATTCATTGCACCACCAGGTTCCTCCACTGATTTGGTGAATAGGTGGCCCAGAGTTGAAGAAGGGCCAATTCAACTTTGCACAAAGAATTCAGAAGGATCTCTCTACTTCTTGAGTCTAATCCTATCGACTCTCACCTTCATACCCAAGTTTTTGGTATTTGGTAAAAGCTTAAACTTATTGAATCTCATTTGGCTGTGGTGTGCAGATCCGGTCGAGAATTCATTGGCTTAGGGTGGGAGATAAAGCCTCCAAAAGATTTTTCAAATCCCTCTAGGCCAAACATGCTCATCAACATATCAAAGCTATTTATGATTCTCACCAACAACTTACTGAGCTCCCAAAGATCACTGATGCTTTTTCAAGCACTATCATCTGGTGTTTCAAGCTCAGGAGGATTCAATTGAGTGTGTTACTGCTTTACATAAATGTATTGATGTGGTGCCTAATAAACTTTCACCCAGAGATCATGTTCATTGCGACGCCCCTCTCACTTTAGAAGAGCTTCATTCAACTTTGCTCGACGGATGAAAAATATCCATGTTTGGAAGGCTTCCCTAACAAGTTTTACAAAGCAACCTAGTATTTTGTGGAACCTATATGTCGGTTCTATAATGAAGCTCTCAAACTCGCTCTCTTGGGAGTTTCATCAATCAAGGCAACATCAAGTTCATTCCCAAAGTAGGCAATCTTGAACAAATGAATAATTAGCGAGTCAATCACCTTATTGAATGTTTCTTACAAGATTCTTGTTGAGGCATTGGCCCTCCACATTGTGAATCTTCTGCCTAAGATCATTGGCTTTGCAAAGGACTCGTTTTGTCAAAGGTTGTTACATCCTATAAAATCTTATCGTTCTGTAGGAAGGCATGGAATGGGCGCGGGTGTCTTCACAAATTCCTCTCTTCCTCAAGATTGATTTTAAGAAATCTTACGATCACATCGAATGATCCTTCATTCTTGCCATGCTTAAAGCCCTTGGTTTTGGTGATTTCTTTCAAACGACCATTAGCATGCTATTTTTGAATGCTTCTACCTAGCTCACCATTAATGGTCACTAATCCACTGCCATTGGCCTTTTCCGCTCTATCAGATAGGGGTGCCCTCTTGGACCGACGTTGTTTATACTTGTGAAACTGATGCCCTGGGTTACCTCATTACTTAGCCCAAGGCCACCGTAAGGATATTACTTGTATAAATCGAACATATACAATGAGAATAACATGAGAGAACACCAAAATATAGATAAATGATGACAATATGCTCATATAATAGCTTTGCCACTTCGAGGGGGCAAACTCCAATACCACTTGAGGGGGTAACCTCTAAATCATAAAATAACACTCCAATACTCAATATGATGATTAACTACAACCTTCTAACCCCTATATATACCATTCTAACCTATGGCCAATACCGAGGCCGACCTCCTAAGCATAATAAATCATAAATGAATGATATAATAAGATAATGGGATGTGTGCCACATGTTGGCATCTCTGTCAATACATATACATCATAACATCCTTTCCCTAGGTGCATAGTAACAAGTAGCCCAAGGCCACATTTGGGGATTGTTCTTTTGGATCATGCAACTCAACTTATCAATGGTCACTTGCTAATGATTCCTTTCTACTCTTGTTTAGTCGAGCATAATTTTGCCATTGCATTTGAATGTCTTGACAATTTTTTCTTGGCTTGAGTTCCAATATTCAAATTGATGGACAAAGATAGAAAAATAGACTTGATGATCTTATTGAAAACAACAAAAGCAAATAAATACAACACAAAGAAAACAATTGACTCAACTCATTTATCGACTAAAGAGGAATATCAATAATGGAAGAGGAATGGTAAGCTGAATAAGTCGGTTAAGTAAACAATGTATTAATTAGTTTTCTAACATTCCCCCTTAATACATTATTTTACAAATGTACCCCAAAATAATTCAAATTTCACCTTGCCAAGAGACTTGGTGAGTATATCTACAATCGAGCATCATCGAGCGAGATGGAGAGTGGACGTGATGCTTCAAGACTTGTTCGAATGTAGTGACATTTGACCTCAATGTGCTTTGTTCTCTCATGGAAAACTAGATTTTTCACAAGCTTCAACACACCCTGATTGTCACAGTGAATGATGGGAGGCTTTTCTTCAAGAATGCCCATATCTACCAAAATGTGACGTAACCAAATCACTTTGCACACATCTCCTCGTGTAACATGATACTCTTTGCCTTAGTGGATGAGAGAGCAACAACAATTTGCTTCTTACTTATCCATGAGATAGGTCTAGAGCCAAGATGAAAATATAACCTGAAGTTGATTTCTTGTCATCAATCAGATCCAAGAAGAACTAAGAGTGCTTTTGATACTCCAGACCATAGTCTACTGTACCTCAGACATATCTCAACACATGCTTCACTGCTACCAAGTGACATTTCTTCAGCTCCTGCATGAATATAGAAAGATAGCTAAAAAAAACACAATTATGGTCTAGTATATGTCAAGTAAATGAGACTCCCAACAAGTATGCTGTAGAGAGTACCATCTACTTGAGGTGAATCCTAGAACCTAGAAAGTTGCAAACCTTTTTCCATTGGAGTGGACACAGGTTTACAATCTGACATGCCATACTTTTCCAGGAGTGTCTTGGCGTATTTCATCTAAGAGATAAAATATGATTCTTCTTTTGCCATATCTCCAAGCCAAGACAATAGTGAAGTAGCCCCAAATCTGTCATGTCGAAGGATTTATTCAAATCATTCTTCACATCTTGACAAGATTGTCAAAACTCCCTGTGATCACAAGATCATCTACATACAAAACCAAGATGAAAATCTCTGTCTATCTTTTTGATATACAGATTTGAGTCAAAGGGGCTACAAGTGAATCCATGTTGCAATAGGTGATCATCTATTTTTATGTACCATGCCCTAGGTGCTTGTTTAAGTCCATAAAGAGACTTAATTAGACGACATACCTTATGAGGATGTTGCTCATTGACAAATCCTTCTAGTTGGGTCATGTATACTTCTTCTCTAAGATCACCATTCAAGAAAGCACTTTTAAAGTCCATATGCCAAAGTTTCCATCTATTTTGTGATGTGAATACACAAACAACTCGATGGTTTTGATCTTCAGTAGTGGGTGCAAAGGTCTCATCATAGTCAATTCCTTCATGCTGAGCATAACCCTTTGCAACTAGTCATGCTTTGTACTTGTTGATAGATCCATCTTCCCTGTATTTTATTTTGAAAATCCACTTGCAGCCAATGGAATTCTTACTGCAGGTAGATCGATAAGTTCCCATGTCGATTTTATATCAAGGAGTCATATTTTGCATCCATGGCCTTCTTCCATTATGGTGATTGAGTGCCTCATAAACTAAATTAGGTTCGATACTTTATCAACCACTAAACTCGTGAGTGTGAGATTTGAACCCTGATGAAGTGTTTGGAAGAGAGTTTAGGTGGGAGTCTCTCATGGTGCTTTGGACCCACTTCGGACGTTGACATTGTTCTTTGTTGTGAAGAATTTTTTTCCAAATTCCCAAGATCAATGAACAATTCTCCTTACAGCTCATCCTTCTTCTCTAAAGAATCCTCATGCTCATCATCTGGATGTGTGAGCAATATATGAGAGGAGGTTGGTGCTAAATCTTCCTTATATTGAAACAGAGTCAAATGATGACTCGTCACAAACAACATCTCTGCTCTCATATATCTTCTTTGTCTTAGGATCCATGAGACGATATGATTTTGAGGTTGTATTGTACCCAAAAATATGCACTCGTGTTTTGGATCAAGTTTCTTCCTCTTCTTATCTAAAACATGCATATATGCAATACATCCAAATACTCTCAAATGAGAAATAAAAGGTTTACGATTACTCCATACCTCTTCCAGTGTCTTGTCCTTCAAGATCTTTGTAGGTGATCGATTCAAAAGATATATAGTAGTCTGTAATGCTTCCACCCAAAAAAATTCTCCAACTTCATAGTAGAAAGCATACAATGAGCCATCTCCATGATAGTTCGATTGTGACATTCTACAATTCCATTCTGATGGGGAGTATAGGGGGTAGTTAGGTGTTGTGTGATGTTGTGCTCCTTTAAGAATGCCAAGAATTTCTTTGGCGTGAATTTCCCCCTCAATCTGAGTGGAGGACAAGAAGGGGCTGCCTAGTCCGCCAAACAAATCTCTTATAGAAGTTTTGGAAATGTTCAAATGCTTGCTCTTCTTTCGGAGAAAGAACACCCAAGTATTGCGGGAATAATCATCAATGAACAACTAGAAGTACTGAAACCCCTTAAATGTGGCACACAAGGGTCCACACAGATCGGTATACATGACCTTGAGATGGTTCTTGGAATGGAATGTACTCGAATGGATCCTAATGTTGTTTGCTTGCTAGACATCTAGGATAAAGAGGTAATGACTGAGAGAGAGGAGAAAGCCCTCTACCATATCCTTCAAACTAAGGCGATATAGGGAACCAGTAGAAATATTTCCATACCAATAATGCCAGAGTGCAATGGATTCCACCATGGAGGTAGATAATGCAACTGTAGAGGATGAAACTGCATCTAATGCAAATAAACGATCCTTCAAAAAATCTCTAGCAAGTATCGTACCTTCTTTAGATATCAGACATGATTTGATGCCTTTCTAAACTAGAACTCCACCTTGAGCTTGTGATTCAACAACTGAGAGACAAACATGAGATTTGTGGTCAAGCCAGGGACATAGAGCACCTTCGTGAGAGTACATCTTCTTGTCTCGAGAGGAATGGTCACATTGCCTATTCCTTCTACTACATACTCCTTGTTATTCTGCGATTTGGACCCGATCTCTAGTGGGTCGATTAGTCAATGAATCAAACAACTTTCTATCACTGTCATATGCTTGTTTGACACGAATCAATCAACCAAATATTATTTGATGGTTGCGATGTTTGGGAGACTAGAACCAAATCATCTTCGCGTGTGCGTCAATGTGTTGATTCTAGGACATCTTCATCCGAGTCATCATCTAGCTGGGTTGCGACATGTCCTTTCTGCTTCTTTTCATGAGGACACCACTTGGATTTCTTTGAATCACCTCGGCCATATGTGCTCTCTTCTCCAAAATTACTTTGTGTGTGACCATTGTACAAACAATTCATAGTATCGTGTGTATTGGTGGTGCACATGTGATACCATTGATTCGACTTTTGAGACTTTACGCTTCATGGTTGCTTTTATGTCTCTTCTCTTATTGTCCCTTACAAGGCTTCTGACTCTTCTTCTGCCTTGAGATCAACGTTTTGTCCTCAAACTCTTCTTATAATGTCTAAATGGCTTCTTCTGTTCATAAGAAAGTTCACCAGTTTGGCAAAGCTCACCTCCTTTTGTGTGATGGTCAATGTGGTGATGAATGTTTTGAACTGGGATGGAAGAGCTCGCAGTGTGAGAGGGACAAAAACTTATCTTCGACCTCTTCTTCGAGCGCGATAGGCTCTGCTCATAGTTTTGCTTTGATCGACGTGAGAATTCTTCCACTTTCTCGCCTTCTTGCATAGTCATGGTATGAAGGTTTGACTGAAGATGTAAATTTTTGTCAAATTATTTTCTTCGTAGATTGTGCAAAAAGTATCCCAGGCCTTCTTTGATGTTGTGCCGCATTCGCACGTGTGGCTGCACCTCATCGGATATGTTTAGAGTGATCAATGTAAGCTAGGAAAAATACACTACTAATAAGGAAGTAAAATACCAATAATCATACCTCCTCCTTTACGCGTTCCGTAAATGTAAACCTCGAGAATGGGCTAGGAAACTTGGATTAAGCCCTGATTTTGTGATATGTAGGTGCTTTTCTTCAAGACGGAGCAAGGCCTTCCTGCAACAACAATCCTCTTACTTTGCACTAGATGGGAAAAAGGATTATGAGGCTATTTTGGCATTAGGACAAGGCAAAAGGATGTTCTTTGCTCAAAGGATGCAAGAACTTAGATATGGCATGCAAGCTTATTCTTTGTGTCTTTAGAGGGGGGTAAGGTTGTATTTATAGCCTGGGGGAGTGATTAACTTAGATTAATTTAAGTAATCATGGTTTGAAAATGTGGGCAAGATTAAGTGAGTGGTTTGAAAATGTGGGCAAGATTAGGTGAGTGGGGGCCACGAAGAATGGGTGAGGATTTGAATTATATTTTTAATTCATAAGTGGAGGATTTTAGGTGAGTGGGGACCACGAAGAATGGGTGAGGATTTGAATTATATTTTTAATTCATAAGTGGAGGATTTTATGTGAGTGGGGACCACGAATGTTGGGTGAAGATTTAAATTTGAATTTTTAATTCAATAGTAGAAAAACATGGAGAATAATGACATGTGGTGAGGATTGGGTTATTTTTTGGATTTTGAAATGGATAATTAATCAAATTATATTTGATTAATTCAAAGTGTGTTTTTGTGGGAAATGAGGAAGGGAAATTATTGATTTAGGATAGATGTGAAATTGGGGTGTCTACATTTGCCCCTCTTTGGAAGGATACTATGAAAGTAGTGTCCTTTCAAATAAAGTATACTGGTATGGGGAAGAATTCAATCTACTTTTTAAAAAGTAGAGTGAATGTTTGTTGGGGAGAATAGAAAGTGGTGTGTGACGGATGTCGTAGTATCCTCAAGACAAAAATGTCATGAGAAGATGTGATTATGGATAGATGTGGTGATGCCCCTCGAGAGGACCTAGCGAGAATGGAATATACGCAGAACTCTCGAAAAGAAGGAAATGGATTCGGTGGAAAAGAGGATGATAATGGAGTGGAAGAGATCTGGAATGATCGCACGACGCAAATGGAGAAAGGATTCAATCGACCTTGAACGCTAGGTGTGAGGGTGTGTGGGAAGAGAAAAGGGAATGGATAGGATTGGGGTTGATTACGAGAAGAGTAAGGGAGATAGGGGGAGGAAAAAAGGAATGAAAGAGGTAGAAATAAGAGAGAGGGATAATAGGGAAGAAGGAAATGATGAAGGACAAACAAGGCAAAAATAGGAAAATGACAAAGAGTAGAGGGTGAAGGGATGAATTAGAGAGATGTGTAAAATGAAGGAAGCAACAGAGATAGTAAAGAGGGATGTGTGGAAGTGAAATAAATGATAGAGATGAGAAAAGCAGAAGCAGGAAAGGATAAATAAGAAGGAGAAAACGAGGTGGGAGTAGGGAGTGAAATGGAGGAAAATGGAAAGAGGACAAAAGAAGTAGAACGGAGAAAAAAAGAAACTATGAGGGGCGAGGAAAGTGTGAAAAAGAGGAGAGAAAGGAAGAGAAACAGATACAGAATGAATGAAAAGGTAGGGGTGGTAGAGAAAAGGAGAAGTGGTCAGAAGAAACGTGAAAATTAGGGGAGAGGAAAGGAAGATAGAACAAATACAAGGAGAAGATTGAAGGAATCGTGTCATTGCGAGGAAGACCAAGGCAAAGAATATGGAACAGACCGTATGGAGATGCATGTGGAGGGTGGTATAATTAAAAAGACAGACAACGGCCCATGCCCGGGTTATCGATGGGGAAGTAAGGAGGAAACGTGATAGAAAAAGGGAAGAAGGCGATACGAGGAAGGGAAATAAGCGAGGGGTGGGAGAGAGAATATGATAACAAAGAAAATGATGTAGAAGGAAGGGAATACGAAAGGGGGTAATAAGTGGAAAGGGAGCAGTATAAGGAATGTTCAAAAGAAGAAAGAGGGGAGGGATGACATCGATTGGAAAGATGTGGAGATGCATGAAATGAGGATACTAGGATGATGAGAAAATAGGAAAAGGATGTATGATGAAAACAATAAAGATATTGAAGAGGGCAAAGAGGAGATGGAGAGATGGGTAAGAAGCGACAAGAAAGGGTGGGAGTGAGGGAAAAGAATAGGAGAGAAAAGAGAATGGGGATAGAAGAGGCAATACCAATGAAAGGATGTTAGGAAATCCCTTTTACTGATGAGTGGGCGGGAAGGGTGAGAGAAAAATGAAGAAAAGGAGAAAGCTAATGAGGATTGGAAAGGGTAACGCCAACAAAGGGACATTAGGGAAAACCCTTTGTGATGAGTGGTGGGCTTAGAGGAGGGAAGGAATGAAGGGAAACTCTAGAAGGTCAAGGAGTGAATGAGGTCGTGCGGAATAAGGATTGATGATTTTTAGGAAAACACATTGACAATTATTAGCTCGGAAGAGAAGATGATGATGAAAGAATGATATAGGAGTGTTAACAATAATGGCGAATGTGTGTGTGGGTAGAAATGTGGGGGGAATTTGAGAAGACGAAGTGGAAAGAGTGAAGAAGATGAGAGGGATGAGTTGGGACTAAGTGAAATCGAGGAGAGGATGCGGGTGATGAGGATGAACGAGGTAAGGATGAAGAACCAAGACATGAAAATAATGGGAAGAAACAATATGAAGGATGATGGATCAAGAAGGGGAAAATGGGGGAAAAAATGTGATTGTAGGCGGAAGAGATTAGATGTATGGTGTAAGAGGATATGTGGGGAAAGGATAATAGTAGGAGGAAAAAGTGGGTAGTAGGAGATACCGGGTGGAAGAAGCGAATAACAAAGTGACGAAGAATGAGGCGGGGAGAAGTTCACGATGACAAGTTAAGTGTAGGGAGGACCCTGACATAAAATTGTCATGTGACGGAAGTGGTTAAGTAAGATTGCCATGTGAGCAAAACTGGAGATGACAAATGGTCAAGCGAGAAGTGGTGTTTGCGAGAATCAAAAAGAGGTGAAAAGATGTGATAATGGGGAATGCCGAGAAAAAGTGAAGGGTGAAGGGTGCGTAGTGATGGGGAAAGGCAAGGAGATAGATCATCCTTAAGAGGGACTCTTAAGTGAGATCACCATGCCGGGTGAGTGGTTAAGTAAGATTGCCAAGTAGAGGAGGGTGATAGTGGTGGTAAAAAGATGTGATGATGGGGAATGAAGAGGAAAGATGGATGGTGAGATTGTAGAGTGATGGGCGAGTGTAAGATGACATGTCATGCTTAAGAGAATCTCTTAAGTAAGATCGTCATGTTGTTGGAGAGGTTTCGTATGATCACCTAACCGACATGGATGATATGCAAAGAGAAAGACAAGATGATATTGGGGACAGGGGTGGAATGGTAGGTTGAAGAATATGATCGCGATGAGAGGCGGGAGAAATAAGATGGGGAAATATGATGGGATGGGGGAAGGCCATAGGGCAAATCAACCTTAAGTGGAAGTCTTAAGTAAGATTGCCATGCGGCCGGAATGGTTAAGTAAGATCGCCAAGCTGAGGAAGAAGATGGATGATGTTAGAGTTGGTGGGAATAGGGTATGACAAAATGGTGAAGGAGAGCCCTCAAGTGAATTTGCCATACCACAAAAGCATGTAAGTAGGATGATCAAGCATAAGATGGATTTGGGAAAGGATGAGAAAAGAGTGAGTGGGGTATGCGAGTGGTATATGATATGGGATGAGGTGAGAATAAGAAAAAAGGAAACAAAGGAGTGTAACATGAATGGATGAAGGAATATATGTAGTGGAGGGCAGAGAGTGTGAGGGGAATCCTTAATTGGGATGCCCGCGTGGTGAGAGTAATGATGCGAGAATGAAAAGTAGAAGAGGTGGAGTGGGAAGATGTGTTTGGTGGTGATGGTTGTTTGATGAGAGGGCAGGTGGTGAAGAAGCTTCTACAGCGGGAAGATCTTAGGGAGAGGGTAAACCTCCACTGAGGATTCCATATAGAAGGGGTTATTAAGTAAGATTGTCAAGCGGGAAGCAAAAGGGTGAAAGGAAAGAATACCAATGGGTGAGAGGGGACATGAATGGTGAGAAGGGTAATATGGGTATAAGCGGCGGAGGAGTAAAAATGAGGAGTGAGGATGAATGGATCAAATACATGGTGATCATGGTGGGGGAGAAGGAGCTGCTGGATAGTGAATGCTACTTGAGAAAGATCGTCAAGTAGGATTCGCAAACTACAATGGTGATCAAGTAGGATTTCTAAACTGGAGAATGCATTAGTATGGGTGAATGGATGGGGTGCCAAGTAAGATGTTGATCATGCGGGGAAGATATTCACGTGACGAAAAACATCTTAATTTTAATATAGCACATAACAGGATGCATCGTGATATAAAAGATCAGAATGACTAGGCGTAATATGCGTGATAGCATAGACAGGGGCCATCAAAAAGGTTTGATGCCCCAGTACGATATGCAAATGGAAGAGAGCATAGACAGAGGCCATCAAGAAAGTATGATGCCCCAGAACGACATGCAATCAAATAACATAAGAATATTACAAAGAATACCAGGATACGTAAAATCAAGATGCCCCATGTAATATAAGAAAGTAATTAATAATTTACAATTAATAATGCAATATAAAAACCAATAAACATATCCCTAACGTGTTCCACAGTGAGGATTGATCGGATGTGCCCCCAAGCAGGGGTACGAGGACATAGTAAAGTATTGGGTCATTGTCCTCAAACAAGGAAACAATGAGAGCTGGATTTGCCCCAAGCGAGGATTCACGCGAGGAGAAGTGGTTTGAATTTGGTAGTCATAAGGTGATTGGATCATTCGTTGGGGATAATAGTTCAAAGGTTAAATTGTGTTGGTTATTTTAGAGTTTTTTTTTTTTTTTTTAAAGCGATTTTGTGGATTTTTTTTTGTTTATTATATATATATACAGATTTTCTAATGTTTTTTTGAATTTTTGACGATTTTCAAATGTTTTTGACTTTTTTGACGATTTTCAAATGTTTTTGGATTTTTGACGATTCTTGTTAATGGTTTTGGATTTTTGACGATTCTGTGTAATGTCTTTGGATTTTTGACGAATATTTCTAATGTTTTTAGATTTTTGACGAGTTCTAATTTTTTTGTTGGATTTTGGATGATTGTTTCTAATGTTTTTGGGTTTTTGACAATTTTCAAATGTTTTTGGATTTTTGGATTTTTACACTGTTTTTGGATTTTTGACGATTTTCAAATGTTTTTGGATTTTGGATTTTAACATTGTTTTTGGATTTTTGACGATTTTCAAATGTTTTGGATTTTAGATTTTTACGTTTTGAGATTTTTGACGATTTTCAAATGTTTTTGGATTTTTAGATTTTTACATTGTTTTGAGATTTTTGACGATTTTTAAATATTTTTAGATTTTTAGATTTTACACTTTGTGAGTGGCAATTTATGGACAGTGTGAGACTTATTTTGAGAGGCGATAAACATGGATATTATCCGTATGTCGTGTTCGTGTTGTAACTTATGCTCGAGAATAACACAAATTCTCTTTCCATTGGCGGGATATGGTGGTGATGATATGATGAAAAGAATTCCCGGCTCCATTCTTAATTCCACACACTAGTAAGATGTGTGGGCTCATCACCGAGAATCAAGAAGGATGTAAGAGGTAGATAATGAATATAGAGACAAATGCTAACAACAATCCCTTTGGGAAATTGGGACTCCATTCTTCATAACGGTATTGAACAGTTTCAAAAATGGCTTTCACTTTATGAGTCACGTCTTTAGACTTAGAGGTTATGTGGCATCTTGATTAGTAAGATATGAGGTTAAGGGATAGTTCTCTCTTCACGTAGGCATCTAAATTACGTGTTTGGGATTCTATAATTTGTAAGCACTTGTAAGATTTTGTATTTTTGAAAGGACTCCCTATGCCTTGCCCCATGCTACTAGTGAGAAGCAAGGGCTCATCACCGAAGGCAAAATATAGGCGAGTGAATTCCCTTTTTGTCTTTTTTTTTTTTTTTTTTTTTGGAATATTTTACAATGTTTTTATGCTTGTATGAGAATGACCCTCTACGCTTTGCCTCATGCCACTTGTAAGAGGCAAGGGTTTATCACCGAAGACAGGGGCGTAGATGAGTAAGGGCACCTTCCTCCATTCCCAGTCTCACACTACCAGTAAGAAGTGTGGGCTCAACACCAAAGACTATGAAGGACGAAAGATGTGACAATGAATTATTCATAAGTTATTGAATTGATGGATTTTTTTACAATAGTGCTTTGTATTTGGGGAGAAAGCGTCGCCCCCAATATGCCCCCACACGACTAGTAGGGACGCGAGGTTCAACACAAAGACCGAGATGGACGACAAACAAAGCTGGGTAACAAAATTTAGAGCTTTGTTATGAAAGAGAGAATATATTTGAAGGGAATATATTACCATCGATAAGCTTCTAGGTATAACCATAGAGGAAAGCGATTTGAAAATGGAAGAAGTATGACACTCACAAACTTAATAGGATTTATATTAGCACTTGTCTCATGATGATGAATATGAAGATGTGATTTTGATAATGAAAATGTTTGCGATGGAAATGAATAAATTTATTCGGAGATAAGCAAGACATAAGGAACAATGTAAAGCGTTGTTGTTTCCCGAGAATAGAGAGTGCTTTCAAGAATAGAATTTCTTTGAATGGAATGCATTCATGGGTTTTGAGGACTTGGCACGTGTCAATGGCCAATTTATAAGCTCAAACCCAAAATTATCTTTGATTTCGTTGGGCTCAAATTTTTCTTGTTTATCTCGTTCTTTGGGTGTGTTCTTTTGATTTTCTTTGAGAATGAAATGATTGACCTTAAATTTTCTATGTTTGAATTTTTATGGTATTTATGCCATAGTCGATTTTGATATACTTGAAGATGATCTAGGGCATTAAGTCATTTTTCATCAAGAAGCTCGAGTTCATTAAGGCATGGTTGATAGTAATCTTTATTGATTACATCTTTGAATGATATTATGAAGGATGAAAATTCAACCTTGACATGTAAAATAGCTTCCCAACCATAAATAAAGTAGAAGGAGTGGCTCAAATAGGTGTGTGATAAGATGTGTGGTAAGCCCAAAGAGTGGGATAGATTTGGTTAAGCCGATAACTTCCACGTGTGTTGAAAATGATGGTTTGTGTTCTTTGATTTTTTGCTTCTATTTGTCCATTAATTGATTCTTTTGAGGATAGATTCACAATTAAAGATGGAAAAGGTTGTGTAAAGATATTTCTCGGTATAAGTATCTTGTAGAATGGATGCAACGTAGAAGTCTTGACAGTGAGACTAATTAGTGATGAGATGCCTGCAAGATCGATAGTTGAAAGCATGATGGACACGACCAGGTTGCATTGTCGCAAGTGTCTAAACTCGATGTGGTTGTGTTTAGACAAAAAAGGCTAGAGATGTTAGGCATAAGATCCAATATTGGAAGAATAGAATCAAACTTAATGGTCCCTGTTGATGGAACCTCGTATGTAGTGTTTCTGAGTAATATCAAGGTTTGAAAAAGTCTTGAAGCGAGATCGAGGTCTCGTTAGATGTGGAAGAATATTGTCACCCAAAATAGGTTCAATATATGTTTGGGTTGAAAGAGAGTCTTGAAATAAGTTCAAGTGCTCAGTAGATGTGGAAAGAATGTTGTTTTCCAAAACAAGTTCAATGTATGTTTGGGTTGAAAGAGTGCCTTGAAATAAGTTTAAGTGCTCGGTAGATGTTGAAAGAATGTTGTTGTCTAAAATAGGTTCAATGTATGTTTGGGTTGAAAGAGAGTCTCGAAATAAGTTCAAGTGCTCAGTAGATGTTGGAAGAATGTTGTTGTCAAAACAAGTTCAATGTATGTTTGAACTAATGGAAGGAAATTTGAAGAAGAAATGATTTGGTTTGGAATTAGAGTCTTGATTGTTGTCGTCACGATCTCGTGGAATTTCAAATATATAGGAGTTTCACGATAGTCGACTCTTCATGGAAAGTTGTGGTATTGGATGTGTCATTGGTTGCAAGAGCATTGTCATCAAGTTCTACAGAGATGACATCATCATCAATTAAGTCTTGGACGTAATTCTTAAATCGCACACATTTATCTGTGTGATGACCATCAATGCGATGAAAGTCACAGTATGTGTTAGGTTTGTACCAACATGGCTTAGCTTCCCCTTTGACAAAGGGTTTTGTAATTGGATATCTTATCAGTTTAGCCTCTTTTAGTTGATGAAAAACACTAGAGAGACTTTCTCCAAGGGGGGTAAACTAACGTTGGACTTTACGTGAACTGATTTCTTCGTGAGGTTGTATGATCGACTTTTTGGGTGATCGCTCACTGATTTGGGTAGCCATATGAGAGAGTTGTGTTGTCATCTTATTAATTTGTTCTAATAGCTCATTGTGTGATGTTTTTCGTGAATTCATCATGTTTGAAAGAGAGGGAGAATGAAGAAAGGTGCGATGAAGAAATCAACCTATTGATTGTGATCTTTGTTTTGGCTTAATCGAGTTTTAACAAGTAAGGCTATAAGGAGAAAGCTTAAAAAAGCTACTCGGGAGAAATATGTGATAACTTAAATAAGCTATAATGAAAATGGTTTAGGTTTGGATTAAATAAGCTCTGAATTGTTGACGTGGAGAGTAACCCAAACAGGTTAATCGTGATATGGTTGTGATATAACTCAAAATGAGTTATGAAAGGATTTGTGTTGGCTGTGATTTGGATAAACACGATGGTGGACAGAATAATGAGTGAACTCAAACAAGTCACCCAATATTAGTTTGATATAGCTAGAAACAAGCTATGAAGGATGTTTTGACGATTGACGATTGACGATATGGGGAGTGAATGCTAGTCACTCAATATCAGTTGGATATAGCTGAAGATAAGCTATGGCAGATGTATTGTTAGCTGAAGCAAGCTAATGAAATTGGTGCGATGTTTTGGTCTGTGTGGTTGGATTATTTGGATGTTTTCGCTTGGTATTGAATTGGTCGAGAACTAATTTTTTGTGGAACACAACTAGGGTCTGAAATTTTACAATGAACACATTGATATCAACCAAGTTTTATGATAAAACAATGCTAAACTATTTTGTTTTCAAACAACAAGCAATCATGTAGATTCAATTGTTTTGGCTTATGAGGTAACTTTTGGGAATGATCATTATTTCATGCAATCATAAAAGTATGTTGTGAAATGGTGGATGTAGGCTCTTATTACTCAAGAAGATGCGTTCTCGATATACCTTAGTCACGATATACCTAACTCTATACGGGGACAAAATTAGTACGGGAACCCTTAGAGCATTGGAGGAGACTCACCAATTCTTACTTTCTGTTTGGAGTGAATCACCATGTCGAAGCAGGTTTTGTGAAAAGGTGGAAGGTGATGGAGGGATGAATGTGTATGGTGTCCTTATAACTCCCGAAGATTTACTGAGGATGATGCCCAGGAGCTTTGTTAAAACTATTTAGGCGTGGCTTGCATGCACTTGTGACAACATTACCCGTAGTAAGTGAAGAAGCGTGGCGAGGTAAATACAACGTTGTGATGAGACTAGGTCTCAAAGTGCAATGCATATGCAAATGTTATTGGTGTGTGGTAATCAAGTCCACATCACCTTTGGTGTAGCTTTGGTTGTGATGAAATCCACCTCGTCTACGTGCAAAAATAATATGATAAAGTGATTAAAGCGAGGTTCTTTCCAACATGAAATAAATCACTAACGAGAAAATAATTGCGTACATACCGAGCGTTTTTTTTTTGTTTGTGAATTGTCTTTGAATGGTGGTATTTTTGCGGGATTTTGTTGTTTTTGTTTTGTTTTGTTTTTGACAATATTCCAAAGAACGCGATTTCTACGAAAACAAATTAGTAGTTATCCCGCAAATGAAATGTTAGAAAAGTGATCGTGGTTGTTTTTGATTTGCAGATCGCTCAAAGCGCGAGAAAAAGAGCATACACAACCAACAACCAAACAACTATTAATAATATGACAAAAGAAAATAATGATTGAAATGACAGTTGGAAAACAAAGCTAGAGGATCTGTAATGTTAGAACAAGAAGCTAAAAAAAAATTGTGACCGTTTGATTTTCCAGTCGCTCAAGGCGCAAGAAAAGAGCATATGCGGATACAATTGGAATATTTTTTTATTTTTGTAAATGTTAATAATTATTGTAATTAATCATGATTGTAAAATAGCGATAATGATTATCTTCACAAAAAAGAAAAATGACGAAAGAAGAGTGTGAAAATGTTACTTAGAAGCTGTTGTCATGGAAAATTGAAATGTAAGGCCCAAAAATTAAAAAAAAAAAAATTGTTTTACAAAGCCTTAGTGGCCTCACGTTTCTGATTTCCAAGATCACTTATGAAGTGCGAGGAAAGAGCATACATGTGAGGTTGTTACGTGAAATAAAATAGAAAAATAATTTTAAAAAAACTATAATTTTGTTGTTTTTTGTTAAAAAGATAGGTGTTAGAAGAAATGAAACCAAATTTTTTCAGTAAATATAAATCAAAAAATTATTTTTCATTACAGATCTTTTCAATACCTTTCCGTTAAAAAAATGAAGTCATTCCGAGTTCGGGAGCGAGTAAGTTATGTAAATCAGGAAGATGGGCTACGATAGATCTGAATGAAAATTTTGAACGTGAGAAAAACGTCCGGAGTCGTTTGGTTTTTATTTTCTAACTTCGTACTTCACACGAGAAGCTAAAATTTTAATATCAAGGTTAAAAAAGAACAATAAATATAAAGAAAGAGTTAGATCACAAAATGATTGACTAAAATAAAAGAAAAAAAATGATTAACTTCCTACAAAGCAATTATTTCAAGCAAAAGTAAATAAATAAATGCATTTTCCGGATTGGTTGTCCCATGACAGTAAGATGATAAACTAATGATTAGTTCATGTGTTTCTACAGATGACGAGTAAATAGCAAAATCAAAACTAGGAACTAAACACCAAGCATCGAGGAGATCAAAGACAGGATGAGCTTCATAGTTTCATTGTTGTTATAACCTGCAGATACACCACAAGACACCACACAACAAAAACACTACCCAAAGCGTGAAGGTTAACCAAAGAAGGCCATAAGGAACAAAAAAAGAAATAATAACGAACAATAATAAACAAAGAACAAATAAAACCACTAATTGGGAAATTAATGGTAACAGATCGAAAGTAACCGGGCGTGCCAGAATGTAAGCTAGGAAAAATACACTACTAATAAGGAAGTAAAATACCAATAATCATACCTCCTCCTTTCGTTTAGCAAAGAAACCTCGAATGGGCTAGGAAACTTGGATTGAGCCCTAATTTTGTGATATGTAGGTGCTTTTCTTCAAGACGGAGCAAGGCCTTCCTGCAACAACGATCCTCTTACTTTGCACTAGATGGGAAAAATGATTATGAGGCTATTTTGGCATTAGGATGAGGCAAAAGGATGTTCTTTGCTCAAATGATGCAAGAACTTAGATATGGCATGCAAACTTATTCTTCGTGTGTTTAGAGGGGAGGGGTAAGGTTGTATTTATAGCGGGAGTAATTAGCTTAGATTAATTTAAGTAATCATGGTTTGAAAATGTGGGCAAGATTAAGTGGGTGGTTTGAAAATGTGGGCAAGATTAGGTGAGTGGGGACCACGAAGAATGGGTGAGGATTTGAATTTGAATTTTTAATTCAATAGTAGAAAAACATGGAGAATAATGACATGTGGTGAGGATTGAGTTATTTTTGGATTTTGAAATGGATAATTAATCAAGTTATATTTGATTAATTCAAAGTGTGTTTTTGTGGGAAATGAGGAAGGGGAATTAATTGATTTGGGATAGATGTGAAATGGGGTGTCTACAATCAACATCAAGGCTTTTGCATCGACCTTGTCATACTTCATTTTCTCATTTGCATTGGTGAGCAAATGTGCGGTTATGATCTCCCAAGATCTTCAAAGAGGAGAATGGTTCTCATCTTTTTCTTCCATGTAGCAAAATTTGGCCCTTTCAAGCGCTGGGCATCGAAGAGCAATATCTTGGGGGCAAACATGATGTATCCTGCGATGTAGCACACACATGAAATCAACCAAGCAGATTTGCACGCAAGTTACTTTTACAACAGCTATTACCAATGCTCCATGCTAGACAACAAAGATTGCTCCAAATGAAAACTGCATGATTTCAACGCCCTGAATTGCTTGCTCATAACAAAGGTTTCTACGGTAAACGCTACAGCATGCACAACAAAGACAATCGTTGCTGGTAACTTCTCTCCCAAACGCTAGGTTCTTCCAGGTTGTTGCTTTCAAAATAAAAGAACAAAAATGCACTAAAAATCCATGCAGAGATGTGAGAGATTTGATTGCTCAACACAGGTCTGCCAAACTTCAAGGCTGGTCGCCACGGTTCGCACTTACGCTGCTAAATAAGACAACAAAAGCCAAAAGAAAAAAATACTACCACATTTCCAGGTTACAAATGCCAATGTAGAACTTAGACAAGTTACTTTAGTCTCCACACAGGCAGAGGACAAGTGAATAACTTTGATTGCTCCTACATGCCATACCAAACAGATTTGTTGATGCAAAGTTTCCACGCACAGGCTGAGATTACGCCAGGGCTTTGATACCAATGTTGGACAGAGATAGAGAAAAAAGACTTCGACGATCTTATTGAAAACAACAGAAGAAAATATATACAACCAAAAAACGGTTCGAATTAACTATCAACCGAACATGAATAACTACTGAAGAGGAATGGTAACCGACTAAGTCGGTTGAATAAACAATGTATTAATTAGTTTTCTAACACAAATGGCTAAAACTTTGGGATATCAACAAAGTTGTTTTCCTCTTCCAAACTTGTTGAAGGCCTACCCCTAGAAATGGATTAGCCATGGAGAGCAATTCAAATTTTGGGCATTCCCTTTTCCTTTGATAGTGACTCTGCTGACTTTATGGAATTATGTTCTTAATAGGGTGGAGCAGAAAGTTACCAAATGGTCTTCCAAACCCTTATCTCTGGCTGGTAAATTCCAAGTTTGCACCAAGATCCTTGCGCTACTCATGTTTATTATTTTGCATGTTGGTGTCCTTCTCGCAATTCATTCAATCGGCTTTCCAAGCTGCTTTGGGACTTTTTATGGTGTAAAAGTTTAGGTTAGTTGGTTTCCATAGAGTTGATGGGATGTTTGTTGCCTTCCACATGATCAAGGTGACATGGGGATCATTGATGTTTATCAACAGAGTGTGGCCTTATGTGCCAAATGGGTTATCCAGTGTCTATTGGGCAAGCAGGCCTAGAAAATTCTTCTATGCCATTGTATTGAATCTGGAGCCCCTTACGACAAGAAGTGTTGGTGCAAAGTATTGGGTTGCATACTCTTATTATCACTTTGGCTCCTATCAAAATTACTGGTACCTTTGTCATCAAAAGTATTTGGAAAGCCTTGAGCAGGTGAAACCATTGATGCGGTGGATTGGCGATGGCTTTCACACAGGGATTTCTTTTAATTCGTAGAACATTTGGTGGTCTCGCTATTATCGTTGAAAGCGATCTTCCGCTTCTTTGAAACCTCGGACATTAAAGCCATCTGGCTCTTCCGCAAGGGCATTCATACCATTCAGGATCTTGTGAATCATCGAGATTGGATTTCTTGGCCCAAGCTCAAGATAAAATTCAATCTGGACAATTCGGACCTCCATCTATCTGCAAAATTTAGGAGCTCTTGCTTGATGTTATGCTCCACAAATTGGGGCTCCAACCTCCGACAACTTGGTGGCGTGATTGGCGGTGGAATCGGGAAATTGCCTTCCTCCGATACAACACTCAGACCATTTATCAGTTGTTGAGTCCGCTCTCACCGGCCATTGATAAACTCAATGCTCGATGGGGGTTACAATCTGAACAGTCCACTTGGCTTCACCGACTTTCCCATACCTGGAACCCTCTTCTTGAGCCTAAAGTTAACCACTTTCTTTGGTGTCTTGTTTACCAAGGTTTTCCTGCGGGTGAAATACTTAGTCATATTGGCATCCCTAATCCTAACTGTCCTTTTTTCTCTCGCCCTGAGTCATTCAAACACCTTTTCTAGTCGTGTCCCCGTGCTCAATCTATCTGGAGGTGGATCCATTCTTTGTTTCAACCCTATCACCTTGACTTCTTCCCATGGTGCCTGGCCTTATTTGGTGACTTTAGTCCTTGGCCCCATTATATTGATTCATTTTGGCATTTGTTTCGTGCCTGTATTCTGTTTCATATATGGAAAGCTCACAATGCTTTAATTTTCAAGTAAGATCAATCTGTTATTTGTTTTTCCACTAATGACAAAGTGATTATTCTATCTATTGTTCACATACAGATTCAAGCTCAAGCCGCCAAGGTCGCCTCGAGTTTTCTCATCTGCGGGAACTTCTTGATCACCGGGAGAGTGGGCCATCTACTATGAGTCAAGTTCCGCTTGAGACCCTCAACTCGCCACCACCTCGGCCTTTGTCACCCTAATGGTTGCCTCCTGCGAGACCATGTCGGAGGAGCCGATCGCGCGCCCGTTGTTCTTCCTCTCCTCGGGGCCACCATTCGACTTGTCCTCCCTCGGGTGGTGGGCCTGGAGCCTGCCCTGCGGGGAAAGGTGTTTCTAGCTCTCTGCGGTGGGGTTCTTCGCCACCGACCATGCACGAGACCATTCGGGATCTCCCCCCGGTTGGGAATTATGGATTCCGTTGTAAATGTAGTATCCGATCATGATGGTTTGTAGGTGGATCCTCCTCCTCAATGGAGCTTTCATCCCGCCTCGGGTGCAAGTGCAACATGTGCTTGATGGTGGTGTTTTTTTATGCTATTTGGTTGCCCTGTGGGCGTGTTAATGTAGCCCTTGTGGCATTTTGTGGGACCATGTGTTATCCAGGTCACCCTTACTATGTAACTCTCTTTTATTTTAATTAATATAAAGGGAAATTCCAATAGTGAATTTAGTGTTTTCAAGATTCATGATTCTCAAGGTTATGTTTTGAGGTTTTGAATAAGATATATGTCCTATAACAATGTATTTTCCAGATTTTAAGGTTTATATTTTTAGGTAATTTGGGTTTGTGTTTTGAGCTACAAATTTTTAGTATATGAACTTTTGAATTATGTTGTTTTTGAGTATCATTGTTTTCTATGCAAAATTGTTAGGGCAACACTTGGGGTGGCTTCATACACTTCAATTACGACATTGGATCCCATTAATTCTTTGGTCTGAATGTTATTAAAATCGTTTATTCATTCATATCACATATTACAATTACACACAACTATATATTTTAGAACTCATTGACTTCAATATAAGTTTCTTTTAGTCTCGTGGACGCTTAAAATTGCCTACATATTTATCCATATATGGACGCTTAAAATTACCTACATATTTATCCATATATTTACACCCTAAGGTAAGATTGCTACTTATGGGAGTGAGAGACACATAGCGTGGAAGATAATGTAATCAACTATGAATTCATGGACGATTACTTTTGTTTTATCATTATAAGATTTTTGGATTGAAAATGCACTTTTTAATTGGAAGAATAGAACAACGATTTTCTCTTTTGTGATCTCTTCACAAATTCACGATCCCCATCTCCACTTTTAAAACATTCTGTTTTTCAAATTCTCAAACCGAGAAAAACGCGCTTTGCCACCAGTTTTCAAAAACCTTCTTAATCTAACCGACTACACAGCAGACGGATTTTTCTCGAGCGTTTAAACCATATCGTATGTACAGCAGTAAGTCATAGTTTCTCTTCATTTCTACCATTCTATTTTTCTGGAAGCACAACGTGAAGTAACATTTTTGTGTTAATTTAGCAGAATTTATGTAATTGTCGAATAATGTAACGTTAGGTTTTTAGAATTCATATTAACTTAAACAGATTTTGTGTAAATTCAGCAGAACGGATGTTAATTCAGTAAAACCTGTGTTAATTGAACTAGGGTTTGGGTGGATGCCATGGGAGCCGCAAGGTTAAAGTGGTCCCAGGAGGAAGAAGCAGCTCTTCGCGTGGGAGTTGAAAAATATGGCCCTGGAAAATGGACGGCAATTCTGAAGGATCCTGTTCTAGGTGCCCACTTGGCGTTGCGCTCCAATGTTGATCTCAAGGTAACTCTTTCCTCTCTGCTTGTCATTGTCCTCCAATGTTTCATATTTCTTTGCTAAATTCTAGTTATGGTGATCTTCATAGACTTGTCAATGTTTTAAACCCGGGTCACACTTGAATTTACCTATGTTTGTTGTACCACAATCTTACCCACATGCCCTTTAGGTTCTTAGCTGAATCCGATTCAAGCCCTTAAGAGTGTTTCCCATTACTGTTACACCACAACTTCTTGAAGAGGTTTCAAGACCTCTTATACAATTGAGAGAGGACTTTGTTCTAAGGTGTTAGTCCAACTCCAACTGGTCCCCGGACCCCAATAGGAGATGGAGTATGTAGATAGAAGGTTATAGGGCCCGACCAGTCCCTATCGGGCCAAACTGTTTTCCATATAGAGAGAGGGCCCAACTGGTTGGTCAGATACCTACCCAATGGTTGGTCGATAGAGATAGAGGGCCTGACTGGTCTGGACTGTGGCTGCCCAATATCTATCTATATGGGTGCCCATTGGTCCCAACTGGTCAACTATAGATATTGGCTCGTCATCTATAGTCATGCTCCCTTTCTATCCATATATGGCGATATCCTTTACTCTCTCTTTACTCAGGGCAACTATCTATAGTCAGGCCCTAATATAGAAAGGGCCCTGCCCATACTCACTATAACTCACTATACATAGAACCCAACTATCTCTATCTTGAGTCAATATTATATTAATAGAGGTGAGAGGTGGACAAATTAATGTGAGGCAGATTGGTAGGTGGATTCACACTGCTATTGATTAGATAGAATGCAATTATCATAGTTTAACATGTAGGAATGATTTACAATGTTATTGTGAGACTTTGCTAGAATATTCAGAGTTGGGTTCCCATTACGTTATCATTTTTATCAGTAATATTATTGTTGTTGTTGCTGCTATTTTACTAATTAGGTAAATGGACCTGGCAGGTCTGCCTTCCACAATACAATATTCCTCAACCATCCCGTCCATATTGCAGGAACCTAGAGAAAGGGAAGAAGCTTATGGTGGAGAACAGACAAAAGGAATTATGGAATTGGCTGAAAGCTCTTATGGGTAAAGGGGACAAAGGGAAGTGTAATGCCCAACCAATGAGGAATAGTGATGGTGATCTCATCACAAACCCTCAAAGGTCTTAGAGAGCTGGAAAGCTCACTACACTAAACTTCTCTGCGACCCCAAAGCTAAAGATAGGGATCATTGGGACGGTATTCCTTTAGTGGAGCACCCCTCTTTGACCTCTATTAATGGCCCCATAGAGTGGAAAGAATTTCGAGTAGTTGTGAAAAGTCTGGAGTACCATAAGGCAACAAGTGAAGATGGGTTGCCCCCGAGTGGTTCAAAGCGGTGCTTGGGCAAAAGAAGCATGGGAAGTGGTGGAAGTACAAGGCATGTTAGAGTCCTTTGGCGTTGGCTTGCTTAAAGGTTATGAATTGCATTTGGGAGTATGGGGTGATTCCCAAAGATTTTAACGCAACAATCCTGGTCTCCATCCCTAAAAAGGAGACTCGACGCTTCATGACAACTATAGGGGTATATCCCTTATAAATGTGTTGCTTAAAATCCTCACAACTGTAATCATTAAGAGAATCGAGAAGGAACTTGAGGAAAGGAAGTTCTTCTCAAAAAGCCAAGCCGGGTTTAGGAGGGATGAAGAGTGTGTGGGCCAAGTTGCAGCGCTCCATGAGATTGCTTTAAGGCGTATGACAAAGCTCAAGAAACCTACGTATGTGGCGTTCATCGATTTCAAAAAAGCATACGATATGGTCCCACACGAAGCATTATTTAGGAAGCTTCGGGCGGCGAGAGTGGGGGAAGGCCCTCCACTTCTTTCAAGAGTTATACAATGGCTCCTTAGTTCGGGTCAGGTATGAAGGGCTTTTATCATCTCCCATCCCAGTTAAAAGAGGTGTAAGGCAGGGATGCCCAACCTCGCCCACTCTCTTTAACATCTTCATAAACGATATCATGAAGGATCTTGAAGGAATGGGTGTAGTGGTCCCTGGCCTTGCCGAAGTGATTGTTGGGTTGATGTTCGCAGATGATTTGGTGGCGATGGCGGAGTCTGTAGAGGGTATCCAAGAAATGTTGCATAAGATTCAAATGGAGTGATAAGTGGGGTATGGAGTGCGGCATTGATAAGTGCAAGGTTATGAAAATCTTTGGGGATCAAGAGGAGCTCAAGCAGCACGAGTTCGGATTGGGGAGCAGCAGATTGGAGTGTGTGATAGCTACAAGTATTTGGGAATAGAAACTGACTTGCAGTTGTCTATAGAAAAGATCATTAAGGAGAGAGCAACGTCGGGAAGTAGAACCCTTCATGGTGTTCGCCACTTCTTGGCCTCTCGAAGAGTCCCCACTTGGTCTAAAATTCTTACCTTTAAGGCGTTGGTCTTTTTGGTGCTCACTTTTGGTGCTAGAGGTGATAGGGATGTTTGATGTGGCCAAGTAGAATGCCTTACAAAGGGTGGTTGTGGAAGGGATGAAGTGGATGTTTGGGAAGTCCTCTACTTCAAACCTTGTTGGGCAAGCAGTTATGCACCGTGAGCTCAACATTTGTTGTTGTTCTGTCTTTAATGCGGGTTAGAGGGCCCGTGCCCTTGAGAAGTATGGTGGTCTTAAGACTGTCATTGCGGACCTCGTAAATCATAATCCGCCGTGCAAAGGGGAAATTTGGACCTAGATTCATAGGACAACTAAGTGGCTCAAGAAGAATGTACCGAGGGCTAGCAATAGTCAGCTGGTGCGTGAAGAAGCTTGGGTGGCTTGGGAGAATAAATTCAGGCTCCAGGGTTCCCTAAGATTCTACAAGGACAAGCTTGGAGAGACTCAAAGCTTCATCAAGCGGGCATAGAGGTTCAAGAATGTGTCGGCTGAAGTTGTTTGTTGGCTCCTCAATGCTAGGGTGGGTGGGTTTGTCCTTAGTGGTCGTGCTGCTAGGATTGGGTTGTTGGATCTAGCCTTAGGATGTGTGTGCTCATTGTGAGGGGATTCTCTCTTACACCTCTTTGTTAAGTGCCAACATGTCAGGCTGCGAGAGACAAGATCACGGCTGGTTTTCAAAACGTACTGCAGGAGCTTTGTTGCCTTGCCCCTGCGGATGCCGGTGAGAAAGGATTGCTCTCGATACTCCTTGGTGGGGAGTGTGGCGGACATCGTCTATCGTATTGGTTAGGTGATCACTCACATCGAGGGGAACTGCAAGCTTTGCGCTTGTGGCAAACTTCTGGTTGTGGCATTACCTCTCTATTAGAAAGCCTGCAGGGTTGGACGATGGGGAAGTGTCGCAGTTAGCCCCTTTGGGGCATCGGGATACCTAACCACTATTGAGCCGATGCATAGTCATGTAGGGCAAGGCCTTCTTGTCGAAGCACTTATTGCTTTGGAAGAGTTTCTCCTCCACTTGGTCCTCGTTCTCAAGAACAGGGGAGCTCGCCTGTGAGGCCTCCATATGGCTGAGTGGAGAACAACGACTTTCACCAAGAGTATTCCCTGGAGACTCTAACCTTAAATGGCGGGGTCGGTATTGCTAGATACGATCACAGATGGTTTATGTTGCTCGGTATCTTTCGCGGGGAGGAGCTTCGGAGACCAAGTCCCACTAGTGGTTGTACTATCAGACTTGAAACTGGAGTTGAGGGGTGATTCCCGAAGATTGCGCTTGCCCTTGGCCGGCCTGAACAAGGGACTCTTCTAGTTCAGGAAAACTAGGAAAAAAACTATTCCTTTAGCTTTGTGAAGGCTAACTAATTTTGATATCACAATCCATTTGTTGAATCATTTGAAATCAATTTCTCTTCATTGGCTTGAAAGTATATGCTTCCGAGTTTTTAACTAGGTTTTTATTATGAATCTAAATACACTGATACTGCAGAAATGAAACTAAATGCTTTGATTCCACTAAAGTGAACCTAAATGCTATGATACCACTGAAATGAGCCTAATTGCTCTAATACAAGTCAACAAACTGATTAGCTTCCATTATAAAAAGCAATGAAAAACAAGTAAAGGTCTTACCCTATTTGGATATCTATGGGGATTTGTACCTTGGTGGATGGTGTGACAAACTACCATCCTCACTTGGGTAACTTTGATGGAATGGATCCCCCTACTTGTGGCAACTTAGCCAAAGGAGACTTTGATTTAGATGAACGGTTACACAACATGTTGTAATCTGTTACTTGTAATAGTCCAATACTCAAGGGCAGATGCTGATATTTATGTAACTCAGTTGCTTCTATAAAAACAAGTAAAGCTTTCAGGTAAACCACTCCCTTTGGCTACAAAGGAGATTAAATCCTTTTAGAATGCAAGAAAAGTTTTTAAACACCTTCCCATTCAGTGACTTTGAGCCTGTTTAATTCAATAAAAGAAATCCTTTCCCATTTATTCATTCAGATTAGCCAAGTCAATCCGTATCTAATTTCTTGCAGCCTGAACTTTATGTGCTGACGGGGTCTAATATTGCCTAAATTTAATCACATATTCTAAAAGATCTAAATTTTTGGGACCGTAATATATTATGGCTTCCAATTAAATTAATTTGTCACGAGCTTTTTAATAAGCCTCTCGTATCATGGCTTTAACTCATCTATATTCTCCCAAACATTTTATAACCGCATCAAATGATGCCTTGCCCATTTCTCATAGGCTATATATTAGAGGAAAAATTCCATGCCCCAACAATCTATGTAGCAATTCCTGTCACCTAAATGAGAAACATATAATAACTTTTGGGCCTTAAATGCAAATCTAATTGTATTTTTAATTCTAAATTTTAATTCAATCTGCATACAAAATTATAATTCCATCGCTACCAAAATAGTAATTTTGATTTTTTTAAATCAATTATTAAGTCTCAAAGAAGTTGATCCATAGGGATCTAGAAAGACACCACTTCATTAGAGCAACGAGGAACTAGAAGAAAAATCAATCAGCAAAGAGAGCAGATGCTAAGGATTCTGAGAACCGCTGCCTGTGTGCAGAGCGGCGGTTGTGTAACTGCCGGTTTTGCGTTCACCAACGGTCCTGCCACTAATAAAAATACATCCACGAACAATCGCGGATTTGAAGCGTCTGGACTGTGTCTCTTCCTTGTTTGCCCCTTCCTATTCTCTAGTGCACGGGAGGACATAGGAAGTAGCTATAAAAGCAAGAAGAGCAAGTGGATTTGATCATCGATTCATGGGAGAAGTGAGCAAGAAGACTTTGGTGTTGGAATTGATTTGTAGAAGCAAGGTGTATGAGCAGAGCAAGCAAGTAGAGAGGGTGGAAGTAACATTGTTGTCTTCCTTCAGCTTCTTGTAATCTGTATTCATTTCAATTGGCCAATATATAATTGGGAAGAAAGAGCAATTGCCCTTCCCGACTGGTTTTCCCTCAATCTAGAAATATTGTGTTGTGTGTTTGAATTATTCATTCTTATTTGCTGCAAATTAATTCTAAGTGCTATAATTCATTCACTAACTTTCAGAACTGTCATTTTCAAGTAATTTGGAAGTAGGAACAACAATGTGTGGTTTTGTAAGTTTCCAAAGTAGAAGTTTACAAATCATTTTGGTATCAAAGCTAACAATAATATCCAAGGGACTGTGGTATTCATTCTTGTGTGATTTGTATGACAGTGACAAGGTCTAAAGGCGAAGAAGTAATACCTTGCGATCCAGAGATATCTACGAAGAAGTGGAAACAAAGGATTAGAGAACAAATGGAAGAAGAGAACTTGGTCCGTAGAATTGAGATATTGGAAAACACTATGGATAGGGTGTTTCAACACCAAAGGGAACTCTCAGATCTACAAAAGACAACAACAACTAAGCAAGATTCCATAGACTTGGTGGTTTGAGCTTTGGCGAGAAATTTGGCATAAGAAGGAGCCATGATGAGGAAGAAGATGTGGAAGAGCGTGAAGAAGAAACTCCAGTTGAAAAGGGGAAGGTAAAATCTGATCATGCTCCTTTTAAAGTTGAAACTAAAGTTGAGATTAAAAGCTTTGAAGGACAAGTAGATGCAAAATTGCTAGATAAATGGTTAAAGCAATTGGAGGTTTATTTTAGTGTGCATAATGTCACCGAGGCACAAAGGATCACCTTTGCACGTCTCAAAATGGAAGGACATGCTTTGGTTTGGTGGGAAACCCATCTAGCCACTTGTGAAAAGAAGAAGCATCCTATTGTAAGTTCTTGGGAGGGTTTTAAAGAATTGCTTAGAACGCAATTTTTATCCTATTGGCCATAAGACTGATCAAATGATTAAATGATAGTATTTTAGACAAACCAATGGTCAAAGTGTGCAGGATTATACTACGGAGTTTCAAGACAAGCCATGTTGCTCAATATGGACTTGGAGGATGAGGATATTCTGACCAAGTATTTGGGAGGACTTCACACTCACCTTCGAAGGAAGGTCATCTCCACGAAGCCCAAGGATCTCAATGAAGCATGTGTATAAGCATATTACATAGATGATGAGAAGAAGCAAGGAGAAGCGGAGTCAAAGACAAAGCAATCAACAAATCAGCCAAAGAAAGAGCAGGGACAAACAAGTAACAAAGGTAAATGGAAAGGTAAAAAGACCGCTACCACTTTGAATACTTGTAAAGATCCTAATAATTTTGCAAGAATTGTGATATCAATGGTCATACTGACGCTACATGTTGGAAGTTACATCTGGAATCGCATCCAAAGAACCTAACCAAGGACTCAAGAAGTCCATGACAAGCTGTAAAGATAGATGGGGAGGTAGAGATAGAGGATGATTTTGATGGAGACAAGTAGCTAGGTTGCACGGCCAACAACATGGACAACCAGGAACAAGAAGAAATGAGTAAGCTATTTCAAATCAAAATCCAAATCAAGAGGACTAAGGTAAATGCTTTGGTTGATATTGGTTCTCAATCTAATTTGATTTCTAATGCGGTTGTAAAGAAGCTTGGTCTTGAAACTTATGAGCATCCACATCCTTATCCTTTGGGATGGGTGAAGAAGGGTGTAGAAATTCAGGTAATAAGAAGATGTAAGTTCAAGTTTGGGATAAATTCTCAATATATAGATGTATTAGAAGCTGATGTAATTCCACTTGATGCATTTGATGTTGTTTTCAAAAGTCCTTACTTGTATATCAGAGATGCTTATATTCATGAGAAGGGAGAACCGATACGAGATGGGTCAAGGATGGAGTCGATTCAACATCTGGGCACACTAGTGTAAGTCAAAACTTGCTATGGTAAGTGCTAACCAAGCAAAGAGACTAATTTAGACAAATCATAATCAATTTTGTTTAATTTTGTTGAAAGATAAGCAAGATGGGGTAGAAATTTCAAATATTTCTTGTTGGAGAGTATAGAGGTAAAGAAACAACTCCAGGAGCTATTAGACCAAGGGGTGATATGCCCAAGCACCTCACCATGCGGTTCGCCTATTGTGATGGTGCCAAAGAAGGATGGTTCTTGGAGAATGTGCATTGACTACCATGCTTTGAACAAGATTACCATAAAGAACAAATATCCACTCCCACGCATAGATGATCTCTTGGACCAACTTCAACATGCAAAGTTCTTCACAAAGTTGGATCTCAAGTCTGGTTATCACCAAGTCAGGATGGAGGAGGATATATGGAAGACTACCTTCAAAACAAAACAAGGTTTGTATGAGTGGTTAGTACTTCCATTTGGTTTATGTAATGCACTTGCTACATTTATGAGATTGATGAATGATGTATTGCGGGAATTCATAGATTCATGTGTCATTGTATATTTGGATGATATTCTGATTTTTAGTGCCACATGGGAGGAACATCTAACACATTTGCAACAAGTCTTGCAAGTTCTCAAGGAGAAACAATTGCTATGCAACATGAAGAAGTGTGAATTTGCTAAACAGTCACTTGTCTATCTTGGGCATGTGGTTGGAGGAGGAGAGCTACAAGTGGATCCAAAGGTGGTGGAAGCCATCACCAATTGACCTACACCAATGGGAGCCACGAGAGACTAGAAGTGTTTTTGTGGGTCAAGTACAATACATGAGGAAGTTGGCCAGGCTTCTTTGAAATCGCAACACCTCTACACACACTCGGATCGCTGTAAAGAGTAAGGCCCAAACCGGTCAAACGGTCCCGGTTTTAGGAACAAAACCATGCTTTTGAGTTAAAGTACAAAATTAGTCATGCTCTAGTACTTTCTCTTCCTAATTTGGCATTTCTTTCCTTTTTGGATTTTAGAACAAACACAAGTAATGAGAATAAAATTTGCCACAAGGATGGTAAGCCAGGGAATATGTATCAACAAAACTTTCACATTCAGCCATAGGGATATTCATTTATGATAAAGAGATGTATGCACTAGTTTTCTCTAAAGAAATAGAAACATTATTTGTCGAGCTAAAGAAACTATTGATGGCAATATTTTTCTTATTTTCATAAAATCTATTTTTGCACCTTTTGGACCAAGCAACTTCTAAATCAGAAAGCAGAAAGAATCATGGATGTGATTCCTTCAACAGTTCCATTTGGTGATCAAATACTTGGATAGAAAGGTAGCACAAATTTGGTGGCGGACATGTTGTCTCAGGGACTACATAGGAGAAAATATCTAGTTTGGCCACTATCTCGCTTTTGAGATCTTGACGAAGGAATCTTATCAGAGGCATATGCTCAAGTCAAAGATTTTTTTTTGACTATTTAAGAGTCTTTGTGATGTAGGGGCATTAGGAACTCAAAATTGTTAAGTTTCCAATCTAATCAGGTGTATGAGGTCCCAAGACAAGTGTAAAGCATTATTCAAGACATGAAAGAAAGACTAGAAAGTCTTATGGTTTTGAAACTTCAAATTTAGGTTTTCCCTCCAAATGGAAATTCAAATTTCAAAAGCATGTAAAAATTCTAATGAGCTTGTCGAATATGTAAGTGGTTAAATGAGTGAATACATGTCCTAGTATTTGAGTTGAAGCGAGTTATGAACTATGACTATATAATGTAAAATGCCCAAATTTTGTGTTAAGCATCAGGCATTTATCAAATATAGTCATTAAAATGTTTTTTAGGGTGGAATGAAAGAGAGTTCAAAGAAGATGAAATTCGAATATAAGAGAGAGGAGGAAGTTAGACACATTCCTCGAGGTTGATTTTAAAAAAGGATGGAGTGAAGAAGCACTAAGCAATTTTGTATGAGAAGTACAATAATAGGAATTATATATATATATAAACTCAGTTTTGTATTTTTATCTTACATTTTCAGGGTATTTTGAGTTTATGTTAAGAACAAATGGTTTCTTTTGAGTGCAAGGAAGAAATTAGTCATGACTGTACTAATGAGATTTTGCCTAATTTATCAGCAGCCCTGGTGTAGAGACAAATACTCTGATTTCTATGCATAAAAACTGTTACTTGAGGTCTCTCAACACTATAAACTGTGCTCTTGCAAACTTTCACTTCAGCAATTAAGGGATATTGTGATATAATAAAGAGATGTATGCACTAGTTTAGGCAATAGATGGAAATGAAACATTATTTGTTGGTAAAGAAACTATGGAATGGTTGACCACAAACTCCATTATTTCCTTTCATGTCTAAATAACTTCATGGCAAGGCACTTTAAGTGGATGTGACTTGGTTAATGAATCTTTCCATTGTGATCAAATACAAGAAGGAGCACAAATTTCAGGAGAGTTGTGCGGACATGTTAAATCAAAGATAAGTTCTACTTCAAGGGAAAATATCTCAGATTTGGCCACTATCTCTGTTTTGAGATCTTCACGAAGAATCTTATGGAGAGGCATATGCTAAGTCAAAGATTTTCAATGACATATCACTGCTAGAATTGTGATGTAGGGGCATCTTATAAGGAACATCAAAATTGTTAAGTTGCCTTGAATCTAATCAGGTGTGTGAGGTCAAGACAAGTGTATTTGGGTATATTCAAGACATGAGAAGAAGACTAGATCTAGAGATGAAGTCTTAAAGCTTGAAACTTCAAATTTGTTTTCCTTTTAATGGAAATTCAAATTTGAAAGCATAAACAAAAGTCTAATGAAGCTTGAAGGTATGTGGTGGTTAAATGAGTGAATACATGTCGCAGGAGTGAGTTGAAGTCTATGAAATGACAAAATAATGTAAAATGCCCAAATGTGTTTCCAAAGAGGCATATAAAGTTGTAAGTCATTAAAAGTTGGTTAGGGTGGAATGAAAATGGAAAGGTCCTAAAAGAAGATGAAATTGAAATATAAGAGAGAGGAGAAGATTAGACACATTCCTGGACAGAGGTTGAGGATAAAGAGAAGGATGGAGTGAGAGAAGCACTAAGCAAGGGTTTTGTATGAAGAAGTACAAGGTAAATATATATATATAGAAATAATATATATATATATATATATATATATATATATATAAACTCAGTTTTGTATTTTTATCTTACATTTTCAGGAGTATTTCTGAGTTTGAGTTAAGAAGTGATGGTTTCTCTCTGCAATGCATGGAAGATTCAATTGTGTGACTGTTAATGAGATTTTGCATGTATTTATCTTAGGTTGGTGTAAAGATCAAATACTCTATTTCTTGCATAAAAACTGTTACTTGATCTCTCAACACTATAAACTGTGCTAGTTGAGAAAAGATAATGATTTAGTGGTTCATTGGGCATTTTTTAAGTAAGATTAATGTTTCTTGTAGTGATTGAATTGATAGATGGAGCATGCAATTTTAAATGCATGGTTTTGACGTTATGGAATGGTTGAGGTTGATTACTCCATTATTTCCTTTCATGTTTAAATAACTTCATGGCACAGGACTTTAACTATACTTGACTTGGTTAATGAATCTTAGACATTGTGATAAATGCATGAAGAATGAAAACTTCAGGAGAGTTGTGTGAAGGCATGTTCATAAATCAAAGATAAGTTCTTGCTTGAATGGAAAAGCTTGATCCTTTATCTTGCAGTAGCGAGGGCTCTACCGATGGGGAGCTTTGCCCAAGAAAGAAGATTCAATACCCTGTTTTAAACGTGCATGCACAGTCTTGCTCAGTCAACTGTTAACCTTTACCAAGCTTTGCACATCAATACCATGATCACTGCTAGAATAGGGATGGAGATAGGTGTATAACAGACCTTCATGCCAAATATGGTGCCTTGAATCTAATCTTGGTGAAAGGTATGTAAAGCTAGTCTCTTGGGCTAGAAAGAAACATTAGGATTTGAGGATGAAATGTGTGGTAAAACAAGCCTAAAATTTGTAAGGGAGTTTTTAATATGAAACAAACCTTTTGACATGGTCCTTAAACATAATCAAAGGGAATTTTGAGATATTTCAGTGTGATTTTGGAGACACTTATGATAAACATGGCCAGGAGGGCAGTTTAACGTTGTTGTCATAGACCTAATAAAGAAGTGTCTTTGGCAAAGAAAGTATGCTCTAAAGTTGTAAGGCAAACTTGAAACTTTTCTTTCTAAAGAAAGAACATGGGTGCATTTTGGTGTCCAAAATGGTGTTAGTCTGTCTAATGAACCCATTTGCAAAGGAAATTATGATGAGACTAAAGTGATTGGACAGGGTTAGTTGAGGTCTAGTGGAGCTAGAGGAGAAATGATTGTCCCCAAATAGATGAAAAACAAGTAAGGGAGTAGGGTTCTAAAATTTTGCACACACCATAAACAAGGTCCAGGGACTTGAGAAGGTCAATAGTTTCTTTAGCCTATAGATTCCTCCAGTCATGAAGATAGCATGAGCCTTGGCATGCTTAAGATACCTATAGGGCAGTCTAAGAGCTAGTGTGGTGACAAGTTTGAAGAAGGGGAGTTCATGATTTTGAGATAAATTAATGTTCGTTGAGAGGATCGAAAATGGTTTGAAGGTACAAAAGTACAAAAAATGGAGAAGTCTTGAGGGCTAAGAAGCAATAAGTTGCTAGTTGGAGAAGAAGAAGCTAATGAGAAAAGGAAGGGCAGTTTGGTCTAAATAAGTAAGATTAATGTTTCTTTGGTTATGAATCATTGAGCACGTGTAAAGCATGGAATGAGGTTTGTATGAGGGTATAAACAGAGTGGAGGCTTTAAAAACCATTTAAGGTGGAATAAGTGAAAGCAGGAGAGACATTACAAGGTCAAGCAGAGATTTGGGAAACCAAGCCATTGTTGAATGCATGTATGGATTCCTTCTCTATCAAGTGGCAGTCCAAAGGGGCTGAAACAGATAGGTTTGGAGAAAATGCTGCTTACCGATGGGGGACTTGACTTTTTTCGCCACACTTTAAAATGCGGATGTACTGGCAAGACTAAATTGTGAGAACTTGCACCTATATGAGCCATCCATGATAAGAGGATGTAAACTTTGTTGAAGCCTAAAAAAGAGTGTTAGTCCTTACTCGACTTTGGGAGGATATCTCTATGGATTTTGTAGGACTACCTAAACATGGCCATGATTATCTATACGTTGTTGTAGAAGATTTAGCGTCTTGGATTCACGAGGTGACTTTTCTTTGGAGGAGGATGGTGCCAAGTCTATTGCAGGCTTGGGGAAATTTTGGACTACTTTGTGGGAAAACAAGGAGAGGTTCACGGATGAACAAAGAAGGTGGTAAACGGGACTTTGGGTTGGCCTCGATTAGGGATAAATATCCATGGACTTGGGGCCGAGGCTTAGCCTACATTCAACATTCCTACCGGTGGTACTCAAAGGAGAAAGTGAGGGAACTGTTTACCTCATCACTGGACATTCCCCATTAAGATACATTTTGTAGGGACAAAGTTCGTTGAGAGGGAGGTGTGATTCAGTAGGATAGGCACGAAAGACACCACTTTAGTAGAGCTAACTTGAGCAAAACTAGAAGAAAAATCAATAAGAAAAAGAGAGCAGTTTGGAGAAAATGTTACTTGATTTGCCACACTTCATGCGGATGTACTACTAAACCGCCGCCATCCATGCTTGCGAAAGAGCGGGTGTTGTGTAAGAAGATTGCGTCTTCGATTCACGAGGTGAGTTGGAGGAGGATGTACTTGTTGCAGCGAAGGTCGAGCAAGGAGAGGTTCACGGGAATCTTGATAGGTGGTCAAGGGAAGACACAAAGGTAACCGTACCGGAACTATTTCCTCATCTTGCATTAAGTTTTCACCAAGGGGAGGCGGTCATGTCACTAAGCAAAAACTAAAAAAATTACGTCCATGAAGTAGATTGTTAAGCATGGATTTGATGCGTTTGACTATGTCTCTTCCTGTCACTAATAAAAACAAAAAAATTCGCCCAATTGCGGATTTGAAGCGTTTGGTGTGTCTCTTCCACTTCCTATTCTCCGGTGGGGAGGACATAGGAAGTAGCTATAAAAGCAAGAAGAGCAAGTGGATTTGATCATCGATTCATGGGAGAAGTGAGCAAGAAGACTTTGGTGCTAGAAGTGATTTGTAGAAGCAAGGTGTATGAACCATAGTAGAAACTCGTCAAATCCAAAAACTGCTGAGACCCCCAAAAAAAAAAACTCGGCAAAAACTTCGTCAATATTCGGTCAATACTCTGCAACTTAAAAATACTCAAATTTCTTTAAAAATCATAAATTTTAAGCAACACTGACTACAAAATGTATCAAATGAGCCCATAAAATGTTGGAGAAGTGTTTTCTATTAGATTTGAATACAAATACAATACAAAATCGCATCATCATGCGAATACGACAACCCGTGATATTAGTCCCCACATTGGCCGTGTCTCCACACTCCTCCTAGAAGGTTGCGAATCGACTCGATCATGGAACTAGATGGTGGGGCTGGTGGCTCCTGTTGCATGTTGGAGATCACCTCCAAAGATGTCATCCTGTCCAATATCTCCTCGAAGTCCTGCTAGTGCTTCTCCCTCCATAGCCTCCCTCTCAAAAGAAGCAATTTCGTCTCTTTGTGAATGCAGGTTTTCCTCTTCTTGCCCAGTCCACTCACTATATGGATCTATCTCATCCAAATCAATGAGCTCCTTTGATGTGGCCTCAACTTTTTTTGTGCGAAGCCGGAGATTGTATTGCACAAAAACCAAGTCGTTGAGCCTTTTTTGAGTCAACTTGTTGCGCTTCTTCGTGTGATTAGTCCGAGCACGGGAGAATACTCGTCGAGTTTTGGCGAGTACTCGCCGAGTTTTGGAAAGCTATCCAATATTTTTAATTACTAATCTGTCTACAGGCGATCAAAGCTCATGATTCTTTCAGAAGATTGCAAGAAGTTGCTTGGTCCAAAAAGGTGCAAAAATGGATTTTATGAAAATAAGAAAAATATTGCCATCACTGCGTAGAGCTCAAGAAAATATGCACTTTTAGAGAAAACGACACCTGAAACGGAGCCACAGAATGAAAGTTATGGCACATGCAAGTTTTTTGCTACATCTCCTGGACCCTTTCCAAAAATGGCAAATTTTTTTCTAGTGTTTTCTTCACCAAAATCCAAAAAGGAAAGAAATGCTGTCTTTGGCGAGTTTTTGGCAAGTATTCCAACTATACTCGTGAGTTTTTTTGCATTTTTGGCTAGTTTTCTGCGAGTTACTCGTTTAGCATAATTTTTGGCGAGTTTTTCTAAACTCACGAGTTTTTATGTAGTATTCTATATATGGTATGAACAGAACAAACAAGTAGAGAGGGTGGAAGTAACATTGTTGTCTTCCTTCAACTTCTTGTAATATGTATTCATTTCAATTGGCCAATATATAATTGGGAAGAAAGAGCAATTGCCCTTCCCGACTGGTTTTCCCTCAATCTGGGGTTTCCAGGATAAAAATATTGTGTTGTGTGTTTGAATTGTTCATTCTTATTTGCTGCAAATTAATTCTAAGTGCTAGAATTCATTCACTAACTTTCAAAACTGTCATTTTCAAGTAATTTGGAAGTAGGAACAACAATGTGTGGTTTTGTAAGTTTCTAAGGAAGATTTTTACAGATCAGAAGTGGCTCGAGTATGGATATATTAACCTTGATCGTCATCATGAACAACTCTGCCAGAATGACAACATAGTGGATTATAGTATCGTTTATGATAAGACTCTTTATACAACCATCAAAGATGGCTCTAACAGAATTCTTCCCTATCACCGCTTTGACTAGTGTGACAACAATGCTTCTGTATAGATTTTGCAAAGTATAAATTATTTACAGCTGTAGAGCTTTCATCTTCTGTCATGTCAACCAAAGCCTATATATGTTGCTTTGAAGTCAGTTTGAATTGGTGAAACAATTCCTTGTGCATGCTTTCCAAGCACATAAACATATTTCCATTATTTGCATCTATTTTCAACCAATATTCTGATTAGCATTCTGAGTACTACTCTCATGTCAGTTTAACTTGGTGACACAATTCCTTGTTCATGTTTTCCATGTCCACAAACAATATTTCCATTTTGTGTTAACTTAAACCCAATTTTTTCTGCAACATTTTGAGGACTGCTAACTGCACCATGCTGCCAGCTCTACAAGTTGCTAATTGATCCGTTACCTTGAAATTTGTATTTGACAAAATTTGGGTGTCACGGGTCTTGAAGTTTCTTTGTCAAACCATCAATTTCTTCTGGTAGTCATGCAAGCAACATATCCTGTACTTGAGGTTCGTTTTTGTATTCTGCCGAGAATCATGTTCTCTTCCATAATGGAAGCAACTCAAAAATTGTATCTCTAAAAATAAAATAAAATTTGTAAAAATGGGATAATTTGATACACTACAGAAAACACCACTTCTATAAACTTTGATCCGTCATTTTGAATCTTGTTCCATGGTGCAACAAAATGTGTTATATGCAGAAGACCTGATCAATGAACGGAAAATGACATAAACTTGGTTTGGCAATTTTTCCTCTTTAAAGACTAGAAACCAAACTGTTGCCCTTAGAACTAAAAAATAAAGGCGAAAGGCCATTTTGTAACATAAAGCTTGAATACAAATTATAAATTTTTCTAAAAGGAGTTTCATGACATGCCAAGAAGATTTCTAAAAACTAAACTTATTTTCCTCAATTTTAATGACACTTTTTTTTTATTATAGGTAGTGGTGGGTTTTGAAAGGGTCGTGTCCCTTTTACAACCAAACACGAAAGACTACAACAGTAGAAGATCAGACAAGAAACAAAAAGAAGAAAGGCTCAAACACCATGCCCAAAAACAAAGCTAAACTGTCAAAACAACATCATACCAAAAATCACAACAAAACAACAAAAAAGAAACAACATATATCACAACATAAATCAACAAGGTCTCCTTGTTAGTGTAGGATTTATTTTCCTCGCTTTATTTGTATTATCCTACTCAGGAACCACTTGGATTTTCCCTACACTTATGGGATATGCTTGTTTAGGTGTACACTTGACTACACTATTCTAGGTGTTGGTTACCACTTGACTACACTATTTTAGGTGTTAGTCACCACTTGACTACACCATTCTAGTTGTTGGTTACCACTATTCTAGGTGGAGATTGTCATGATTCTAGGAGGAGGTTACACATTCACCTCCTATATGTACATCTCTTGCATTATTCTATTTGATCATATTGAGTTGGAGCTATTTCTATGTTATTGCAATTATCTCTCTTGTATTTTTGTAATTTTCAGTCTTGTATGCTTGCATTGTTTTGTCTTGGAACAATTCACGTCTCGCATCATTCACCTGTGCAATCTTCGAACCAAGTAGATCCATGGCACTTCTTCGATATCGTATCAGAGCCGAGCTAGTGTTGAGGTTGTCTAGTTATTATTCTGCGATTTATTTTTCATTTGAGATCATTATTTGCAAGTATTTGGGTGTTATTTGGTGTTGGTTTTGCTTGGTTTGTGGGTATATAGCCTATTTGCAGGCTTTTGAGGTTTACAGAGCCCGCATAGTGCATATACAATTTTGGAGATTGCTTTTTGTAGGCCCTAAATCATTATTGCAGGATCCCTGGAAAATTTATTCTAGATCTAGGCGTTTTTAGACTTGTGAAGGGTGTTTTCACCTGTGGTAGTGCTTTGCATGCATGTTCAGACTTGCAAAGGGTGTTTTTTCTTGATCAAGAGGCATTTTCAGACTTGCAACAAAGTTTCCAACAACCCATACACGCATTGAAGATCCAACTTGAGTCATTGTTTTTAAGTCCCATGACAAAGTTGTTTGCTACACACAGATCTGTGCAAATTAAGACATGAGTGCAGATCCGTAGCCACAACTTGTGTAAAGACAATCTTTTTTTCCGTCTCGGCCTTGTGTAGGGTGGCTAACGCTAGCCCCCTACAACCCCCGATGCATTTTGGCCTTGGCTGCACCCAACACATACGAATTGAAAGGATTAGCCTTGGGTTCATCAAAACCCTCCTCTTTCTTTTGCTAAAACTATATTTTAGTAAAAAAGGTGAATTTCAAGTTTAGTGCAAATTCATTTAAAATAGGGCTTATTTACGAGAAATAGTTATTGTAAAACTTTTGATTGGTAGCTCGATATCAAGTGCCATTTTTGCAAAAGTTAAATATTTTTCATTTCCCAAAGCATTGGACCTATTTATTTTGTAAAACACACTAAGTTATAAAGTGCCAAATTTGGGGGCTTCTTGATATAGTTTTAGGGGGTGTACAATGTGTTTCCTCTCTTGTTCAGAACTTCTTTCTTTCCGCACATTTCTTTATTTTCTACAACTACCACAACCTTTCTTTCTACAATAATGGATCTAAGTTCAATTAAGTTCAATTAACTCACGATGAATGGAAATCAAAAATCTCTATTGGACTAAGGAGTAAAGGGTTGTACCATATCACAATGGGGTTAGAACTAGAGCCTAGTACAAATGTAGAAAAAGTTAAGTGGTTTAATAAGTGTGATGAAGCCTTTAGTATTTTGTGTCTTTCAGTGTCTCCTAAACTCCTCTTTCACATAGAGTCATCCAAATCTCCCAACGAGGTGTGGAAAACCTTAGAAACCTTGTTTGGAAAAGTTGACACTATGAGGGGTCATGAGCTAGAAATAGAACTTATCAACTTAAGTCCTAACAACTTTGACACCTTGGAAGATTTCTTTACCAAGATCAAGTCCTTACGATTGCAGTTAAAAGAATGTGGAACAAAAAAGAAGGATGAACAACTAGTTCTTTCAGTGCTTGCCAAACTAGGTCCTGACTACTCTATCTTTGTCTCTACATTTTATGCTACCAAGAGGGCTCTTGGAACCAAATGGACTATGCCTTCTTTAGATGACTTTATTGCTGATTTGACTAAGGAGCAAGACAAGCTAATCCAAATGGGCACCTTGAAGTCATCCAAACCTCAAGCCCTCATTGTCGGGAATGGGAAACAAAAATCCTCTAGCAACCAAGAGAAGAAAAAAAGAGAAAGGATCTAGAAAAGAAGAAAGAACAAAAATCCACCACCTCTTCCAAGTCTACCAATGAAACCTCTAGTTCAAATGGGAAGCCTAAGAAGGAAAAGGTTAAGTGTGCCTATTGCAAGAAACTTGGGCACGATGAGCACAAATGTATGAAGAAGCAGATTGACCACCTTAGTCATCTCCTTGAGAAGAACAACATAAGGGTCCTTGAATCTATCAAACAATCTTCATCAACCCAAGAATCTACTAAGGCAAAGGAAAAAGATAAAAAGAAACATAAGGGAAAGGCACTAGTTGCAATTGCATCCTCATCTACTCCTTCGTGGGTTATCAACTTTGGTGCTTCACACCACATGGGCTCATCACAGGTTGAGTTTTCTTCCTTAGAGCTTTGTAGCATGTCCTCCATCACTTTGGGTGATGATACTCTAGCCACAATTTCAGGGAGAGGGTTTGTTGAAGTTGAAGGTGGAACATTCACAAATGTTCTCAAGTGTACGACACGTGGTTTGTACTACATGTTCTCGGGAACTCCTTACAAAATGTCATACGATTTGTACTACACGTAGTTTGTACTACACAACTTGTACTACAAGTTCTTTCTATAAAAGGAACCCATGTATTGTAAAGTTGAACGATTGTATAAGATTGTAATAATTAGAGCTAGTGCATGGTGATTGCCATTGATGTAACAACGGATTTATTCTGAGTAATAAAATATTGAGAGACCTTTGCCGTGGTTTTTTCTCTCGGTACATTACCAGGTTTTCCATGTAATATTTGTGTGTGTTTTAGATCTGTTTATTTCTTATTGCTTTCACTGTGATTGTTTCTCTCTACACTGCTTATTTTCTTGGCAATTAATATCAGAGAAAGGTTAGTGCAGAAGGGGTTTGTTCTTGTGAGAAGTGAAGAATGACAGGAGGCACAATTACTAGATACGAGGTCCAAAAATTTGATGGTTCTAATTTCGCTTTGTGGAAGCTAAAGGTTCAAGCCTTGTTGGTGAAGGATGGATGCACCCTAGCTCTCAAAGGGGCAACGTCGAAACCTGCAGACCATGAATCAAGCAGATTGGGACGAGAAGGATGCCCTAGCTAGGGCCACAATTCAGTTATCACTGGCAGATTCAATTTTGTTTAATGTTTCAGAGGAGACAACGGCACAAGGCTTGTGGAATAAGCTTGAAAAGTTGTATGAGACCAAGTCTTTGGCAAACAAGATTCTCTTACGACGACAACTATATAATCTGGGGATGCAAGACAGTTCATTAACCACGGATCATCTCAATGATTTCAACACACTGATTAGCAAGTTGGCTTCAGTGGAGGTGAAAATCGATGAAGAAGACAAGGTGACCATTCTACTATGCTCTCTGCTTGAATCTTGGGATCAGCTAGTCATGGTGCTTAGTAACTCAACACCGCAGGGGAAATTAGTTTTTGAAGATGTGGTGGCGCAACGATTTTAGAAGAATCAAGGCAAAAGACATCTCAAGGGACTTCTTCCAATGAAGCCCTAATAGCAAGGGGCAGATCTGCAGGAAAAGGGAAAGTTGAGCATGGATGGACTAGGTCGAAATCAAGGGGCAAAAAAAGAGTCAATTGTTGGAACTATAGAAAAATGTAATGTCCCCTTTTCCGGGACATTACTAATATCTATTTTTATTTGCATTGTAACCCCTTGGCATGCCTAGCGCTACAAGTGGGAGTCTCTAGTTAGTTTAAATGTGCACATAGGATAGTTGCTTTTATTATTTAATTAAAAATAATAAAGTGCACATAGTCTTAGTTTATTAGAGACTTTATTATAATGAGAGTTTATGTTTTCCCTCCAAAAGGGAAAGGTCGGTCTTTTTGAATATTGCACCCCTTAACTCTATAAAAGGAGGTCGCATTTCCTCTAGTGGGGTTATGTTGATTGATCATTTTGATTTCACTCCATGCTTGGAGTAATGGGATGTATGCCCATGGGATGTATGCCCTAGTTCTTGCATTGTGCTCTCTCATTGTAAGCTTCATTTGGATCCATTGTTGAAGATATTGAAGACTCCATTGTTCTCTTCATTGTGCTCTCTTGTGTTGAGTGTGTTTATGCATGGTTTATCCCTTCTAAGCTTTGGCGACTTGGCTAAAGGGTTTGGCGCATTTATTTAGAGTAAAATCTGTATGTTATTGAGCATTGTTGAAGGGTTTGCTAATGCTTTGTGAACTGCTGTTACTGCTGCAATTAATAGAGCCCTAGCGACTTGCATAAGAGGTTGTTTAATCATGTTTTGATGTCTTTTGAGCTAGATCTGCAATCTGATCTGTGTTAGCATTATTATCTAAGTTTGGGGCAGTTATTTGGAGTGTTTTGAGGCTAAAGAAGGGCTGATAATAATTTATATAATTTTGTCTAACCTAGCGACTTGAAATCAGTTTTTGGGGCTGTTTTGAAGTGGTTTTGTTGATCAGAAAATTCAGATCTATAGTGCAGTGGAAAGCCCTAAATTTCTAGCTTATTTTGCATCTGGTTTCATGGAAAAACACTAAGTATTGAAGGAGTTTGAATTTTAGATGATTTTAGTTGTCTGCAAGCTATTTGGTTGTTTTTAATTAATAGTCATTTCAAATCTGCAGTTTGGGTTCAATTTAATATTGGATTTGGTTGTAGAAATTAGGAGGAATAAGGAGAAAGTAATTTTATAATTTTTGGAGTTGATTTGATGCCCTAAATGTCGTTGGGCGACCTACTTTTTAGGGCAAAATTAGGGTTTCGTGTTGGCTATGCGAAATTTGATTTTAGAATATTATTCTTCATATTTTGTGGCCCAAAATCCAAAGTTTGAAGATTTTTGCTTGGATGGTTAAGCGGGAAATAATTTTGGAAGATTGCAGCAGTTGGGGTGTGATTATTAATTATTTTTCAGTTGTTAAAAAATTTGATTTGAATGTGTTTAAATTCCAATTGTTTTCTTCCAATCTATCCCACCACCTTGGCTAGTTCCAACCCCATTTGGGTTCGAAATAGCTGACATTGGGATATTTTAGGTTGAAGCAAAAGGGTTTATCCATTCTTTCTTTGGATCTTGACAAGTACTTCTCCATTTTCTAACTTGTCATATGTTGGCTAGATTTTCTACATAGCATAAAACCTAGGCAATCATGAGATAAATCTCCCTCATTTAACCGGTGAGGCTCCCATGTCAGATTTGTCAATTTAAGTATGCTAATATCTAAATGGGGTTTTACTTTAACTACTCAGTTCATGAACCATAACTGAATAACTCTGCAGCAAGTAAGTTGTTTAAAGAAAGGAAAAGTTAAGAAGAAGGTAATTACATAAATATAAGAAATGGGGAAGATGTGCATCCCAATCAATAGATAGCAGAGTTGATTGATTGCATGCACATAGAAGAAACCAATAGATATAAACACAAAATTCTAAGCAAAGGTAACTCTAGATCTAGATCGAAATAACACAAAGTCTATAAAAAGATCTAAGATAAAAAGCAAGAAGCACAATACACCAGTGACACAAAGTTCTCCGAGAAATCTGCTGCTCTGTATATTCCTCTGCTTCAAGTGGCTCTCAAGGGTTTCAAAGCCACAAAGTCTGGAACACAAGATTCTTTGCTTACAAATTCGATATTTAACCCGAAGGTTCTTCCTCTACTTATAGAATTTAGAGGGGCAATTACAAGTAGGAAGCTTTGAGTGAAGCCGACACATGTGGAAGTCGGAAAAGAAACAATTGGCAATCTCCCTCTGGAAATCCTCTTTGCATGACATGTATGATTTGCTGTTGAAAATAGAATCTTCTATTTTGCACACCGCCACCTATCTCCAAGTAGTTGACTTCTTCAAGTAATAGCTTTTAAACCAATCACTTTAAGTTGTATAATTTAATTGATCGCTCAATTACTTTGTCGGAGGAAAGAAAAAGGAAGAGGAAAGCTGCAGTCTTGTTCTTTTTCATGTCCGTCACGATTGATTCTTTTGCCTTTGATTCTCACCAAAGCTTGGATCTAAGAGTATTTGGATCAAGGAAACCAAGCTGGAATTGGAAGCGTAGTTGGAATTTTACCTTCGCATTGTCTTCTCTTTTATCCTTGAAGCTTTTGCAGTTCTTCTGCTGTACATGCATCAATGCAATGTTTGTCGTAGATAACTCATCATCCTTATTTTTAATTGCATATGAGCAATTAAAAATTGGAAAGCACTCCGGATGAATGAAAATTCAATGAAGGCTTCAACTGGAAGATGGGAGCATTTGCACAAGATCTTGGAAGGAATTTTCCATGCACTGACTTCTTCACGGGCTGCATTTGAAACAAGAGGATGAAGCCTTTGTGCCGGAAGCTTTTGTAACTATGAGATCTGGATCTGGATCTGCATATGGATTTGCATCTGCATCTGGATATGGATTTGCATCTGCATCTGGATATGGATCTGCACCTGCATAACAAACTCTGGCAACTGGGCTGTGGATGGAAAAGCTGCAGCTCGAATAATTCCACTGCTTTTAATCTGCACGCATGAGTGAAGTTTTTCCTGCACGCATGAGTGAAGTCTTTCTTGCTCTGATGATCTGTCTTTCATCAATTCAATCCAACAAGAGGTTTCGAGCCTAGATTCGTGTCTCCAATATCTCGCAAATTTAGAAGTGATGCATGACTCCGTTGTGCTTTCTTTTTTATCTTTCTTCGCCATAGCTTTTATTCGAACAATTCTTTTTCTTCTTACTTGGCGGATTTCTTCAAAAGCTGGTGCAGATCTGGACAATTCTTCAGATTCAGAGGATATATGCAATGTTTTGGACATTGATTAAAACTCTTTTTCTTTTGTAAAGCACCTGTAATGAATTCTGCAATTAATTCAGACAAAAATGGCCACAGAGCATGAATAGTGAATTTTAATTGTAAAAATCTGCACTTTTCAAGCCTGTTGCCCCAAAAATTGATGTTTAATTTGCACATAAAGAGAGCATGAATCCTTTCAACAACACTTGAGCACTGTAACACCTATGCAAACAATTATGCAGACAAAGATCAACCTCCTTCAAAGCATGCGCCAAATTTGGAAGCTTTTAGCCTTGTTTCCACTTTGCACTGAGCAAAATCCTTCTTGAAATGGGGGCGCACTTTTCCTCTTGGCTGCAATTCTTCACTGTGAATTAAATAATTCACCCATATGGGCAGCTCATGCTTATATAACCCTCACAATTCTATAATTAATAATTGCCCTTCCTATTCTGGCAATTAATTAATTAAAAATCATGCTTCTCTCTTTAAAAATAGCATGTTTAAGGACAACCATCCAATAAATTAAATTAATCCAATTTAATCCTTCACACTTCACTTCACTTAAGCTTCACAGTGTGCCTTGACCATAGCCACTGAAAATAGAATTTAATTTAATGATTTAATGTTTTAAAAATCATTAAATATATCCTAAATGGGGCGCACTTTTTGACATGAAGGGGGCAGCCTTTAAATAAATTAAATTTAATCCATTTAAATCTATTTCTTTTATTCCCCTTTGACTTCTTGACTTTCTTCCATGCTTGGGCGCCAAAATTGGGTGAATAAATATTAACAAATATTTATTTAATGCATTATTATTCACCCAAGGTGGGTCGCACTTTTTTGCATAATAGAATTCTATTTTTAAGAATTTATAACAATGGGATTCTTTACCCTGCAAGGCAGCCCGGAAATCCCATGATCCACTTAAGTGATTTGACTTTGACAATGGGATTATTTACCCTGCAAGGCAGGCAATAAAATCCCATGATTTCACTTAAGTCACTTTTCTTTTATTTCACCATGGGAAAGGGCAATAAATTCCACTTTGCTGACCTTTAACTTTTCCCAATAGCTTAAGTGAATTTTATATCACGGGAAAAAGTACTCTCTTACAGTAGGTACAAAATTCCCACCTTACTCTTCGCTCTCTATTTTTCCCATTGCGAGCTTAAATCCTTTGTTTTCCAAAAATGCGCGGAGTATAAAATTCCCAACCCAAGGGCTTTTTTTTGTGCACAACTTCGCCTTTTTCCCAGTGAACGGACCTCGATGGTGACTTCCTCCGGGCATAACGTGCGTATATGTTTTCCATTTGCTCGGGCCAAAAATCTTGCTTACCCAAAAAGGAATTGTTCTAGAGAAATTTCACAGAAAACGAAACGGGACAACACAAAAACACGAAAAATTGCCAAAAGGCACAATTAAAGCCCAAAACTTATTCCAAGTTAAAACCCTTCTGTACATAGGAAGAATGGCATGTTCGATCATAACAGAGTTAAAACAGAGCGCAAATAGCCTCATATGGGGCTCAAAATAATTAAATACAAATTTCATGCAGACAAATCCCGATGACATAATAAAACAATTTTGGGCATCTGGGTATTTGGCGAAAAGACTAATATGGCTCTTTGGGAATATCTTGACACACTATAAAAAAAGAACTTTCAGGATGAAAGCAATAAAAACACAAAACGACCCATTATTTTAAAAGTACGAATTTTTTTTTGAATAGAGTAGTCACAGATTTCGGGATGAAATTTGGGTATACCATCATAGAAAGGGGACATTACAAAAAAGCTGGACATGTCAAAAAGGATTGTCGGTTGAAGGCAAACAAGGAGACTTCCATTTGCTACTGACCATTTGAGGCAAATACGTGAAGTAAGTGAAGCACCTTTGTTGGAAGACATAGAAGTATTGTCTGCTAATATGAGAGGTCAGTTACATGATATTTGGCTTATTGATTTAGGAGCCTCTTTTCACATGACTCCTCACAGGGACTGGTTTTCTTCTTATCGGTCATGTGATGGAGGTGTGGTATATATGGGAAATGATAATCCGTGCAAGGCTATTGGAGAAGGAGAGGTCAAAATCAGAATGTTTGATGGGGCAGTGAGGATTGTTCAAAGCATGTAAGACATGTACCAGGCTTGAAGAAAAACCTTTGTCGCTTGGAGTATTTGATAAACATGGTTATTGGTTCATGGAGAGAAGGGTTGTCTCAAGGTAACAAAGGGAGTGTTGGTAGTGCTAAAGGGAGAAAAGGTGGGCAATCTCTACAGATTGGTCGGAGAAACTTGTATTGGAGAGGCTGCAGTGGCGTCAGATGTGGAATTGGGGTCAATGACAACTTGGCATCAACGGCTAGGCCATATGAGCGAGCGTGGTCTCAAGGTACTACTAGATAGAAACCTTCTCCCAGGTGCAAAATCTTTAGATCTGAATTTTTGTGAGCATTGTTTGTATGGTAAACAACATAGGCTGTGTTTTTCCAAAAGCACTACCAGAAGTAAAGAACTCCTTGAGTTAATTCATTCAGATACTTGGCAAGCACCTGTTGCATCTATTGGGGGTTTGTCATATTTTGTTTCATTTATAGATGATTGTTCTCGTAAGGTGTGGATTTATCTTTTAAAGAAGAAATCAGAAGTTTTTTCTTGTTTCAAGAAGTTTAAAGCTCTAGTAGAAAACCAAAAGAGTAAAACAATAAAATGTCTTAGAACTAACAATGGAGGGGAATTTTGTTCAAAGGAGTTTAATGGATTTTGTAGTGAGCATGGCATAGCAAGACAATTGACGGTTCCTAGAACACCACAACAAAATGGTGTTGTTGAAAGGATGAACCGTACAATCATGGAGCGAGCTAGATGTATGCTGAGCACTGCTGGTTTGGAGCAGAAATTTTGGGGTGAGGCTGTTAATACAACTTGTTTTTGATCAATAGGTCACCTACTACAGCTCTAGATCTTAAAATTCCTGAAGAAGTGTGGACAGGAAACCTGTTGATTATTCCTTTCTTCGTGTTTTTGGTTCTGATGCTTATGTTCACATTCCTAAAGAAAAGAGGAATAAGTTGGATGTAATGTCCGTAAAATGTATTTTTCTTGGCTATGCAGATGGTACAAAGGGGTACAAGTTGTGGGATGCTGCTGCCCGCAAGCTAGTGATTAGCCGAGATGTCAAATTTAATGAAATATCAGTGCAAAGAAGTAAAGAACAACAAAGTTCAGAATCTGTTCCAGTAGAGGTGGAAACATATGATGCTGATATGGAGGTGCAGAATGAAAATCAGCCACCTATTCATGAAAATCAGCAAGATAACAATCAAGATCAGGTATATGATGAGGATGAACAACAACCAGATGAGCCACAGGGTGACACATCACACTTTGTGAGGAGATCCACTAGAGTGACCAGACCACCGGAAAGGTACTCTCCTAGTTGTAATTCAGCTTATGCATTAGTTACTGATGTTGGTGAGCCTAGCTCATATCAAGAGGCTTGCAAAGCTGAAGATGCAAGCAAATGGAGAGCTGCCATGGAGGAAGAGATGGAAGCTCTACATAAAAATAAGACGTGGGAGCTTGTGCCATTGCCTAAGGGGCGAAAAGCTATAGGGAACAAGTGGGTCTTCAAACTGAAAAAAGACATAAATGATAACGTGGAGCGGTATAAAGCTCGGTTGGTGGCCAAGGGGTATGTGCAGAAATCTGGTATTGATTTTGATGAAAAAATTTCACTGTTGTACGACTTAGTACAATTAGAGTTGTTTTGGCTCTTGTTGCTAGTCTTGATTTAGAGTTAGAACAGTTAGATGTTAAAACAACCTTCTTGCACGGTGATCTTTCTGAGGAAATTTATATGCAACAACCGGAAGGTTTTGAGGAAAGAGACAGAGAGAATCTTGTTTTGTATGGTTTGAAACAAGAGCCCCGATGTTGGTACAAACAATTTGATTCCTTCATGATGAGCTTGGGTTTTAGTAGATGTGAGGCTGATCATTGTGCCTACTTTCAAAGGTATGAAGATGGCAATTTCATTATTTTGCTTTTGTATGTTGATGATATGTTGGTAGTAGGTCCCAACATGCACAAAATCATCAGATTGAAAGCTCAGCTTGCTAGGGAGTTTGAAGTGAAGGACTTAGGAGGTGCAAATCAGATTCTTGGGATGAGGATACATAGAGACAAAAAGAATAGGAAGCTCTGGCTGTCACAAAAGACTTATGTGGAAAAGGTTCTGCAATGCTTCAATATGCAGAATGCACAACCAGTTAGTACCCCATTTCTTGTTCATATTAAATTGTCTTTGGAGTAGTGCCCTAGCACTGAAGCAGAGAAGACTCAGATGTCCCGTGTACCATACTCATCAGCAGTAGGAAGTCTTATGTTCGCCATGGTGTGCACCAGACCAAACATTGCACAAGCAGTGGGAGTAGTCAGTCGTTACATGGCGAATCCTAGATATGATCATTGGACGATTGTGAAGTGGATTCTTAGATATTTGAGAGGCACTTCGATGTTGTTATTTGCTTCAAGGGAGTAGTCTTCAGTAAATGGTTTTGTGGATGTTGATTTTGGTGGTGACAAAGATAGGAGAAAGTCTACTACAGGTTTTGTTTTCTCCTTAGCATGTGTGCGATTAGTTGGGTTTCTAGGGTTGATTAGTGGTAGCTTTGTCCACTACGAAGCTGAATATATGGCAGCTACACAGGCTTGTAAGGAGGGTATTTGGCTTCATAGGCTTTTGGGTGAGTTGCAGGTCAAGCAGGATAAAATGGTGTTGCATTGTGACAGCCAGAGTGCATTGCACTTAGCATGGAACCCAACATACCATGCCAGAACGAAGCATATAGATGTGCAATATCACTTTGTATGTGATGTGGTGGAAGGACATATCTCTTTAGCCAAGATACACATAGATATAAACCCATTAGAAGAGAGAAGTTCATTTGGTGTAGAACTTCTCTTGGCTTGCTTATTAATTGATTGGCAACATGGGGCATTGGTTTTCAAGAGTAATTCACAAGGAAGAAATCTGACTTCAAGTGGGAGATTGTTGGTATGTGAAGTCAAGCACGAGTGACTAGGTAACGACCAAGTTGGCAGGTTGGTAGGTTGACCCGAGTGTACGAAGTATGACACATGGTTTGTATTACACGTTTTTGGGGAGTGCATGCGATGACGGCACTTGGTTTGCACTACACGCGGCTTGTACTACGGGTTCTTTCTATAAAAGGAACCCATGGATTGTAAAGTTGTACGATTGTAATGATTAGAGCTAGTGCGTGGTGACTGCCATTGATGTAATAGTGGATTTATTCCTGAGTAATAAAATACTGAGAGACCTTTGCCTGTGGTTTTTTCCTAGTACATTACCAGGTTTTCCACATAATATCTATGTGTGTGTTAGATCTGTTTATTTCTTATTGCTTTCATTGTGATTGTTTCTCTCTACACTGTTTATTTTTCCTAACAAGTATTGATTGCAAACTTAGGTCTCTTTTAAAGGATGTCATTGTTAAAGATCCACAGTATTTGAACCAGGATAAGATTAAACAATATAGTTAATAATAGTTGTATTCTAGTTTAATTTAATAAAAGAGATAATATTCAAAAATGTATATTGGTTACCCTTGCTAAAATAATAATAATTGAGCTTATATTTTGAGCCTAGGATAATATTAAATAATATGGTTAAGAATAAATTGTATTCTAGTTCAAATTAATAAAAGAGAATAAAATTTTGTACATTCAGATTACCCTTGCTCAAACATTAATAATTGAGCTTATATTTTGTTAAGCTTGTAAGAAAATTTGCCTAATATGAGTATGACTCACGAGAAATAATTTGAAAGGTTAATGAATTAGATTATTTTTTTGGAAAAAGGTAAATAGTGGGGGTTTTGAAAGGACTGCATCCTTTTACAACAAGCCCAAACGGGTAGATATAACGATGGAACAAAACAGTGGAAAAGCTGTAGGCCCAAGGAACAAAAGACCAAGAAGGCCCGAACAGACGAAGAAAAGAAATAGGGTAAACCCCAAACAAAGAAGAAAGAGGAGCTGCTGCTGACCCAATTGCAGCAGCAAACTGCAACCATAGAGGAGGGGAAGAAGCAGCCCCAAAACAATTGCAAAAATGTAGCTGAAAGAAGAAAAGGAAGGGAAGATGCAGCCCAAAAAGCTACAAGACTAGAAAGTGGAAGCGAAGCTGAGCAGAGGGGAACGAGGACGGAAAGAGGAAGATTAGTGTTTTCCCCTCTTTCCCTTCTTCGAGCGCACAACCTGCCACTTGTCTTGCGAAATCATCTCGAAATGAGAGGATTGTACTCAGATAAGTCCAAGGGAGTGGAGACCTGAGATTCCTTATCAAGAGGATGGGTACCATCCTTATCCGAGTCGGAGTGATTGGATTCATGGGGCTGCTTTATTCCGGAGAAGGTCTCTCCAAAGAGGGAGGAATAATCAGTGACTGCCCTACTTCTTTAGAAGGTGCTGCATCTGATTGGGCTGCAGCTGTAGCTGATGGAGCTGTAGCTTCAGTGGATGGAGCTGTAGCTGCAGCTGCTTGATCTTTTAATTCAGAATCGTCTTTGTCCTCTAGATTTGGTGGACTCCAATGCTTGGGAATAGATCCTTTTTCCGAGGAGCTTGGGTTTTCTTCTGAGGACAGGTAACTTGGAGGTGACTCAGGGTCCTGCAATTCCGAAATCTGAAAGCTGTATTTTCATAGTCGAGAATTTGAGTATGGGTTGTATCTCCCATCTTGAGGGTCATCCTATCTGGCAATCCCTTGCTGAGGTCAACTTCAACACAAATCCTAACATAAGTATGCAGACCGCTCATGACCTCTTGTTGTCCTCTTTGATGAACCGCCCTAGGAGGTTTCCAATTTCCTCCACTACAAATAAAAAGTGAAGGGGAAGATTAGGCAATCTCACCCAAATTGAACACGCGTGATGGAGAAGGTATTCGGGTCAAAATCTGGAAACCATGGGGTAGTGAAAAGACCCGCCGATCCCAGAACCAAGGACCCTCTTCAATAACCCTCTGATAATCCTCCTGTTCATTGAAGAAGACTATGAAGAAGCCTTGGGCATAGGAAATATTTACAATTTTCTGTCCATGAGGTATGAATCAATGAATCACCATGTTAGATGACCCAAACACCATTAAATTTGCTAGATCATGGCCTTGGATTTTAGTTCTTGTAGCAAATCCAAAGATTCTTCATCATTGATCTCCAAGGTCGGGGTTTCAATAGCTTGCTCTACGATGTAAGGGGGAGGAGCTGCAGGAGATTTCGAGGAGGTGGCATTTTTAAAGAGTGCCTCCTTGAAAGGGGTAAATCTACGCTCCTTGGCCCCACCCAAAAGAATACTAGTCATAAAAATCATGGAATCCCGAACTATCCCATAGGAGATGAGCATGGAAGCGTCCTTAAGAGGTTTGCCAACAAACACCAGACCAAAGTGACTTGCCCTGCAACACAGTTTATGAGCAAGAATAAATTTCAAGTCTATACCTCGAGCTTGTCGATGGATTTGAATGCACAAAGTATTTCATTCAGGGTACAAACAAGAACTTGAAGCAGATCTATATTGCCTTCGAGTGGTTTTGATAGATCTGTATTATCTCCGAATGCATGGCCAACTATCTCCCGAACAGAGGAGCCATCATTGTGAGCGGGGAAGTGTGAGCGGTGGAGAAATCACCTTTCCATCGCTCAAATATTGATTAGGGTTTGAGACGCCGCTTAAACCAAAAGATGCCCCAGAAAAGATCGTGTTATCAGTGTCATTCATGTCGCCCCCACCAACCGGCGATGCAGGTTTTATGTGAGAATGGCGTGGGAACCAGGTCGATCGCCGAGGAAGCTATGTTGTTTGCCAAAACCGGGGTCGAGGAGAGGTCATGGCCGCTGCCCCGAGAGTCGAAGCCCACACAAATCCTCCTCTCAAAACCCACACCGTCGGAGGAAGCGAGGAGCATACTTACCATGAGAGTTCGAAAACAATGGATCAAAACCATTACCACTTGAACTACCGAGAGGAAGTTGTGCTTAAGGTTAGGGCAGCGTTTTGGAGCCATCATGAGAAAAATCCGATATTTGACAGCAAAACCGGTTAATGACTTAGATTATAATCCCAATAGTAAGATCGAAAATAAATCATGTAAGCTTTTTATCCAGAAATCTCTTATACGGTTTCTCCGAAACATTCACTCTAGATTCTCATTTGACAATAACTGGATTGCATGTTGCTTTGCTCTGGTAATACGTATATGTTTTGCATTTTATTCACGAGGCTTTTGTGCTTAGCACAGAGCTGCATTACATATTTCCTTGATGTATTACAATGATGTGATATCCACTTCTATTGATTGCTAATAGCTATTAATGGGCTTTTCTGTGATACATTTTTTTTGTTTTCCCCTCCCACTAGATCAAAATTGTAAACAATTTAAAACTTTATCATCTTATATCCTTTCTGAAGAAAAACATGGATTGCATACTGTGTCACGTGTTCAAGAGGATTTCTGTCTATTTATTAGATCCCTCCATATCTGAACTAAAATTTCTTCTTTGCCTTGATCTCAACCTTTAGGCTGGTTTAGATAATTGAAATATCAAGTTTTTGACACCCCGGACCTTGTTTTCATACGGCTTTGAATGTTAAGAGTATCATTGTTCTAGATATGGAGAAGGCATAATTTCTCAAGAGATGTCATTTTATTTTTATGCATTGCCTTTATTCATGAAGGTTTTGGGATCCAAATGTAGTTCTTTCAGTTGTTTTTTCATGAAGGTTTGTATCCATTTTTATAACTTTGAACTATTTTGCAGGATAAATGGAGAAATATTAATGTTAATGCATGGGGATCAAGAAAGAAACCAATATCGTCAGATCAGTCTGGAATGAACCTGGCATCGCATTCGATAACAAATGGCAGGTCAGATGTTGCAGAGAGTGTTAAACCGTAGTTCCATCTTTACAGAGGTCAAACGCTATGCGATTTATTCCAAGGTTTGAAAATCATCATGGGGTTTATTCTGTGCATCTGTGCTGTCAGGCAAATTTCAATTTATATGCTTTGACCATCATTGGTTTTAAAAGGTCTAGCAAATATATATTTATATGTTTTGATCTGGGCTTTTGTTCTTGCTTTGTAATTCGTGTTGTGTTTATCAAACTTTTTGACTTGACAACTTCTAAACTATGCTTATTACGGACTTTTCAACTGTTCTATATACCTGTGTAAGTGTAAATGTATAGACAGTGTTTGTTTGTCATATTAATTTTTACTATTTAGAGTTGTGTTTGCTGAACCTCATCAGTTTGCAAACCATAAGCAATGCTCTTCATCTCTTGTTTGCAGGTTAGATATTCTCATTATGGATGCTATTGCTAATTTGAAGGAACCTAAGGGATCCAGGAAATCTACAATTGCAATGTACATTGAGGTAGTTTTTCCTGAAACTATGCATCTTAAGGCGTTGATTATTAATTTTCATCGGATTTTTACTCTTGAGTTTAAGTCATCTCAATGTAACCTCCATTAGTAATCATTGCCCTAATGACATTTTTCATCATGTATTTTTGGTAATCATCACCTTAAACATTTGTTAGTGGAGGGAGGATTTACGAATTTAATTCATCACTTTGGGCTTGTCACCCTCTAGCCGCTTAAGACTTGCATAACTTCATGAAGTACAATAGATAGATATACATGGAAAATTTCCGATTCTCTTCCCACAAAAGTGAGGAAAGTGGCCATCTCTAGTTTTCACCTATATACGGTGAATTAATACTAGTCTCTTTTTAATCCATGGATTTACTTCCTTTTTGGTGTTTTCCAGGACAGCAGGGTCATTGGGTCATCTATTTCTGGATGAATCCAGTTTATATTATTTGACCAAACCGTTTTATGTGGTTTTATATAGTTTAGATTCATTCAGTTTTCCAATTTCAGTTCAGTCTTGCTTCTATCATCTTTTTGTACTCTTAGATTCAGAAATGGAATTCATTTTTAAATCATGTCTGACACCTACAGATTCAACTTCCAAATAAAGTATCTCCAATGTGGAAGTTGACCCTGATAACGAATCCAATCTTCAATTAGTTTTTCCTTGGCGATATCTTCCCTCATTCAAACAATGGATTGATTTGAATACTAGTAGTGGAAGCACGCCCATAATCACTTACAACTGGTCTGGGAGACGTGGGTGAATAATTGGTATTTTTAATCATGCTAATGTACTTGGTAATTAGGCATGCAGTATTAACTGCATTTGTCATTCTTTTGGCTTATAGAATACACTTTAGGTTCAGCAATCTATAAATAACCCATATGCTTGTCATTATTATCCAAGTTCACATCATTTATGGCAGAAGTATTGCTAAATAGATAGTTTCTTCATCCAACAAAACCAGACCCTGTTTTGTTACCACTCACTAGAACTAGGCTTTATTAAACTGTTTGGGGCAACATTTATGGAAACAGCCATGCGGTGAACATGCATGGACATTCAAGACAAACCAATTTTCAATATTAAGGTTGATAACAAACACTTCTGGAATAAATTGTGTAGATAATATTCAGCTATTATCTACACAGTTTTTTCCAGAAGTTTTTGGTATCATATTTATGGACTGTGGAAACCTTGTGTCTCTAATATTAAGGTTTTTTTTTGTAAGACTCGTGAATCAAGTTTTGTGTGAGAGGAGTTGTGTGAGGAGCACTAGGCACTCTTCATTTATGAAAACACAAAGTTTGATTGAAGATTCCACCTTTAATAATTCACTAGTCTTTACCAATGGCTTAGGTGAAAATTTCACATTATGGAGCAATGTTTTGCACATCAATCCATTTTGGAGTACGAGGATTTTTACAAGAAATAATATCAAATTATCAATAATGAACATCTCTGTTGCCGTAGTTGTTTCTCCAATCCTTCCTTTGGTGACCATTTTGCCAAACCCAAATATGTCAAGCAACAAGTTTTTATACCAAACTTACTGCTGCCATGTTTCATGAAATTTCCTTGGAAGTCAATGATATACCAGAAATTGACCTGGAATTTACTTGCTGTTCATTATGATATATCCTGTACAAGTTCTTTTTGAGTTATTTTATTGTGGGCCATGAAAATTGCCACGCTAGTTTAATCTTTTTCTTGAAAAATGTGTACTTTAAAAAATCATTAGTAGAAATTAAAGAGGCATTTTGACCCAAAATTAAATAAATCAATATCAACATAAACTTGTACAGAAAGAAAGAAAAGTTAAAACAATAGATTATATTATTATCCGTGAATGACCAAATAAAAAGTGATGTGGATCCCACGAGGTCAGGAAACAACACTCTAAATGAGGATTTAGAGGTGTTATATGCATAGTTAGCATACTCGCGAGTTAGTACTCTCCAAAAAAAATCCCAAACGAGTACTCTCTTGAAAACTCACCACCCAAGTTTTCGCCTTTTTGGTGAGTATTCGCTGAGTTTTGGCGAGTATTCCTGAGTATTTTTCAATGTCAATCATCATAAATTCATATTACTTATCAGCCGGCTGTTGTATTCGCATGATGATGCAATTTTGTATTGTATTTGTATTCAAATCTAATAGAAAACACTTCTCCAACATTTGCTTATTTTTGAGTTGTTGAGTTTTTGCCGAGTCAATTTTTTTTTGGTCTACCGAGTATTTGCGAGTACGAATATGTGAACTGTGGTTATATGTGTATGTGGAAGCAATAGGAACAAGATTTAGAATATAGAAAACAGAATATACAAGGAATACTCTCGAGGGGGATGTATGTCTGCTTATCTTCATCAGATTGCTATCTAGTGCTGATAAATGTGTATACATAGATTACAAAGCTGCAAAGGCATAAGGAACCATTATGGAATTCAAAATGTTTGAGATCCCACATGTAACTCTTCGTGTAACACCCTAACTACACCATAACCCATTGATACAACCAAAATGAGCAGACGGGCTATGGTTTTCCTCACTGGCCCAAATGTAACCGCCCAGAATGTGATTCCCATGGGCCTAATACCAGTTGCATTGAAGTTTGCATACTTAAAGTAGCACAATGTCATTTCAAACATGCCCAACGCAATAACAAGAGTAATGCAATTCTGCGGCTGCAGAATATCCTTCCAAAATCTAATGTACTGAGAAAACCAAATAACCCCAAGCAATAGGTATGCAAGAGACATGAAACCATAAAATATCTTGAGTGGAGCTATCCTGCCTAGTAGATAACCCGTGGGATTGTTTCCAAATTGTCTTTCCCTCCATTACCAAACCCTTAAGGTTTGGTTCACAAAAAAATAAAATACAAGCTATACATTCCTATCTTTGGAATTGCAACTGAATGTGTAATCCTAAACATATCGTGCCGTGGGAAACCCTATCCATGAGTTTATACTATAGTCAAATCGTTATGTTGTGCCTTGTCATTTAAAAAAAAAGTGGCCTTGATGTGCATCACGTGTTTTCATGTTATCTATGTGGGTTAATGTTTGTGTAAACATATCATGTGTTGTGTGTTGTCCTAAGTGATCTCTGTAGTGTCATGTGTACTACAATGTAAGTAAAAATAAAATAAAATTATTCTGGTATTTTTAGTGTTGTATTGTGTGTGTAAAATGTGGGTGTTACACTTCGCCTTCCGATGGTTAAGCTGAAACTTACGCCCTGTGAATGGGGCGCTACACCTTGGCCCCTAAAGTAGAACACCTTAACTCATAGTGGGGCTCTAACCCCACTAGAAAAGAGGCATTAATGTTGTCGGCACTTGGCGGTACCATGCGGTGTGAGTTAGCCTTAGCAGTATGGCATGTTGGTGTATGAGACCATGAGTAATCCGTCAGTGTAAACCACATAAGGTTTGGCATGCATATGGATGGTGCCATCTCTGATCTGCCCAAATTGTGATGCGCCAATATAGAAGTGTGTGCGGGATCTAGTGGAGATTGATTGATGATCTTGGAGGTACAACGAACCTTCAAATGTGGCTCTAGAGTACCGTAGACATTGAACGTCAACCGTTATTACCACAAACTATGAACAAGGGCTCAGTGGTGTCATTGGAACTGCTTTTGGAGGCGAACCTCTTCTGGTTGCATTCGTGTGATATTTTCATCCAAATTAATCTTGTTATGAAGACAGAACAGATTCTCTTTAGCTTTTGAGGTTTGCAAGTGTTCATCATATAACCAGAGCCAATGATGAAAGTTCCATTCAAAGCCATCTGAACCTTGACATCTCTAAGCTACAAAGTAGGGAGAGATCATTTGTCTTGAAGCAACTACCTTTGGGAGGCGATGAGAGTGAAGTTTGAGTTCCTTAGCTTGTCTTGCTTTTTCCTGTCCAAATTTTATCTGTACAAGTAGTTCACTGAGTTCCTATGACATTTTTAACTTTGATCGCTTGCACCCATGAGCTGTTACGTGATTGCGGAAATTCCGGTCTTGGCTTTTTGATTCTCATGTTAGATGAGCATCTCTGTTGTCTTGCTTTTTTATCTGACTCTACCTAGTAAAGCTGGTGTATTCCATTTGTTGATGGTGTTTTTAGGCTGCTCAAATTCTGCAATGTTTACCTTTTCCTTCTGAACTATTTATGTTATTTAACATTATTCTCCAAATGTTGTAATTTACTCTGAAGATCTAACAATTTGGAAGGCACTCGGCTTCTATCCTCTCTAGATTAGAGATGCAGCTGTAGTTATATATATATATATATATATATATATATATATTTGATATAAGGTGTCTCTGCCTTTCGTGGCAGGGGATTTGTCATATTCTAGGTAGACAGGAACCAAGCGAACCCGTTGGGGGAATTAGGCCAAGCTTAGAAGAGTTTTACATGAACTAAGGTGATAAACTAAGAAGAGTTGCATGGTAGTTCTATATAAGTCACCGCTATGTTCCTTGCTGTTGCATAGTAATTCTATAAAAGTCACTGCCATGTTCCTTGATTTTTCGTTTATAAAGGCTTTCGCATTTACAAGAAGTATATTGTGATCTGTATGTTGCTGTCATGAAGGCCATGTTAATGATCTGTAACTTCACAGTTTTGTTTTCTGTTTCATGAGCTGTTGCTCCTTGTCCCATGGATACTGCTGCTCCCAAGCTTCTTTGAATATGGGCTAAATTATTCCTTCATTGTGGACTTCCTTGAGTGGTGATTCTCAGAATGGTTTTGTTGAGGGTTGTCTATAATTCCATCACTTACTAATTCAACTGTGATCAAGATTCAAAATGGAGTGCAAAGGCACTCTTGAACCCACATGATCCTACTGTGGTTGCTATTTAACTGAGAAATTAATATATATATATATATATATATATTGACCAGGGAGGATCAGAGTATTAGCAAAGAGGTTTGGAGTGATCAGAGCAATGGAGGCTGCACCTGCATTTCAAGTGACAGATACACTCATGTCGGACGTCCATTCCCCTGCTGCAACTAGCCCGACGGATAAAATCCCCACAGTGCCCAGCCATGATGGCTGCTTTATGCAGTATAATATTTTTGGCAACATTTTGAAAGTGACTGAAAAATACAAACCTCCCCTGCTGCCCATTGGGAAAGGAGCTTATGGTATTGTTTGCTCTGCAGTGAATGCCGAGACAAATGAGCACATAGCCATTAAAAAGATTGCTAATGCCTTTGACAATTCTATTGATGCAAAGCGAACTCTTCGAGAAAGCAAGTTGTTGCGGCATATGGATCATGAAAGTACGTCCAGGAGAGATCTCCCAATGGCAACTTCTGTAGCTTCCAAAATGGGGGTTTGCATTTTCACTGCACTTCTCCAGGCACAAAATGGACAAGTGGAGGCATTCTTGATGGGTGTGCAAGCCTAGGCTGGGCACTTTTTTGATGGAGGCTTCAAGAGAGCTATGGCACTGCAGTTGCATGCCGATTGTTTGACAAAATGTTAGAAGGCAGATTTGTAGAGATCAGTTGCCTCAGATAGGGCATCAAATCTGCTTCCTGTACTCAATGAAGGGAAAACAATACCTTTGCTTTCTATTGACTCATGTGGGACCTTGATGGCAGGGGAATTTAAGAGCACTATCCATAGGGGAGCTGATTTTGCTGTGGTAGAGGATGCCCTAAGTGATGCACAGGGTGTCACCAATGACAAACACAGCAAGGATTTTGCTATGATGGACCTCAGTACACCTGAAAAGAAACTTATGGATGTTTTGGGGGCTCACTAGAGAAATCTGGAGAAATTTGGAATTCCTATGTCTGGCACCATCATACAGGGAAAAACATTGAAGGACCATGTGAGTGATGAGGCATGCCAAGCGTTTGACAAAATGATGATACACAAAATGCAAGATGAAATCTCTAAGTTACCAAAAGCGGCACCCTAGGGCACTGGTACCTCTCTGAAAGCGCACCGGCATTGGAACGGCCGTTTCGCGACGTTCCATGCCCAAAGTTGTTTTTTTATAATAATTTTTTTCTAGTTTAAATTTAATATATCATTACAGCAAAAATTACAGTTTTTGCAGCACCATTATTCTACTGAGAAGGTGCCGATTACAAGCCATCATAAACATGGATAAAAATAGTATGTATGAGATAAATCATAAATGTAATAAATACTGAAGTAGATATGGTAGGGACAAGTGAAATTATGAATTTATGAGTAGTTTGTTGTGGTTATTTAGCTTGTTTTGTTTTTCATATGCATAATATGTGGTTAATTCCTATTTAGCAGGCTGGAATTTATATATTTTTAAATTTTTATATATATTTTGTACGGCCGTATCCAATGCCATATCCGGGGCCAATTTTTTTCTGCCGTATCTGCGTATCAGATACTTCATACCCCTACCCATATCCAAAACATATTGGCTACTTAGCGAAATCACGAGTTTAATAATTTTAGTGAAAATGAGCCAGTTTCTAGCTATTGGTTTGCTCCATCTTTGGGCATACCATTTGTAAGTGGGTTCAGTGATGTGATTAGGGTGGGGAATCTCAAGCGGAAATTGGAATACAAATAGGGGATCCCTATGGAACTACAAAGGTTAATATATGAGGGCAAACAACTTGAGGATCTAAAGCCCTGTCAAAGTACTACAATATAGGAAAAGGTTTCTACCCTTGTTGGCTAGATTTTACGCATAGCACAAAACTTAGGCGGTCATGAGATAAATCTCCCTCATTTAACCGGTGAGGCTCCGTGTCAGATTTGTCAATAAAAATGTGTTATTATCTATCAGGGGTTTTACTTTAACCACTTAGTTCATGAACCATAACTAAGAAGTTCTGCAGCAAGTAAGTTGCAATTGTTCAAGAAAGGAAGTATTTTATAGAAGAAGGAAGTAAAGGAAATACAGAGAAGAAATGGGGAAGATGTGCATCCCAATTAGTAGATAGTAGAGCTAATTGCATGCACATAGAAGAAACTTAATAGATATGAACACACAAAATTATAAAACAAAGGCAGCTCTAGATCCAGATCTAAAATAACACAAAGTTTATCAAGAGATCTAAGATTCAAAGCAAGAAACACAGTACACCGTGACACAAAGTTCTCCGGAAACCTGCTCCTTTGTATTCCTTTGCTCCAAGTTGCTCTCAAGGGTTCAACACAAAGTCTAGAACACAAGATTGCTGCTTACAAATTCTGATTGATCATTAACCCGGAGGTTCTTCTCCTACTTATAGAATGTAGGAGGGAAAGTACAAATGGAAAACTCAAACTGAACTGAAACATAAACAAGTAAAGATGACATTTGGCAATCATCCTCAACTATCTTCTCCTTAAGTGACACATGTATCACTTAACTAATAGAATGGTTCCACATGACTTTAAGTAATGGTTGCAAAACCAATAACTTAGAAGTTTTACAATTTCATCCGGGAACATAGAAAATAGAAGAAGAAAAATAGAAGAAGTCATGCCATTTGTAATGTTTATGTCTTTTTCTTGTTTTGATATCGGATATACTTGTCGAACATGTAATTCAACATCCTTCCATCTGTTTTAGCCACTGCTTCTTTCTCTGTCCTAAATTGCAGCAACCCTTCATTCAACACTTTGATGCACGCTTCCACATCTTCCAAGCTCGGCCCAAACCTTGCAATGTCCGCCTGCAGCGCCACCAGTCTACTGATAGAATTCATCGTGAAAGGCTTGGTAGCTTTATCAATTCTCTTTTGTACCATCAGAAGAGAACCTTCCAGGGAATTAGGCACCTTAGTTGAGACGATCCGCACGTATGAAGTGACATTCCGTCCACTCTCTCCTCGGTGAAAGAAATGACACACTTTATCGGTAAATCGATGTCCTACTCTCAAGTGCTGCATCCTCTTGACAAAACTCTCTGATTTCCAAAGCGGAAAGATCTGCAAACTCTAGCTACTTCCCCTTCTCGGTGATCGTCAAATGCGTGCAATCATTCCGCAATCAATACATCTCAGTGACTTGTTGATCTCGGCCAAAATACTCGGGTTACTCTCTGCAATTGTATTCATGCCTTTTATGTTTGCCATCGGTTGCTTTAGTTGATTTCTTTGCATCATTCATAACCTTTAGGCGGGTGGCACTTCCCAAGTTGTCAAAAGCTTGCGAATAATCAAATCCTTCCGTTTCGTCGATAGCCTTTACTTGATTGCTTGCGTCCTCCATTTCTGCATAAGATGATCACTCACCGCTTTCTGAAATGGGAAATTTGAATGGAAGGTTTAGCAACCTTGGCTATGATCTCACATAATTGAGATACTTGCTTCTGTGACTCTTCTTTCTCCGCCTTTTCACATCGAGCCTAAGGAATAAAGCATCCATCGATATCTGCGTGTCTGCTTGATCCTTCGGTGGTGGCTTGACCGAGGGTACTTTAGTTCTTGTCACATCCTCTGCCGTGAGCTCCTCCTCTATCTTTTTTCTTCTGCCGGAATTGATATCTCAGCAAACTTCTCTCCCGAATCTTCGATGATCAACCTAGAAGTTGCTTTGGCAACTTTAGGCCTTTGTCTCTTCGCTTCAGATTCGGAGTAGGCTGCAAGTCGTGCTCCTCTAAGTTCATCTCCATTCTCATACGGAACCAAGCTGCGAAAGCTAACCATTCCAGAAGTTACTTCTCGGAGAATGAAGAAATTGAGTGTACTACCATCTTCCGCTCTGCATCCTCTCCGTCAGAAAGTGCCACAGTGTTATGGTTGCCATCTTCTGAATCATCGAGGACAAAGCCCTTTGAACTCTACGCCATTCTGCGGCTTGACAAGCGTATCCTCTGGAGCAGGCTTTGAGCGAAGTGGTGAGGGGAGAAGATGAATGTCGTTGGATTCAGTGGAGGCATGGAAGCGTCCTGCTGCTGCGGTGCAATAGTTGGTGAAGTATTGGGTACTGGAGAAACCGGAGTTAAAGTCATGGTCGTAGAAGTGATCCTCTCCTTGGATTGAGATCTTCTATGCACTTTCAACTTCTCGACTTTCCTGTTGCTTTCTCCTCCGTGCTTTCGCTTGAGGGAATCTCCTGCGCCGAAGTTGCCCGTGACTTGATTCATCAATGCTTCATCAAGGCAATATCCCTTCGTCAACAACCAGTTTGAAGTATTCACCAACACAGCTCTCGACCTTTCTTCAATTGTGTTGTAGCCTCCTATGTTATTCTGCAGTATGGCTTTATCTCCTCCCATTTGATGGTAAGTGTCAAGTACCACATTCCCATCATCTTTAAGATCCGCAAGTATCGCGCTAGTCAAAGTCGAACACTTGCTTTGCTGATAGCCTGCTGAAATCTCTCTTTCTAACCTCGTACTCACTTTTGCACTTCATCCAGAAATCTTCTAATGAAGGCACATGTGCGTACTCTTGGGAGATTGTCTTCCTGGCTACTCCAAATGGATCGAAGTTCAGCCGTGCAGGGAAGAACTCTTGCTCATACTCGGATAACATTTGCGCCTCCATCCCTCGAGCTCTATGAATGCTAATGCAGCTGTAATATCCCACAGTGATTGGGAAGAAGCCCGTAGACTTGTGCCGCTTTGACTGAAGGTCGTGTAACTCCACAAGTTACTGCTTAGCTCCATGGCGATCAATCTATCATTCGGATACCTGGGCATCTTTATTGGTTCTCTAGAAAAGCCGTAACCCTGAGGTATGTGAAATCTGCAAATTGAATGAATAGACGCGATCTTGGACCTGACTTCCCACGCTTCCTTGCTTACCCTGTTGGCCTTCAAGTCTTTGTCTAGCCTGCAGATGAAATCATAGAAGAAGTCATCGTTGATCACTTTGAAGTCTTTCTCGCATGCAGGTGCAGTAAGCTGCGGGTAGCACTCGAAAATGGGGTCCTTAGAAAGAACACCACATCTATCCAGCTTGGAAAAGACGCCTTGTGAAGCTGCAGCATACACCAAGTATGAAGTCATCTTGAAGCTGAAAGTACGCTTCACGTTCGGAGTTGCTCACTGATGTTGTTGCTAATAATTTCCGACCAATTGATTATAGAATCAACCTTGTTGATTTGATGGTCTGATGAAAGCATACATCCATGTACGGAAAGTGTAGGCATTCGCTTTGCCATTCATCCTGCATAGTAATTTGACAACATCATCTGCCTCCTGCACCAAAGTGGATCGTAGAAGAGTTCTCGAGAACTTTAAAGGAGATCTAGGCTTCTTCATGTATCATCTATTCATTATGCTCACACAATCAGCTCTATGCTTCTCCCATCTACTGTCATCATCGAATGAATGCTAATGGAAGTCACCACCTTTACTGGAATCTTTCAATAATAATTGATGAACTGCGTCCAAGCGAATTATTGTCTTTCGAAGCATCACACAGCGATCGGATGAAGGATGGTAAGATCTAGCGCACTCCATAACAAAAATTCGGCAATTAAGGCAACATGTACATGGAAAAGCTGCGGCTCGGATAATTCCACTTGCTTTTAACCATGCACGCATGAGTGAAGTTTTCCGCTCTGGATCTATCAATCAAATCGGAAAGAGGTTAGGGCCTAGATCGTGTCTCCTATGTCTGCGAAGTTTGGAAGCGATGCATGAATCCATCGTGCTTTCTTTTTCATTTCTCTTCGCCATAGCTTTGTCTATCTTTCCCGAATAATTCTTTTTTTCTTACTTGGCGGATTTCTTCAATCTTGGTGCAGATCTGGAACAATTCTTGATTCGAAGGATATATACGATGTATTGGACATTGATAAAAGCTCATTTTCTTTTGTAAAGCACGTAATGAATTCTGCATGATTTATTGAGACAAAATTAGCCACCGGAGCATGAATAGTGAATTTTAATTGTAAAAATCTGCACTTTTCAAGCTGCTGCCCCAAAAATGGTGTTTAATTTGCACATAAAGAGAGCATGAATCCTTTCAACAACATTGAGCTCTGTAACACCTTTGTGTGAAACAATTATGCAGACAAAGATTGTTGGCTAGATTTTCGGAATAGCATCAAACCTATTGGATTCATGAGATAAATCTCCCTCATTTCCGGTGAGGCTCTTATGCCATTTGTCAATAAAATGTGTTTTTATCTATCGGGACTTTAACTACTTAGTTCATGAACCATAACTAAAAGTTATGCAAAGGAGTGATTGTTTAAGAAAGGAAAATTATAAGAAGGAAGTAAAAGAAACACAGAGAAGAAATGGGGAAGATTTGCATCCCAAAAATTAGTGATTGTTGACTAAAGAGCATGCACATAGAAGAAACTTAATAGATTTGAACATAGAATTATAAAGCAAAAGGTAGCTCTGGATCTAGATTTAAAATAACACACTTTTTTACTTAAAAGATCTAAGATTTAAAAGCAAGAAATTTTACACCGTGACACAAAGTTCTAGGAAACACAGCTTCTTTGTATTCTCCTACAAGTTGCTCTCGGGGTTCGGCACCAATGAGTCTAGAAACAAGATTCCTTGCAATTACAATTCGATTCCTTATCACTCGAAGGTTCTTTCTCTACTTATAGAATGGAGAGGGGCAATTACAAGTTGGAAGCTTTTAGTTAATGGCGCATGTGGAAGTCGGAAATAAACACTTGCAATCTTCCTCACTGGAATTCCTCTTTGCGTGACATTAATTTAATGTTTTAAATGCCTTGAAAATAGAACCTTCTATTATGCACGTAAAATCGCCACCTATCTGAAAGTAATTGTATTTTTAAAGTAATGGCTTTTAAATCCCTTTTAATCACTTAAGTTGTATAATTTAATTGATCGCTCAATTACTTTGTCGAAAAAGAAGGAGGAAGAGGAAGGCTGACTTTCTCGGAGGAAAGAAGAAGGAAAGGAAGGCTGACTTTGTCCTTTTAATTCAAATTTCTGCAGTGATTCAAAGCTTCTGATTCAAGGCAAGTGGTAGAAAATCTGAAACATGAAGTGGAATTGACAAAAACGGTTGGAATTGGAAGTTACAAAGGTGAATTTTGCCTTCACATTGTCTTCTCTTTTATCCTTTGAATTTTTTGCGGTTCTTATAGCTGTACATACATCTGCAAGGTTGGCCGTAGATAACTCATCATCCTTATTTTTAATTGCATATTAGTGATTAAAAATTAAAACTAACTCGGGGTGAATGAAAATTCAATGAAGGCTTAATTTGGAAGATGAGAGCACATGCAACGAGGATCTTGGAAGGATTTTTCCCCGCCTTTCTTCTTCTAATGTAATCCTTTGCATTGAAACAAAGAGGATGAAGCCTTTGTGCGCGAAGCTTTTTGCGACTATGAGATCTGGATCGGATCTGCATATAGATTTGCATCGGCATCTGCATTCGGATATGGATTTGCACTGCATAACAAAAATAACTTACCAAGAATTTGTGGATGGAAAAAGCTGCAGTTTGGATAATTCCAACGCTTTTGACCATGCACGCATGAGTGAAGTCTTAAAGCTCTGGATCTATCAATCAAATCGGAAACAGGTTAGGGCCTAATCTATGTCTCCTATATCTAGATTTGCGCATGATAGCATGACTACGGGTTGCTGCTTTCTTTTCATCTTTCTTCTTTCTGCCATACTTTGTCCAATCTTTTGAATAATTCTTTTTCTTCTTATTTTGGAAAAATACTGTCAATCTGGACAATTCTTGATTCGGAGGATATATGCAATGTATTGGACATTGATAAAAGCTCCTCTTCCTTTGTAAAATCACTGTAATGAATTCTGATAATTTCGGAAAAATGCCCACGGAGCATGAATAGTGAATTTTAATTATAAAAATCTGCACTTTTCATTCCTGCTTTGCCTGAAAAAAATTGGTGTTTAATTTGCACACAAAGAGAGCATGAATCCTTTCGATGAATCAACACTGAGAGCTCCTGTAACTTTTTGTGAAAACAACTATGTAGACAAAGATCAACCTCCTCCAAAGCATACGCCAAATCTGGAAGCTTTTAGCCTTATTAGCATTTTATGCAACAAAATCCTTCCTCTAATGGGCGCACTTTTCCTACTGGCTAATGAATTCTTCAATCTTGAGAATTAAATTATTCACCCATATGGCTGCCCATGCTTATATAACCTTTGCAATTCTATAATTAATAATTGCCCTAACAATTAAAGGCAATTAATTAATTAAAAATCATGCTTTTCTCTTTTAAAAATAGCATGTTTAAGGACAACAATCCAATAAATTAAATTAATTCAATTTAATCATCCACACTTCACTTCACTTAGCTTCACGGTGTGCTTTGACAATAGCCATTTGAAAATAGGAATTAATATAATCATTTAATACTTTTAAAAGTATTAATTCCTTCTAAAAGGAAGCTGCATTAAATAAATTAAATTTATTTAATTTTGGAATTCTATTTCAATATTTATTCCCCTTTGCTTTTGTTGACTTTTCCAAGACACGGGTGCAAAATTGGGTGAATAAATATTAACAAATATTTATTTAATGCATTATTATTCACCCAAGGTGGGTCGCACTTTTTTGCATAATAGAATTCTATTTTTAAGAATTTCTGACAATGGGATTTTTTTACGCAAGGCAGCACCAAAATCCCATGATCCACTTAAGTGATTTGACTTTGACAATGGGATTATTTACCCTGCAAGGCAGGCAATAAAATCCCATGATTTCACTTAAGTCACTTTTCTTTTATTTCACCATGGGAATTTTTACCCTTACATGAAGGAGTAATAAATTCCCTTTGCACCTGCAAAGCATCTAACTTTCCCACTGACTTAAGTGGATTTTATATCACGGGAAAAAGTACCCCTACTAGCAGTACAAAAATTCCACTTTGCCTTGCTGATGCATCTAACTTTCCCACTTTATGACTTAAGTGAATTTTTATCACGGGAAAAAGTATCTCTGCGAAGGCGAGACTTCCCTCGATAAAATCCCATGTTTTCCTTTGCTTTAGGCCAAAAATTTTTCCCCTTTTGGAATTTAAGTGAATTTTCTATCACGGGAAAAAGTACCTGCCAAGAGGCGGTATAAAATTCCAAGTTAAACCCCTTGTACATATGGCTTATATTTTTCCCTTCGGCTAAAATCATTTGTTTTCCAAAAATGTGCCCATCCCCGAAATACAAATTTTCTATCATGCAGAAACTTGCTTTTTCCAAAAGTGATCGGAATCTTAGAACAAGATGAATTTTTTTTTTGACTTCGGGCCTAGCAAAATGTGCGTGTATGTTATCCAACTTGGCCAAAAATCATGCTTACCATATGAAGGAATTGCTCGATTTTCATTTCACAGAAAATGGATGAAGCAGGACAACACAAAAACACGAAAAATTTTTTACAAATAAAGCCCAAAACTTAAAATAAGTTTCTTGACACATAGGAATAATAACATATTCGTTCATAATAGAGTTAAAGCGAGAGCATGAAATAGCCTCATATGGGGCTCAAAATAATTAAATACAAATTTCCTTTGACAAACACGCAATGAGTAATAAAACAATTTTGGGCATACGGGTATTTGGCAAAAAAGCTAAAATGGCTCTTTGGGATTATTTTAATTATAAAAAGAACTTTTCGGGCAATAAAAATACAAAAATGACCCATTATTTGCACATAAAATATGGATACGATTTTTTTGGATAGGGTAGTCGTAGATTTGCAAACAATTATGCCAAGGTGACAAAGATCAACCTCCTTCAAAGCATGCGCCAAACGGAAGCTTTTAGCCTTGTTGCCACCTTGCGAGAGCAAAATCTCTTTTCAAATGGGGGCGCACTTTTCCTCTTGGCTGCGATTCTTTACACTTGTGAATCAAATAATTCACCCATATGGCTGCCCATGCTTATATAACCTTCACAATTCTATAATTAATAATTGCCCTAACAATTAAAGGCAATTAATTAATTAAAAATCATGCTCTTCTCTTTTAAAAATAGCATGTTTAAGGACAGCCATCCAATAAATTAAATTAATCCAATTTAATCCTTCACACATCACTTCACTCAAGCTTCACAGTGTGCCTTGACCATAGCCACTGAAAATAGAAATTAATTTAATGTTTTAATGCCTTTAAAAACATTAAATAACTCCCAAATGGGGCGCACTTTTTGAGAGGAAGGGGGCAGCCACTAAATAAATTAAATTTAATGCATTTAATTCATTTCTTTTATTCCCTCTTTGACTTGTTGACTTCCTCCAAGCTTGGGCGCACTTTTTAAAAGAATAGATTAATTAAAATAATCACTTAAAGGCTGCCATCATCTCACCAAAGGGGGTGCACTTTTTTGCACATATAATTCTATTTTTAAGAATTTTCCACAATGGGATTCTTTACCCTGCAAGGCAGGCACCAAAATCCCATGATCCACTTAAGTGATTTGACTTTGACAATGGGATTATTTACCCTGCAAGGCAGGCACTAAAATCCCATGATTTCACTTAAGTCACTTTCCTTTTATTTTATCATGGGAATTTTCACCCTGCAAGGCAGGTAATAAATTCCCGCCTGCCTGCGGCCTCTAACTTTCCCACTGCAGCTTAAGTGAATTTTATAACACGGGAAAAAGTACCCTGCTAGGCAGGTATAAAATTCCCACCTGCTGCTGGCTTCTATTTTTCCCATTGCAGCTTAAATCCTTTGTTTTCCAAAAATGTGCCCATCCCCGCAGGGGCTTTTCCGTGCACGACTTCGCTTTTTCCCAGTGATCCAGACCTCGATGGCGACTTCCTCTAGGCATAATGTGTGTATATGTTTTCCAGTTGCTCCAGGACCAAAAATCGGGCTTACCCGGCAAAGGAATTGTTCTAGAGAAATTTCACAGAAAACGAAACGGGACAACACAAAAACACGAAAAATTGCCAAAAGTTACAAATAAAGCCCAAAACTTATTCCAAGTTAAAACCCTTCTGGTACATAAGAGTAATGACATATTCGATCATACGAGTTAAAGCAGGTATGAAATAGCCTCATACGGGGCTCAAAATAATTAAATACAAATTTTCATGAGACAAATCCCAATGACAGAATATAACAACTTTGGGCATCACGGGTATTTGGCGAAAAAATTAATATGGCTCTTTGGGATTATCTTGATGATATACAAGAACTTTCGGAGCAATAAAAACACAAAAGCGACCCATTATTTTAAAAGTACGAAAATTTTCGGATAGGGTAGTCGCAGATTTCAGGGGTGAAATGGGTGACACTGATCGGCTCCGTCTGTGGACATCTTTTTCTCTGTCGAATGACAAGGGAAAAGATGAGATCCCAAAGCATCTCTGGTTTCGTATCTTGTCCTTTGGGCACGGGGTCAGGCAAACAAACACAACACAACACAACACCAAAACAAAACAAAACAAGGAAAAACAAACAAAGATTTATTTATGTACATACAGGTTTTACCCTACTTCTCATGTCCGGAACAACTTCAAGTGTTGCCCATTGAAAGGCAACAGCAATTCAACTCCATCCTGATGAGCAAGAATGAAGCTATCCGCTCCGGCGATCCTCTTAATCACAAAAGGCCCTTTCCATAGTGAATCGAACTTTCCATGCATGCCTTTTGTTTCTCTTCTTTTGTCCCATAGAAGGACCTAGTCATTGACTTCAAACTTTCTTTCCCTGGCCTTTTTGTCGAAGATGACTTTCACCTTCCTTTGATGCTCTGTCAACCTATCTGCAACTTGAGTTTGTACTTCCCTCAATTCAGTCAAGTACATAATTCTTTTATCAATAGCATCCGTGAAAGTGGAATCCTCCAGGGCCTTAGAAAGTTGCAGGGCAAGTAGTTCCAAGGTAAGAGGCAGCTCCGTGTCTCTACCATATAACAACTGAAATGGGGACATGCCTATCGCCCTCTTTGGTGTGATTCTATCGGCCCATAATGCATCAAACAACTTTTTATGCCAAGTCCTTTGATTTTCCGTTACAAGCTTGCGCACGATAGTTACCAAGTTTTTATTACTAGATTCAGCTTGACCATTCCCTTGTGGATAGTAGTTTGAGGAATGAACCAGCTGGATCCCATAAGTGTAGCAGAATTCCACCAGCTCCTCAGAAGAAAGATTCGGAGCGTTGTCTGCTACAATTTTGTTGGGCACGCCAAACCTGACAATAATATTTTCTTTTATAAAATTGCACACCTCGGCGGAAGTGGCATTCTTCACAGGAATAGCTTCTACCCACTTACTGAAATAATCAGTAGTTGTTAGAATGTAATGGTGACCGACACTGGAAGCCGGGTTAAGCATTCCAATAAAATCCATTCCCCACTGTTGGAAAGGTTCTTCAATCACAATGGGTTTTAGAGGTAATGCAGGCAATTTCACACGCCCAACAAAATGTTGGCATGCTTGGCACTTAGCTACCCACTCTGCAGTATCTTGAAAAAGGGTTGGCTAGTAATACCTTGCTCTGAGGATCTTGTGTGTAGTGACTCGGGCTAAGAAATGACCACCGCAAGCCATGTCATGAAACTGTTGTAGTAGCTGATCTTGTTGAGCTTTATCGACGCATCTGAGAAATACGCCATCAATTCCCTCTTGTACAAACCATTATCCCAAAGAACAAAATCTTTGGATTTTAGTTTGATAGTTCGTTTCTCTTTTCTAGAAAGTTGATCTGGGCATTCTCCATACGTCAGAAAGTAAGCAATGTTACTGTACCACTCCTCTACAGATCTATAAAAAGTACTGTAGGCAAATCTCCATCTATCTCACCTTGATCCACTTCTGGCACTGATGTTTTCATCTCCGTCATTAATTCACACAGACCTCTTCCTCGAACCAGCTTTGTTGGTTTAATATCCAGGTCATATTCTTGAACCTTTGTCACCCATGTGCCTCTCAATAATCCTAACTCTTGTTGAGTAAGGATGGATTTAACTGATATCTGGAACCAAAACCACAGTGTGCGAGGAAAGAATATAATACCTGAATGCTTTGCACGCCTTCACCACTGCATATGCGTGCTTTTCCATGGGAGTGTATTTCAACTCATAGGCTTTAAGAGGCGTACTCATGAAAGCAATAGGAGCTTCTGTGTCCTCTTGATTTTTCTGCATCAGTATTGCTGACATGGTGTGTTCAGAGGAATAACAATAAAGAATAAATTCTTTACTGAAGTTGGGTGAAACCAAGACTGGAGCTTTTGACAGGGCCTCTTTGATTTTCGAAAGCTTCCTTCCCTTCGCTGCTCCATTTAAAATCTTGTGTCTTCTTCATCATATTCGAAATATGATGGGTTAGCTCAGCAAAGTCAGGAATGAATCTCCTGAGAAAATTAACTTTTCCAAAGAAAGAGTGAACTCCTTTTTTGGATGTGGGCAAAGGCAATGTCTGAATGGATTTGACACGCTTTGGATCTATCTTTGTTCCTTCTTTGGAAACAATGTGCCCTAGTAGTTTCCTTCACGTTACAACAAAGATGGATTTCTTGGGATTCAAAGAAATACCATGCTTGCGGCACTGTATGAAAACCTCTTCCAAGTTTGAAATGTGTGCGCTTCTATCTTTGGAAAAGACTGTCAGATCATCCAGATACACCACTATGCTTATATCTTTGAGGTGAGCAAAGGCTAGATCCATAGCTCTTTGAAATGTAGCACCAACATTAATCAGGCCGAATGACATTTTCGGTGCGAAGGTTCCCCAAGGTGTGATGAACGCCGTTTTGTATTGATCTTCCTCGGCCACCTTGACTTGATTGTAGCCTGAGAAGCCATCAAGCATGGAGAGCATCTCAGATCCAGTGACCACCTGCAGAGTGTGATCCATGATGGGGATGGGGTAGTTATCTTTTAATGAAGCTTGATTAAGGTTGCGGAAATCCACGCACAACCTAATCTCGCCGCTCTTCTTTCTTACAGGGACTATGTTGGCCAACCATTCCGAATGATGTATGGGATAGATAATCTTTGCGTCTAACAACTTCCGGATTTCTGCAAAGATGGTTCCCGAAATGGTAGGGTTGTGCCGCCGCAGCTTCTGCTTGAAAGGCTTCTATTCTGGTTTAAGTGGGATGTAGTGTTGAACTTCCGCAAGCTGATATGTTTTTAGATCCTGGTAAGACCAGGCAAAAACATCCATATATTTCTTAAGAAGCTTAGTAAAAGCTTCTCTTTCGATCTCGAGCAACACTTACCCAATTTACTAATTTGGGATCATTTGACTCCCAAATTTAATAATTGTGTGTCGGAGGAAGAACCTTCCCCACTTTCTACATTTTTCTTAAGCATCTAATCATGCTTATCAAACATTTCCTCAAGAGATACCAAACCTTTGGGAATTTTATTTCCCTTTAGTGGATAATCTCCTGACTTCCTGAGACGTCCACATCCATTTCTCCGATGAGTCCGCACTAGGAGGTGAATTGCTTCCCTCATAGTAGATTTCTTCAAAGTTGTCCTTCTGTTGGAGAAACGCAGCAATTTGCGTGTCATCGTTGAAAACCTGCCATTGCTGGACGTTGTCAGGAACCTTTGGGCGAAAGACCATCTCCACCTTGTAGTCTCCTGTCTAAAGAACGCAGGAGGCTGATCCGGATTCAACAAGGCTGCAGTTACTGCAAGCGAATCAACTCTTGAATTTTGTTCTCTCGGAATGTAAGATACCGAGAAAGCTGAAAAATCCAGGATAGCAGAGTAGACCCGATCTCTATAGTGCCGCAGTTTGTCTTTTTTGACTTGGTAGAGGCCTCTTATCTGCTTCACAATCAGCTCAGCATCTCCCTTTGCGTGTAATAATTTGATTCCCATTGTTCTTGCCTGCTCCATGCCTAACAACAACGCTTCATATTCAGTTGTATTGTTAGTATTTTCGAACATCAATTTGAAGGAGTGTGCATGCACCTTCCCTTCAGGAGAGATAAGAACAACGCCTGCGCCGGATCCAAATGAGCAAGCTGCCATCAAATTCCAGAGTCCAAATCTTGTTATTAAGTTGATGCGGTTCTTGAATCACCGGTTGAACATCTTCTTTATCCATTTCTAGATAATAGACTCGTGATCCGATTCCTGAAACAAGATCTGAGATCTAGGATCCTCAGACTTTGATACTGTGTACTTAGATTTCTTCTCAGGTTCCAGCTTTTGATTTACTCCTTTGATTGGTATGTGCGCACAAGACCAATCCATCTTGACTTCTCCACCCAGCTCTTTGCAGAAATTTCTACTCAATAACATGCCATAAGAGACTGGAATGTCTGCTACAAGGATAGTCATTTTCAGTCTTTTATCTGGAAAAGAAGCAAGTACTGCCTGCGCATCTTTGATTTGCCCCACAAGAGGGACTTGCCTTTCCATTGAATAACATCTTCCGATGGTTTTTGTCAATGTGAGACCCAAGGCATCAGCAACTTTTGCAGGCATGACGTTATCAGAAGCTCCAGAATCCAAAATGCAATTGCTCAATTTATGTCCGTTGATGAGCAAAGATACATAGAATGGCTCGATCCTTTCTGATGTAGCAGGAGAAGAGGTAGAAGGAGAAGAACTTGCAGCCGCATTATTTGAAGGGGGAGTATTCTTTGGGCTTGACAAGATACCCCGTGAAGTATTATTTGTTGGGCTAGGACCATTACTTTGCACATATTTGACCAATCTATTTAGCTGATCAGGAAATGCTCTCAAATACTCAGCTTCTGACATTTGGACCTTGTTCCTCTTGATGTGATCAATTATGTCGAAAGCTTGACTTGCTTCAGCAGGATGTGCGTTGGCTCTTTGCTGCGAATTGAAAGAATTTGAATATTTATCCTTAGGCGCTAATGAAGAAGGAAGAGTGCTACCTCTTTTCAAGATAGTAACATCCGGGCCAGGATCTTCTCTTTCTCTTCGGCCGCTTGTGGATGCTTCGGCATTTTGGCGCGTCTGAGACCTTGTAAACACCGCAAAAGTGTGACCATCAGAATCTTCAAAAGATTCATAATAGCCATCCGTAATAGATTCGTAGTCCAGGTAACCAATATTGGAGTCGCCAAGGGATCTATAAAGTCTTCATCATCGAATGATTCATCAATGCCGAGATCCTCTTCATTAGTTTCCAAGTTATTCCTTGGAGCAACTTCTATTGCCAACCGTTGTGGTGCAGCAGCAAGTCTGTTTCGATTTTGATTTTGATTTTGACCATTAAAGGTCCGGGTAGGAGCTATTCTTGAGGGGGTTGCATTCCCTGCTTGAGAGATCTGCTTCTTGATCTGCAGCATGTCATTAGCCAATTTCTGCAACAAAGGATCTGAAGTACTAGAAGAAGCACCATCACCTTTGTGAGATGGTTGTTTGAGTTTTCCAGCCATGATCAAGTCATCCTCAACCTCCACGGCAACATTTTGTGCTTCAAGCAGATTTACAGGTCTTGCCCTTCTTAGCAGATTTTGATTTTGATTTTGACACATGGTTGGTGGGTTTGTCTTAGACTAAAACACGGATAGAGAGCTGCACACCCAAGTAAGTGTAGGTACCGATAATCTCAATCTCCTCCCTCCTGAAGAAGAAATGGAGGTGTGAGGTATTCAACTTTGTTGAAGACCATAGCCTTGGTTTTACCGGGTTGACCGTCGGCAGCCTTGTTTAACTCCAACGGTCCTCCTAATGAAATCTGATATCCCATGAACAGTACGGAAACTACCAAGAAAAGTCTCATATAAATGCATGATGGTAGTCAAAAGGATATCGAAAATGCCAATGTCTTTGAGCCTCATGAGGAACAAAATCAAAAGCTTTCGAAAGTCTACAAAGCAGCAATAGACTTTCGATGAGCGATGACGTGCCTCCTCAATGATGGCCGAAGAGTGAAGATATGGTCAATGGTCTAGTAAGCGGGCCAAAACCCTTCCTGCCCCCTAGCTCTTACGTGTCTCGGCTCCAACTCCTTGAAAGCAACATGTGGAGAACAATAATAGAAAGCTTCGAGAATGTATGGCTAACCATGATAGTCCGATAATTATTGGGATCAGAATGTTTGGGAGGGTGTTGGAGAGAAGAACAAAGATCCTGTTGTCGATAAAAATTAGACCGACAACAATTTAAAAGAAAGAAAATAAACAATATTAACATATAAACATATTTACACAAATGATAAGACGAAAATAAAGATAGACATGATGAAGAGAAACAAATTTTGCATTAATGAAAGAGAGTACAATGATCGCTAAAATGTCTTAACAAGGTCATGATTCAAATCAAGGCCAACATGGCTACAAAAATTGCATTTATTTCAAGATCGAAATGAAGATATCATCAAGGCCTGCTCTAGATATGACAGATAAAGATCTGCAATCAATTTAGATAAAATGCAGAATAATAAATCAGATAATCAGAAAAATAATATTAAATCTGGATATACCTGCTGCATTTGATTTTCATACTCAAACCTCAAAACAATGTCATCACAACGCCTGTAAGATCACTTGCCTCAGAAAAACATTGCACATAAATAATTCAGAATGAAATAACCTTCAAAATAGCTGCAATACCTAATTTCTCATCCCCTGAAATTGTCTCTTCCAAGTCCTTTTATAATATCTTCTTGAACAGAATCGGTTATAACCGATTGATATTATTTGAATAATTTCTAAGTAAAATAAGTTATAACTTTATAATAAGTCATTACTTATGTCTTAGGTGACACTTTATAATAAAGTTTTGATTATAATCAAAGGACTCGGGTAACTTTAAAACATAAGACATTTAGACATTTAAATGAGGCACGAGTCATTAAAACAGGGGCCCACTAAATACTCCATACATTAAATAAATGTAAAACACAACCATAAAGCATTCATTCTTTTTTTAAGACAAAACACATCATCATCATCAAACAACAATCAAACTTAAAAAGTCATCCACTCATATGCATATAGATATAATAAACTGTCATCATAAGTTTACCAATCATAATCCAAAAATATAAAGTATATGCAAATGATTAATATGTTTATCAAATTCTCCAATCCCAAAACATCATAATCAATCCTCTTCATCAAATCCAACAATGGTGTTCCTACTTTGGTGGTCATTTCAACGTATTCATATGGCTCAACTAGTAGAATAGTGCGAGTAATGATCCCATAATCTTCCTCCACCTCCAACTTAACTCTCTTTACCGCACTTGTCACCTTAGGCACTGCGAAGAGGACCTAGCACGCTTAGAGGGTAATGGGGAGTCATGTGAAGGCACAACTTGGTTCTGCCCAAGTAATAGTGGCGAGGTGGTAACAGGTAAGACATTGCGAGGAGGTATATGGGATGGGGCAGATTGAGCAGACCTGTTAGAGGAAGATGGGTTATGATCAGCATGTGCGTGCTCAACATTATGCAAAGGAGGGTTATTGATGCTACGGGAAGGTTGGGTGCGAGGATAAGATTCAATCACTTGTAAAACTTCATGAAGGTAGGGTTCATTTGCATCGAAATGTATAGAAACACGGGTGGGGCCATGTCTAACAAAAGGTCTCCTCCCTCGAAGTGTACTAGCTCCCCTTCGGCCACCCCTAGGTGAACCTCTTTTCCATTGTGATTGACCTTGAAAACTATTATGCCCCCATGAGTGATGAGACCCAAATCTTCTAGAACCCCAACCATCCCATCCAGACATGATTGCAATACTGAAAAGGAGAGATAATTACCAAAAATTTAGCATGTAGAATCATTAATTTTCAAAAACAGAGTCATCTCCATATCAATCAAAGTAACAGGTGGCAGTCATCCATAAGAGAACACTTAACTCTTTGAAATGAAAGAAACATTCATATACATTCTGCAGAACAATTTACTTCAACCATCGATTTTCATTTCCACAAAATCATCTTAAACAGTAAAAAAACAACCATCTCCAGAATACCATTTTTCTTTTTGAAACACATCGAAATGATTGTATAATTTTGAGCTTTTTTAAAATATGAAGATTTGAAGCAAGATATGCTTTTAGAATATGCATGCACAAACAACCGACTTGTTTCAAAAATATTCCATTATTTAACTTACAATCCCAACCTTATTGATTCTGAAATCCATATTCCATGTACAAACAATACATTCGAAGTGAAAAGCTAGACAGCGAAAGACAATCTATAAGTCGACTACAACAAACAAAAAATTGCTTCAAATATCAACTTGACTACTGCCACCTTCAATAATCATTTCCAGAATGGGAAAATCAAGAATATCAAAATATGAGCTTGAAAACCAAACAAAGATATCATGAAGCGGAACTTGATTTCCATTGTTAACAACTCAACATCCATGTTGGTAAAACAAATGACATATATATATATATATATATATATATATATATATATATATATCGATCTTATGATGATAGCTGACAACTTTAAAGAATGCCACGAAACCACTTAGTGTTAGACAAATAAAATAATGCATTAAATACCTAGTGGCCCCTGCTCAAGCTCATTACGAATGTAATAGCAAGCAAGAAGTAATAGGAATATTTACAACTTATTTTGAAAAAGGGGGTGTTAAAATTTTATCAATAACAGATCCGTCTCCTTAAGTTGATAAAGAAAGCGTTTCTTATATTGAAGAAGGCAACGATAAGAGGCTTTGAGGAGGGATAAGAGGGATGGCCGTGGATGAAGGCGTGACGAAAGCTGGTGGTGAAGGAATTTTCACTCATCATCCTACCACTTGTTCATAGGGCAAGATACGGGGTTATTGGGTTGATGGGAAGGGGGAAAATTTGGCGGAATTGGGAAAGATTTGAGGCTGCCTCCCAAACGATGTGGGAGAGGCTGGTGTATTTTGTAACAAAATCCAATGAAAAGAAATGGGTGTTCGGAGGAGTAATTGATGGATGTGGGAAGAGAAGGTATCGAGGTCTCCTTCATCAAATTAGAACGTAGTATGAGGGAGGCTATGAATGGGAACAGTGGTGGGAGGGGGATATCAACCTGGAGAGAAAATGAAAGAAGGGCATGATCGGCAAGGGGGTGGGGAAACAAAGAGGTGATGGACAAGTGACAAGAGATACTAGCTAGAAAGGACATAATCCACAACACTCGCACCCCCACCGTGAGGTCGACATGTGAAGAAGTGAGAGTCAGGAAAGCAGGTGAGCCCATTCAGGATCAACAAGTCATGGGATTCCCCTAATTGAAGAAGGTTCTAGTTATATGCACGATGAAGGGCCCTGAATCATTCTTTGATATCTGTGAAGTCCCACTGCCTCTGGATCAATCTTATGGGTGTAGAACACATTCTACGATCGGGTATGGAGAGTAATTTGGAAGGCTTTGGTACGGGCATTGAAGTCCCCCATAAGGTTGACTTTGCCAATTCGTTGAGTACAGATTAATATTGGCATATAGGTCACCGAAAGGATCACCATCATGGCCATTGTGAATGGCATATAGAGAGGAAGCCGGAGGAAAGTAGCAAACTGCAATAAAAATATCCTGGAAGGGAGATTTGCCCCTCTAATCCGGATCCACATGAACTGGCAAACTCATCTGTGGTCACCAACGAAATCCTGCTCCGGAGGAAATCTCTATACAAACAAGCCACACCCCCTAAGCCCCTGACACCACCCGAACTCCGTGTCTCTGTTTGTGCCAGTACCAATGGTATCCCGTGATCCCCAAAAGAGGTCGTACAGGGCTCTCGTGTGTCTCCGTGACGAAAAGGATGTCAGATGATCCAAGAGCATCATACATAAGACCAAGTGATGACCAAAAAGAACCATTACCGTTCCAAGTAACTAATGGAGATACCTGTACCCGTCTCCTCTCCATGCAGACCCATCATTTAGAAGTCCCAAATCGAGCCTCCCACTTGAGGGAACGTGTCTTCGATGACAGACTCACGAGATTCGATAATTGTCCATTTCCCTACGATGAGCTGCCAAAACCAACTCTGGAGTGTTTGAGCTCCACTACCTATGACTTGGTAAGATCTTCGTTAAGGAAAATCTTGTTAGGGAGAGAGTGTAGCACCCGTTTGGCTTTGAGAGCCCTAAGCCGATTTCTTTGCTAATCTGAATATGAGGAAAAGAGTGGAGTCATAGCCCAACCAAGCTTTGTCTAGAACAATATCGGGAATATGTAAAGCATCGCGGAGAAACCCGCTCCCAACCACCAAGGGGTCCGGTGATGAGGGAGGTAGAGGGAGTCCCCTCACCTTGAGATTCAATTCCCTCTCGTGCCTGGTACTTTCCTTGGATATCTTGGCTTGAACAACCTCCTCAACAAGCTGTCATAGGGGAGGGAGACCCATCTTTTCCAACAACCTAAGCCCATGACCTAATGTTTGTTTTTGTTTCTTGTTTAAAAGAACTCCGCTGAAATTGAAACTCCCTGCTTATTTTTGAGGTCCAGGATTTCTGCATGCAAGGTATCATTGGGAGGATTGAGAACCTTGTGCTCCTCATTGGTGTGGATCCTTTCTTTTAATAAAACGTTTTTCGATTCGAATGTTGTAATTCGGTTGGCAAGTTCATGGATTTCGGTCCGAAGAGCCTCATTAGCGAGTTCCACGTTTTGAACACTGTTGATCAGCTCCTAAATGAGGTTTTCCATGTTGTCATAATTTTGCTCAATTCATTCCAAAAATCAATTATTTTGTTACCTTCGGTGGCGGTTGGGTCGATCATCTCCACATGGTTTGTAAAATTGGTGCGAAAGCGAGAGGGGAAGGAATTACTTGGATTGGTGTGACTAAGATAGGTGAGCACGGTGAATTCCTTGGTGGCATCAAACATGTGGAAGACACGAGCGAGAGAAATCAAAGAGCTATTAACCAAATGCTAGCGAGAGAAAAGGCGGGAAAATGCAAGTTGGAATTGTGAGCGTAAGGGATCGTGAAGCGCAGTCACGCGGTGAACAATAGATACCACGATGTGAGCAAAGGGGCGGAAGGTTTATCATACACGAAATGGCCCTTCCCATACTCGGTCAAACCACGAAGATTAACTTTGATAAAAGAAAAAATGATCAGTAAAAATTCACGGCCGAAAGTTGCGAACCTAAGCGAGGGGATAGGTCAAAAATAATTCCATCAAAGCCCTCGCTCATCGCTACCAACGTGTTCGCAAGCCCAAAACAAAGCAAAAACTCCAGTACTAGGTTAAAAACCATCAGACAAGCCCGTAAAGGTTAAGAAAATGCAGCCATGGTTTCAAAATTGTGGGTTATTTGGTTTGAAAACTTCCTCAACCCCATGTCGACCATTTCATGATTTGAAGCGGGAAGCTTCATCCTTAATAGAGGTTTGAAGTGAATTCATAAGCTCAAAGGGTTTCCACAATGCATACGTAAGTAGAAGAATGAATTCAAAATCGCGAGTTGTAATCACAAATAGAGCAACAAGAGGACGTGAGATGACGGGATTGTAGAGGCTGCCTAATGGGAATGCGGAGTCGACGGGAATGGAGGGTGTAGGTCGACGGGAATGTAAGAGAGAGAGGGTGAAGGAACATAGACAAAGGAAATAGAATAAATGTAGCTTTATTGCTTGCAGTAGTAGTGATACAAAGCCCAACAACTTACAACAATCAACAATTTCCCACCTTTTGGAATGGAGAGGCCATTACAATTTATAGATTTACAATATGACTCTTCATCTTCCCTTCACACGACCTTTCACTTTCTTATCATTTGTGACCTTCCATCTCCTAAACTTGAGTTAATACATTCAATTTGGGCACAAATACAATATTCCATTATTACATTCCAAAACCCAAGTTTAGAACCCTTCATATTCCTCTTCTTGGCAAAAATATGGAGCAGTGGAAGATTCCTTATGTGGCTTCAAAAGCCAATTTGACCTTTTCCTTTGTTAAGCAACTTGGGCGAGTTTCGGAGAATTGAGGGAATGGAGGAATAGTTCCCTTAGTTCCTCATTCGGCCGACTTAACTAATCATGCACCTTTTCCCTCCTTTGCAGCATTTGCGGGTATGTGGGGCATCGAAGGAGCGACGAAATTGTTCCCTTGGTTCTATCAAATGTCGCCTTAACCGACTTTGCCTTATTCATTGGTGAATGCGGGAATGCGGGAACCTACGAAACACTAGAACTATTCCCCACGGTTACTTAGAATGCCAACATGTTCGACTCTACCTCTCTTCCTTCGCTTTTGGCGGTGATTACGGGCCGTGGGGAATTGTGAGAACAATGGAACAGTTCAAGAATTGCCACGGGGAGTTGACATTACTGATTTAATTGCTACATGCTTAGGGGTCGACAAAGGCGGTGTTTCGGTGAACACAAGGAATGAAGGAACTCTTCCTTTAGTGTTGCCCGGGCCCGATATATTTGATGCAAGTGCTGAGTTTGGAGATATGGGGAATGCGAAGAGCGGAGGAATAGTGCTCATAGTGTCATCTAGACCCGACTTCACCAATTTCCCGGTGTAATGTGGACAAAGCGGAGATACGGGGAACAAGTGGAACGGAGGGACAATTCCATTTGTTCCTTAAAAGGTTGATTTTGCCCAGATTGCCCCAAAATTTGTAAAATTTGGCTAACTCTGGATTGTGAGACTTAACAAGAGGGGAACAAGGACTAAAACACTGAGGTTTTTGCTCATGACTTGAAAAATGTCTACAAACCATTGATCATTGAAATTTGTTTTCAAGAGGAGTGTTGATCACTGCAACACTAAAATGACCTTGTTTTGCCAGTTTGGTTCCCGAGATCAATTATCTCCACAAATTCTCCCAAAACTGCCTTGGACAAGATCATTTCTCTCCTACACAACTTTCAGAGGATTTAAGTCTTCCTTGTCAACTTTCGAGAGGATGTCCATATGTTGTAATCGACCAAAAATAGCCAATTTAGTGCTTCAAAGAGCAATGTTTTACTTCAGAGCTTAGTCTTGTCATGAAATCATCCTGGATTCATTCCCTTGCACATGAAACACACTTAAAATCTTGTTAGACGTTCCTCTAAGTCGAATGAGAGAGAAATTGAGGACAAGTTGGCTAGAGGAAGGGTTCACAGTGACCGGGAGGGAATTTTCAAGTGTGGGCTTAGTTGTCATGGCCAAAATTTTCAATTTTGCATGCTAGACATTTAGCATGACAACAAATGGCTCTAGCTCGGGGAAATTAGATCGTAAGGGGTAACGAAGAACCTCGGGTACCTCATGGGTAAGTAGGCCGGTGCCTTGACAATTGGGCAATAGAGTCAGCCCTTCACCAACTAATACAAACAATGACACAAACGAGGAAAGACAAAACAAACACACGACACAAAAGGGAAACACACAAAAAGTGGAAGGGAAACACACAAGGAGAAGGAAAACTACGATACAAAATCCTAAATCACCTATGGTACATGCGGGGGATAACCCGCTTTCACTATAGCACCTATTCTTTACTAAATGTTTACCTGTGCACGTGTATCACCAAATGCCTTTGTGCCACAAATCCATTGATGGGCTCGCTGAAATATGGCGCCCTTGCTATCCTTGAGAGACAGTGCTTCCGCCATCACTTCCAGGACACATTGTCCAAGATGTCCCTCTCTGATTCTCTTGTGAGGCCCACGGTTCTCTATGGTTATGAGGTTTGGGGTCCCTCCCTTCTCGAGTTGGATTGGGCTGCTATTGAGCGAGTTCAGATCCTTATGCTCAGACGGATCATCAGGTGTAAGGAAACTGTTCCCCACAATATCATCCTTGCCGAGTTTGGGGCTCACCCTTTCAGATTAGAGGTCATCTTTGGTCTCATCTCACTCTTGCATCGCATTCAGAGATTGTTAAATTCTTCCACAGGCAGAGACAAGTACATCTATCTTGCCTACTGTTCCTCCGAAGCCATTGCTCTATCTGACCATAGTGGACCGTGCTCGGTCTGGTATGCCGGGGTTACCCGTCTCTTGGGATCCCTTGGGATCAACATGGACCATCTCCCCCCATTTAGCTACTCCATGGATGCTCCCACACACCTTTCTACCGAGTAAGCAGGACCTGCACAGAATCATCATGGAGGACATCTACCAAGAGTTTATCCAGATCACTTGGACCAACCCCAAGGCGAGCTATGTCGAAAATGTCCTTCCATGCCAATCACTTTCTTGAGATCAACAATGGAGTGATCACTCGTCCCACCTATATCTCCCGTCATTGGATGCATGCTCTTTGCATATCTCTGGGTCAGTTTAGAGTTGGCTCCCACAGGCTTCGAGTTGAGAGCGATCACTAGTTGGACCGGTCCGAAAGGATCTACCAGCTTTGCTCCCTCCAGGAGGTTGAGACAGAGGAACACTTCATTTTCAGGTGCCCTATCTACTATGAGATCAAAGGGAGGTTTCACAGTCTTTTCCGTGAACGCCCAACGTTCACAATGTTTTTCGGTATTATGATCAAAGGTGTCTCGCCCTCTGTTTACAGGAAGCTTTTAAGCTTCACGACAAGATTCTCCATCCCCTTCCAGGGAGACTACTATTCGGCAGATCACCTCCTACTTTGTTGTGCTCCCTGGTGAGAGGGGCACCAAGCGAGGGGTTCCCAATAGAGAACCCTAGACCAGATCTGTCAGGACCAGGGGGGCTACTTCCTAAACCAGAGGGATCCGGACTTAGACTCGGCCAAGAGCCCCCACCCCCATAGGCGGCAATTCACCAGGCCTAATCAGAGAGCTAGACTTTCTGCAAGGCGTATGTGTACCAGGCTTCTTCCAGCTCCTGACACCAAACATCAACATATCACCAGATTTTTCCAGCCAACTTCAGATGACAGTTGAGAGGGTTGGTGTTGAGGATCCTCCCTCCACCCCCTCTCCTTTGTTCACTCTCTCTTCTTCTGCATTCTCCCGTCCCTTTGGGCCCGGGCTTCATCTCTCTTTTTCTTGTTATTTTTAGGACCTTTTTGGGTTCCCCTACTGCTTCTCTATTGCATTGTATGGTACAGTCCCATTGACCTACTTTGTGGTCATTTGTTGGACATTTAATATACTTATCTTATCTTATCTCATTGCCTTCGTTGTTTTGACATCTTGTTTCCATCTACTCATTTATTTCCAAATTCATTCCAATTGTTGATTTTCCATTACTGCTACGAGAATGAGTCTTTTTTTATGTGTAGTGCACACAATTGGGCACTAGCTTACGGGAATGAGTCTTGATCACACTAGGCTTGTTATTTTCATACCGAGGCTTATGATCTTTGATAGGCATTTGAATTTGATTTGTTATCTGCTTCATGACCATGGTCTCTATGAGCTGGTTCTCGGCAGATGTTTTAAGAGTTTCAACACTATCACAAGCCTCTTGGTGTTCCATGTTTACTAGTTGCTCCAAACAACTATCCTTCATACAAATTTGCTCACCCTCGACCTGCTTCTTACTATGATGTGATGTGCACAATGTTTCATCCTCTTGGAAAGAAAATGAGCACAAGGTCGGATATGAAAAATGAAAACCATCATCTTCTCCATCTTGGCCATTTTGAGCCTCAAAATCCATCTTCATGATGAAAGCATCCTTTCCTTGAATGGAGTCAACCTTGAAGGATTCAAGCACATTCTTATTTATATGTTCTTCATCAAGAAGGTCTTCATCTTCTTGAAAGGAGAACGAGCACAAGGTTGGGGCTGAAATATCAAGATCATCATTTTCCCAATCTTGACCATCATGAGCTTGGAAATTCATCTCCATGATGAATTCATCCTCTTTTGAGTAGAGTCAACTTCAAGAGGCCTAAACATCTTGTCATTTATGCATTCTTTCTTGAAAGAGTCATCCTTTCCCAATGGGAAAGAGAAAGCTTTGTATTCACAATCATTTTCATACTCACTAAACAAATCTTCATGTTAAACCTTGAGAACATGATTGGAAACATGGGACTCACCTGCCAAGAAGTTGTTTGATGTCACTCTTTCTTCTTGATCCGCATTGCTCTTCATCTCGGGATTGCTTTTTGTAAGCCAAGATTTCCATGACCTTCGTCACCAACAAATAGAGAATCTGCATTCATGCTCATTGGGAAGAACATACTATGAAACTACGGCTCCATCAAGTCATCTTGATACTTTTCAACTTGCTCTACCACACTTGTGTGTGCTTCCATCAATATGGGCAGCTCAACATCTAAAGCTATGAAAAAGTTGCCATACCTTGAATCTTGGAATAGTATGTCCGCCCATGGGTCATCTAGTTTTTGAATTGTGTACTTCATTTTCCTTATAGGAAGGAGCTTCTTCATCTTACCACTAACTGAATGGTGACATGCGACCAATCCATCTGTATATCTCCGCCAATATCCCTACAGAATCTTCGGCTCAACAACATACCATACGAGGCTGGCATGTCTGCTACAAGTATTTTCAACTTTGATCTTCTTGTCTACAAAATCTGCAAACGATACCGAGCATCCTTCACTTGGCCAACAAGAGGAACTTCTTTGGTTTCCATGGAGTAACAATGGCTAGTAGTGGGAGTGAGAGAAAGACTGAGGGCTTTAGCAACTTTTGTGGGCATGCCATTGTCAGAGGCACTAGAGTCAATAATGCAGTTATTCAATTTATATCCATTGACCAACAAGGCTAGATAAAAAGGTTTTACTTTCCCATAAGAGGAGGATGTTGAAGCAAGAAGGTTCTATGAAGGAGTGGTATGAGAAGCGGAGGTAGTTCTTTGGCAGTGGCATTTTGGAACATGAATTTGAACTACTTCCTTTGATAAACTGGACAAGTTTATCAAATTGCTCGGGATGGGTTTTCAAGTACTCAAACTCAGAAATATGAACTTTGGCTTTCTTGACATGGTCAATGATGTCAAAGGTGGAGAAGTGATAGGCACATTAGGAACTATGGTAGCCTTGACAAGAGTAGGATTTGCATTCTTAGGATCAATAGAAGCAAAAACTGATTTGTCAAGAGGAGATGAAAGAGACTTACTCAAAGAGGCAGATGGATTCTTGATTGAGGTAGTCTTGGGATTCTTCTTGGCCGACTGTGGAAGTGGATAGCGATGATCCTCCTTTTGTTGTTGTTTTTAGTAGATTCCCCTTTTGAGAATTCAAATGCTTTGCTTGGGCAACGGAAAAGAGGCTTCTTTCTTCGTTTGTGAGTGAATGAACACTGCACACGAGTAACTATTCATATCAGCCATGGATTCTTCAAAGTCTTCATCTGGTGAGTATTCATAATACCCAATCCTTGCACATCCATCTTCTTCCTCAATATCTAATTCAGCAATTTCTTCTCCTTCATCTTCACACATTACATTAACCGGTGGAGCTTCCAAGGCGAGCCTTTGGGAGCTGACAATTTGATTCATGTTCCTATTTTGGTATGAGGCATGTTGAGCAATTTCTTTCTTCAATGTAGTCAAATCATTGACCAATCTTTGCAACGGATCAATTCTTTCATCTTTAGAACTCTAGTCCTTATTCTTTGCTAAATAGTTTTTTTATCTTCCTTGACATGATAAGGTCATCTTCCACTTCAATGGCAAGTTCTTGAGCATTGTCTAGAGTATTTGGTTGAGCTCTCGTAGTATGAAACCAACTTTAGGCAATTGAACATTCACGAAGAATCTTTTTATTATCTACAATAGGACGAGCACCAGTAGGAATCTTGTTGATCAACTTATTGAACTTTGCTACAAATTCTCTCATGGGCTCTTGTGGTTCTTTCTTCATCTAAGCCAATTGAGCAAGGAGGGCATGTGCATCTTCCGTAGTCTTGAATCTTGCTTCAAACTTGGTTTTCATATCATCCTAGTCAATAATTGAACGTGATGGCAAGTAGTAAAACATTTCGCAATGACTTCACGAATAGTCAAACAACATCTTCATGTCCCACTCCAAGAATGCCACAGGTTGTGATGAAAGTTGTAATGTGATCATTTGGACATTGCTTTCCATCTCCATAGAATTTGGGAAAGTTCTTTCTTGATCCTTTTGGTAATTCATGAAGTGGAGGAGCCAATGCTAGGGGACCATTGTTTTCAAGTTGTTCTACAACTGCTTCTTCAATAGGATCTTCATGAGGAAAGTTAGGATCAAATTCAACGGAGGACTCTTGCCTAACTTTCCTTGCCACCCGGACAATAGGAAGTCTGAAATCAGCTTCTTGTTGTTCTTCAAATGTGGGATCAACAATGCCACTTGCACAATCCACTCAAGTGTATCTCTTTTTTACCAGCTTGTGAAAGATTTTCCAATATGTGAATGGGAATTTGCAGCCTGGAAATGACAGGCAGGTTTATAGCAGAAATCAACAATGAACTTTCAGCAATGAGTTTCCAGATTTATGATTTTTTGTGATTTTCAAATATTTGATTTTTTTGTATTTTTAGAGATCTTTATAGGGTGCACAAGGGCAGATCTTCCCCAGTGGAGTCGCCAAAAACTGTTGGTGAAATAATTTGTTGCAGTGCAGATTATTAGTTTTCACCAACGGTCACGAGGCTAAGCCCCTCCTTGGGTATGGGGAGGCTCCCATTATTGAATGTAAACTAACTAAAAACTGTGGGGTGGCCATTAGGCCAGGGATCACACAGGAATACTCCACTAAACCTATGGCAAAGTGCTTGTACAGTGTACAAGAGAGGAATTTGCTTTGAAGAGAGGTAAAGGGGAGTAGGAGAAATAGGAGAGAGGGTTAATGTTGTGAGTAGACTTACAAAATTCACATACATTAGCCAGAGTAGGTCCACATTCAATTAGAAGAACACAACAATGTAAACAATCAACAAGACTAATAAACCAGAGACATAGTTCTACATATCCATTAATCAAGGACACAAAGTTCCTTCTTGGTTGTACAAGATCACAATGCTTGTAAAGTTGGAAAGTAGAGAGGATGGAGGAACATAGGGGGTGTTGAATATATATAGTTGTTCTGTTTAGTTATGTAGTTTTACCTGCCTCTAACTGCTAACTAAATATAACCACCTTCTCCTGAATAAATATATTCTGCCTGCGTCCATTCCAGCAGTGCAGTTGTGTCTTCTTATCTCTTTCTTAGTTTTTCTTCTACCAACACTAACTACCAGAGTTTAGGGACACACCCAAATCCCTCATATTTGCAGTTAGTCGCGGTGGAATCCTCTCAAGGGGTGTGGCAGGAGGTTAAAAAGAAGAGAAGAAAAGGGTAAGATGGAGGCTTATTTGGGGAATAGTACTCATTAAGCTCGGGGTTGATTTTTGGGCCTTGGAGCATATTTTGTTTTTGTTTACTACTTTTTTCCTCATAATATCTTGTATAACTGATATTTGGAGTCATATTTTCTCACTCTGATTTCTTGTTCAGTGCCAGTAAAATGTATCTTTTATTTTCTATTTGAATAAAATTTGGATTTTTCTTAGGAAAAAAATAAAAATAAAAAAGTTACATATATAGATATAAAGTTTTAACCCTTATAGAAACAGAACTATGTTAGGTAAAATGTATTTGTTTTGTCTTCTAGGCTTTATCATAAGAATTGGAATTTTTCACATTTTCTCGTGCAGTTCCACAAATAGCAGTCTTAGTTGTATGTCTTTTTTTCCTTAAATTATATTGAGTATTAATAGAACTTCCAGTTTTCTTCATCAAAATATTGTTATTAAGATAGATTGCATTAATTGCATCCCTGCAGGACAATTACTTCGCAACTCCAAACTTTGAAAAATTGTTATCTTCCAAGCTGAACTCTTTAACGGCATGTGGCAAGCTGGTGAAGGTAAGCACTTGCAATTGGTACTTGTGATACTTGTAGATAACATTATTAAGAGAAGTTCTAAACCTTTCATTATCCATGATCGAGTTATTGCAGGTGGGACAAAACTATATTGTCAATAGAAATCCGCTGCCTCGTTTTGGAGCAAGAAAAAGTGCACATTTGCGACAGGGGCTGGGGGAAAACGCATTTCTGCTAAGCTAGGGAAGGTAAGAATTTGCAATTGATAGTTATTAAACTTGCAGATAATAATATTAGGACAAGTACTGACCCTTTGTCATCATCCATGCTCGAGTTATTGCAGATGGGACAAAACTATAGAGCAGGCAGAAGTGCACATTTGCGACAAGGAACTGGGGAAAGTGCAATTCAAAGCTTGATAAGAACACTTTGGAGAGACTGAGAGAAGAAATACCCCTACCGACGGAATCTGAAATTGATACTGAACTGTCAATTATGACAACAATGAGTGTTGAAGAAGCCTATGAATTTGCTGCTGAATGCTTCTATGAAGCAGAACTAGCTAAGATTGAAGCAGAACAAGCAAAAAGGGAAGCTGAAGCTGCCGAAGCTGAAGCACAAGCTGCTAAGGCTTTTGCACAAGCAGCAATAATGAATCTCAGGAATTCTAGAAAAAGCAGTAGCTGCTGAGGATTTCGCAGTAGCAGCAATGATGGATTTCATAAATTCTATAAATTGTTTGTAATAGTCTCCACATATGCAATCCTTTACCAGAGGTTGCAATAATACAACATCCATAACATTTTTGTAACATGGTTGTACTAAATCTTTTATTTCTGGGAAGATACTAAATTATCATGGAATTCCTGCATATTGTGTTGTATACAATTACAAGTTAGAGATAATTGAGACAATGTGTTGTTGGAGAAATGAGCCAAAACTAAACTAACCACGTTGTACTTGGGAATAAAAAAGAAATGAGGCCGATCCTATGGTTTCTAAGTATATACGGTGTTCTACCCAAACAGCACCAGAAAATCTAGTCAGATTTTACTTTTCTTGGGACTGGATGAAAGCTCACCGTGTCCTGTAGGAGCTGCATTTATTGTAGATTTCTCCTTCAGTCCCACATGGTACCATGGTTGCATACGTAGAAGAAAAGACTAAGCAAGCAGAGGAGAAAACCTTTAAGATTAATCTTCCCCCACTTTTGTATTTGATGTCGAACTTACCTGCCTATATTTTTCACTTCTGTTGGATTAACTAAGTAGCCACGTTCGGATAGTGGTACAGATATGAAGAATCAGATTTGTGGATACAACTGAATCTTTTCCCCTGGGATACGGCTTTTCATACAGAAATACAAAAAAATATATAAACATTAGCTTGATAAATAAGAATTAACCACATAATTATGCATATAAAAAAACCAAAAAAACACTATTGATAATCTATATAATATTAGAATATAAGGCTTATAAATGAGTGTTATGTTAATATTAATTAAGTGGTAACTAATGCACAGTTGTAACTACGTCAACCATTTTGTAACCATCTATCACAAAATAAAAGGATGAACACAATGAATAATGTGTGCATTCTGGTTTCTCTTCATTTGTTCTTTGTACATTCTATCATTTCTTTATTCTCTCTCTCCACAAATTCTAATAGTGGTATTAGAAGGAGCAAGCAATGAGTAAAGAAAATGGAAGTTTAAACCAATTCCGTTAGGGCATGGAATGTTAGACACGAGAGCAATATCATAGTGCAACGAACAATAACATAGGGTAGAAAGAAAAATGTCTTCAAAAGGGTAGAAAATGACCTAGTTTTAGTTCGAAGGCATTTACAACGAACATAACCACAAAACATGGTTGATGCTATTGAAAGGTGCAAAAAAAACCATTCAAGGGCACAATTTTTGTTGTGTTTTCAACGGAATTTTATGGCACTTCAAAGTGTAGGGGTACAAAAATAGGAATTTACCTTTTTGAAGATTTTTTTGAGGTTGTTTGTGCAGTTAAGGCACGATAATAAGATGACGTTAGAGCAAAATGTGACAAGTAGAATGCAGTTGAGAAAAACGTGATTTAGGGATATGGTGAGACTAATTGCTCATCAACTCAAAACACTCTTCATGGGTATGACAATCTTAGGGCTACATCAATTGGAACCGTTATCCTCCTTATAACTCATGGTTTGTAATGTCCTTAAATGGACATATTCTTACCTCAGATGGATTTCCCGCAATTCCCACTAGGGCCAAATCTGATTAATCTAAAAATCTCAATTACCATCAAATTGAAATTTATAATGAAATTAGGCCACAAACTGAATATTTTCTAGAAAACCCTAGTTCGTTGCCCTAGGCCAACAATTTAGCAAATAGAGTTTTTTCCACTTCAAAATACCTCCAAAAATTATGAAAATTTGTTTGCAAGTAGATAATGAATAATTGGAATAGGATTTCTAATCAAATTCAAAAAAATATTAATTCTGGAATTTATTACGGCAAAAACACAACAAAACTTGTAAATTCAATAACTTGCAAAATACTCTAAATTTTTGGGCAAATGATAGCTCAAATTGAAGCTTGAAAAATAAGCTTTCCAATGAACCCAAAATTAGAATTTTTCAATGGCGGAATCCAAAATGGATCCACAATTTGGGAACAATGTAGATAAACCATAACTATAAGTGAAAGTTGAAAATACAATTTCTCCCCACTTAGAAAAGGCCCAAAAACAACTCAAAACCGATCAAACACTTTAGATCGATATCTCCTTGAATTTAGCTTGAAATTGATACCCAAAGCAATACAAATTCGGAAATGGAAGCTTCAACAACACTCCCAACAAACATGCAATATTCAACGCTCGTAGGTCTTCAAACAACTCACGAATCGCCAGCAATAAGTCTTCAACAACTGCTTGAAAACTATTGAAAAACACAACTAACTCCTTGATCCGCAATGGAAACCCTAAATGGAGAATCCTCACAACATAGAAGAAGAGTTTTTGTTCTTCTTCTAGATCTCTAGAGGATTTTCGTCCTTAGAAATTATTTGCAAAGCCCTCAAGCTTAGACAAAAAATAGAATTTTACAAAATGAAATAGATTCTTTACAAAATCAAGTTGACTTGCTTTTATAACCAATCTTGGCTTAGTAGCCACCCACAACCACCAATCATCTTTCTTTGCCATCATTTAATTCTTTTTTGGTATTGTACCCTCTCCCACATGGGTTGCATTTCCTCTAGGAGGAAATTAAAAATTATAAAATGACTTCCCTTTTATTTATTTAATAATTTTATTTTGTCACTTTTTTTTTTTTTACTATTGGAACCGCCCTTTTATGTTAATTTAAAATAAAGAAAGTTACATAGTAAGGGGCGAATGGAAAACTCACGGTCCCACAAAATGCCACAAGGGCACCGACAAAACAGAGAATGACATGAGGGCTACATCAAAACGCCCAAAGGGCAAGCAAAGAGCACATGAAAAGATCAAACCGGCGAGAATCAAGCACATGTCACAACACTAGGAGTGGGAGGATCATCCCGAGGAGGGATAAACGCCCACTATTTGGCTCGGTCGAGGGAGGATCAACCTGCTAGCCATCATGATCGGAAACTGCATTTGTAAAGGAACCATAATTCCCCATCCAGGGGGAGGCGAACTAGCAATAATCTGTAAGCTCGGCGGCGGAGAGCCCCACTACGGAGAACTGACAATGCCCTTCCCCCTCAAAGGCGGGCTCTAGCCAAGTCCAGAAGAGGACGGGGTTGAAGGGCAGCCCCGAGGAGAGGCGGGCAGTGGTTGCGCAAGAATGGCTTCTACGACGCAATCCTACGGTGGTAGTCATCGGGGTGGCAATGGCCGAGGTGGTGGCAACAGAGGATCCGACGGAACCCGACTCATAGTGTAGAGTGCATCCCCAATGATCAGAAGCTCTGCAGATGAGCAAACTCCAGGAAAACCTTAGCAGCTTGAGCTTGAATTTGTATGCGCACAATAAACAAAATGACCACTTTGTCATTAGTGGAAAAAAAAAGTAAAGATTGATCTTGCTTGAAAATTAAGGCATTGCATGAGCTTTCCAAATATGAAACAAAATACAAGCACGAAACAATTGCCAAAGCATGTCAATGTAATGAGGCCAAGGGCTAAAATCACCAAATAAGGCTAGACGTCAGTGAAAGAATTTAGGGTGGTAAGGTTGAAATAAAGAATGGATCCAAGTCCAGATCGCCTGAGCACGGGACAAGACCAGAAGATGTGTTTAAACGACTCGGGCGAGAACAAAAAGGACATTTAGGATTAGGGATGCCAATATGACTAAGTCGTTCTCCCACAAGCAAACCTTGGTAAACCAGACACCAAAGGAAATGATTAACTTTGGGCTCAAGAAGAGAATTATGGGTACGGGAAGTCGGCGAAGCCAAGTGGAATGCGTGGATTGCAACCCCCACCGGGCATTGAGCTTGTCAATGGCGGGTGAGAGCGGGCTCAATAGATGATAGATGGTTCTAGTGTTGTAACGAAGGAAAGCAATTTCCCGATTCCACCGCCAATCATACCACCAAGTTGCAGGAGGTTTAAGCGCCAATTTGTGGAGCATAATAAAAAGGCGGTAAGAGCTCCTGAATTTTGTAGATAGATGGGAGGTTCGAATTGGCAAGATTGAACTTCGTCTTGAGCTCGGGCCAAGAAATCTAGTCTCTGCAGAGTTAACCAACTCCTGAATGGTATGAATGCCCTTGTGAGAAAGTCAAGAGCTTGATACACGGAGTTTCAAAGCAAGTGAAAGATTGTCATCATCGTGATGATGGAAAAGCACCAAAGATTACGAGAATTAAAAGAGAGCCTTGTGTGAAAACCATCACCAACCCAACACATCAATGACTTAACTAGCTCAAAGGCTTTCCAAATACTTTTAGCAACAAAGGTACTGTAATTTTTGAATCCGAAGTGATAATAAGAGTATGCAGCCCTATATTATTCCAACACTTCGTGTCGCAAATGGGCTCGGACTCAATGCAATGCCGAAGAAAGATTTTCCAGGCTTGATTACCGACAATGCACGAATCACCCACTTAGAACATAATGCAACACTTTGCCGGTAGATGTTGATGACTCCCATACCACCTTGATCACGAGGAAGACAACAAAATTCCCAGGCTACTCTATGAAAACTAGTTGAACCAGAACTTTTACACCATAAAAAGTCCTATAATAAACTTGACAAGTCTAGTGAACAAATTGAGAAGGGCACCAACACGCAAAGTAGTAGACATGAGTACGGCAAGAATCTTAGTGCAGACTTGGAATTTACCAACCAAGGATAAGGGTTTGGAGGACCACCTTGTAACTTTATGCTCCACCCTGTTAATAACATATTGCCACAACATCACTGAATCACTATCAAAGGTGAAGGGAATGCCCAAAAATTTGAATTGTTCACCATGGCTAATCCATTTCGGGGTAGGCCTTCAACCAGTCCGGGAGAGGCAAACAAATTTGTCGATAGCCCAAAGTCTTCGCGATTGAATGCTAGAGCTAGAAGCCAAACAAAATGTGTCGAGGCACTCAAAGACCTTGGCAACATTCTGCTCAGATTCATCAATAGTAAGAAAAGAATCATCAATGAAGTGACCATTGATAAGTTGTGTCACATGATCAAGAAGGAAAATCCCCATATGCGACCTTAAGCAACTTGATGGGAAATTAAATACCCCAGAGTGTCGAGAAAGAACAAACAAAAGCGGCGTGAGTGGGCACCCTTATCCGATAGAGACAGAAAAGGCTAATGTCGGTGGACTAGTGACCATTGATGGTGAGTCGGGTAGAAGCATTGGAAAACAAAGTGTTGACGGCCGATCTGAAGAATTCACCAAAGCCGAGGGCTTTGAGCATGGAAAGGATGAAAGGCCATTCTATATGATCATAAGCCTTCTCGAAATCAATTTTGAGGAATAGAGGCCACTATGAGGAAACATGAGCCCATTCCATGCCTTCCCAAACTGCAATAAGATTATCCAAAATGTACCATCCTTTCACAAAACCAGTTTGTTCAGACGAATAATTTTGGGCAGAAGATCAACAATGCGAAGAGCCAACGCTTGGCAATAATTTTATAAGAAACATTCAACAGGGTGATGGGCCACCAATTATGCATCTGCTTAGGGTCACCAACTTTAGGGATGAACTTGATGTTGCCTTGATTGATGAAACTCCTAAGAGATTGATTTTGAGAGCACCATTGTATACGAAGCAAATCAAGTCCCACAAAAGACCAAGTCGCTTTGTAGAATTCACATAGGAAACCATCCAAACCCGGTGACTTGTCGTCAACAAGACAGAGCAAGGCCACATGGAGCACCTCCAAGGTGAGAGGGGCATCGCAGCGAGCACGATCTTTGGACGAAAGCTTATTGGGAACCACATCAATACATCTTATCAAGGCATCTGCCCACTCAATCGAATCCTCATGAGCTTGAAAAACAAGATGGTAGTACTTGTCAAAAGCATGAGTGATCTTTGGGAGCTCAGTGAGTCATTGGTGTGAATCATATATAGATTTGATCTTTTGACGAGCATGTTTGGCCTAGAGGGATTTGAAAAAGCATTTAGAGGCTTTATCACCCACCCTAAGCCAATGGAGTCTCGACCGGATCCGTACACCACGGGCCAAGTGAAATTCGATGAGCTTGAGTTTATGTTGAATATTAAATTTTATCATTAATAAATTAATATAAAGTGCTTATAATAATATTTTATATTGCACTTTATAATTAATTCATTACGACAAGTTTCCCTTTTTTTCTTCCCTTAGCCGTCGGGAAACAAAGAATGGGCTAAGGGTCTTCGGCCGAGAAGGGGATATTACAAGGTCCCAAAACAATCATTAATTTTACGTCATAATCCGAGAAACTAATTATAATACGATCTTAGGGTGACCATAGATTCATCAAATGAAGGCCATTCCTTCAATGTTCTTTCACAAAATTTGATTTTTACATTTGGGAAAGGTTTTCCGCCAAATGAGATTTGAATCCATTCGATACTGATTCAAGCCAATACTAAAAGGTTGTTAGGTACTCATGTTCATCGTGAATTACCTATGAATGACTTACGATTGCCCATATCCTTAGAAAAGGTTAAGAACCAAATTACGAAGGTTGATGTTGAATCTAAACCCGCTCTCTTAGCTCTTGATCCTCCCCCTTGCAAGACAAAGGAGGATCTCTAAATAGGAAAGCAAATCTATGTCAACTCGAAGCCCTAAATAGGAAGTCGAAATAGTATCCTTGAAGACCATTGTGCAAATTATTAGCATCTTAGAAAAGGATTCACGTCTTGTACTCCATTCGACCCAAATGGATCTTCTATGTATTGTTTCCAGTGCAGGTGTGGTCCTCATTTCTCCTCGACCTTTGGTTTTCTTTAGATTTTGAATGCACTAATAATACAACCAAATACAATGCCTTGTTAACCGGTCTTCTCTTTGCTGATAGACTTATATTCGGAGACTTTAGATCCTCGACAATTTGTAGCATTTAACCAACCGGTGGTAGAGGTCTATTGGAGGAAGGTCGAACACTTAGAACTATATAAGAACACCATCTAAAGGTTAATTTTGATTTCAGCTTCATATCTATTGATTTTATCCCCAAAAGTCAAAACCAACAAACTAATGTTATTACCACTACTTCCACACAATATTGTCCTTTCCATGGGCTTCAAGGTGACTTTGTTGTCAGCCGATGAGAGGCATGCCTCTCATCAAAAAGGGATCCCAGCTCAAGGAAGGTGCCATTAAGATAGGCGACCTCGGAGTTAATGAAATTTAACATAACCGAGAATGATGAAGACATTCTAGAGTATCTACATGATTATGAAAACATTCCTCCTTTGCATCATATGAGGGGTTTTTCAATGATGTTGTATCCTTTTCCCCCTAGGAAGTGAATAATATGATTTCTATTGCAAGATTGAAGACTATGATTTAGTCGTTGATGACCTTGATGTTTATAAGACTAAAGCGGAGGTTTTGGACCTCCCCAACACCACCCGAGTTTGAAGAAGGTGAGGCTTCTCTTATTGAAGATATTATCGACATAAACATAGGAGCGAAGGAATAACCAAGGATCTTGATACTTGGATATTCAATGTCGCCACAAGAAGTTGAAGACCATAAGGTCTTTCTCACTAAATTATCCAAGGCTTTCTCTTTCTCCTATTCTTATATGACTTGTATCTATACGGATGTTGTACACAACCTAGTCACGAAACACGAAGCCAAACCACAGTCAAACAAAAGCTATGACCAATGAAACCCAAAATAACACTGATGGTAAAAGAGGAGGTCATTAAACTCCTCAAAGTTGGTTTCATTAGATTGGTAGATTACACAAATTGGTTATCCTACATTGCGTAATTCTTGAAAAAGAATGACAATATTTGAATTTGCAATGATTTTCAGGATATTAACAAAGTGTGTCCCAAAGATGATTTTTCATTGCCTTTTATTGACGTGGTTGTTGTGAGACGATCAGATATGAGCTCCTTTCACTCATGGATGGATTCTCATATTATAATCATATATGTATTTCCGAAGAAGATCGGAATAAAACCTCGTTCACCACCCCCGAGGAGCCTTTTGTTACACAATCATGCCCTTTGGCCTCAAGAACACAAAGACAACCTATCAATGAGTGATGACTCATATATTTCATGACCACGATCCACAAAACTGTTGAGTCCTATGTTGATGATCTTTTGGCTAAGGCTAGAAAAAGAGAAGATCGTGTAGGGGTTTTAAGAATCATTCTCACGTGATTTAATGAATACAATGTTACCTTGAAACCAACAAAGTGTGTGTTCAGAGTAACAAGAGGAAAGCTCCAAGGATATATCATATCTAAATGGGGTATCGATGTTGACCCCGCCTTGATTTGTGTTATTCTAGAAATGGTCTTGCCAACTCTTGAAACAAGAATTTGATTATTCCTTGGAAAATTAAGGGCTATACACAAATTCATTATGGATCTTACCTATGTTGTTAACCCAATTAACAATATGTTAAAGAATGAAAACACCATCGAATGGACCTAAGAATTCCATGAAGCCTTTGAATCCATCAAGTGCTTCCTATTATCTCCTCGTACTCTCATGGATCCACAATCGGATGGACCACTCATTCTTTATCTACGTGCGGTGATGTTTCGTTAGTCCGCATGCTTTCCCAAGAAGATGATGATGGCAAAGAACAAGTTTTACATTTAATGTGCTCTTAGATTATGAAATGTGATGTTCTTAGGTGAAACGGAATGCCTCGCCATATTATTCACTACTAAATGTCAAAGACATTATATGTTAAACCAAGAAACTAGGGTGACTTTCAAATATCAAGGACTTCACACATTTTTAATGCAACCAACCTCTCCAAGAGATTATTCCATCTAATCACACTTCTCGGTGAATTTGAGTTGACTTATTTTGACAAAAATTGGTCAAGGGTCAAATAGTCATTGATTGGCTAAAAGAAAACCCCTTGGATTTAAGAGATTTAGTGGACATTGAACTTCCGGATGATTCAATTTGTTACATAGACAAGCTTGGCGTCACTTCTTCTCCTTGGTATATACATATAATCACCTACCTCATCGAATGCACCTACCCTTAAAATGTCAATTCTCAATAGAGGTGGCACCTATGTGTCCTTGCTACAAAATATGTAATCTTAAACACAATTTTGTATGGGAAGGTCTTTGATGACATGATCCTTCATTGCGTGAATGAGGAGATATCTAAATGTGTCTTATTCCAATGTCATGATGGGGATTGTCTTTGGTCATTTTGGTGGCCACGCAATAACCTACAAAATTCATAGAATGGGTTATTTTTGGCCCACCCTAAAAATAATACAACTCAAGTATGCTAAAAAATGTCCCAAATGTTAAGATTTCACGCACATTATACACGTTTTGCACAAGAACTTCAGCCCATTGTTATACCACGGTGCTTTTCTATGTGGGGCCTCAACCTAATTAGAAAATTGACCCTCGGCTCTACGAGATAGACACAATTTTATCATTAGTGAAGTTGAGTATTTCACTAAATGGGCGAGAGGCAATGCCTCTAACCATTGTCACCGATTCGGCCATAGGAAAGTTCATCTTAAAACAAATTATCTACAAATTTGGAGTCCCACAAGTGATTATCTTCGACTATGGGAGCTCCTTCAAGAATTTAGAAATGTGATAATTGTGTAAAAAAATCTATCCCACACTCCATCACATCTATTTACTACCCTCAAGCCAACGGAAATGCCAAAGCGACAATCAAGACTTTGAAATCTATTTTGTTAGGAAATATATTGTAGTGTTCACATGTTGTTATTATTATTATACATACGTACAACACATTTGTTATAAATGTCAAGTAATTCTAGGGATATCTAAGTTATTGCGAGGCATTGTTATAACAACTTCCTCTATCCTAGACTCCTATTTATATGAAGTGTCATGAATATATATAAAGGGGTGTGCTTTGTACTCAATGGTGGTTTTATTCAAATTTATACACTGCTCTACACCTTCATTTGGTATCAGAGAGGGTTGAATACGCTATCCATCCGCTCAATCGTATCTGCCATTGAATATACGTTGTCCATCTGCTCAATGTTTGTATACATAATCAAAATATTCGTAGTCACCTAAAAAGTTTTATGATGGGCGTGGAGAGGATGTACTCTATAGTCAGGTAGTGATCAAACAAATATTCCTGTGCTCCTGCATTTGGTTAGATCAAGAGGCGTTTGTCATTGTCCAACCATGCACCATTTTTCATTGCCAATGTAGATGTAGAATCAGAATCTATTCACATGTAGGTAGTTCTAGAAAGCATGGTCAAATGAGTCTGTGCAGTTGTCAGATTGGCAGCATTGTGCTTAAATGCCCTTGCCATAAGAGATCCGACACAATCAAACGTTGGATCACACGTTTCCTTAAAAAAATTTATGTCTATCCTTTATCATTAAGTCAACCAATCTTGTTTTGTGTCAAAACCTTAACTTCGTCAATTTTTGTTTTAAAGTGCCATTAGTTTTGTGTGTTCTATAATTTAAGGAGATACATTTGTTGTTAATATATGTATCAATCTTACAATATAGTCTATTAGGTTGTAAATAAAATAGGATAATCCTATTCTAAAGAATATTTTTATTACATCTAAATAGTAAATGTCGAGTGTTTCGTCTAAAGTCAAAAATTATTTAGTCGTCTAATGGTATTGTGCTCCATGTGTCTAAGTGTTAACATCAATTAATGTTTATTGTCAAAATTATTGTCATTTTCAAAGAGTGATTGTGTATTGTAAGTCTTTGTGTTGTTATTATGTGTCAAAAATAAAAATACAAAATTAATACCTCACAAAAAAACATTTTCGGTTAAACCGATGTTATGAGTGTTTGTATTCCAAGATGGACATTCCACTAGAAAAATTAGTGGTCTTAATTTTCACACATGGAAAGTGAAAATCCAAATGCAAGTAATGAACAAAAATTTTCTCGGACGATAGTAAACGGAACAAAGGTAGCACCAACATATTCAAGCAAGCAATTAGAATGGCAAAGTATAGATGATAAAGCCAAAGTGATCTAGGCAAGGATCGTACATTCATATAAATACACCCATAATCAAGAAATGATATCAATTTCACCCGTGCTTATATCAATTTGACTTAGGTAGCACCAATGCTCGTTAAAATTCACTTCATACCCCCCATTGATGTCACTTTAAACCTTCAACAATTTTCTCTATCCATAAGTCACTTGATACACCTCACTCACTCCTTCCTCTAGAGGCTTCACCGTGTAGATTACTTCAAGCACTCGTGTATTAGTCACAATACGGGTTCAAGAAGCTTCCTTTCTATCAAGCTTACCTTACTTGTTTCTTTCTCTAGTTTTACTAGTCCCTAGCAATCTTCAATGATTTGTAGTTAATTTATCCACTAATGTTTGACCAACAAGTTCCCTTGTTAGAACTCAAGGTCTTGGGCTATTGGTGAGTTACAAGTAGTTTGTAATCATCAACCCAAGTTCCATTCCCATTGAGTTCATTAGATGCTTTCAATAAGTGTCCATGGCGTGACACCTTGAGGTAGGGGTCAAACTTCTCCATATGGACCAAGCAGAACATAACGAGGCGCTCCGAATGTGGATCACTTAGTAGACATTAAGGACCCAAGCCCACCCCCATGTTCCACTTAGAGAAAGTGCTCCTCCACCACTCCAGTTCATAGCTCGGTATAATAAAAGTGTTTACCATCCAATTTTTTAAACTTAAGGTCTTGGGCTATTGGTGAGTTACAAGTAGTTTGTAATCATCAACCCAATTTCCATTCCCATTGAGTTTATTGGATGTTTTCAATAAGTGGTCATGGGGACACCTTGAGGTAGGGTCAAACTTCTCCATATGGACCAAGCGAGAACATAGCAAGGCGTTCCGAATGTGGATTGCTTTGCGGACATTAAAGACCCAAGCCCACCTCCATGTTCCACTTAGAGAAAGTGCTCCTCCACCACTTTATTTCATAGCTCTGGTATAATAAAAGTGTTTACCATCCAAACTTTACCACCCCCTCCTACTTTTCACAAATTGAACTTCAACGGAGCTTTGAAAGGAAATCCGGGCATATCGGGAGTGGGGTTTTAAATTAGAGATGAGGAAGGTGTCTTAGTGATAGCAAGATCCTTTCCATTAAAATATGGAACCCGTAACGAAGCTGAGGCCCAAGCCTTGCTAGAAGGGATCAAACTAGCAGTGCAGGTTGGTTGTGATGCATTGGTTATTGAGGGGGACTTCAAGTGGTGATTAACGATGTTAGGCAAGGAAGAGTGTTGTCGTGGCACTTATAATTCTTTATTAAGAATATCATCTATTGGTTGAGTCAAATTCCTACGTGGAGCATTGGTCATCATTTTAGGGAGTCCAATTCCGCCACCGATTATTTAGCAAACCAAGGCATTATGAGGAGAGACGGTCCTGTCATCTCCAAGCATGCCAACGCGTGGGAGGAGCTCTCCGTCATTATTTCTCGGGAAGGGGGAGCTGGAGATGTTAATTTTTTGAGTGGAGCTCTTTCTCTCAGAAATTTTCACTGGTTTGTGTGGTGGGTGGTAGCGGTCACTCACTACAAGTCGGTGGTTTCTCATGAATTTTCCACCTCTATCGTGTTTGTTTTTACGGGGTGTTAAGAGAGAAATGTCATTCTTCGGGGGCATATCGTGTGCCCGAATTCATATAATCTTTTGAACGGAATCAAGTTCAATTTATGAAGTTATTGAAAGGTTCCTAGGGGGAGTATTTAGCAAAATCGTCAGGGCTAGAGTGAACTCTGAGATGGCGCATCTGGTTTGTTTCTAGGCTTCTTTTAGTGCGAGAGAATAAGGAGGAGGTCAAGGAGATTGCCCTCTACTTCATCAAACCCCAACATTGAGTCTTGTTAGATGAAGCGTTGGAGGTGCTAGCTTGGTTACGATGCAAGAACCCGTGGACAAGGAATGAATTTTTTTGGAAGAAGCTCAACGAATCATTGCAGCTTATGTCCTCAAGGAAAGTGGAGCTCGTGTTGTTTGTGGTGGACATCCTTGAGGCTTGTTTGATAGGGATAGAAGGTGGAAGCAGAATCAAGAAATTGGATATGATAGGGTTATCGGTGCCAGTTGTTGTGGAGTTTGAGGATGTGAAGCGGCTCCGCAGAAAGATGGGATTCTAATACAATTTCTTACTTCAGACTACTGCTCGGGCTAGTGCGACTCCTGGAGGTAGGAAGAAGATGAAGGGTCCCTATGGTCAGGATGTCATGGATGATTGATGGTCTTTCTTTCTAGTCCATTTGTTTATAATCATTTTTTGTCATTTTTTTGGGTCTCCTATTTGCTCTACGAGGTTTTACGTATTTGTTGGTTTGGGTAGTGTGTACGGTTTTCTTTTGGATGTATGTGGGTGGGATCCCTCCAATCCCCTAGTTCTAAGCTCCAAAAAGTGTTAAAATATCAAAAAAACAAGTTCCCCTGTTACACTACTCACCACATGGTTAAATTCAAGTGAGAAATGCATTTAAAACCTCAAGACTTTATATTATCCTTCCTTTGTGGAAAACTACCCTAATAAGTTTCTTAAAACAAGGTTGGTTACACCAACTATGTATTTAGATTTCTAAGGTTATACAAAAAAATTTGTTACCTTCAAATGATGTCTTTTAATCCCTTGATATGATCACAAAATGTTATAGTCCAACTCTTCGTTCAACTCTTTATGGCTCTCCTTTTTCAATTTGAGCTCTTGACCCTTAACTAGGTCTTTGAGAAAGGATTGTCATGCATAAGTTATGATGTAGGCCACTTCAAGAGAAATTATGAGTATTTTAGGTACCCACTATTCCATTTGAACTACCCTAGAATTTATAGAGGTTATCTCAAAACCAATCACCAAGTTCCTTTGTCAATGTCTCTTCTTCACTAGGTCTTCCACCTTTGTGTTGATCTTGTCTGTAGAGGACTCACAATATTTTCTACAAATTCCTCCCTATGAAACATTTAAAATTCTTCTTGAATCTCTTTTATACCTCCTTATTTCCATTTCTACAAATTTTTAGGAGAAAATAACTAGGTTTGATGGTTTAATTATGATGCCCTAGCCACACTTAGACTATGTTTGACTCATAATAGCCCGAGAAGAGATATTTGGGTACAAAATACACTATTTTTCATTTCAAAGTCTCAAAATTTATAAGAAGGTTTGTGTCCACTCAATAAAGGATTATATCTTACTAGTAAGTCATGAAGGAACTTATAGTTTATTGTTCTTGATGTTTCTCGGTTCTTGATTGTACATGCTCATGGAGGTAGGGGTTTGAAGTCAAACCTCGTGTTGAACCTTCAAGTAAGGGAACGAGATTTTTCTTTATTCACTAAGTAGAAAACCAACTACAAATTTTTTTCTCAAATACCCTATCTTCATCATGGTTATATCATACATGTTAGGGTTTATAGAGGAAGAGTGGCTTCCTTCTTATACCAACACGATCCACAATAGCTTCATACAATAATCATATACCCATATATGCATATCTCACCTCTTATCTTGGTAGTGAAGGAGGTATTACATACTCAAATAGGGAACTCACTTTTTTCTTACTTGTCTTAACTCCTTAAAACCCGAGATTACCAATTTTGAGAGAAAGGCTTTCTTTTTACCTGTGTTTGACTTCCATTATACATTAATGCACTATGAATAGAAGCATACAACTCACCGAGATGACTCTCCACAACCCTTTCTCTCCAAGAATGGCTCCTTTAATGTGTATTAAACTTATAAACCCTATCACAACCCCACACTATCTTGTTAGGACCAACCTCTTACCTCCTCGGGTACATTATGTTCTTCCTCATACAAACACATCATCATCCTAATCAACTTGCGCCCATTTCACCTATAGGTTCTCCCTCATTGCCCATTTTGGATGAGTATCTCTATTCCAAATCTTGCAACAAGAATTAATCAACCTACAGCCCAATAATGGAGTCTCTATTCTCATTAATACATGATCTAAAACCTTCTCAGTCAATATTCATTTACGACACATAGTACAACTTCAATGATCTTAGTCTTACAAGCACACAAACACATAGTGATTCAAAATTGCATGTAAAAACAAACATAATCACAATTTTCCTTTAATACCTCTCTTAAAACTCATGTATTTGATTCATATCTAGATAGGAATGAAGTATTTTAGTTACATTTTCAAATTTATATGTTTCCCATCAATACCTAACCAAATGCACACCTTAAGCTCTTGGGTCATATGAGTGACCTTAGCATATCATTAAGTTGCTCAACTTTAAAGACCAAGTTCTTGACTTTTTAACTCATGTCATGATTTCTAGTCCCTAAAAGGAACCTAAGTCACCAACTTATTCCTCTTTTTCACCCGTTCATAATTTACAAACTCTAAGAGTGCTTTGAAACATTACAACAAGCCAAAAATGGCCAAAATATTCAAATTTGCAAAATGGAGGGAAGATGCCCTATTTGAATTTTGGAAATCCAAACACCAACTGACATACCTAATTGACATCTAACAACACCTAAGACTCATCTAAAACACCTAGCAAAACCAAAATGGATGTCTTCGTGGCTTATTTATATGCATGGAGTGATGTTCATGCATTAAAAAGCTATTATTGGATTCGCTCTTTCAGATTCAAAATTACATTATGTAGATCTTGAGAAACCATCTAATGAAATGTGGGAAAACTTGAACAACACCTTTGGTACAAAATTAGTTAACGTAAATTTTTCTCTAAAATTTCAATTGTTAAAACTTAGAATAAGTCATGGAGTTACGATGTCTAAAGCCATATCAATGAGTGATATATCTCACGAGGCAATTAGTAGAAGTTAGAGCTGAAGTTGATAAAGAGGATGCAAAAGCTATTTTGTTGAATAGTTTACCTCCTAAATATAGTAATGTTGTTTTCACTCTTGGTCATATGCATTCCAAATCATTGGAAGATATGATTTCAGCACTCTTGGCTAAAGAAAAAATAAATAAAGAAGATATAGAAGAAGAAACCACATCATATTTTACTACAAGAAAAGGGACATACATCTAAGTATTGCAGAACTTGAGCTACGATCTTCTAAAAGGAAAACTCAAAACAGATGAAGACAAAATAATCATAGAAGAGGAATCGCTTAACAAAGATAGTGGTTATAATTCGAGAAATTCTTATATTGAGTAAGAAACATCGATACTAGAGGATGGAGGCAATGGAGGAAGGAGGACAATCAACATCCTCTTATCAACCACAAACGCATGTGTCCGCACATGATGTTGTGGAATTTTTAGTTTCATCTTTCCTTTATACTACATTTTGTTTTAGTTTTAGTATTATTGTTTTGATGTGTGTTGTTGGTTTGCTAAATAAACCCTTTTGCAGAAATTTGGGAAAGATTCATGTTTTTAGGAAACTCGCTTTTGGGGAGAAGAAGAAGATTTTGAGATAACTCAAAATGGATGGTTTTCAACTACTTCTAAGCTTTTGAATCTTGAAGATTCGAAATTTGGGAGACCTATGATGAAGGGAAATTCCTATGGGAACCCAAGGAGGAATGGATTTGTCCTGCGTAATTCGGCTCATGGCTAGACCTTTACAAGGGTAAAGATACAACTTGATTATAATGTCCACATTTCGAGCATGTGGCCTAAGAGGCCTTTCATCCATCTTAGCCTTGGTCATGCCCAAGGGACTAGTGACGTTGATGGTTATTGGGTATGGTTTGCACCTTCATTTCACTTATAGGTTATGTTTCGACGTTAGACACATACTTTGAGGTGACTTAAGTGAAATAAGGTTGTGAGATGATCCCCTAAGGTACTTTATGTTATATTTAGTCGATGACTTAAGTAATGGGTGAATATATGGTACTTTATGTTCTAATTCTTCATTGGGGTGACTTAAGTGCACTTTTTGGCATGTGGGGAATAAAGTGACTTAAGTTATTTTAATTAATTAAAGAAAAGACCCAAGGGGTGATTAGGGTTCTTTTGGGCCTTTTGTTGCAATGAGAAGTTATAAAAGGAAGCGCTTGGGGGAGAATAGGCATTCATTCATACTCACCTATTTTGATATTGAAGCAACTGTTGTTTGTGCTTTCCTTGCTCTGGAGGTGAATTGTGGAGAAACCCCTATTCAGAGGTGAAATATATACCCCTAGCTAGTTTGAGAGCACTCTTGATCCAGTGGTGAATGATCCAACCTAGTTTGCTATTGTGGAGTCTATCATCAAGATGTTATCGAGTTTGGAAACTTCTTGTTGATCCAGCAAGTCCAGTAAAGAGAAGACAACCATATTGAAGAGAGATCATCTATTTTATCAGTGGAAACTTCTTGTTATTGCATGTCATGCATGTTGATGCATGTTACATGTTGCATGTTGTGCATGTTAGTTTAATTGCAATAAAAGTGAAGATATTGGTTATTTTTGATTTTATACCTTGCTACCATAACTATAATTTGTTGTCATATTTTTCTATATACTATTTTCATAAAAATCATATTGTTATTTTGAAAATTTGGTTGGAAATCTTGAATATAAAAATAATCCGAAAAAGGGATATTTCGGGATTGTTCTTGGTATAAGTAGATCTTTCAAGTGGTGGCTTAACTTCTTTAAAATATGGTTCTTCCCTATGTTCACATTAAGGGGGTGATGTTAGGAATTAACCATGCTCACACTAGTGGGAATGTTAGGAAATAGTATAGTGCTCACCTATTGTTATTCTTGTTATACATATGTACAACACATTTGTTATAACTATCAAATAATTCTACAGGTATCTAAGCTATCATGAGGCATTGTTATAACAACCTCCTTTATCATAGATTCTTATTTATAAACAATACTATGAATATGTATAAAGGGGCATGCTTTATACTCAATGGTTTTTTGCGAATGTAATATATTTCTCTATAGCTTCATGTGTTTCTTAAAATAGTAAAAAATAATAAGAGGGATTGACATTCACAACTATATCCTGCATTATGGGCTTATCGAACTAACATACGTATGTTTATAGGTGCCAACCCTTTTTCACTAGTCTTTGAAGCTAAGGTTGTCCTTCCATCTCAACATCCTATCCTATGAATCTCTCTTCAGTGTCTCCTAGATGAAGATGAATACGGTGAAGCACACCTAGCTGCTCTAGAAATTTTAGATGTAAATAGTCACAAATCAATTCAACATCATGAAATGTATGTTGCCCGTATTGCTCGAAGATACAACAAGAACATCCATGAGCGTCTTATTCAGGTTGGTGATCTTGTGCTTCATCGGGATAGTTGGATAGACAAGAAGACTGACGAGGGATGTAAGTTCATGCCGAACTAGTTTGTGTCATACTTAGTCACTAAGGACTTTAATAATGGGGTATTTCACCTCTATATGCTTGAAGATGAGGATTTTGGTGAGTCATTCAACTGCCTTCATCTCAAACGATACTATGTTTAGTGTCACATTTTGCATCGCTCCTTGTGTTTGTCATTTTTTGTTTGTATTGTTTCACCTCACTGTGTTTATACCTATCAAAGTTCAAAATTGAGATTTAGTCTACTTTCTCTACATGATGCTTCTTCACCCTTTTATGACTATCAACTATCTCACTTACCATTTTGTTGAATCATTACTATTATTTTGATTATCTCCATATTACAACCTTGGTTCTAGATACTTAGTGTTTTGATTCCCTTCTACCCTAGTGAACCTTAGTCAAACGTAAGGATCTCAATTATTTTAGGTCTCTAGATGCTTGTTCATGACACATCCCTACACCTCTCTCTCTCGAGTATAATACATTGGAGTATCTCATCTCTTAGGATCTTCCTCACCTATCCAAACCTTCGGTGATAAGTCCTTGTATCTTACTGGTTACATAGGACTAGGGCATGGGATTTTGCCTCACTCTCTAAAAAAAATAATACACATAGTAAGGAAATAAATAATTGTTGACATATCTACCACGTTTCTTGCCCTTGTCTATCTTTGGAGATGAACCCACACATCGTCCTAGAGGCCAAAATTTAGGACTAATGCCCTTACTCACCCACATCTAGTATTTTGAAATGAGGCCATGCATCTTCCCGGTCACATGATGCTAGGTATGTGGGGTCTTATAAAAAAAAAAAAAAAAAAGCTATCTACTAAAAAAGGCAAGAAAATTTGAAACAATTAGAGTTCCTAAATCCTAGAGAAAATCAAGTTGTTTACAATCAAAGAGAAAGTGATAATCCACATTCCCCATTGTGTCACGATTCATCATCCTACATTGATTCATCATCCTGCCATCCCCTAAGGATTGCCTAAACCTATCGTAATAATTATTTGATTAGATGCCTAAGTTTGCTTTATTTATCAACATTGTTTCCCCATTTTTTGCCATTTCCAAGAAATTTCCACTATGTTTCCCCATTTCACAAGAAATGGGATGGGATTATGTGTCTCTATATCACCTACAAAATATCTCGTCATCTTATATGTGTATCTTATCCATTGCATCATCACACAAACAAGTCACCAAAAATAAATCTAATATTATGCATCCATTTTGCTATCCACTAGGTTGCATACATTTCTAAATAGGAAAAGTAACTAAAACATTCATAATTAAAGGAGTCACATAATATCATATAAGTTTGTCAAAATTTATACAATGTGTCTATTGGTGTGAGGATTCATCTTCACATTCACACCGAGTGAGCAAGTGTGGGATGAAAAACAAAAATATACAAACAATGGGGCATACAAATGCATCCATGTATAATATATATCAAAATGTTAGGTAAAACTAAAATCATTAGTGTGATCCTCAAGCAGAATGACATGGAGAACTCCTAGTCCTTCACTGTGTGACTTTGTTATAGAGCAACAAGGACTCTTTAATTTACTCCTATGGTGAGACCCACTTGCATGAGATGTCAACGTCATTTGTGTCTCTATCCTTTGACTCGAAGAGGCTCCATTCCCACTCAAAAAACACACGCATTACTTCTCTCAAAGTATGAACCTCGAGCTACAATGCTAAGGTCTTGGCCCTCTCAAAGCAACCAAGACTTATGCCCTATGGTATCCAGCAGTGAAAACATTGATATGTCGCCCAATGCTTCGAGGAAACCAAGGATCTACTTGTAACTCCTTAGGGGTCTTCCCGAGAAAATGGTTCAAACATGTCAACTAGGGTATCATGTATTAGCTTTCACCACTTGTTGGTAGTATCTACACATACAAAACAATAAACAAAGATTAAGAAAGCGCATTCAAAAAAAGAAATCAAATAACCACTAGATATAGTATATCCACTAACGCTAATAGTAATAATAATAGTCCAAATAAAAATAGGAGTATAGAAACAAAAACAAATCAAAAAGAGCCTACCGGATCCCCTACCTATCACTCAAGATTTGACTTCGTGTTAGAAGGATCATAATCGTCTTAATCATCTTCCTCCTCTCTGAGTGGCCCTTAACCCTCCCTACGTTATCCTTGCCCATCCAACCCCTCACCCCGACCAACTAGGTTCACAATTTGTATAAGCATTAGTCCCTAACCATGACTACTATTGTTGACTACTAAATGGGGGTTGTGGATTCTCTGGTGATGGTGCTGATGGTGCCCTCTCCCTCTTATCTCGCATCCTACGAGTTGACATTTGTCGTCCCCTTCGTTGACAATAAGGACTCCTAGTGTTAAAGGAGTCCACTATAACCTGCCCAAACGAGTATCTTGTCAATCACATGCACTACGGTACACAATCGATATATTCAAAAGTGCAACAACCAATAATCGCCCAAAATGCTAAAGCACCTTCCTAAACCGGATGAACCTCAATATAGCCTAATTTATCCTTGATTTTCCCAATGAAGGAATAGGTCATCAGTAAATCACCCTCTCTGGGACAAGAGTTTTCTATTCCTAAGTATGGCTCTAGGATAATGTTACATTTGTTAATGTAGTATTCACTCTAGGAGTATCTCTAAATAAGTTCATGTTCCCCAATGACATGTTATAATTTATCCAAGAGGGACCATTAGAATTTTCTAGCATATGACCTAAACCTCTCATACACCCAACTCACCACTAATGTGGGGTAATTCAAAGCTTGTATATGCAGCTTGGTTACCCTGTATAGATCCTTTTAGATATGAGATAACATATCTTGCACCCAACTAAACCTATAGCCATGCTCCTTAATCTCTCGACAATGGGATCTCAATAGTAGAGAAGATGGTATGTGTCTTTGTCCCCCACCATTCGAGAGAAAAAAATACCTATGATCATATTGTGGAAGTTTAGAATTTGAGTATTTTTACCATCACTAGTTTAATGCCCTATTTTGCACTCTCTTTGTTTGTCTAGGCATCACCAAAATAATTGGCTCACTTTAAGGTCTATGTCACCCCTATAGAAGGAGACATTATGACCTCTCTAACTATAACCGAGAGACCTATGATCATATATGCATCCTCGAGAGTGATGGTTAACTCTCCTACCAACAATAGAAACTAGAAAGTGTTCCGGTCAGTATCCTAATAAGTGAGAACATCGTACAAGATCTTGCTTGCAAGAGCAATCAAAGTTGTCTCACTAGCTTGAGAGTCCTAAGTTGGTCAACATAATAGTCTCTACGGAGTAAAATGACCTATCGTGTCCTATAGCCAATATAACTCTTTAGCTCTATCCATCTAACATATCCACCCTACAATACACCATAAAATGGAAGTTAAAATCTAGAAAAACAAAAAAAATGACTTAAAAAAATCAACTACTTGACACACATCTGCTGTTGGATCTTATAGGTGGTGGTTGCGCTTTAACTACCCCTTGTTTTGACCTCGTTGCATCGGTTACATGATTGACAATGTCGAATACATAAGTTTGGGGTTTAAACCCCACCGTGATGGTTACATACGTCAACAATGTCAAACACATGACTGTCGGTGGTAGTTTTATCCCGCCGCATGATGATTCCATCCTGCAAGCAATGGTTCTTCATCATATATGCACAAAAACATAAAAACTAATTGAAACTACCCATAATCCAAACCAAAATCATTTTTCATTTCCCTAATGTACCCCTCCTATTTGTCATTTCTACATTAATTTCATAAGAAATATCACCCTATTGGTGAGAAAATTTGTCAGTTGGGAAAATTAGGTGTCTCCACCAACGATCATGGTACTACACCCCTCTATATTGAATGGTGCATCTTCCATTATTGAATGTAACTAATCTAATCCTAAAATAAATGTTTTGGGTTGGCCAAATAGGTTGGGGATCACACAGGGACACTCCACTGAACTGTGGCAAAGTGCTTGTATGGGGTACAAGGGAGGAAATCACAATGATGAGGGGGAAGGAGAGAAATCATGAAATGAAGGTTACTTCCGTGAGTAGGTAAATTGTAGATTTCACACCCAATAATGAGGAATAGTTCAACATTCAATATAGATGAAAGCAACAATGAAGCTAGTGGGACCAATGAATTAAAACACAAAAGTTCTTAGATTCATCTATCGAGGATGCAAAGTTCCTCTCCAACACTATACTTGCAAAGTGCATAAAAGAGAGAAGTAGAAGAAACACAAGAAAAGGAGAATAGAAGAAATGTAGCTTTTATTTCATGTGTAGTGATGAGTACAAAGATTCAATCAATCTACAACAATTCACAATTGCTACCAAAAATACTAACTTTCAGGATCCCTTGGAATGGAGAAGCCATCCCAATTTATAACAATGTGAATTGACCTCTCATCTCCCTCCATATGACTCTCTCGTGTTCCATATTCCACTTGTGACCTTTCATTTTCCATTAGAAAAGAAAAATTAAGTATTTCTCTTATAATTTTGAGAAAATACTTTTACAATTTTAAAATATGTCACTTAAGTGAATAGGACAAAATACAATGATTAAGCTCAATGAAGAATTAGAAAGGAGAGAGAAGGAAGAGGGAGAAAGAGAGAAGGAGGGAGGAGATGAGAAGCTCCAAGCATGAATGAAGATGCCTCCGCCTTTGATGAAGATCAGCTCCACTGATGAACCGGTGAAATGCTCCAATGCAATGATGAACTCTGGACCTTTGAACTCTTTTGCACCATGAGAAACCTCCTCTTGAACAAACCAAGAAAAGTTGCCACTCCTTTTGACCAATCATGCAATTGAATGAAGACTTGAAACAACTTACTTTTACAATGAAATCCATGATAATTTCTACCACCTAGAGGGCGTTGAAGATCACACTCGACCACTAATGATCTTCCACAACATAGTTATGCTCTATGATGATGAAGGTTTCTCCTCAGGACACCTTTGAACCATTTTCCCCTTTTGAAAACTCTTTCAAGCAAGTGATGATTTTCCGCATATACTTGAGCACACGATAAGATGAGTGATGAGCATTGTAGACAAAAAATTATGCACTTTAGACAATATTTAGTCTCGGTATCATACTACTATTTAGAAGGTTCTTGAGTGAAGAAAGTATTGATTAACCCCCATCTTTTGGCCATCTTATTTTATTTTATTTCGTCATTACTAACCTCTTGCACCCATATGCCCAGTTAGCTTCTATCACCTCGTGTTATTTTAGCCTTGACTAGGGCACCCATATTAATATTGGGCACCCATGGGCGCCTTTGTTCTGCCAGGGGCACCAGTCCGTTTTGCACTTTCCGTGACTTTTTGGGTTGTTTCTAGCCGTTTGAGATCTTTATCTTTCTTGTGGTCAGCCTTTTCGGGGTTAATTATGAAATTAGATTAAGAGAACCCTATAAATAAAAATTTGTGAGACCATAATGAGGGACCTAGCATCATTCACTATTATCACTCACCTAGAGTTACATCCATCTATTACATTTGAGATCACTTGCATCCACATAGCTCCATCATCAAGGAAAAAATCTAGGACATTTGCATCACACTTCATAGGGGAGGATTTTATTCTATTCCATACACACATTCTATTACATTTTCTACAATTAGTTATTGCTCACTACTTCACAAAGTGTGACTGACACAAGAGCACCTAGGGCACGTCATGCACACACTCACCAGAACTACATTTTGGGTCGAAATGTAGTGCAACACTCAATTAGTAAGCCCACTATTGTGGCAACTGAGGTCAATGACCCATTCATTTGCATATTTGTTTTAGGGTTTTGATACTTATTTTGGTCTTCTTGCAGGTCTTTACATCATCTTGAAATACCAGTGACATCTAATACAAGGAAATGAATCGATGGGATAGACAACGAGGGTTTCAAACCACCTCTCAGCCATGAGAAGATCGGTTTCATAGATATTTACATGAGACTAGGGCACCCAGATTACATACCAAAGCACCCGCAGTGCCCCAATCCCTCTCAGCACTCTAGTCCAACTAGATACACCATATTCACCCTTTTCGGGCTTCGCATAATCATTCTTGCTTCGGATTTTCTAATCATCACTACTGACAATACTCATCTCACAAGCATCATTATTCAATTTGAGTTCTTTCCTCTTCCCTCTTGCATATTAGGGTTAACATTTCCTTTTACATAGTTACTTAGATCATTTACATACTTTCTTTACTACATTTATTTACTTATTACAATTGTTCATAGCTTAGATTAACTATCCCCATATACTACATAGTTAGTTAATTTTAGTTAATCATTTTGGTGAACCCGACTTCGATCATTCATGCTTGTAGATTCTCTAGGCATTGTTTGTCACCCTAGGGTTTGATCATCATGAGTATCTCAATCAATGATTATTTGTTTTCCAATCTAGATTTACTACATAGAGTCCAACATTTTCTTACTACTACTCGCATTCGTGTTGACATGCATCCAGACTCGGTTTATCAAGCCTTTACTGATGATTTTTTTCTTCACATATAGTATTCAAGTCTAACCTTCCCTATGATGTTCACACTTTTGATAATGACCCACCTTTGCATATCATATCTCGCATTTATAATGTCGTTGTTAAGCATACTTTGATTGATAACGGATCTGAACTTAACTTGTGTCCTATGTCATTCCTCGAAGTTTTAGGTCTTTTCGCTCATGATGTCAGTCCCTCTAGTTTCTCACTTGTGTGCTTATGATGGTTTTTTCCACCCATGTTTTGATCACATCATTTTCCTATCACTTGTTGGCTCAAAGATTTGTCACATTGTCTTTTTCGTTGTTGATTTCCCAGTTTCTTACAATTGTCTACTTGGTAGGCCATGGCTTCATGTCATGCAAGTTGTCACCTCTACTATCCATAATTGTGTAAAATTATTACATGAGAGCATTGAGTACACTATTTTTTTGTGATTGTGATCCATTTCAAGATCTTTGAATGACAGGAGATCCTAATACTAATCTTCCTATCCCGCACATAGATATTATAGATGAGCCCCAACCTAGGGAAGAACCACCTCACTTACCACCACTTGATGGTACCATTTGTGTGATAGATGCAATTTCTTCTATGCCACCTACTTGCTACTACTACTACTATGATTCCTTATCAAGGGGCATGTCTATTCTATGGACATCACTCTATCACCTACACCTTCACATAACCACCTACATTAGCACGCCCACCATTCACTTGCACACTCTTCATGAATGATTCATACTGGGAACACATTCCATTTGATCCTACATGCAATGACACTATATGTACACATGAGGGTCTAGATCGCTTAGGGTTTGCTTTTGAGGACCTCTATCCTACATCATGTGCTCCTCATCTTTATTATGGCTTTGTTCATATCATTATTGCTTATGGTTTGTGTGTCTTTCATCTTACAGTCTATCTATCGCATACTCCTCACTCGTCATCACTTACATTAGGACAATCATGGCTTGATTATATTGGAGGTACACTAGATCTAGATCATATAGACATTTCATTTCCTATGCCCTTTGGACGTGTTTTCATTTGCAATAGCTCTTTCCTAGATACACTCAAAATCTCACTCGTTGGTATGCACACAGATTGTCCACTTCCTCCATTCACCGATGAGGAGTATGTTATGGGCATGTACAACTTATGCCTTAATGGCTCATTACACGTGATCCACCTAACACTATTGTTTATCAAGTCACTAATGCTTACCCATTCAACTATGAACCTGAGAGCAATGATCTTCTAGATGACATTACATGATATCCTATTTCACCACACATACATTGGGGGCATAATAGCACTCACACCCCCCCCCACGTTCTTACATCTATCATCCTTGCATTTTCATATAGGCATTTTCATCACATGTTCTGTAAAGCATCAACCATTACTACTGATGACACACTCTTGTGCTTTGATTCACACTTGACTGTTGAGGGCTTACTACATATAAACTGCACACACTACACTATAGGTACTACACACCACATCTACTTAAATATCATGCATCATACACCATGCATTCTACGTTTAGTGTACAACATTTTGACATTTGTGCATTTATACAACATACATCATACTAGTCACCATTATATCTACACCATTTTTTGTGCATCTTACATCCTACACCACTTCTCTTACATATTACATTATTCATTTATCTACATACCATTCATTTTACATCGTACACTTTCACACATTTTACATATTATACTAGTCTTCATCCTATATGAGTCAAGCATTACATTGTACTACACATTACATTACTATTCCATCTACATACACATGCCATTTTACACTTTCTACACCTCTTGCATTTACATGGTACATATCATGTATTCACCCATTCTATTCACCTTGCATTTTCCACATTCTACACATCTAGTGTGGCATTCTACATATTATACGTTCTTCGACACATTACACATATTACACTCTACACTATACATTGCACTATTATACATACTATACTTACTTTACATCACATATATTAAACTTGTCAATTTACATCATACATTATACATTCCACTCATCACATGGTCAAATTTTATCGTTACATATACTACATTGTCTTCTACATTGCACTCATTCATTGCCAATGATGCACTTTAGTTCCTTGGTCTATACTCAACTTTTGAGGGTTTATAAATCAAATGGACCTTACACTCATCACACATTTACTATTTGACTTTCATCATGCGACATTTCTAGCTTAGTGACATACACTTTAGGCTAAATTGTCACCTATTCTATCATTTTGTAGTGGTATACACCTTAGGTTACATCACCACTCCTTCTCATCTTGTAGTGATATACACTTAGGGCTAAATCATCACTCATCCATTCATCTTATAGTGATATATGCTTAGGCTAAATCATCACTTATACATTCATTTGGTCGTGATATATGCTTTGGCTATAGGGTTCACACACATCGTCGCTAGGTCGCATCTCATCACCACACTTACACATTCATCACAACGTGTTAGACACAACACACACTTTGACCATTTCCCGATGACACACTCTCGTTTATGATTCATTCTTGACTACTGAGGGGGCAAACAAATGAACCTCACTGCATACATTTCCATTCACTCGGGGGGCACACGGCTCCTATCACTCCATCTTGCATTCCATTCCATCCATCCACAACATACTGCATATTATGGTTGCTTTTACTCTTGCTTACTTGTGCTTGTTCATGGTCACTTTATTACACATGCTAGTTAGCTTACTTGTATGTCATTTATTTATATCATACACACATGTGTAATCACGCCTTTTTCTAGTTGTGATCACTAGATACAAGTCTCTTACACGTAGCACGGATGCTCGCATTTTACCCTTCCTATACTGGTCATTGGGGGCATCCACATTTGTCTCTCACAGGTGTTATTGTTTCATTTCGTACTTAACACTTTACATTCCTTGGTTATACACAATTTTGACATACTAGTATCTTTCTAACATGCTAATGGGTGCTTCATGTGCAACATTTGTAATGCAGGGATATTTGTTTCCATACTTTTTTTCACATTGTCTATTATTGTTTGCCATTGTTTACGGGCCTTGCCCTTTGTTTAGTGTGCACACTTGTTTGTTTGTATGGCCATAATGGCCTTGCATGTCTTGTGATATTGTGAGTGATGTTCGATGTTTTCAACCCACTTTGTGTGGCCTACCTTGTCTTTTTACGTGATTAATATATTTCTTGGTAGCTTTTACACTATTTGTGTAGCTTACACATTGTTTTCTATATGCATGCATGTTTACACTTGTCTTTGGCTAGCCTTCTTGTTTGTGTGTGCCTTGGTTTTTACCAAGCACTTTCTAGGTTACAACGTACATGTGGTTGGTCCTCTTTTGGGGCCGCATTTCTCCTATCAACAACATCACATGCACCCCCAAAGAGGGGGCATCATTTGGGGTTTACATACTAACACATACATTTACACCGGTTTAGTTCAATGCACTTTCCACCCTTAACATTGTGGGTTTACATACAATGAGTGGGTTCAGACCAGTCTACGAACCCCATACATAACGGCTTTTAGGACATGGTGTCCTTAGCATTGGAGGAAGTAGTTATAGGCTTAGAGGTTATAATGGGTGTGCCTCTCTACACTACTTCGGCCAGTGGCATCGGATTGCCCAAAAACCAAGACAATACAAAGATCTCTTCACACATAGTTTAGGGAAGTAGTTAGAGCTTGGAGGACACAAAGCATTTCCTCCCTACACTTCTTCGACCTATGGCGTGAGATTGCCCAAAAAAACCTCGTTAGTATAGGATATCCTTCTACGCTTTCTTTCTCGACATGGATCAGGTGCACATGTTCCATTTACATTTTCCATTTACATTTTTTTTTACATTTACATACTTTTACGTGTACTTTACATTGTGTTTTTACACATACATACATACATATTTAACTACTTGATCATTTTCTCCTTGCAGGTTTGGCCGTATGAGAAATGAGAGCTTACAAGAACAAATGGGGTAACACAACATGGCGTCAACAACAACACTTCGCGACAACACACACTTTACTAACCATGCAGGTACATCACACACCATAGTAGCTACACACATGTTCCACCCTAGGTTCACTCTCATCACTTTTTCTTTGCACATTTTTCATCTTTAGTTTCCACGCTCCTCCATCTTTTTTCATTCCATGCTTTGTCTAGTCCTTTGGTGAATTTATACTACACTCTTCATGGACATCAGGTACACATCTCTATCTACTTTATGTTACGAGAGCTTTCCGCTCACCAACATAAAGTGGGGGAAAATGTAAACACAAAATTATGCACTTTAGACATTATTTAGTCCCAGTCTCATACTACTATTTAGAAGATTCTTGAGTGAAGAAAGTACTAATTAACCCCCGTCTTTTGTCCATCTTATTTTATTTTATTTCATCATTATTGACCTCTTGCATCCATATGCCCAGTCATATTCTATCATCTTACATTATTTTAGCCTCGATTGGGGCACCGTGGGCGTCCTGGGTCCCACCAGAGCACCCCGATCCATTTTGCACTTTCCCACCACTTTTGGGCTCTTTCTAGCCATTTCAGATCTTTATCTTTCTTTGTGTGGCCTTTTCGGGGTTAATTATGAAATTAGATCAAGATAACCCTATAAATATAAATTTATGAGACCATAATGAGGGACCTAGCATCACTCACTACTATCACTCACGTAGTGTTGCATCCATCCATTACATTGGAGATCACTTGCATCCATATAGCTCCATCATCAAGGCACAAAGCTAGGACATCTGCATCACACACTTCATAGGGGGAGGATTCTATTATATTCCATGCACACATTCTATTACATTTTCTACATTTAGTTATTACTCGTTACTTCAAAAAGTGTGACTCGACACAAAATCACCTAGGGTACGTCATGCACACACTCACCAGAATTACATTTAGGTCCGAAATGTAGTGTAACGCTTAGTTAGTAAGCCCATTATTGTGGCAGTTGAGGTCAGTCTAACCCATTCATTTGCATCTTTATTTTTTTAGGGTTTTAATACTTCTTGCAAGTCTTCTTACTAAGTCTTTACATCATCTTGAAATGCCGGTGACATCTCGATACAAGGCGGTGAATATGATGCGATAGACAATGAGGGTTTTAGACCACCTCTCAGCCATGTGAAGATTAGTTTAAGATATTTGCACCGACCTAGGCACCTAGATTACAAGTAGAGTGCCCATAGGCACCCCAGTCCCTCTCCAGGTGCTCTAGTCCAACTAGATATTTGAGATCCACCTTTTTGGGGCTTCGCATACGGTCATTCCTACTTCCATATTTTCCGGTCATCACTGCACACGATCCTGCAAGCGTTTGTTATTCAATTGAGTTATTTATTCTTCCCTCTTGCATGTTAGGGTTAGAATTTCCTTTTACATAGTCACTAAGAACATTTACATAATTTATGTACTTCATTTATTTACTTTATTATAGTTGTTCATATCTTAGATTAACTAATCCCGCATACTACATAGTTAATTTTAGTTAATCAAGCACTTGAGAAGTAGACCAATGAGAGCACCGGAAGATGAATCCCCTTACTGTGAAAATACCTTTGATCCTTTGGGACACTATCATATTTTTATGATCAATCATTCATGTGAGAGGGATTGAATGCACCTTGTTCGCATCGGCCATAATCTTGATTCTGCCATTGCGGAAACACTGATGAAACATGTGATAAAAATTTTCCTGATTCCAGAGTGAGGAAAGGAGAATTAAATCAAGACCAATGCCTTCCATATTTTAATCATGCACCCAAGTTGAAATGAACTGAAATGGCCTTTGGTTCAAAATTGGCAATTATCCTTTTGAAACTTTTTGCTCATCGCATCGGGGATTGCGGGAATTGTCTTGAAAATAGGGAGATGAACTCCCGTGAGTGTCGAGACCATTTTAGAATGTTTGAAAGACTAAAATGTAACCATTTTTAGCTCATTTGATCCATTTTCTATTTTTAGAATATTCACCATTATGGTCTCATTTAGCCAATTTTTGCCATTTTGTCAATCTTGTCAATTTTTGAGTGTCTCAATCATGAGGGAATGAAGTAGGGAGTGTGAATGCACATTTTTCTTAGAATTACTATTTATAGTAGGTGCTCCAATAGATACTTACTAAAAATATAAATTGGTCTTCTCAGTGTTAGACTCAAACAAAACCACTTATAGAAGTTTACATAATTCATTTGAAGCTATGTTCAAATTTCCGCATGATTTCGCCCATTTGGAACACTAGGAAATGATAAGGTGTCTTGTTGCCCTTTCACTATTGTCCCAAGGCATCCATTAATGGAGAACCTGATATTTTTGTAAAATTTTCTTTCCCACCTCGGATTGCGATGAAATTGATTTCACTAGAATAGGTTTTTCTTTTGGACTTTGTATTCACATTTTCAACTCGATTCGTCCGCCGAAATGGTGGGAATTTGAAGAAATGAAAGCTAGGGCACAAAATGAGGGTTTTTCACCATTAAAAATCTAGGGAATCATTTGATATGCTGAAAATTATCATTTAAGGCATTTGGAAATGGAGAAGAATGCTAAAAATTTGCAAGGCGTCATTTCGTGCACCGACTTGAAGTTGTGAAGATTTTCTCTTCGTGGACCTGAGAGTCAATCTAGCAAAAAAATGCCCGAGGCCTTTGAAAATTGTAATTTTTCACGAAATTTATTTCGCTATGATCATGGGAAAATGGAGGGATGAATGCAAGAGTAATAATGAGGATGGAGGAATTTTGGAAAAAATCTTGAGAGTTAGGGTAAAACAGTAATAATGTGGGGGAGTGAAAATGGCTAAGTGTTGGCTATTATAGGCATGAGAGAGAGAGAGAAGGAGGGGGCACATTTTTTTGTCCATCTTGTACCCTTGGAAATTATGGAGGTACATTAAAAGTGCACCTTATCCTTAGAGTGACACTTGGACATGCATGCACAAAGTAGGGAGATAGCGGAAAGAGCTTAGTTTAAGCACTTAGAGCTAGTTTTGGTCATGTGAGGAACCCGACGAGAGCATGATAGGGGGCACATTTTTTTCCCCCTTATCCCCTTGGAAAGGGGTGGATTGACACCAAATTTCACATTATCCTGGTGATGACAAGTATTAAGCATGCAGAGTGAGGAGAGGGGGCTTAAAAACTAGCAAAAGGTGTTTATCGAAGGCCTCTGGGGTCATATGTGGGTCCATGAGGCTTAAGATGGGGGCATATTTTTTCCCCTTGTTCCCTTTGAAAGGGATAAAGAGACACAAAAATTTACATTAGCCTCAAGGTGACACGTGTCACTGAAAATTTTGGCTAAGTACGGAGCTCCTTTGGCCTCAAAAACCCACTTTTGTTGAACTTGCTCCTAAACCTCCAGGATCTTCCAAAATCTTCATAAATAATTTCCAAAATTATCTTGGCTCATTAATATAACTCCTTGATTAATTTGGGACTTCAAATCCACTCTGAAGAATATGTACCCGCCTTAGAAAGGCTAAAAATAGCCAATCCTAAGCCTGCTAAAAGATCCGTCTTGAAGGACACTGTCTTGGAAGGAACTTGTGAACGTGTTTTCATTTATTTGACATGTGGGAAAGGTTGGGAAAACACACATGATCACTTGAAGGATGGGAATAGGCTCGACACAAGGGAAGAACCGATCGGGAAGTTCCCTGGGAGGGTTTACAATCCAAAATTTTACACTGGGGTCCGTTGTCATGCTTAAAAATTGAAATTTTCATGTTGCACATTTACATGACAACAAGTTGGCTCTAGCTAGGGGAAATTTTGTGGATCAAGTGCATCGAGGACATAATATGTAGGAATCCCAAAATCTCAATTCACTTCGTGGACCAGTGCCTTAACCATTGAGCTTTAGAGTCACCAAAAACTATGCTACACAACTTGCCTTATCAACACACACATGCGACGACGGCCAAACACACGAGACAGGGAAAAATAAGGCACGACATAAGGGAAACACACAACAATAAAAGGAAAATAGCCTAAAATCACCTATGTACATGTGGGGACAACCCACTTTCATTGAAGCACAAATTAGAACTAAGGGCTTACCCGTAAATGGGTATCACCGAAAGGGTTCACTTTAAGACCCCTTACAAAATCAAACTAGATTTTCTTTGGAAAATTGTAAAAATGGGTTTCATTTTGATGAAAATATGGGGAAAATGTATATAGCGATAAAGGCGAATAATATGTCTGGGAAAAGGGGAGGTGGAATCAAGAAAAAGAAATGCGACCGTATAGACACCTAGTTGAATGGTAACAAGACATAGAGGTGGACAACTACATGAATACCAAGGTAAATTTCAAGTGGATGTGTATGCATATGCCTATCTCGTGACGTAACTAGGTAATGACGTGTGTAGATACCCAACTAGATTTGGAACTAGCCGACCGCATATACTGTAGCGCTCAATTTCATATGCGTCAGTGTTTGCATACGCAGCTACCTGGGGATTACATGTGCGGTGATGTAATCGGGAAGTCGCATATGCAGATGCTCAAATGCATATGCAACCAAGTGATTACATATGAAATCACACCGGTTGCATGTGCAACTAGATGATTGCTTATGTAGATGCTCGACTATATTTACAACTAGGTGTCTATAAATAGAAACACTCATCTGCATACTTGGTCGACATTTACATTTACACACAATTTGCACACACATGTAATCGGCGTCTACTCTAGCTATCTTCCCTACTTACCTACCCATCCAATTTCCCAACCCATTTACCATCACGTGCCCTACCCTCCCTCACCTATATATATTCTCGTGCCCTCGAGCCCTATTTCATTCTCTCGTTTCTCCTCACTCTAACTCCAAGTTGTGCTCTAGTCTCCATCGAATCATATTTCAGGATACATGCTAAAAGATCTCATACAATCCGAAATGGTTGCCCATTTTACATCCTCCCAAACTCTTCTCAGGATAAACCCAAAATTCAATACAAAAACTTTATGTTCCCCAAATTTCCACATTGCTCAACCTAAAGGACACATTCAGTGATTGGGTCGATAAATGTTTCTTTCGAGGGATAATTTACATGCCGCAATATCACACACTGACACCGGTTTACTACAATTTCTTTATCCAATTTTAACAAATCCACATATGTCTTCAAAGTGAAAATTCCATCAAGATATTTTCTTTTGGGACATCTCCAGAAGATATCCAATGCTTAACAGGGCTTCCATACACAAATGTTAACCATGTGACAACAAAAGCATTACTCTCAAACATGGATAAAAATTATCTGGAGTCCCACTTCAGCATACAAGTTGAAGGTAATAATCTACTTTTTAGTATTTACATTGTCTTTTATTATCACAATAAGCTTATAACATGAATTTTCCTTTTCTCAATGACAAATGTGTAAGTATTGCTAACACCTCTAAATCAAGATGGGGTTATTTATGCAAGTAGAAAACACACATTTGCAAGCCATGATAGATTTTTTTAGCTAGGATAGTCTTGTAGGGTAGACAATCTGACATACCGTACTGGGTTGTTGTTTACATCCTTTGTTCCTAATTTGTCAACAATTTGATTGGTGTACAAATATATCCAACATGATACGACATGATTTGACACATACTATTTGTAATGAGGTGCAACATTGTCATGTTGTAATTATATACTTGCATTATATTATGAAGCCTTTCTTGATTTGAACTCACAAAATGCTAATATTCCTACTGCACTTGATGAAAAATGAGAGTAAATTTCCTTTCTAATGATGAGCAAGAGGTAAGTTTAAAGTTTTAATTTGTGTGAAAAATATTTTCATGAATTTATTTGGAAAATTTAGCTAATTTTCAATTTTCTTTCAAAAGAAAGCAATTTTATTGCATGCAAGAAGATAAGCTACTAGTAAGAGGTCATCAACCTCATGAGGATTCTACAAGATTCATACCTGGATGTACAAGTATCTCCGAATCCTCCAGTTTTGAGAAAAAAATGCATGAGGAATTTCTATTACACCCACTCAATTGCAAGCATTTCAAGCAACTACATCAATTATTCTAGGTATTATTATACCATTTATAGTCAAGCTATGATTCATGAAGTAATGGAACATATATTATTTAATTTTTTATTAATCGATTATCGACTATGTGTATTTTTAAACATTACTACATATTTATAGATTCATATGATAGTATTCATGAAACTTCCCGACATGAAGTTGAACCAATGGGCTCCACATGAGGATTCAACCACTGACAATGGAAGAAACTACTACCCCTAGACATACTCTACATGGTAAGTATAATGTACATTATTATTATTAGTTACTTCAAACTTTAACTTTTCTGCTAAATTTACTAAATATTGAATTCTTGTGTTTTTCACATTTAAATTTTGTAATTCCTTTTCACACTTCTCAAATGAAAAATATGCCACCTCCACCACTGCAAAGAGACAGGTTTAGACAAGGGGAAAAAAAATTTTTCGGCTCAAAGTGGTGGCACAGTTCATTTGACAGGAATAAAGTTTCCAAATTTCTCCTTTGGTGGTCTCCCTAGTGCAATGGGCACCACCATTTTACAAAAATTGATCTTGATGATGATTTATTGGGTATTGAGAGTGGTATTGGTGATCCATCTACCTTTAATCCCATAATATGATTTAGGCTAGACCCAAATAGATCATGTTTTATAGGCACAAACATCTAGTTCGCCATACGACACACCCTCTCCAACTCATACAGTACCACAATTTGATGATCAATTAACAAGTTTTCCGTTGCATAATTTGTTGGTAGATAGTTGTTATGTTAATATTAAAGAGGTTTATTATGCTGATATAGAAACATTGAAAACATGGGAATTGTGGGAAAAAGTTTTGATGAAGGAAATAAATGCCCGTTATCACAACCATTCCCAAAGAAATTCATTATTTGCTTTAGTTCAAAATGAGCTAGGAAAGATTGATGTATTGTGAATAAGGCTCTTTTAGGTGCCATTATAAGTAGACAATGGATATAATGATAATGTTTTGGATATAATGTTAAACATGTTAGAAAATTTAAATGGTGAAGCCCAAGCTTACTATAACAAATGGGCTAGAGACAAAAACCTGGTTGTCATTGCAAATGTAAAAAAGATAAAGTTGTCGTAAGTTTTTTTCTTTCTTTGCATTGAAATTTTAGTTTTACATATTTAAATTTTTAACTAATAATATTTCTTTTTTTCAAATGCAGTCAAAATATGAAAAATTGAAGAATGAAGTACATGTCTTGGATCTTCATCTGAAGAGTGCATGAAATTTTTTTAATTTTTTAGTTCATTGAAGGAAAAACTTGTGCTCCTTAATAAACAAAACAATACGTTGAAGAAAATTATTAAGGAGCATGACATGGATCCAGATATATTGTTCAAGCAAAAATTTGATGCGGATCCTAGTTTACTTTCAGCAGGTGATGCGATGAAACAAGATATTGAAAATATCTTGCTAGTATCAATGCCGCAACTAAAGATCTAATTAAATCAAGAGTACTAAAAGATGATACAAGACTAGAGACAGAGGGAACATCATAGAATGAGACAATATTTTGTTATATTGTATGACATTGTAATACTGAGAATTGAAATATAAGTCTCAAATATCAATTGAGATGTTTTACACTTTTGTAAATTATTTTGAAACAATATGAATTAACACTTTATTATTATATTGTTAATGTTTTCATAGCATCTTTGGTGTTTTGTTTTTCACACAACAATGTAAAGTATAATATATGTGTTCTATTCATAATTAATGTTTTCTATTCATAATTAATGTTTTTTCGTATCTTATTATTGCATTGTATAAAAAAATTAAAAGGAATAAAGATATTGAAATCATTTATTCAAAAAAAAAAATTGTATCAATTTCATATGAATTTTATAGATAGGATTATATTTATAAAACATGCCTCTTACCAAGTAAAATCACCTAAAAATAGGCAAAGTTGAAACAATGTTTGAGTAATCTCTTTTTCCTTAGAGACATTTACATCTTGTTGTGTCAATAGAGCATCCACCTCCGGGTCAAGAACTAAGATCATCTTTTTTTCTCATTGTGTTAGTGACTCCTCTTCTTTCAGTAAGTGAAGTCCAAGTAGTAATTTCCTTTCATAAGGAAATGCATCCATTGGATAATGTGAAACATACAATCTCAAACATGTCTCCAAATTTTTATCCAACTTGTTTCAAAGCTTTGATTTCACAAAAGATAATGCACTAAAGACACGTTCATCTTCTACTGATCCCAAAATCATCATTTGGAAAATATCATATAGCCAAAAATATTCACTAAGACTTTCTTGCAGGATGTTGCTTGGATCATTTTTTCCATAGCCTTGTTATAGCTCCATTTTCTGTTGGTTCATTTAGATGTCGATATTGATCAAGCATTGTAAGTGCAAAATGTGATGATTGAGTTTTTAAGTGAATATTTTTACAAAATACCTTTAATCTCAACACCATTTATCTATATAGTCTTGTTGAAATGCTTTACAGAACATACATATATTTTGAAATAAATTACCTACAAGTTGTTCACTATGACCATCAAGGATGTTCTAGAATATGGGATTCACTACTCCCATAGCCTCTAGAAGATCATCCCTTTTAAAATGATCATGAATTTTTGCATAATAAACTTTGTGAAATCTTTCTCAATTTCATCCTTGTATAAAAAATAATGTGTCATATAAAATGTGTGTTACAGAACTTCTTCAATTTTTGCTCCAACCAAATCAACTCTTTGTTGAAACGTATGCATTGGTATCTCCTTCCCATTTATAACTATACAAAGATAATCCTTAATATTGAATTTAAAATAGTAGTTAGGATCCTTGATGTTTGTTAACATTTTCCAATTCTCAAATATAGCCCTTTAAAACTATCTTGGGACATGTATAAAATATCTAGAGTTTGACATACACGTTTCCTCAACCATATGAAATCAACAATATATATTGACCTCTCTTGAGCATGTTTACTCAAACAAGTTGATTTCCTTTAACATGGGGAGAATTCCACTTAATGTTAGTAATGTTTCCAAATATGTTAAATGGTACAACAAATATTTTTCCTTTTCAACTTCTCTACGATATTTATACATAAAACCTACCAACGATGGATATTCTTGAAAAAAATTGCATGCAGGTTCATACATAGAAATCCACCTTGTATCTACATATTTTAGAATATTTTTACCATCAGTCACACCAATTACAAATTTATGAAACTCTAGGAATCTTTTTGGGACTGTTGGACATATATGCATGTAGGTCGTGGATCAGCTCTTTGACTTTTGCAACATTGTCAAATGTGCTAACTATTTTGTATGAAAGATTCATTTTGTGTGCCATGTAATGGATTGGAATCATGTATGGGGCAACAGAGGTTTATAGTCAAATGCAAAGACCATTTATGTTCCCTACATTACTGATGCACCATCTGTACCAACACACACCAATTTAGTGGTGATATTATAATCATCCATTCCCGTTATATTCCTCAAACTTGAAATAACCAACTTGTAAATGTTCTTTGCATTGTAATTTTCTGTCATTTTATGTATTGTTAATAAATGAGGTATCCTTAGATGGTTCTCAAAAGTATAGATATGAATGCAAACCCATGATGTGTTGTCAACTGATGTGACCTCATCATAATAGATAGTGAAAAAAACATGCATTTTTACTTTTTTCTTTCAAATCCTCCTTCTCAATCATTGCTAGACATTTGGCAATTTCCCAAGCACTATTGTCTAACCAATGTGATTGTGGAAGATTAGGAAATCCATTAAGTTGAAATAAAATTTTATAATCCTGAAAATTAGAAATAGGTCTACCCTTTTTTAGAATATGGTAGATAGTTGAGAACTGTATATTTTTGGCTCATAGATTAGTCTAAACAACTTTTCCTAGCTGAGTTGTAATTGTTCCTCCTTTCTCAACAAGATTTTCTAGGTGTTTCTTTTCATTTTCATACTCTTTTGCATATCTGACATGCATGCATTCTTTTGCATTTTTCCATCTTGTGTGTTCATTTTATTTGACCATCTGCTTGTTTAACTACTACATATACTTTACCACAATGTTTCTCAATTGTGTCCAGTTTGAGTTGCATTTTGTGATCCTTTCCAAGTTTCAGCTATAAATAGTACATTTACATTTGATTGGAATATCATTACCTTTTTTATGGTTGTATTGGTTCAATGAATGGAAACTTAGCTGCCCAAGTTGAACTTAAAAGTCCTTCCAATGGTCCATGTGCTTCTCTTTCTTCACACAAATTTTTGGGTTGTATTATCACCTGTAATAGGTGTTTGATCACACTGTGTAGAAATATCTTCAGTTTTTTGGATCTCATCAACATCAATGGGATTGTTTTCTATTCTCTTCCTTTTCAAATAATTGAGAGTAGGGTTTCAACTGAAGTTGGTGTTTGATGACTGGAAATGTCTTCTCTTTATTCCATTTCATAATTAGGATTGTCCTCAAGTGGAGGCATATCTTCAGCTTGTTGCATATCTTCTTGACTTGTATGTCTAATGTAGGCACATAATGAGGATTGTCCTCAAGTGGAGGCATGTCATCATCAATGGGATATGTTGCATCTACAAAAAGGGGATTTTGAAATTTGTATTATTAAGTATATTATTGGAATTTGTAATTTGAAAATAAATAAGGCTTAATTATTTAATGCTTATGAGCAGATCTTACGCTTAAGATGTATAATGATTTATGTTTGCTATCTCAGGAAGATTACCTCAAAATTAGGAAGCCAAAAAATGCAAATTTGAAAAATGTACATATTCGTGAATTAGTGAAGAATCGCCATTAAAATTTTCCCCGGTCACTAGATGCCTTTCTTTTGTAAATCCATTAATGGAGGTTCACCTGAAGTATGAACCTCTCCTTAGCTTCTTGAGAAATATAGCATGATCACTAGTGCAATTGATGATCAATTTTTTCATTACATTTCTTTGTTGCTTTGACACATTCTTCCCAACTCCTCCTTATTTCTCAAGTTCATTCCATTTTATTATTCTTTGTTCTTGCTATGAAGATGGTTCTTAATTACTCTTGGCTTGTCATTTCCATAACAAGATATTTGTTCTTCGTTATGCATTTTCTTCATGACCACCGGTTTCATAGGTTGATTCTCTGTAGATGTCTCAAAATTTTGGCATCACTACCCACCTCTCGATGTTTTATGTTTTCCAATTGTTCCCAGAAGTCATCTCTCTCGTGATTCCATTCTTTTCCATACACTACCCTATACAAAGTGTGTCACGTGAATGTGCATCATCCTCTTGGAAAGAGAATGAGCTCAAGATTGGGCATATAACATGGAAATTGTCATCTTCTTTTCCTTTTCCATTTTGGGCTTCGTCCTCCATTTTTATGTTGAGAGCATCTATCTCTTGAGAAAAGTGAGCACTGAAAGGTTGAAGCATGTTGAGAATGCCTCCATTTAAAAAAAAAATAGCCACATGATGAAGCAATATCTCATTTCTCCATTATTCATTGAGAATGTTTCCATCCTCGTGAAAATAAAATGAAGACAACATTAGAACTAAAATGTCATCATTATCATATTCTCATTCTTGATTGACAAGAACCAAGGAATCCATTTTCGTAATGAAATCATCATCTTCTTAGGTATGTTCAAGTTCAAGAGGTGGAAGCATGTTACAATTCTTTCTTTTCCTGTCCTCTTCTTCCAATGAGAAAGAGAATCTTTCAAGTTCACCAACATACTCATCACATGGAGACTCATATTGATCCTTGGGAACATGATCGAAAACATTGAAGTTATCCATCAAGAAAGTGTTGAGCATCATTCCTTCTTCTTGATCGTATTTCTCATCACTTTAAGATTTCTTTTTTCAAGTCAAGCTCTCATCACCGCCATCAACATCTAGTGGAATAAATTTGTTTATACTCTCATCCCATGAGAAGTATACCTTTTCAAACTCTGATTTCATTAACTCATCATTATGCTCTTTGACCAAGCTCTGTGGTGCTTGGAAATCCACCAAAAGGAAGCTCAAGATCATCTTCAAAGATCATGAAAAGTTACCGATTTGGAATTTTGGCATGGGATATCTATTGTTGGGTCATTTGGCCTTTGAACAATATACTTCATTTTTCAAATGGGAAGTAGCTTCTTTGTTTTACCATTGACCGAGATAGTGGCATGCGACCAATCCAACTACATATCTCCTCCAACATCTCGACAGAAGCTTCAGCCCAACAACATGCCATATGTGGCAGGCATGTATGCTACAAGGATTATCATTGTGATTTTCTTGTCAGGAAAATCTACCAATGCTACCTTAGCATCTTTGATTTTTCTAACAAGAGGTACTTGTTTCATTTCCATAGAGAGGCATTGACTGGATGTAGGGGAAAGGGATAGACCGAGATATTTAGCAATTTTCACAGGCATGACATTGTCCGAGGCATCGGATTCAATGATGTAATTGTTTAGCTTGTACTGTTAACTAACAAGGTTATGTAGAAAGGTTCTACCTTCCTAGGGTTGGAGGTAGTGGAAGCAAGACCGTGCGTAGATGGATTGGATTGAGATGCACGTGATGGTTCTTTGGTGGTGGAATCTTTAGAACATGGCTACTTCCTTTGATATGTTGAATGAGTCTCTCAAGTTGTTTGGGATGAGTTCTTAAGTATTCATATTTAGAAATTTGGATTTTGGATCTTTTGAAATGGTCAATGATATCTAAGGATGAAGAGGTGGTGGGAACATCATGGGTTATGGCAGCTTTGACGTGGATGATTTTAGAAACTAATTTTTAAGAGATGCGGAAAACACTTACTTGCTTAAGAGGGAGAAGGATTCTTGGTTGGAGTGGTCTCATGCTTCTTCTCAGTTGACCTTGTTGAAGCAGACTTTGATGATCCTCCTTTCATTATTGTTTTTCTCAGAGTCGCCATTTGTAAATTTGATTTCTTAACTTAGGCAGGAGAGGGAGAGCCTTCTTTCTCTTTTTGTGATTAGGTGAACACAACATATGAGTAACTATTGTGGGTTCTTCATTATCAAGTGTGCATTCACAAAACCCGATCTAAGCATATTCACTTTCTCCTTCATCTTCAATTTCGATTCAAAATCTTCTTCTTCATCATCTTCATTGATTTTGCACATTACATTCACGGTGGAGCCTCTAGGCAAGCCTTCGAGGAGATCCCGTAAGTTGATTTGGATGAGGTGTTCATTGAAAAATCTCCTTTTCAACATTATCAACTCATTTTCCAACTTTTGTAATATCGGATTTGTTCTCTCATCTTTGGAACTTTGGGTTTTATCTTTCATCGAAGGATTCTTGATCTTACCGACAAGATGAGGTCATCTTCCACCTCAACAACAATTTCTTGAGCATTGTCCAAATCTTGTGGTTGAACTCTCCATAAAATAAACTTACTTCAAGTAATTGAGCATTCATAAAGAACATCTTCAGGTTACCTAGAGTGGGAAGAGCGATGGCGGGAATTTTGTTGACCAACCTGTTGAATTTGGCCACAAAGTCTCTCTCATGGACTCTTGTAGCTCCTTCTTCATCTGAGCGAGTTGAGTAAGGAAGTAATAAGTATCTTCTCCGGTTTTGAACCTTTCTTCAAAAAAAATCTTGACATCACCTCAATTGGAGATTGAGCGTGATGGAAAGTAGTAGAATCAATTTGTCACCGCATCTTGTAATGTTTCCACAAAAAACCACGAAACATCTTCATGTTGCACTCCAAGGATGTGCACAGTTGTGATAAAGGCGTAATGTGATCTTCGGGATGTTGTTTTCCATCTCCACAGAACTTCAGAAAATTCTTTCTTGATCCTTATGGAAGCTCATGGAGTGGTGGGATCAAATCCAATGGACAAGTGTTTTGTCCCCATGGTACAGTGCTTGTGCCATCATTTCTTCCTCCTCTCTTTCTTCTTCTAGTTCTTCCTCTCTTTCTTTTTCTTCTCTTGGAACTTAAAAATTCAAAGGTGGGTGAAAGATAGGAGAATTTGTAGGAGTGTCGGTAGGATTTTGAATAGGGTTACCATGGGTACCACTCAATGAATCAGATGGGGATGAAGCTTGAGAGAAGTAGTATGGGTTATCTCTTACTCACTCTTGATTTTGCAAAGTTTCAAAGCTAGATCAATGATTCCTCTCAACTTATTCAATCTTGTATATCTTTTTTTCAGCCAAGTTTTCTCAAGAGGTTTGGAAAAGGATTTTGATCATTCAAGTACTCTTTTTGTTTTTAATTTTGAATTTTTTTATTTTATTTTCTATATTCTAGAGATTATTCGGGTGTGCAGGGTAGATCTCTCCCCGAGTGGAGTCGCCAAAAGTTATTGGTGAGAAAAATTTTTCAATCGAGCAAAATAGGTGTCTCCACCAACATTGAGGGGATACACCCTTATACATTGAATGGTGTAGCACCCATTATTGAATGTAAATAACATAATCCTAAACTAAATGTTAAGGGTTGGCCAAATAGGTCAGGGATCACACAAGGACACTCTAATAAACCTATGGAAAATTTCTTATACATGGTACACGAGAGGAAATCAACACGATGAGGGGAAGGAGAGAAATCGGGAAAGGAAGGTTACTTCATGAGTAGGTAAATTCTGAGTTCACACCCAAAGAACCTGAGTAGTTCAAAATTCAATATAGATGAAAGTAACAATGAAGCTAGTGGGACCAATGAATTAAAACACAAAGTTCTTAGATTTATCTATCGAGGATGCAAAGTTCCTCTCAACACTATACTTGCAAAGTTCATAAAAGAGAGAAGTAGAAGAAACACAAGAAAAGGAGAATAAAATAAATGTAGCTTTTATTTCATGTGTAGTGATGAGTACAAAGATTCAATCAATCTATAAAATTCACAATTTCTACCAAAAATACTAACTTTCAGGATTCCTTGGAATGGAGAAGCCATCCCAATTTATAGCAATGTGAATTGGCCTATCATCTCCCTCCATGTGACCCTCCCCATTCCATATTCCACTTGTGACCTTTCATTTTCCATTAGAAAAGAAAAATTAAGTATTTCTCTTATAATTTCAAGAGAATAATTTTACAATTTTAAAATATATCACTTAAGTGAATAGGAAAAATATAATGATTAAGTTCAATGAAGAATTAGAATGGAGATAGAATGAAGAGGGAGAAAGAGAGAAGGAGGGAGGAGATGAGAAGCTCCAAGCATGAATGACATGCCTCGCCTTTGATGAAGATCAGCTCCATTGATGAAATGGTGAAATTCTCTAATGCAATGATGAACTCTTGAAGTTTGAACTCTTTTACACCATGAGAAACCTCCTCTTAAACAAACCATGAAAAGTTGCCACTCCTTTTTAACCAATCATGCATATGAATGAAGACTTGAAACAACTTACTTATACAATACAATCCATGATGATTTATGCCACCTCGAGGGTGTTGAAGATGACACTCGACCACCGATGATCTTATGCAACATAGTTATGCTCTACTTATGAAGGTTTCTCCTCTGGACACCTTTGAACCTTTTGCCCCTTTTGAAAACTCTTTGAAGTGATACACTTCCACATACCGATTAAGCACACCGAGAAGAGGAGTGATGAACACCTAAGAAGTAAACCAATGAGAGCACTAGAAGATGACTCCCCTTATCCGTAAAAATCCTTCTAATCCTTTGGGGATGTTGTCATATTTTTATGACCAATCATTCAAGTGAGAGGGATTGAATGCACCTGTTCGCATGTTCGCATCAGCCATAATATTGATTTTGCCATTGCGAGAAGAGACCGATGAAGCATGTGACAAAAATATTCCCTGAGTCTAGAGTGAGGAAAGGAGAATGAAATCAAGACAAATGCCTTTCATATTTTAATCATGCACCCCAACGTCAAATGAGCAGAAATGGCCTTCGATACAAAATTGGCAATTATCCTTTTGTAACACTTTTTGCTCCTCGCATCGTGGGAATGCGGGAATTCTCTTGAAAATAGGAGATGAGCTCTCGTGAGTGTCGAGAACATTTTATAATGTGTGAAAGACTAAAATGTGACCACGTTTATCTCATTTCACCCATTTTTATTTTTAGAATATTTACCATTATGGTCTCATTTAGCCAAATTTTGCCATTTTTTTAATCTTGTCAATTTTCAAGTGTCTAGATCACGAAGGAAGGAAGTAGGTAGTTTGAATGCACATTCTTATATGAATTACTATTTATAGTAGGTGTTCTCATAGAGACTTACTAAAAATATTAAGTGGTCTTCCTGTTCCGATTCAAATGAAACCACATGCAAGAAGTTTACATAATTCATTCCAAAGCTCTGTTCAAATTTTCACATGATTTCACCCATTGGAACCCAGGACATGACGAGGTGCCTTGTTGCCCTTTAATTTAACAAAATTAAACTATGGATAGTATTACTTATGTTAAATACTAAGATGTGTTACAACAAGCAGATACGGCAATAAAGTACACTAGATGACTCAAGCAACAAGCAATGGAAGTAAAACCCTAAGTGCAAGAGAGAGTTAGATCACTTAGCTGATTTCGTAAATATCCCAAAGGTGTGTGAAGGTGGAAGACTGATCAAACTGGAACACAGGAGGTCACGTTTGAGACTAGAAAAATGCGAAGGGTAGGAGGAATCGGGACCGAGGCGCAGACTTATACTTGGGGCACTGGGTGCAAGGATCTCTTCCTATGCGTCGTGAGTCTGCACAGGAGGTCTAGAATTCAATTTCTCGGGGGTTGTTGGTTGATCCAAAGCCATCATTTTCTATCGCTAGTATATCACACAACTCCGCAGATGTTTTCGATACCGTGCAATAAAGAGATCACCCTGCAAAACCTCAAAAGAACATCAAATCCTCGAAAAGAAAGATGCTAAATGACGGGTCAAGAATTATCCTCGCTTATCAAACAAGTGATCTTCTTATGAACCGAGTGTTACTAGCTAGATGTAAAAATATGTAATAATGTGTGCATGGAATAAAATGAACTTCCCTCCTATGTGTGTGATGCAGAAAACCAGCAACCTTGTCCCTTGTAATGGTGCTAGATGGATGCAATGATGCTCTTAGATGCTTGTGAGATGTAACCTTAGGTGATAATATAGATGCTTAGAGCTTGGTCTTTAATTTGGTCACAAATTTATATTTATATGCTTCTCTTGTTCAAATTTCGTAATTGATCACTAAAAGGCCAACCCCTAAGAGATAAGGATGCCCAACATGGCTAGAAAGGACCCAAAAAGGAGTGAGATAAATAAAGAGGTCTAGGGGCACCCAAAGGGGATGAGGGCACTGGGGCTAGGATCCCTGGTTGGGTGTTGGTGTCCTAGAGCCAGAAAAGGTGAAATGTGAAGGGTCAGACTGGGCAGTGAGGTCCATAAGGTCAAAAGGGAGACTAGAAGGGAACCTAAGAGGCCAAGTATAGTGATCAACTAGTAATTTTCTCCCGTAAGAAGCATATGAATAGTAGTATGTGATTAGGACCTAGTAATGTACCCAAAGTGCATGATTTTGTGTCTACATTTTCCCCACTTTATGTTGGTGAGAGAAATCTCGATAACATAAAGTAGATAGAGATGTGTACCTGATAACCATGTAGATTGATGTAGAAGAGCGTGTCGAGACAAAAAGAGTGTGGAATGATAAAAAGTGTGAAGCATGGATGCTAAAGAAGAGGAAGTAAAAGAAAAGTGATGATAATGACCCTAGGGTGAAAAACACATGTGTAGATTGTTGATGTTGTACCTGTTGTTGATGATGATGTTTGTTGTGTGTTGATGTTGACTACCGCTTCCCATAAGGATGGACTGCAAAAGAGAAGAATGAACAAGTAGTCAAACATGGTGTATAGATGTATAAAATACATGTAAGAAATGTGTAAAATGTTGAAAATATGAAAAAGGAACATGTGCACCTGATCTGTGATGAGTAAAAGAGTGTAGAGAGGATCCTAAAAATGTCGATGAAGAGTGAGTTTTTAGGGTGATCTCATGCCATGAAAAAAGTAGTGTAGGGAGTATCATTCTCCAACCTTTGACTGCTTCTCGAAATTATTGAGCACCATTGAATGTTGGTTTTTGGGTGATTCTACGCCACAATAAAAGTAGTGTAGGGAGAAAGGTCTAGTGTCATTCTCTAACCTTTGACTGCTTCCAAAGTAAAAACACCACTGCATATGGTGTGTACAAGTTCGATCTAATGTGAATAAGTGTGATCAAACATGATTTCCAAAGTCATTGAAGGACTTCTGCCCTATGAAAAGCCTCTGTGATAATGTTAAAAATTGTGTTGAACTAAAAACTATGTGTATCTTCCCTTGGTCTCGACGCCCGGGAAGGGATAGAGAAGCACTCCTAGTGCACCCAAGTTTGATTTTGGTGCTAGTGTCTGTGTTGAAAGTAAGGACCCAAGTCTGATTTTGAGCCTTTCTGAGTCTGTAAATTGTCTTTGAATTTGTGTTGTTCTAAATGAATTATATGTATTGTAGACTATTGAATATGTATAGACTCGCCGAATGGGGTGATTGATTCACCCAATAGATGTCCCCCTCATTTGGGGTGCATGCGACATCGCTAGGAGGATACTGGCCCAAAAGAGGACCCCATGTTGAACTGATATCGGTATGTAGGAGGGAATGTGCTTGGTAGAAACCAAGGCACATGCAAACAATGGCTAGAAGACAAGTGTTAGTGAAAACAAGATAAACATGCATATAGAAAAAATGTGTGTAAGCTACCAAGAAAGAAGACAAATGTAGACCACGAAAAGTGGGTTGCAAACATGGGACATCACTCACGATGTCATAAGACAATCAAGCCACAATGGCCAAAAGCATACAATGTGCACACAAGACAAAGCATAGGAAAAGCCCACAAACAATGGAAAACAAAGTAAGAAAACAAACAAGATAACCATGGAGGATATATAGGTCCTACAAAAAAATGTTGCACATGAAGCACCCATTAGCATGTTAGAAAGATAAAAGTATGTCAAAGCATGTATAATCTGATATAGTATAGTGTGTTATGAAAAATGAAACAATAACACTGAAATGTGTGAATGTGGATGCCCCAGAGCCATCATGGGACTGGTATGAGGTAATGTGCCAAACATCCATGTACATGTGTATCGATATGTATAGTCTTGATCACAACTAGAAAGCAAGTGAAACATGCATGTGTGTATGATAAAGATAATGACATACAAGATATCTATCTAGCATGTGTAATAAAGTGTACATGTAAGCATAAGAAAGCAAGAGTAAATGCATCCAAGATATGCAATATGTTGTGGATGAGATGGAATGGAATGTAATGTGAGTGTGATAGGAGTGCCCCCCGAGTATGGATGTATGCATGAGTGAATTAGGTTCATTTATACAAGACCCCTCATAGTCAAGAATGAACCATATAGCAAGAGTGTGTCATCGGGAAATGGTTCAAATGTGTGTTATATGTAGAAAGATTCAATCAAGAGAGTGCAAAGCGTAAATGGTAGAGTGATGTCATGTGAATAAGATGAATGATGATGCATTAGGAAGATTGAATAAGTGAATGTATAAGTGTGTGAAAAATTGTATAGGAAGCACAAAGCATATAGTGTAAAGTAGTGTAAGATCGAATGAGGAATAGATCATGAATTTATGATGTGATAAGATGAGCAGATGAAAAGTAGGATAGTATTGTGTGCTTGAAATGGAATAACATGAATGCTAGAAAATTTGATTGTGAAGTTAAAGCATATAGAAGGTGAAAATGAGATGTATAAAATATTGATGATGTAGCATAGAGCATAGATCATAGAATGTGTGAATAAGATGCTAGATAAGTATGATTGAAGCAGTAGTGAAGTGAAGCATAATGTCACATGATGTGATAATAGAAAGATGATTGATTGTAAAGACCAAGTGTGGAATGATGTAGTGTGTGATGAGGTGAGGTGAGGTTCAGATGTAGACCCTGTAATCAAGTATGAACCATGAGACTAGAGTGCATCATCGGGTAATGTATAATGTGCTAGAAAGAATCAATCATTAAATGAATGAATGTAGAGTAGAATATGATGCATGAGTAAAATGTGCTAGAAAGATGTAGATTGAAATATGTTGTAGAGTTGTAGAAATATGTGACATTAGGAAGATGTGTGTGATGGGGTGAAATGTGAAGATGTGTAGTGTAACAAAAAATGTGTAGATGTGTAAATGTGTGGAAAGTGAAAAGGGCATATGATGTATAATAGTGTAAGAAGATGATGTCGAAATGTGTAATGATGTAATGTAATGTGTAAAAATGCAAAGTGTGTATAATATGTATAGTAGATGTAAGGAGAAGATGTGCAGATGTGTATGATGTATGAGGTGTGAGTAGAAGATGTAGATAAAGTGAAGATATGTAGGAATGAGATGTAAAAATATGAAATGTGTAGTGTGTGAGGTTCATGTATATAGTATGCCCTCAATAGTCAAGTGTGAACCTTAGCACAAGAGTGTGTCATAGGTAATGATGATATAAGTGTATCAAGTGGTTTGTAAGATTGATCTTATGAGATATTTAGACATTAGCACAAAGAGCAGTTGAGTGCATGATGATGATAGATACATTTGATATCAATAAAACAAGGGGAAAAGAAGCTATGATGCCCCCAAGTATGTAAGTGATGGAGATCTAGTTGATGATGCTAAGTGGATCAATGTAAGGATTAGTTTCCTTGAAAAAAGTGATTTGGACGTTAGCGGAGTGGAGAGATTAGGGGAGGGACCTTGCATGGTGGTGGCTTATTTGATAACATTGTGGAAGACTTGAGTGGAGGCCAGGTTGAACTGAGTTTTAGAGGAGGTTTTTAGATTGACTTGGTAATATTGTAGATGACTTAGTAGGAGGAGGTGATGGGGAATGAACCTTGAGAGGTGATTGCTTAGTTGAATGGATTGAATAGGTGGTGCTTGACTGACCAAAGAAGGCACATTAGAAGTGATGGCATGATGCTCATTGGACATAGAAGGAACAGATTTAGGAGCCCATTTGGATGTAGCATTTGTAGATGGGCATGCAACAAAATGTTGTGTAGTAAAATGAGATAAAGCCTTGATGCTCAAGATGTTTGATTCTTCATTGTAACATATAAAATCATTGTCATTATGTCCATTGATTTGATGATAATTACAATATGGATGACCTTGATATTTTACAAGCCGATAAGGAGGATAATAATGAGTAGATGGAAAAGTGATCAATTGATGACTAAGGAGCTCAATAAGAATGTCATGTTGCTTAGCATTGCGATCAAACGTGAGAGGCTTCGGTAATGGTAAGACTTGAGGCTCACTGATATGAGCACATGTAGAAGACATAGAATGAGGATGAGATGTAGAAGGAGAACAAACATGATCCGAGAAGCATCTTTAAGCTGTTGGATTTCATATTTAAGAGATATGATCATGGATTCCATAGCCTAAAATTTGTCATAAAATAAAGAATGCAAAGCTTGAATTGACTCCAATATGGGTTGATTGGATGGAGGATCATGAAGGATAGGGTCATTAGATAGATGATAAAAAATAGGACTTATTTCATGTGGCGGCATATCTTTAGGAAGACACATGGAGTCTAAGGATTTTTGTAGAACAACTGGTAATTGGGATGCATTTTAAGTAAATCAGACAAAGAAATTTGAGGAACTTTACGACCCATGATAGAAGAAAAATGAGGATCCAAGAGTGTTTCGAATGAGATGAGTTCACCAAATGATTTAACAAAAATAAACTAAATGGATAGTATTACTTATGTTAAATTCTAAGATGTGTTACAACAAGAAGATATGGTAGTAAAGTACACTAGATGACTCAAGCAACAAGCAATGAAAGTAAAACCCTAAGTGTAAGAAGAGTTAGATCACTTAGCTGATTTTTTCAAAATATCCCGGAGGTGTGTGAAGGTGGAAGATTGATCAAACTGGAACACAAGAGGTCACGATCGAGCCCAGAAAAATGTAGAAGTGTAGGAGGAGCAGGGACTAGGGCCCTGGGGTGGTATTGAGGGCCTGGGTGCTAGGATCCTTCTTCTAGGCACCTAGGGGTCTACATAAGAGGTCAAAAGATGAATTTTAAGGGTCATTAACTTGATCTCAAAACCCTTTGTTTTTCACTATTAGTATGTCACACAACTCCATGGATGTCGTTGATAACCTGCAATGAAGAGATCACCTACAAAACCCTCAAAAGAACATCAAATCCTAAAAATAAAGATGCAAAATGAGGGGTCAGACTATCCTCTGTCAAACAAGTGATCTTTATGATTAACATTGCACTACATCTCAGACCCAATGTAGTTTATGTGTGTGTGTGGAATCGTGCCCTAGGTGGCTCTTGTGTGTGTCACACTTGATAACGAACAAAGTAACTAGATGTAAAAGATGTAATAGATGTGTGCATGGAATAAAATGAACTTCCTCCTATGCGTGTGATGATAGAAAACCAGCCCTTGTCCCTTGTAATGGTGCTAGATGGATGCAATGATGCTCTTAGATGCTTGTGAGATGCAACCTTAGGTGATAGTATAGATGCTTAGAGCTTGGTCCTTTAATTTGGTCACATAACTTTATATTTATATGCTTCTCTTGTTCAAATTTCATAATTGATCACTAAAAGGTTGACCCCTAAGAGATAAGGATGCCCAATGGCTAGAAAGGACCCAAAAAGGAGTGAGCTAAATACAAAGAGGTCTAGGGCGCCCAGAGGGGATGAGGAGGGCACTGGGGCAGCATCCTGGCTGGGTGTTGGTGTCCAGAGCTAGAAAAGGTGAAATGTGAAGGGTCGGACTGGGTAGTGAGGTCTATAAGGTCAAAAGGGAGACTAGAAGGAACCTAAGAGGCCAAGTATAGTGATCAATTAGTACTTTTTCTCGTAAGAAGCATATGAATAGTAGTATGTGATTAGGACCTAGTAATGTACCCAAAGTTAATTGGCAAAAAATGTGCCCAGAGCCTTTGAAAATTGTAATTTTTCATGAAATTTCTTCTGCTATGATCATGAGAAAATTTAGGTATGAATGAAAAGGAAGAATGAGGATGGAGGAGTTCGGGAAAATTTCGCTAGAGTTCCGGGTAGAAATGGAGCAATGTGGGGGGGAGTGAAAAATGGCTAAGTGTTGGGTTTTATAGGCATGAGAGAGAGAGGAGGAGGGGGAACATTTTTATATCCCCCTTGTCCCCTTATAAATGAATGGAGGGACACTAAAATAGCACCATATCCTTATAGTGACACTTGGCATACTTGTACAAGTGAGGGAGATAGCGGAAAGAGCTTAGTTTGAGCACCCGGGAGCTAGTTTTCGGTCATGTGAGGAACTGACGGGAGCATGGTTGGGGGAAATTTTTTGCCCCCATTGTCCCCTTGGAAAGGGACAAAGGGACACCAAAATTGTGCATTAGCCTTGTGATGACAAGTGTCAAGCATGTAGAGCGAGGAGAGGGGGCTCAAAAACTAGTAAAAGGTGCTTATCGAGGCCTCCAGGGTCATATGGCGGGTCCATGAGGCTTAAGATGGGAGGTGAATTGTTTTCACCCTTATCCCCTTAGAAAAGGATTGAGGGACACCAAAAGTGTGCATTAGCCTTATAGTGACACGTGTCATTGAAAATTTTGGCTAAGTACGGAGCTTATACCTTAGAGAGGAGCTTAAAAATGACATTGTTGGAGCTCCCAGATGAATTTTTAGGAACTTATTTATATGATTTTGAATGTAAATTTTTTTGAGAAGGATGGGATTGGTATAAATATCTGATTAAGCTTTCAAATTTCTTACAAATTGCATTTTCTATCAAGATTTCTAGTTGTGCCTACGAAGAATGAGTTGTGGAAAGAAATGCATGGGCCTTGAGAAAAATATAAAAGTACCACCATGTAGAGAATTGAATAATATTTCCATTGATATTTTTTTGACCTCAAACTCATTTTGAAGCTCCTAGAATCATCTCCCGAAGCTCAGGTGCTTTTTCACAGTGTAAGTTCCTTTGGCCTCAAAACCCAATTTTGTTGAACTTGCTCCTAAACCTCCAGATCTTTCCAAAATCTTCTAAAATCGCTTGAAAATGATGTTGGATCATTAATAAAAATATATAATGAATTTAGGGCTTGAAATCCACTCGAATGGTATGCATTCACCTTAGAAAGGCTAAAAATAATCAATCCTAAACCGTCTAGAAAGATCCGTCTTAAAGGACATTAGCTTGGAAGGAACTTGTGAACTTGTTTTCATCTCTTTAACACATGGGAAAGGTTGGGACAACACACATTAGCAATTTAAGGATGGGGATAGGCCTGACATAGGGGAAGAAGCGATGCGGGAAGTGTCAGGAAGGTTTACAATCAAAATGTTGACGTTGGGGTCCATTGTCATGCTTGAAAATTGGAAATTTTCATGTTACTCATTGCATGAAAACACACCCCCAAACAATAAATTAGGGAAAAGAAAATATTTCCCCCTAAAACATAAAATGCGTAGAACTCGCCTTGCCACTTACCTTGCCCATTGTCATTGATATTGTTTTCATCTCTCACTCTCTCACCATCTTGTGGCTGTCTCCATTCACCAAATGATCACTTTGTCTCTCTAGAGCTATAAAACTTTATTCTCTCATGAATAAATCATTTCCAAATTTGGCAATAAAATTAATATATAGGGGTTATTTTTTGCCTAAAAATTTGTTGTTCTTAGTTATTTTATGGTGCATGCTATTTTAGATTCGATGAAAATCATAAAGTTTATATAATTCTTGTTTCCTAGTTCATTTTTTAGTTTATTGTTGTGTAGTTGTGTTTTTTGGCATTTTGTAGGTCATAGATGTGCGGGGAAAATGTATTTCCAAATCTCGCTCAAAATATAAGTCCTCTCATTTGATTTCGATTACGTAATCATTTTATACTTTGTTTTGATATACTACACTTAATTCCATTTTGTTTCATCTCGTGTAGGAGGACGCAGTTAGATTCTGATTGGCTTCATTGCACTACAAGGTAAGATAGGTGAGAAATGTATGTTTTCAACTATTTCTTGTTTTTGGTGCTTACTTCTCGAGCATCACACCCTATCCAATTCATGACATGATTACTTTCTCAAGGAGGCATTTTATACATGCCCCATTTTACACGATACCAAAGTAAAAATTCCAAATGATGATGATGAGGATCTTGAAACATGAAAATATGTGAAGAGCTCAAGATTACCTCTCGACCTCTTCTAGACCCATTAGACTCATTTACATCCCTCTCAGGCCCTTTTGAATCCTCCTAAAATATTTTCTTTCTTTCTTCTATCTTTCTAGACCCATTTTATTATCATGGCACGGTATTGTCGTGGTGAGTACTTTATCATAATGATAATTTTGTCCTCCGTTATGATGGTTATGTCTCTGCCACATCGGTTATGCATTCATTTGCATCAATTTTATCTTATCCACTAGTAGTTCCATCCCCACCGCGATGACAGTTGCATAATCACTTCCTATAAGAACCAATTGTTTTGTCTCTAATATATTTCCAGTTTATCTCAAACTTTCTTTTTGTGATTTTTAATCTTTCTTTTGACCATGTACTCATTCTATCTTGTTTTTAATGCCTAACCCATCAAATCCTACCACCTAACACTTGAGTTTACCATATAGGGATCTAATCTAAGCCATAAATTTGATTTTTGATCTAGAGTTGAGATTGAGATCACTTAGAGGCTTTCTATGAAGAAAAATTGAATTCTCATTTGTTTCTCCCCACATAATTTTGAAGTTATATTTTCTAGAGAACATTGATATTGTTGTTGATCTAAAGAGAAAAACCAAACCCAAAGGAGATTGCTTTCAATACTAATCACCTTGAGGGATTTTGTATTTTTGTTTCCACTTAAAAGAGAATATAAGGGTCTCCATTAGCCTTATACCCACCCTTGAACCAGCCACAAATCTGATTTTGTTCCTCTTCCAAAGTGTACCAAGCCTCTTCTTCTCCCTATTGAATACATCATTACTACACTAGTCTTCATGAGCATCAATGGTGTAGGTTACTAAGGGTATAAACAAAGAAAATCCAATGGCATCTCTATTCTTCTTACGAAAGATGTTGACATTATGTTTACTTTTTTTATTTTCACATAGATGTTTTAGATTTAGTTTCATTATTAGATCTAATTATAAAAATTTAAAGACAAATAAGATGATGTAAAGAATTTTGTTAGATTATAATTATTTAATTAAATTCATGTTTTGTGATTTGATAATTTGAAATACCCATGCTCTAGACCCTCTCGCACCTCTAGGATTAGACTCTATGTTCGAGTTAGAAGTTTAGTTTTGTTAGATCAAAATATAGATTAGATTAGCTTTAGAGATTACATCCACAAAACATAAAATCACAAAAAGAAATGGTAAACTAGTATATTTGTTTTGGAATTGTTCATAGATTAAATCAATTGCATTCATCTTCACTTTGCACTATATTTTCATCGGATCTTCCACCTTAAACTAGATCAAACTCAATCTAGATTGATAATCTTAGATTTTAAGATCATTCACTCATCAAATTCACACTTTGTTTAGAGATCCTACATCTAAAAAATCACAAAATTTATATCTAATAACAACAATTGCATAAGAATAATTTATATTTTACTTCTCATTCCATTGTGCTTCTTTAATTCATTAGAAAAATTCCACCTTCTGTTGTAGAAACATTTTTTCGCAAATTGTAACATCATACAAACCCACAAAACAAACAAAAACATAGATAGTTGCATTATTTCTAACTACGGTAGTGAAAGAAGAAGTAATAATTGTTTATTTTATTACATGTAATTAAATATTTAGCATGTGAAGCTTCTTTTTTCAACATGTAGTTAGATTTGTTTATCTATCATTTTGTTTCATCATTATAACTCATACAAAAACTAACCAAGATAAATGCATGTAACATGTCCAAAATTTTGAGTTATGCACAACAAAACACATGGCTTTCAAACCTAAACAAGCCTATAAATCAACAATACCAATCTTCCAATAATTGTGATATATAGTGAAACTATTTCAGATGTACAAGATGAATGGAAAAACAAGACAAGGAAACTCGTTGATCCATAGGACAATGAGTTATACTTTTGATAAAACACCACTACAACACATCTTCATGGATCCAATCCTATCCCGAGATTGTCACACCATAACCTTCAACACTGGATCTCATTGTGATTTTCTCTAGACCATAACATGAACTACATAGTGGTTGTCTTTTTCCATTGTGGATGACTACGGATAGTCATATATTCCCTAGGAAGAGTTAGACACTTTCTTTTGGTCCCACACCATTTGGAAAACAAACATCAGGATGACATCTTGTTATTTAAATTTAGACAAGAGGTATTTTGTTCCTCTGCACTATCCCCAACACATATAATACCCCAACTTGTTGTTCTTGACGATGAATCCCCGCAAAGACAATGATCATGTTCGACATCTCATTAGATAGCTACACTCATTGGGAATTTGAGTGATTACTCATCTAAGCATCCTGATTTAACAAATATTGATTTTATTAAACCCTAAATATTGTAGAGTAACTTATGTAACAATGATATACAACTACTAGATGTAAGATGACACAAGAAATAAGCTAGATAAATAGGAAACCCTAAGTGCAAGAGAGGGAAATATTGACTTAGTTGATTTACGCTTCCCTGAAGGTTATAAATGGAAAAATTGATGAATAGGAAAGGAAAACTATCACAACCATGCTTAGTAAATTCTAGGATTCTCGGATGAGGTGGACCAGAGCCTAGAATGGGGCGAGGGTGTTAGAGACCTATATTAGGCACGTGTGACCCACGGGATCTCGAAACCTAGTTTTTTTGGTGTCACACAAGTGTCGCATTGGTATTCATTGTTGGTCACCTATATGTCACACTTTGATCACATAATTCACCTATAACCTACAAAGATATGTTGACCCACAAAACCCTTAAACTACATCAAATCCCAAAAAAAAAGATGTAATATGGGAGTCAGAGTGACCCCGATGGTCACCCGACTGAGTGAACTTATGACCGAGTGGTATCTACATCTCAGACTCCATGTATTTTCTTGTGAGTTTGTGATAATGGTGCCCTAGGAATCCCTTTTGCAAGATGTACTAGATAACATGCTAGATTTGCTAGATATATGCAAATGTGTGTATGGAATAAAATAGCTTCTCCTTCCTATACATGTATGCATAAAATTCAGTCTCTTGTCCCTTGTAATGGATGTCAAATAGGTGCCTTAAAGTGCTTTAGGTGCCTTTAGATGCAAGATTCGGTGGTAGATAATATATTTAGAGCTTGGTCCCTTATTTTGATCACTAGCTTTGTATTTATATGATTCCTTGGTTGAATTTTGTAATTAACAAATTTGGAAGGTGACCCATAAGAAAATAAGATGCCCAAAAGATAAAAGAGGCCCAAAAAAGAAGCGAGTAATAAAGAAAGAGGAAAGGAAGGGACGAGGGCGCCTAGAGCCTTGGTGTCTCGGCCTAGGCGTTGGTGTCCAAAGTCATGCAAGATAAAGAAATAAAGTTCAATGATGGTTGTAGGGTTTGAAATAAGACCAAAGAGAAAGAAAGAAATATAGAAAAGATTCCAAAGATAACAATCAATTACTAGTTTTCTCGCTTAGGAATCATATAAATGCAAGTATGTTGTTAGGACCTAGAAATGTACCCAAGTACATGATTTTGTGTCTACATTTATCCCCACTTTATGTTATCTAGTGAATACTCGATAACATAAAGTATTTAGAAGATGTGTACCTTTATAACCATATATCTAGATTGATGGCGATATAGTGTGGTGGAGAGACAAGTAAAGCGTGAAGTGATAAAAATGAAAGTGGAAGCTAAGAAAGAGGAAGTGACCCTAGGGGTGAAGCATATGTGTTGTATTGTGTTGTACTTATTGTTTGTTTCTTAATGAAGGGTTGTTTTTTGTTGTGTATTAAGGAAAGACCTACAAAATAAGAAAAAAGAGTAGTCAAAGTCATGTGTTATGAAAACTCTTTAAAAGTATGTAGAAAGTGTGTAAAAGTATGCAAAAAGGAAAGTGTGCACTTGATGTATAAGAGTGTAAAAGGATAGAAAATGTCCTGAAATGTTGTAGAAGAGTGATTTTTTGGGTGATCTCATGGCAAGAGTGATTTTTGGGTGATCTCATGCCAAGAATGAGTTTTTGGGCGATCTCACGCCAAGTGTGAGTTTTTTTAGGTGATCTCACGCCACAAAAGAAGAGTGTTGGGGAGAGAGGTCTAGTGTTACTCTCCTTCCATGAATACTTCCCAAATAAACACCATTATAGATGGTACATCCGATGTTTTGTCTCATATTATATTGTATTCCAAATGTACTTATTGTCCCGATTGAAGGAGATTGTAGAAGATTGATTACATTTTGTATTAGAATCCGAGGTCGATGCCTAATCTTGTGAAACTTTTGTAAATTGTGTTGATTTGAGAAAATTTATGTATGTGCCCCTAGGACATAGCGCCTAGGGGAGGACATAGGCACCCAGTGCATTAGTGTTTAGGTTTTGGCCCCTGGTGTTTGTGTTGTATTGAGGACCCAAGTCAGGATCTGGGTCATTTTATATAAATAATTTGCTATGTTCTTGTACTATGGAGGCTTAAATATATTGTAGCTTTGAGATGTTGTATGGGGTGATTGATTCACCAATGTATGCCCCCTCATTTGGGGTGCATGTGACATTGATAGGAGTATGTGGTCCAAAGAGAGGACCTAAAGCGATATGCTATGATAAAATGGATCCCTACAGGGGGGGGATGCGTATGATAGAAACCAAGGCACATGCAAAAACAAAGGATTAGTAACATGTGTTAGTGCAATCAAATAACAAGTATGCATATAGAAGACAATGTGTAATCAAGAAAGAAGACAAGATAGACCATGAAAAGTGGGTTTTAAACATGGGACATCACTCACAATGTCACAAGAAAATCAAGGCCAAAGCGGCCAAAAGCATACAATGTGCATACAAGACAAAGGGCATAGCCCACAAAAACAATAACATATAATGAAAAACAATGTCAAACAAAAATAATAGACAACCATGGTGGCATATAGTCTTGCAAAGCAAAATGTTACACATGAAGCACCCATTAGCATGTTAGAAAGATATAAAGTATGTCAAGACAATGTATCGATATGAAATAAGTATGTGCTAGTAAAAAGTGGAAAGTAGCATATAATGAAATGATAACACCGTAATGAAAAAGTAGATGCCCTTAGGAGCCTCTGGTGAGACGGTAAGCGGTAAAGTGCCAAGCATCAATGTTGCGTTTAAATATTTGTAGGAAGTATGCATTCACTAAAGACCAAGTGAATGCACATGTGTATATAGAAAATATAATGACATACAAAATATCATATTAGCATAGTAATAAACAAAGTGTACATGTGAAGTATAAGCAAGCAAGAGTAATATGCAACCAAGATATGCATGAATGATGAATGTGATGTGATGGTATGCAAATGTGAATATGATAGGAACATGTACCCCTGGTGGATGTGTATGTATGAGATGAGGTTCATTTATAAAAGACCCTCGAAAGTCAAGAATGAACCATAAAACAAGAGTGTGTCATCAGGAAATGGTTTGAATGTGAGATGTATAGAATGATTGATCATGAAGCACATAGTGTGAAATGTGAAGAAGGTGAGGTTCATTTTAGATTTAGACCCTCAAAGAATCAAGTATGAACCATGGAACTAGAGTGCATCATAGGTAATGATGATATAGAGGTGTGTATCAAGTTGTGTATGATTGATGCTTAGAAATAGGAAGTATGAAGCATGAAGCGTAATAGTAGAAATGAGATACTCCTAATAATGTTAGGATGGGGGAATAAGTGTGATGCCCCCAAGTATATGATGATGAGCAAGTTATTCGATGAAAGTGAAGGGCAAGGGTTCTCCACCGATGTTTGAGGCTATAAAGGTGTGTGACCATACTCTAAGATCAATAGTGTATGAGATTGTTGAAGTACATATGATGGAAGCCCTGAGATGAGATAATGAGAACCTATGTGTAGGAGACCTGAAGGAGGTGATGCGAACCTATGTGAAGGGAGATCAAGGAGGTGATGAGCCCCTGAACAATCTATGTGAAGGAGACTGAGGAGGTGATGCGCACCTATGTGAAGGATATCGAGGAGGTGATGAGTACATATGTGAAGGAGACCAAGGAGGTGATGAACACTTATGTGAAGGAGACCGAGGAGGTGATGAGAACTTATGGGTAGGAGACCGAGGAGGTGAAACTCCTATGTGAAGGAGACCGAAGAGGTGATCAACACCTATGTGAAGGAGGAGGAGGTGAACTCCTCTGTGAAGGAGACCAAAGAGGTGATCAACATCTATGTGAAGGAGACCGAGGAGGTGAAGGAGGTGGTGAACTCCTATGTGAAGGGGTTGCCCGAGTAGGGGACTTAGGCCGATGAAGTGGACTAGTGGACCGATGATAATGAATAGGTCATGTAAGAATAGGAGATTTATGTGCAAAATGTGAGGTAAGGGACCTAGATGCTCTAGTGAGTGCAATGGAAACTTCAAGAGGAGGTTGAGGCCATGATGTGCATGGTGGAACACCTTTGATAGTGATAAACTTTCTTTTGTGAATGAATTTAAGACACAAGTGATTCATGGATAAGATATCTTAAGCGGTGTGGAGCCAAGGAATACCTAAGAGCATGTCACAACCTTTGAACGACTAGTGTCACAACAAATGGCACAAGCATGGTAGATGGCCCAATTGTAATTGGAAGCTTGACATAGCCATAAGATTTGGGAACTGGATATGAAATATGAGATAGTGGATAGTTGATATCGACGAGGAGTGTAATAGATCACACACCCATAGAACCATTGGATCGATCATTGTGTTTTTTATAGTATGAGGCCCGATAGAATCATTGATGTGTAGTGAATTAGAAGAAAAATTAGCATGATAGTCATGATCATAGAATGTAATGAGTTGTGGAGATGCATCAACACTAAGCAACTAGAAAATCAAGAGGCCTCGATGAAGGAGGAGGCACAACACAATATGTATAATTGGCAAAAGAATCCATAGATTTCTCATCATGCTTAGGTAAAGGATCATTAAATATTTTGATATTTTTGTTTTCATTGACCGACTTGAGATGTTGAAGGCTCAAGGAGCTCAATTGCATTGTTTTCAATAAGATCTTGAATAAGATGTTTGAGTTTGAAACAACGATCGAGTAGGATGCCCAATGCATTGATGATAGTCACATCTAGTATTTTCATTGTAATTGCATCCTTTAGGGTAAGATGGATCTAGATTCAGCGGTGGTGGAAGTGTAATAAGATTGATTTCAATAAGTTGTGGCAATAGAATACGCAGAGCAAAAGGTAATTTGGTGAATGTACGCTTTAGAGTAGAGACAACCTTAACAATAACTTTTGCTTCAGTGGGCTTAGGAGATGGATTGAAATTTGATTTGCTTTGAAATTGATTAGAAGATGATGAAGCCTGATCATGATACTTAAGTTTTCCCATAGAGATAAGTTTGCCTTCATGTAATTTAAGAGTATGACATAATTGATCAAATGAAGGAGATGTCTAAAAAATGATCGTAAAGGCGGTAGGAGACTTTGAACAAATAGATTTTGGAGTTTGGAATCCAAGTACATTGGTCATAAGTTGTTCTTATAACACAATACATAGTCAGCTAGATGCTCATTAGGTCCTTGTTTGATTTGAGCAAGTTGAGGATATGATATCTTAGAACCGATATTGATTGAAAAATGATCCGAGAAAACATCGAATGAATACATAAATGATGTTATGGAATGAACAGGTAGATCGTAGAAGCAACACATAGCATAATCTTGGAGAATTCTAGAAAAGAACTTTGCATAGTAAAATATGATCATCTGCATGATTGAGACATGCCACATGGTAAGATATGAGATGCTCCTGAGGGTCACCATGGCCATTGAAGGTGGGCAACTTAGGGGTGACAAAATTTAAAGGAAGTGCATAAGTGGAAATGGCGAGTGTGAAAGGAGTGTGAAGGAGTAAAGTGGAATCAAGAGATGGAGATGCACGAGAAGTAGCCTATTGAAGTTGGTGAATTTGAACTTGGAGATCTTGATAGAGAGAGGCTAGGTCTTGAGTACGAAGAAGAAGAGACTTGTCATGTATAGTAAGTGATAGGAAAAGTAAAATTATTAGTGGGAGTAAGCATAAAGACATGAACATTGGAAGTAGGTGGAATGGTGGAGTTAGGCGATTGAGTAAGCAATAGGAATGAAAGTGGTAGTAGAAGCAAAAACCATAAGATTAGCTAGATTGGTGACCTCCTCACGAGCAACGAATAAGAGAAGATCTAGATCTTGTGGATGTTCAACAAGATGATCATTGATCTCTTGAAGGTGGGCTTCAGTAAAGGGTTCATAAGATTGAGCCATGATAACAATATTGCAAAAAATTCCTAGAAGCAAGGTTGGGTCTAAATGGATGGGTTCACCAAATGATTTAACAAATATTGATTTTATTAAACCCTAGATATTACAGAGTAACTTATGTAATAATGATATACAATATTGCTAGATACAAGATGACACAAACAATAAGCTAGATAAATAGGAAACCCTAAGTGCAAGAGAGGGAAAGAGTGACTTAGCTGATTTATGCTTCCCTAGAAGGTGATTTAGATATGGAACAACTAATGAATACGAAGGGCATACTATCACAACCATGGTCGAGTTATTTTGAAGCTGTTGGATGAGGCTAGACCAGGGTGCCTAGAATGGGGTGAGGGGGTCAGGAGCAAAGACCTATGTTAGGTGTATGTGGTCACGTAGGAGCTCGGAACCTAGTTTTTCTAGTGTCGCACAAGTGTCATTGGTAGTCATTGTTGGCCGCATGTATGCGCACACTTTGATCGTAGAATTTACCTATAACCTACAAAGATATGTTTACTATAAAACCCTTAAACTACATCAAATCCTAAAAAGAAAAGATGATATGGGGAGTCAGACTGACCCCGATGGTCACCCGACTGAGTGAACTTATGACCAAGTGTTGCACTACATCTCAAACTCAATGTAGTTCTTGTGAGTGTGTGATAATGGTGCCCTAAGAAGCCCTTGTGCAAGATGCACTAGATAACGTGCTAGATTTGCTAGATAAATGCAAATGTGTGTATGGAATAAAAGAACTTCCCCTTCCTATGCGTGTATGTAGAAAATGTAGTCCCTTGTCCCTTGTAATGGATGCCAAATAGATGCCTTGAAGTGCTTTAGGTGCCTTTAGATGCAAGCTTAGGTGATAGATAGTATGCTTAGAGCTTGGTACGTTATTTTTCACAAAACATATTTATATGATTCCCTTAGTTGATTTTTGTAATTAACAACTGGAAGGTCGACCCATAAGAAAATAAGATGCCCAAAAGATAAAAATGCCCAAAAAGAGTGAGTAAGATAGAAAGAGGTCGGGGGCTCCAAGAGGGGATGAGGGTGCACAAGCACCTGACATCTTGGCTGGGTGTTGGTGTCCAAATTCATGAAAGATAAAGAAATAAAGTTCAGACTGGGTTGTAGGGTGTACAAAACCAAAGAGAAAGCAAGAAAGACAGAAAAAGAGGCTAAAGACAACAATCAATTACTAGTTTTCTCGCTTAGGAATCATGTGAATGTAAGTATGTTTTTAGGACCTAGAAATGTACCCAAGTGCGTGATTTTGTGTCTACACATCCTCCATCAATTCCTTCCATATGAAATTATCGATTAAGGCCATGCTTCTTGAACAATTGCTTCATCTAGGTTACACATAATCCAACATTCCTCCCTTCACAAATCGGGACATAAATCTATAGATTCGTGTCAATATCATCCTCGACCGCACCATCCATAATGAGCAAGTTCATAGGAGTTTTGTTTCCCTTGATGAGTAGGTCTTTCTCTCTTGAGGACATAGGTAGAGGAGTTACCTCTTATCTTTTTACACTCTCACACACTTTCATGACATGGTCCTCACCATTCTCTCATTGACATTCCATCATAACCTACATCGAATACTTTGGCCTAGATTCACAAGGAGTCAAGCACACTTGAAAGACATTAATGCTTTTGGTGTGCATAATGGTGTGCCTCGGTTACATCACCTAACCCTTTTGTTCCTTGAAACTCTTGAACAATTCTTGAAGTGACCTTACTTTTTCTAAGATCAAATATACGACCTTTGCATATTTGAAAATGGGGGAAGCTCTAATCTTTGATCTAATTGAGTTCTTCATACTTGTAGTAGGGACTACGCTAATTGATGTGCAACTGATTTAGTAACCCTTTGAGTGCTTTTGTAATGATATTTGCAATAGGAGCTTGTAAGAGTGTCATGTGAGTTATAAATTGATAACAACTTGATTATATGGTCTTATGTAGGCAAATATTCTAATAAAGCCTACCCTAGGAAGATAAAACTACCAAAGAGAATATTCAAATTGAAAACATAGTTGGTAAACTTGAGGAGCGAGGACTATATAAGTTGGCCAAGACAGGGCCCACATCCTAACTTGATTGCATGGTCTTGAATAAAAAAGGAGAGAGATGAAACATGAAGTTTGAACATGAAGCAAAAAGTTTGTTTACTACTTTAATTAGACAATGTTTCCATAATTGATGATAAAGTAGAGTGTGAAAATAAGAAATTAATGGAATATCTAGAAAAATGTACATATTAGATTCGAATGTGAGCATTTGTCTTAGCAAGGGAGCATGATCAAACTTGACATTGCACAAGGAAAAGTTGCCAAAGTTTAAGGTCTACAAAAAGATGCAAGAAGAGAGGTGTGCTTAACTAATTGGTGTTCATAACCTGCTAATCTAGTAGTGATAGAATGGTCATAAGATTAAAAATTATTTGCAAGTAATTCCTATCTAGAATCGGGAGTGAGTAGGTATGGAATTATTGAATGCATACCAAACTATTTGGTGGATCTATACCTATTTCATGGCTATGCACATATTTGACATTTTTATGGTGATATGCTAGTATTTTGTAACTTCACATGCCTATGTGAACCTATGAAATATGTTTTACTCTAAATCACTAAGTGTCGTACATATGTGAAACTCTATGTATGACCCAAAATAACTTCAAACCCTAACTATGGATAGGAAACCTTGGAAAAATGTTAGTGGTTGAGTTGAAGTGCAATTCATACACTACCTACATTGGAAATATTTTTAAGAGGTCTCAAACCACACGTAGTTCTCCACCTAACATTCATTATTTATATGAATGTAACTAGTTTTGGAATTTGATCATTTTATATTGTAGGAAATGGTTTGGTGTGTTTTACTAGACTTGCCTTATATGGTCACCACTTGGGAAGTGTGACTCTAAAACCTAGTTGAGTGTGCTTTAGAATTTTGTAGGGGATGCTCTAGAGTACATTGTTGTTTTAGGGTAATTTAGGATTTTTGAGTGTTTTAAGAATGCTATTTTTTTAGAGTTATTGAAACCATCGATTTAGTAAATGAGTGCATTTGACTTGCTTATATAGGGGTTCGTAGGTATAATTTCACATTAAGGTTGATCCTTAAGGAAAGTATTGACCCATAAAAATATATCAATTTGAGATCATGATCGTTAGGTGGTTGGGGATGAAACCACTAATTTTATACCAAATTGTTTGATGGTTTGGTTTATGTTGGGCGGTATCATATGGGCAAGGAATGAGGTGATGGAAATTTCTAGGCATGAAACTTGAAGGTGATAGACTACTATCGTTGAAAAATGAAAACAATTATATGAGAAATTGAGCAGTGTGAATGAGGAAACAAGTCTTGTAATAGGGATAAGGATGTGCAGTGAATCTTAACACATGCACATGAGTCATAATTTAGGACAAGGCCAACGTTGTAATTGCAAAGTGATAAATTACCAAATTTAGGTATCTACACTATCCAAGATTTAGGTAATGAATAGAACATAGTAATCTATTTATCTTATTCCATTTTTAATATCAACAAAAGGTAATTAACTTACCATGGTAATAAAGATGTTTAAATGTGTTATCACAAAGTTGACATCATTAATTTTCAATGAATATAGCTTCTACTTGAGAAATAGTTTGTTCACCAATTATGTTTTTGATAGAAAGTCCCAAATTCTTCCATAACACCTAAATAAGTTTCTCTTTTGATACATTTAGCAAAATTGGATCCTATAGACATAATCTAATTGAAATCTTTGCCTTCTTATCGATCTTTTCCTAATCCTCTACCTTCACACATGCAAACACATTTCTACACACAATATCCCATTGATTTTTGTCCACGAGAAGATCTTCCATCTCAACCTTCCATAACTCAAAATGTTGGCCATACAAATTTTGAATCTCAATCCTCGCACTTACAATCATTTTCCTTGATTTGAAAAAAATCTCACAAGAAGAACTCACTCGATAACATCTTATCACATGTTTAAAAACCCTAACTCTTCACACAAATCTAAAACCTAGATTTAATACCAAATGAAGAGAATTTGATCCAATAAACAAATATGAGAGAAACAATACTTCATAGAATATTTAAGATGGATAGAAAAAAGTGACATACATAAGATAACACATCACACAAGATTTATCCTAGGAAAACCCTTTTGAAAAAAACTAGGCGTAATAACTTCTCTTCTTTATTAATTTAAGTCAATTGTTTAAAATACAATAATATACTTCTAAATTATACTTTATACTATTATAGAGCCAACTATATGTAAACACATTAATAAGTAACCTTTGTAGTGATGTTATAATACAATGGGTACCAAATGGGCCAAGAATACAATTCATAATGGTTCCCCATAAATAACAAGTTATCTAGCTACCCATAAAATAACATAGGTTAAACCACCTATATGGGCCCAAAACTTGACTCTACTAGTCATTTTTGATTGTATGTCGTGCATGGTTATATTATCTAGAAGGGGGTAACTCATGAAAAATATACAACATATTTATAACAAAAACTAGAAACCCAAAATCTAAAGACCCTAACAACCAAGAATTCCTTAAACCTCGAATCCCAGAGGATTCAATCTTAAAAATTCTATCGTCTCCAAAACCCAAAACCCCGCAACGAGGAAACATTGAAAACACAAAAAAATAAATTGTTATAGAACAACCCCAAAACCTAAAACCTTAAACAAAAAAATCAAAAAGTGAAATCCCTAAATTAAGAAACTCAAAACCATTGAAAACAAAAAAATCACAAAACTAGAAACTTAAAAGCTCTAAACATGAGACCCCAAAAAACTTTGAAAACATGAATCTCAAAACTCAAAACCCCAATTCCTAAAATTTGATAATCCCAAACCTAAAAATATTAGCTTGAAAATTGTTAAAATCACAAACAATTGATTGATATAAACATGTTTAAAACCCAAAACCTAAAAATAAAAATGTAAAACATGAGAACCTTAAAAACCTAAAATCGAACCTTGAAATACTTAACCTAAAAACAATTTAAAATTTTGAAACTCAAAACACCCAAATGAGGAAACCCTAAAAACACATTAAATCTTGAAAATATTGAACTCGATAATCCTAAATCCAAAAACCCTAACCTCTAAAGCTCAAAACTTGAAAAATGAAAGCGATAGACATGAAAATCTAAAAACCATGAAAAACTAGAAAACCCTAAAAAATGAAACTCAAGATCCAAACACAAAGACTTGAATAAATTGAAAACCTTAGTCTAAAACTTAGGAACCCTAGAGTGATAAAACTTATAACTTAAAAATCTCACACCCAAAAATCCTAAACCTCGAAATCTTGAAAACACAAATACTTAATTGATATAAAACACCTTTAAAACATAGAATTAGAAGCCCTAAAATCGATTCTTGAAACCAAAAACCTAGAACTAGAAACTCAAAATTCAAAACCCAAAACCCAAAGACCTTGAAAACTTAAAAACCTAAAATTTGAAGATCTTGTTACCCAAAAAGCCAAAAATAAGAAAAAATGAACCTAAAACCCTAAAAATTCCAAAATTCAAAACACCATAACGAGAAAACTTGAAAACACACCAACATTGAAAATTATGAGTTTGAAAATCTTGAATCCAAAAACCTAAAGTTCATTGTTATAAAACACCCCCAAATCTGAAACACGAAAGTATAAACCGTAAAATAAAAATCTAAACCTAAAAAACCTTTAAAACATGAAAAACGAAAAGAAAAACAAAAGCTTGAAAGCTTAAAACTTAAAACCAATGAAAATATTGAAACCAAAATCCTATAAACACCTAACCTTGATAACAAAAACTCTTAATTTTTTTTAAAAAGGTTGATTAATATAAAACACTCTTGAAACATGGAATCTTAAATTGAAACCCAAAACATGTCAAACTCTAACTTCGTAATATTTGAACCTAAAACCCTAAAAAACATGAAACTCAATCCACAATGAGAAAACCCTAAAAATACAAAAATTACTTTAATATAAAACACCGTTGAAACCCACAACTTGAAACCTATAAATTGAAATCCCTAAATCTAATAACCCTAAAATTGCGAAAAACTAAAAACCTCTAAACTCAAAACTCAAAATATTTGTGTAAAAACCTTAAAAACCCAAATCTTATAACCCCAAAACCCCAAAACTCCAAACCTAAAAATCTAGAAAACACAAGAAATTCATCAATACAAAGTGCTCATGAAACATGAAATTAACAAAAGAAACCAAATAAATAAACCCTTAAGATCTCAAAGTTCCCTAACCCAAATAACTTGAAAAAATGAATTATCTTAAATGCATTTATCAAAAATGTTGAGAGATATCAATCTCAAGAGACTTATCTTGGATTCATCACATACCACATGAATTAATAATTCTATTATATTCTTTGCAAATTTCCCACTAACTTGTGACATATAGCCTCAATCTAGTCGAATCACCATATAAAGCTTGAAGAAATATTTTTGCAAAAATATAAAGGGGCTCCAAACTCTACCGTATGGCTAAGATATTACACTTTTCTAATCCACTTCTCCAAGCAAGGAAAAAACTTCCAAATGATAATCACATATATGTCAAATTTAACATATTGAATCAATGCAAAGAATAATACATGTGATCTTATGCTAATGGATGTTCCACAATAACAACATTGGATGGGATATAATGATGCGACCACATAATTTTTATTTTGTATATTCAATTTAACATTAATTTGATTATCATAAGGTAATTTTGACCATAAATTTGATGTCCATTCGAGTGTCTCTTAAAAAATTTCTTTTGATATTGAGAATAAAAATGTAATATCTTTGCCATATCGTATAACTTATAGCCCTTTTTAAATTTAAAATATGTTTTTTCATGAGTTGATAAGAAATACAAAAAGAATGTAATGAAATTTTTAATCTTTGTGGTATCCAAAGATATTTGTACTAGTATTATTAGATTCATAAACCAAAAATAATGATGTCGAGAGACATTCCTGACAATGACAACCATGACCGCAACGATGTGAGTGATTCACATTTATGACCGACATATCAATAATACATTTAATACACACACAAATATGTGTGTGTGCCTGCGGGTGTACATATACACTCACACAAACATAAACACACACCCATGTGTGTGTGTGTGTGTGTGTGTGTGTGTGTGTGTGTGTGTGTGTGTGTGTGTGTGTGTGTGATTATATTTCTTACGAAACATGAAAATATTCTATTTAACATGAAGATTTTATTCAAGACAATTTTAGTTTTTATGTAGTGTGATAGGCATATTATTAATATAACTTTTAAAGATATTTCTATAACTATTTTTTTAATTTGCATTATTTAAGAATTATTAAAAGAAAACCATTATTAAATTTGCCATTTGTCATTATAATACAATGAATATAGGTACATCTTAAAATAATATCTCACTAGTACATTTATTTTAAATAAATTTATGTAAAAGACACCAAGAGGTATCATTCTTGAGGTGTCGATATTAATTTCGAAATATATGAAATAGGCACCTACCTCTTGACATCTTTTGCACAAATTTTTGTAAGATAGGTATCTTTAGTAGATATGAGATATACGTACTAGTATAAATATCTTAAATACATTTATCTAAAATATCTATTTGAGAAATATCAATCAGAGGCACTTATCGACTATATAAATATAGTATAAGTATACCAAAAAAATAACAATTAAAAATAAATATAATATAATAAGTATATTATAATAAATGTATCTATATGAAATACATCAATAGATATTAATTTCAAGGTTCTTAGGTTTGATTTTTACATATCTTTTTAATCAACAACTTCATTAAATTCTCTATCAATTCCCCGTTGATCTGTGGAAAATGGAATTATTTAACAACGTGATTGTGTCTATGTCAAAAATATCTATTCAAGAAAAAAGACCCAAACATTACTACATGACTAAGATGTTACTATTTTTAATTGACTTCTCCAAGAAAACAAAAACAACATTATTTAAGAAAGAGTCTAATAGAAGTCAAATTTATGAATGAACTATCACATGACGGTCAAATGAATGTCAAATTTAATGTCAAGAATAAAAGTAAACAACACACTCCATTACAACCTTGCCTGCCATTGTAAAATGCCTCTTGGGTAATTGGCCGATAGGCCTTACTAGAGTCGTTTCTTTGTAACTGCCCTTTTCTTAGTCGTCGTCCTCCTTGTTAACCATAGTTAATCCATTGTTTAAACTTTGAGTTATGCTTTGGTGGCAGTTATCCTGCCTTCATGATATCTTTGAGACTGTTCCCATTCCTTCCAGACGGTTCTCCTTCTAAACCGTCTCTGTTGTATAAATATTTTTGCTAATATTGAATTTCCTTGGCGAGGCCAGCGGACACACAACAAAACACATTCAAATTCACACATCTTATCTTAGGATTTTCATATCGATGGATGCTTTCCCATCTTTGTACACTCTCTCATGTATTCAAAATAGTTGTAGGTTCAAATCCATGAGCTTGATTGGTACAAGAAATTTTTACTCGAATTCAAGGTGAGGCGAGTTGGTTTCTTAATAATTACAAACTCGGAGGAGCAGAATTCATACATAGAATCATTAACTTTTGGAAAAAATAAAAAAAGAGTTGACACACGTATTCATTGGGATAATCCAGACGAAGGTTGGATTGGAGGAGATGAAAACAACGCAGGAGATTCAAACGACTTCAAATTTGGGGATTCCATCTGCAATATTTTTTATTTTTAAACTATAATTTGATTGTGTTACTGAATACATCATGCAATGACATAGGGGTTTTGTCAAGTCTGCTAAGAAATTTAGGTGTTTATTTGGGGATTTTGAATAATAAGGAATTGCTTAATGAAGAAATCCATGTCTTAAATTATGCAAGTATTTAAAATAATAGCAGGTCAACGATTCATTTTCTGGGCTAAATAATGCCAAATGATTATTGCAAGGTAGCTCAAATGTTGACCTCTGTCAAAGATTGAGGGATATCCATCCCCCGAAGATGCCCCTAAGATGTTTTTTGGGTTAAATAATGCCAATTTGGACGCCATCGTCATCGTTCTTCCGCAGATGCCCTTGAGATGTTTGGCGATTTTCGTAGTCTCATTCTCGACCTTAATGTGCTCAAGCTCATTGCAGGAACACGAAAGTATACTCCACTCACATTCAATTATTTTTGAGTTGCAAAAATATTAGAGCAATTTTAGTGTTAATTATGTTTTCTTCTCAAATAATTTGATGAAATTTTTGGTAAAACCCAAAAGTATTTTATTTTTTTGCAAATTTTCAAGCTTCCACCACAGGTGCGAGAATAAGAATAACAACTACCATCTCTACATCAATGACTGATTGAATGTTGTGCAAAAGAATTACAAATTTTAAATGATTAATGAAATGTTTTTGTCACGATATGAATGATTCCCAGATTTCACTAACCTTTCATCCGATTTTGAAGCTTATTTTTACTGGTAATTTGAAATAAATGGGAATTAAGAATATAGGAATATTCTTAAGCTACCTGTGTATTGAGAATCATAGAAAACTCAACGTTTAGGATGATTTTATCATAACATGTGTTCTATTTTTTTAGATTCTAGATTGCTTGTGTATGCATATATATCAGAAATGTTTTACCAATTTTTACATATATAACTATTATTCATATAAATGCTTTTATTAATTAAAAGAAGCAATCCCTTTTCTCATTTGTATGTTCATTGCAAGGCTTTATACTACTGAATATTATTGGTGTTAATTATTTTATGGTGCCTCTAATCATGTATTGGGGAATTGCCCTATGTTAGAAATATCTTAACTTTTTTTTGATGAAGTTCAGATGAATATGGAGGAAAGGCCAAACTTCTTGTAGAACCACAGTCCATCTTGCAAAAACTTAATCAAGATTTCTCCTACCAAGACTCGTACTTCCACTTTGCATTCCCATTTTCTTCTGCACCAGTCCCTGACAAAATCAATGTTTGGCCTAAGTCTTGAAAAACATTCTAAAGCTATAAACTGGAATCTTTTGTTAGAATTCACCTTTGATTTTGTCCCTGCAGACCGTCAAATGAGGCTTGGCATCAGGCCAATTTGGAATGAGTTTTAATGGCTCTTGTGGCACTGATCCAAAAAGTCTAGCAACTCACGATGAAGGGACCATAGCGGAATCCCTTGACACATTTCCTGTTTCTGTCCCTAGACCAACATTCTCGCCATTCGTTCACAACCCCCTCTCTTCGCCATTCTCGCACAACCCTTTCTCTCCGTCTATCGCAGCTCGTGGTTGATTATAACTAATAACATTAACCCACATTCATGGTTTATATCATTAAGTGTGTTATTTTTTGTGCATTATTTATTTTACACTAATAAATATTTTTGTATTCACCTACCACAAGCACTCATGGATGATGTTGCTATGAATAAATAATTATTTTTCTACATGTAAATCCATTCTCACAAATGAATGCATTTTGCCTTCCATACCTAAAGTAAATATTAAGTACAATTACTAGCAATGCAATACTTCTAATAAATCCTTCTTTATGCCTATCGGCCTCTCAAAAGCACCTATGGATGCTTTTGCTAGTTAAATATAATTCTAGTGCCAAAACAACTTTATTTTAATAATGGTAACAAAAAATTGAATTAATATTTCCAAATTCAAAACCGCAATAAAACATGTAAATCAAATCGAATTTAAACATTATATAATTCGCGGTAGGCATTCCTTTCAAGAAGCATACGCTGAAGTGTCAAGATGGGCTTCTTCCTGTAATATTCACAACACAATCTATTTCTTGGAAATTATACACTATTCAATGGAGGGTTTGCGATTTTAGAAACAAAAGAGGATTTCTACGATAGAGATTAGGATTTTTCAATTACCGCTCGGAACTCAAGCTTGTGCTCTTGTGCCTGCGCCTGCGCCTATGCAAGTTCAGTTGCCCACTTATCCAAAGAAGCAGTAAGTTGCGTCTTCTCATTCTCTATCTGCGTAAATTGTCGAAAGTGAAATATATTTTTGCTCTAAACGCGCACAGCTCTGCTCGGCCGTAATAGACGCAGCATCGGCCCTCGCATTGCATGTCTCCAGTTGCTCCTGCAGCTCCTTGATAAAACTCTCGCCTTTTCCACAATGATAGAATCATCTCTTCCCAGGTCGTGTGGCTCTGTATCAGAAATAAAGACCGGCATTTTGCTATTCTCCTTTAACCTCCAAATTCCTTGCAAAAACCCTTATGTTTACAAACCCTGACCTTCAGTTATTTTCTTGACACCCAAAGCTTCGATGGCCTTAATGGCTTCTCTGCGTGTTACAAACAAACCCTCGGTGAAAATATATGCGCGGGAAGATCTATTCACTTCGAAGCGGTTGAATACAATTAAAAGCTTTGGGGTTTTTTAAATAACCACAGTACTTTTTTATCGTATTGCCATTAACAGATGCTGATGAAATGAAATAAAAGATTCATCACCAGTAGGCGTTCGGGATTGTTCACTATAATATTCATCTACACATTTTCCATTATTCTTTGGAGGGTTTACGATTTCATTTTTCAAAAAAAACACTGGCGGTTGTGCCTCTGGTTCATGTTTCCAGCACAACAATACCAAAGAGGAGGATAAGTGGGCAGAGGAGGCAGAGCAAGCCATGCCACTAGGAGATTTTAAAGCCACATATATTTCGAATTTGCAGTAGACCAGGGTCTCATGTGTGCTTCATCTTTCTCCTTTAACCGTATGTAGATAAGTTTTTTTTTTTTTTTGGTGGCAATCTCACACTTAACTGACATTGTGATCAATTGATTTATACTAATGGTGATTATGAGCATTATCAAAACCCTGTAGGTTCCCCTTCACCATTGAGCGCTGTGGAAAATTTCAGATTCTAAAACTTGCGCTCCATTGGAGCTGCTTGTTTTTTTAGATCCACCAAATTCGGAGCTTGAATCTGTTGGTTTCAACCATAGAATGGCATTTTTATCTTGTTGTACTCATCCCCTACAGTGTTTTGTCTCGGATACCCCACACCCATTTATACTGTAGACAAATTTGGGTTGGGTTGCTGCTTATGTTGTAGTTTACCTTCACTGCATTCTCCCAACGCATGGAATAATTAGAATTTTTTAACAACTTATACACAATTGAAACTGGTTTGGCTTGTAGAAAAGGCTTGTGGAAAATTTTAAACACACGCATTTGGCAGGTGTAAAATAGGGCATTGCAACCTTTTCCAAAATCCTCTTAGCTGTGCGAATGGGAGAATTAAAATTAGGTATAAACATCCCTCACATAAATTGTGGAAAAGGGCATCTTGACATTTTATGCAGCTGGAAATGCTTTGGTAGATATGATTGCAAAATGTGAAAGCATACACGTAGGGTAGGGGAAATATTTGACAAAATGCCTCAAAGAAATGTGGCCTCGTGGACTACTATGATGGCAGTGTATGCACAAAATGGGTTAGTTGAGAAGGCCTTGGAAACTTTGAAGCAAATGAATTCGGAAGGTGTAAAGCTACACTCTTACAAATTTTTGCAACATATTCCCGATATAACTATATATATATATATATATATATATATATATATATATATATATATATATATATATATATATATATATATATATATATATATATATAAGGTACAAGAATTGTTAGACAAAATACCTCAAAACAATGTGATTTCACGTACTGGTGAAAACAAATCAAATGTGTCCTCCTGTACTTTGATGATTACAAGGTGTGCACAAAATAGTTTTATTGAAAAGGCCTTGGTAACTTTCACATATATCTAATTGGAAAAGTGGAGTGGATTTTTTTTGGATGTTATCTTTCCAAATCCCTCACAACCATTTATCCAAAATATGGAAGTTTACAAAAGGCAAGACATATATGTAATTGACAAAGTGGATTGTCGTTGGATGTTATCGTTGCAAATTCCTCACAACCGTGTATACAAATTATGGAAGATTATCTCAAAAGAACAACAAATATTTCATGCATGGAGAATTAATCATAAGTGGTGCTCATAATGTAACAAATACAAATTTATATATAAGGTTTCTTAAATGTAATACATGGAAAAAAACTTCACAAATTCAATGCTGACATCCCTTCCGGCGTAATTTGCAACTCCAGCGACATTTTCCAGCTTACCTTTTCTGGCTGAGTCGTGGCCTGTCAATCTGGAAGCTGATTACTGCAGAATCCACCCACCCTCCCAATAGGTACTCCACAGTCCCATCTGCCGACTATACTACGTAGGCAACACACAATGCATAAATACTCTAAACTTTATGTGGATATTTAGTACACCAATCTACAGGGGACATATAGCTGCTATTATGCATATCCACTCACCGACTCTAGAACTATCCCTGCCATAATTGATAGTAGTTGAAACAGTAGAGGCTCTACTGTAGCTGATTTAAAATATCGCTTTGCTATAGCTTTTGTCCTCCTCTCACACGACTGTTGAAAATATAAGAGGTTTGCATGATTGTTATATGCTTTTTAAAATAAATTACATTATTGTTGTATAATGTTGCTATGCCATGGAGACCTTTTTACCCTACTCGCTTTTTTTAATTAAGTTTTTGTCTGATTCTGACTGAGTCTGGCATGAAAATTGATTCACTGCCTCTAAGAACAAAGAAGGGTAGTGATTGTTTTGCGAGTACATGCATTGATGGTGTAATGCTTCTTGGGCATGCAAGATTCCTCAGCCACCACGTACATAGTCAAGTCCACAATAACATCACAACTTCTTTTCCCTTTGAGACAGATGGCACCCTGTGCAACCACCATATTTGACAGACGTTAACATTGCACACAGTCCTCTTTTCCATTGACCCTTTGTCGCCTCTCCATTTTCTGGCAATTCTGATTTTAAATTTTGAATAGGCTCCACCAAGGGGGCTTCACGTGGAATATACGTGAAATCCACCACCTATCTCGAAGATAGAGCTACGAGTGGCCTCATTCCTCCTATTCCATCGACATCTGCCAGAGCTAGAGGTGCACCCTTATTGTTTACCTATCTTGTACTCTTCACCTGTCCCGTATACTACAGGAGTTGAGCCTATTACAGCCGCGTCCACCACAAAAAGAGGAGTGAGGGAACTAAACGAGCCTTCCCCAATAGCCAGATCTCAAGTAGAGGGAGGGGTCAAATAGTTAGGGGAATCAGAAAAGAACAACCGCGCAGTCCATTTCTGAGAGAGATGATGTGTTATACAAAGACGTTATGTTTGAGGAGGAAGTTGGGGTGTGGGCACGCATATACCTACCACACATATACCTACTTTTATTCTTTCACGCTAGCCCACGTGTGTTATTGAGGCATTCCCCCAACATAGTACCATGCATTCGGCAACTGTTCAATGATTTTGGTGGATGACTTAGGCCAGCTCTCTCCAGTCAACGATGTACCATTATATGCAGGCAACAAAATAGGCAGCTCCCTTTGGCATGCTTTTGATACAGTGATCACCTTGGACACAAACTTTAGGCAACAAGGATTAAACCCGACACAACATGAATTCAGAGAAATGTTGACCAACATCAGAAATGCAGAAGCAACCGTTAAGGATTGGTCTCTTCTTCAGAGCATGTCTACCTCAGAGCAATCCATCTTCACGACTGAGAAGCACCTATTTGCAACAAAGGACCTCACAAGCAAGCACAATAAACAAATGCTAAAATTTTTACATGTACCAATTGTAATGAGCATCGTAGAAGAAAGGAAACATAACTCTGACTCAAACATCAACGACACTCAACTGGACCCAGTAGTTTTCCTATGCATCGGACAAGAGGTCATGCTGACATCTAACTTATGGGTTAGCTCAGGATTGGTTAATGGTGCACTAGGGCAAGTGACATATGTCGTGTACAATCCAGAAACACAACCACCAGACTTGCCATCCTTTGTTGTTGTCAACTTCAAACACTACCAAGGGCCCCCATGGGACATACTCAACCCAACCCACTTGCCCCTACCTCCTGTCACACGTGGAAATCGTTGCCAAATCCAACTAAAAATGTCTTGGGGCCTCGCCATCCACAAATCACAAGGCCTAACTCTTGACAAGGCCACAGTAGACATCAGAAATGTTGTACGTTTGAATGCTACGCAAGAATGAGATATACAAAGAATGTAAAAGCACACAAGGAAGAGGAGCAAAGACTTTGTAACACACAATTGCTTCATCGCGTACAACGCATGTGCACATTCCTACCTACATCATACCCACAATAGTGTGCCCAGATCTTGGTTCCAACCTACATATATAAGTAAAGTGTTGCACATATATATACACAAAACCCACTTGTAATGCAATACAGATACAAGTCACCTTCACTTTGCATCCAAACCATATTATATACAAAAAATTCAATCCCTCTCCGGCGTAACTTGCAACTCATTTGCAATTGCTAGTTTAAGTACATCACGGCTAAACGTCTAGCGAAAAAACTTCGGCATGTCACGAGGATGAGAGGACATAAACAGAAAAATCGTATCAGCTAGCAATACAAAAACACGAAGAGATAGGCTATGCACTTTGACCGCAGTATTTTAAAGTTTTTACGAGGCAAGGGTTTTGATCGATGTTATAATCGTATTTTGCAACGGTAATCTTAAAATTCAGTTCGTAGCTATCAATCGATTCTACAGTAACAAAATCGCTCAAGACATAAGAAGAGCGATTTTGGGCGTTTTTTCTTAAATCTGAGTCAGGGCGGCAATTTTTATGCGAATCTAACATATTTCATGTTACTGTAGCTTCTAGCACAGGCTACGTGTTATGCAAGTCGGAAGTTAGGGTTTGAAGGCCATGGGCGCGCCGAAACAAAAATGGACGAAGGAAGAGGAACAAGCCCTTCGTGCGGGAATAGAAAAATACGGTCCAGGCAAATGGTCGGCAATTCTCAAGGATCCCATTTTCAGCACCTATTTGGCATCGCGCTCCAATGTCGATCTCAAGGTAACCATAACCCTAACACTAATCGTGACCCTATATTTAATGTTTCAGGTTGTACTTGTAGTGACGCGCAATATTTGTTTACATGCTTCTGGGATTGCCATGTGTAACCCTAATTTGTGTTTTTCTAGTTCTACTTGGTAAATCTTAGTTGAAATGAATGAAATTAAAGATGTTAATAAGGTCTACGAGATGAAGAAGCCTATGAGGGTTGAAACAGAGGTTTTTCATGCAAACACAACTGCCCTCCATATAGGCTGTTCTGTTAGTCTTGCAAAATTTCTAAGCCCTTTTGATGTTGGATGATCTTGATTAAGAAACTTGCTGTTTTATCTAGCCTCGTCTCTTCAAGCAAGTTGGTTAATTTGTTTACTCTCAAGCTGTCTTCACACTTGATACAGATGTCATTATAATCTGTGCATTCCATGATACAATACCATTCTGTCTCTACCACGATCTTGTTACAAAATAGGCATGTTCTTATTTCCCACTCCTCTTTAGTTATTGTCCGTCTGCTGGTCGCACACCTAAGACAACGCGAGCTAGTCCTTAACTGAGCTATCAACATTTTCACCTTCCACTTGATTTCTGCTTTTATGTATACCTTTTCGTCATGTTCCAATTGGGAATTTAACTCTCTTATATAGTATGCTTTCTTCTGCCCAAGTTGCTTGGTCCACATCACTGTCCTGAATTATTTTGCACATTTTAAATTTTCTCATTAGTATTTGGACACTCTTACATGTCAATGCCCCATTTTAGTCATACACTTGTTGTTTTATTTCGTCCATGTGTTTTTCTTTTGCTTAGCTCTTCCTCTGTCACCATTTCGGGCCATCGATGGGTCTCCATATTTTGTGTCTTCTTTAAGTGACTTAATTGAAGGCATGGGTGGCCCTTTAATTCTGCGCAAGATAAACTTACATCACTACTTAAATGTATCCGTAATTGTTACACCACATTCTCATCACTTGTGTGCTTGTTATTGGTGGGTTTGAACACATGGCACGCTCTGAGACTGTCCCAATTAGCATTGCACCACTACTCCTCAGATAGGGGTTGGGGACCTCTTAGGACACAGTTTGATGGAACTGGCTGCTGCTCCTGTTTTTAATGTGCAGGCAGCCACATAAAACATGTAAACCCTGCAAATAGGAAAACAAAGAATTTTTTAATCAGAAGCATCAGAGCAAGCATTTTTGGTAAGGTGAACTTTGAGCGACACTGAAGGTTTCCAACAATCGCTAACCTATTTATTACCAAATCACAATGTTTATATGGTGTAAGTTTTTTTATAATCCCTCCTAAATATGATGTGTGTGTTCTGCTAGGAAAATTCCGGAGGGATTTAGAATAAGAGTGGTATAATTGGCAAACAGCATTTGCTGCTTGGCATGCAATTTTTGGGGGATTGTGTCTAGAAATATCAGATATCAATTGAATGGAAACTTATAAAAATATTACTCATTGCAATTTGGAAAATTATTTCCTGAATTAAATCACTGGTTGTAAGTACAAAACATGTCTTACTGGCCAGACTTGCCATGATATACAGAGGCTGGCTCCCCTAACATCACTATTAGTTTTTAATCAGGTAAAAGGATGTTCAGGCCTTCCTCGCACAATACAGTATTCCTTCAGCTTAATTGGTAAGCTAACTAGTTCTTTGCACCACAGTCCAATTACTGATTCATAGGAAGTCGACTGCTTTTCCATCTTACACACAACTGCATCAGCTTCAGAGGGCACGCTTATTGGGTTCTTAAACAGTTTTTTATTGTGGTGATAAGTGTCTTACCTTGTTCCACAATTGAAAGACAAGTCCAGACAATAGTAATAATGTATTTTGCCAGGCCACTATCAAATGGCTGCTCTGAATAATGAAATTTGTTCAAATTCAACATATTGTACTGGCCTTGAAATTAGTATGTTCATTCAATCAGCAACACCCTCATGGGTTTGCAATCTAGAATGCTTTCTTCCAAGAAAGTTTAAAAATGGTATGAGAGAGAAGACAAACAAAATAACTGGTTCTCCCTTACCATGTGCTATTGAACTATTGTTATATGAAACGAAGAAATGGTGTTTGTTCAAGGGTTCAACTTTAACTGGACAGCTATACACAAGGAACAACATTTTGCAAATATTTCCAAGTGTACATATTCACTTGACATCACTATCCTTCATTTTTGACAATCTGTTCTTATTGCTTCTGGAATTGATTCCAAACATAATGTAGTGACTATTCTTTGGCACTGAACCCAATGCTTCACATGCTTAGGTGGAAGTATGGACTTTGGTAAATTTTAAGTTACCTGGAATCTAAAACCTTAGTGTTTTCAATTAAGTTTCTCATGACTTTTGGACTCCTTGTAGTTGCAAGTGAAAATTACAGACTTTATGCAAGGTCGAAGAGGACTCAATGACTCGTAACTTTGAGGAACCAAGTGATATCTTTGAATTGTTGCTGGGAAAACCAATCATTCGGGTTCTATATAAAGTACAGATTTAGTCCATTTTTAGTTCAATGTGGTCGAAGAACTCAGAATTTCGAATGACAAACTGTCATCAAGAATTGGACAGTAGCTATGCATTCTTATGGGTTATTGGAGTGAAGAACTGGGGAACTATTTAATTCAGCTTTATAAGCACCCAACAATTTGGATCCTTAAAAGCCAAGTGTCACATTTTGATTGTCACTTGTCATCTCAACTAATTGAGTTTTGGATGCATTGTAGATTTTAAAATCAATGTGACTTGACAAATTGGCACTTGAATGTCACTTTGTCACAAGAGTTGTACCGTGGCTTTGGAATCTTTCAATTTTCTAGATGAAAGAGTGAGAGCTTGAGATCTAGCCAATATTGTGAAGTTGTAATTGACATCTTGGATCTTTGACAAAGTACGCCATCTTGGACCGGCATTGGTTACAAAATATGTTTGGTCTATGAGAAACAAAATAAAGAAAATTGTACCAATGTTCTTAGTTGACGAAAAATAGGTCAATGGTACTTGAAGAATGTGTTTAGTCATAATAGAGAAGTACTAGGATAAAGGTATTAAGTACAAAGTACTATAGAAACATACACAAAAAAATGGGTATACCTAAAATGTTTAAACTGTGATTGATAAAAGCTATGCACAAGAGTCTTGTAGCTGACGTAGACAAAAATAGTAAGTAAATCATGGCAAGAGGCCAATGATGTCATACGTGTGTATCATCATTACCTATCACAACAAAAGGGCTAGTGCGGTCTTAGGAGAAAGTTGAGTACCCCTTCGAGAATCTCTTCTAACATCGATGGTTGGTGATCTCGGTGATAAAGGAAAAACTAGTAATGTTTGCTCGCTTTTGTGCACACAAACAGGGGGAAGACCCTCGGTGTAGATGTGAAGCATATCCACTTTGCTTAGATTGAGACCGGGACACTTTAATACCAAGACACAAAGAGGAACATTGTCTCACCGATGATCGTCCTCAACCGAGCATGGGTTGGATGTATCCAATTTGCATTTACCCGTTCGCAATGCCCGAAGTGGGTTGAAAAAATAAAGTAGTCAATGTTACAACTCTAGGATTCTCGTGTCGGTCACACATTGACATGGGTACCGAGAAGAAAGTGGATAGACAAACACATGACTCTCTTTGTATAGATAGTGGTATCTCCCTGGACCTCATAGTAGATAGTTTATGGATTTTCGGATAGAATTCTTTTTTTTGCTAGACTGCACTCGAAACGTCTAGTACCGACCCGCACAGTGTCCGAAACATATTTGGTACGAAACCGGTATTGGTACTCTCTGGGTACTCTATGGGTAACGTACCCTCGTGCCCTAGGCATGTACTGGTATAGAAAACCGTACCCAAGATGTACACGGGGCATGTGGGTACGTCACTGGTACAAAAGATCGCACTGGGATGTACCCAAGGCCCGTGGGTACGTACCCACACATCGCGCACACAATTTTTTTAAGTGTAAAAAAAAAACTTGAGGGCTTTGATTGGAATTGAACATTTGAAAATTCGAGTGAGATTCAATATTGTCAATAGGCTCCCAATGGTCAAGAGAGATGAAAACAACTTCATTTGGTTGACTTACTATTTGGGGGCTTTCTTGTTGCTCCTCAATGGTCCTTTATTCTTGATCAATTTGGAAGGCATGGGAACAAGTGAAGCACTTGGTGGTTGGGCGAGTCTATCTTTTTCCTTTCACACTAGGTGCCCGTTGTCGATAGAAAATAGACCGACAACTAATCAACCCTTTCGCCTAACGCAAAAGGTCAAGATGGAATCATACTAGTTTAATCGTAATTGTACTTAAGAATTGACTTAAGCATGAGTAGTTTAATATAGGTTAATTAATTAAGATTTGGGAAAATTCTATTTCTTGGCAGCAAAGAGGATGTACATAATTAAACAAAAGAATGAAGAAACACTCCAAAAAGACACATCAAGACCACATAAATTTAAATAGATTAATGATGAGATCCTCTGTAAATCTTACCACATTGTATAAAGATAATAATCACTTATAAACCAAACTGATTTCTTATATGAAAGTTGTTATCAACCTTTATCCGACAGAGTGAAACCTATCAATTAGGTAACCTCTTGAAAAGGTGAAATTTATAAGTGATATATTCTCTTACTTGCCATTTATTTTTCAAAATGTTATAATGATCTTGAAGACGAAAACACAACAATGAACTAAAGAAAAGAACATAAACAATATTCACATATAAACATATTTACACAAGTGACAAGACAAAATAAAGGTAGACATGATGAAGAGAAACAAATTTTGCATTTACGAAAGTGTACAATGACTGCTAAAAAGTGTCTTAACAAGAGTTATGATTCAATTAAAGGCCAAATGGCTACAAATTTGCATTTGAGATCGAAACGAGGATGTCATCAAAGCTCTGCTCTGGATATACGAGATAAAATCTGCAATCAGTTAGATGAGATGCATAATAATAAATCAGATAATCAGAAAAATGATATTAAAACTGGATATACCTATCGCATCTAGTTCTCATCCTCAAACCTCAAAACAATGTCATCGCAACGTCTCGTAAGATTACTTGTTTCGAGAAAAACATTGCACATAAATAATTCGAATGAAATAATCTTCACAAAAGCTGCAATACCTGATTTCTCATCCCTTGAAAATGTATCTTCCAAGTCCTTTTATAATCTCCTCTTGTACAAAATCAATTACAACTGGTTGATTTCATTTGGAGAATTTCCAAATAATAAGTTATTACTTTGTCTTAAGTAACACTTTATAATATTTTATTTGATTATAAGTGAAGGTCTCAAGGGCAACTTTAAATACACATGACATTTTAATGAGGCATGAGACAGTAATCAGGGCCCCACCAAATATCAATGCACTAAATAAATATTAACACATCCATAAAGCATTTTGGTTCCTTTAAAAGCAAACACATCCTCACCATCAAAACAACTATCAAACTTAAATTGCATATGCCATCCAAACTCATATATATAAAATATAATAAACCATCATCATATGTTTACCAATCACAATCCAAAATATTAAGTATCCACAAATGATTAATGCATGTCTATCAAATTCATCACTCTAAAGTATCATAATCAGTCTTCTCCAGTTAGGTCCAACAAAGGGGTTCCTGCCTCTGTAGTCATCTCAACATACTCATAGGGCTCAACCGGTAAGATGGTGCGAATAACGATTCTTGTATCTTCTTCCACCTCCAACTTGACTCTTTTCAATGCACCCATCACCTTAGGTACAATAGAAGAGGACCTAGCACGCTTAGAGGGCAAGGGTGAGTCATGTGAATGCGAAGGTTGATTCTGCCCAAGTAATAATGGTGAGGTAGTGGAAGGTAATACATTGTGAGGAGGTAAACGAGATGAGGCATATTGAGCAGATTGGTTTGAGGAAGAAATATTATGATCAACATGGGCATGTTCGACATTATGTAAAGAGGGGTTATTGATATTGCGGGAAGGTTGAGCATGATGACTCAATAACTTGCAATACTTCTTGTAGGCAAGGTTCGTTTGCATCAAAGTTTACGAAAAACTCGGGTAGGACCATGTCTGAAAGGGTCTCCTACCTCGAAGTGTACTAGCTCCCCTTGACCACCCCTAGGTGAGCCTCTTTGCCAATGTGGCTGACCTCGAAAACTATCATGTCCCCAAGAATGATGGGACCCAGATCTCCTAGAACCTCCCCAACCATCCCATCCAGACATGCTTGCAATACTGAAAAGGAGAGACAAATACCAATAATTTAACACACAGGAACATTAATCTTTCTACAAAATAGAGTAATTTCAGTCCCAACCACAACAACAGAGTCATCTATATTAAAAAAACATCGAGCTTGAATTTGAAAGAAAAATATGCATGTACTCTCCAAGACAATTTTCCTCAAAATCTCCATGTTTCATCCCCACTTATTCATTTTTAATAGTCAATGCATTTCAAGAATAAATAATCATCTCCAAGATGCTATTGTTTTTTTTTTAAACAAAATCAAATGACTGTCTGATTTCAAACTTATTTATGAAGATTTGGAGCAAAATATTCTTTCAAAATGTACATGCACAGACAACAAAACTTGTCCAAACTTAGTTCCATTTTGTTCCAAATCTTATTACTGCCTTAAAAACCCAAATACAGGAATATTACCATCAAAAGCTGAAACCCAAATCCTCATATTGTTTCCTTTCTTAAAAAGAATTGGGCACATCCTCATTAAATGCATGCATCGACATTATCTCCTTTTCATCACAGACCATAATGAAAGAAGAAAAACTCAAAGATTATGTTGAATAACCAGATCGAATATTGCAAGTGCCAAAATAACTTCAAACTCATAGTCGGTATTTATCCTTCAAACCATTCAATAGACAATGAAACTATTTAAAAACAACTGAAAGATTATCTTGTTTTCATCGAAACATGCATTTCTATTGCGACCCAGAAAGAAAATACACGACACAAAATTCCTTTTGACAAGCTTCCACAATAACAAATATCCAACTTGGCCGTAGTCAAATAAGCAACTAGGCTTTATAAGGGCACATTTCATCTATTATGAACAACGAGAGCTCAATACTTAAAAAAATTACTTCATGTTTGGAGAATCGAATAAGAATTCGAAAAGAAATCATCTTTATGTCTTGCAAATGCCATCTATTTCACCATTTATAAAATTTTAAAGCTTGGTAGATGGGTATGAGAAATAACTACCCAAGGCAGATTTAAAATTCCAAAGATAAAATATCCAATATAAACTGAGCAAGAACTGCTGCGTTTTCTTTGCATGCACGCAAAACCAACTCAGGCAAAGGAAAACAATTGTCTGAAGATAGTTCATACCTGTCGAACTCTGCCACATACCTTCTCACACCAAAGACTCTAGTTCACAACCAACAATACCAACTCGCCCAAAACCAGAAACATATAGGCTCGAATCACTTCACAACACAAAATGCTGAACAAATGACTCAAAAATCAAAACTCCCATAGTTCAATGCCCATACGAGACAATTCAATGCACAGGTACTGCATTTACTCACCACCACCAGCTCCACCATTACCCATTTGCCAGCTCATTTCCTTGAAAAACGGTGTTCAAGGTAGTGATTTATACTTTGATTTAAATGAGAGACATTCAATATGCCAAACTTCGCAAAGATCACCTTATAATATCACCTTCCAAATGCCATTCGAGCTATACCAAATCATATTAAAAACACTTAAACCATGGCAATAGAAATTTTAAGAGTTAGAATAGAACATTTTAATCGTAGGGTTTAAACCTTTATTGCTTCTGATCTTTGCATTTGATGTGGAAACAACACATTCGAAATGGAAAAGCTAGGTGGAGAGATACAATCAATTGATCAATTTTTACGGCAAACTGAAATCACTTTCAAAATATCATCTTTGCCTATTGCCACCTTCGAAAAATTATTTCCAGAACGGGAAAAATAAGAATATCAAAATGCGAGCTTGGAAGCCAAACAAAGATATCATAAAGTGGAACTTAATCTCCATTATTGACAACTCACCATCCATGTTGGTAAACAAAATGACAAATATATATATCAATCTCATGAAGATAGCTGACAAATTAAAGAATGCCACGAAACCACTTAGTGTTAGATAAATTAAATAATGCATTAAATACCTAGTGGCCCCTGCTTGACTCATTATGAATGCATAACAAGTGAGAAGTAATGGAAATATTTGTGACTTATTTGAAAAAGAGGGGTGTTAAAATTTCATCAATTACAGTGCCAAGCCTACAAATCAATTTGGTGGAATATGAAATATGACAAGATTCTTGCTTTGACAAGAGGCTGATCTAGCCTCCTTTGGTTTGAGAAAAGAATTAAAATATTTCATGACTTGTACAGACAGATTTGAGAAGTGGATGGAATGGATAGACCTTAAATCTTTCTATATGCTTCTCAATCTCAGTTCAGAATGTATGCAATTCTCAGAATTGCTTTCACAGCTCCCTCAACTGGACTAATTATGGAGGATGAGAATGGCTTTTGGGATACTATGAGGTGGCTAAAGGGCCCCTCTCCAAGAGGCTACCTCCACACAACTTTATGAAAAGATTGCCTTCTCCCCAAACCTTTCTCTCGGGCCTTAACACTAAGTGGAATGTTTGTGAGCCCATTTGTAGATGGACTCATAGATTTAATGTTTTGTGGTCTTCTTGTATTCAGTCAAAGCTAGTCTATTTCTGTACGGGTAGGGTACATTGAAATAGATTTTTTTAGAAACTTCGAGAACGGTATGCATTCGGTACATTTATATATATAAATATTTATAAATATGTATATAAATTTAAAGAAGCATTTGCATACTATTGAAATTTAAAGAAGCATTTGCATACTTATGGAACATGAAACAAAACAGATTTCAAATCTTTGACAATTGAGACTTGAGTTTGTATTGATTCATAAAGTTCAAAACATAATAGTTAATAACTTAATACATTCAAGTTCTCAACTTGCTTCACTTTCAGTTTCCTAGGGCTAAAAGCCTAGAACATATCATCTAGATGATCCTCAAAATCATCTTCATGGATGGCACTTGCAGCTCCACTCCCACTAGCTCCACTGTCGAACCCTTGTGAAGGGCTCCCTGGAAATTCGTCATCAATGCCAAGTAGTGAAACATTAGACAAACAAGCAGCAAAAGCTTCAAAGTCCGTGGTTTCAGGTTGAATGTCCCAAAGCTTGTTAGGACCTCTAGTATACTCTTTCGTCTTATGCGTTAAGAGGTGCAAGTTGGAATGTACGTATACTAGATCCTCAGCCTTCTTGGATGCCAACATGGTGCGTTTGGCTGAGTGGATGAAGCCATAAGTACTCCAATTTCACCCCTCGTAGAAGAATTACTAGCCACCTGTCACAAAAACAAAGTATTATTAATATACAAAAATGAGTGCTATCATCTTAAATTTTAATTCTTAATTGGTAATTAAAATATCAAATAACAAACTTCATACTTGTGAGAGCAATTTAATCACAATAGGTCGTAGGTACTTGGCATCATGGCCATGTACAATCCACCACTTGATTGGAGTCATGGTGGCCTTGTCACAAAGAGCCTCTACCTCTCCCATGCTACCTTCTCCAGATACAAACATCCCCATCTCATTGTGGACTGCACTAGATATATATGGATTAGGAAACAACCTTCTTGAATGCTTTGCCGTCGCCCAATTTGCATCTTCTTGGTCATCATATAGTGGCTGCTGCCGCTGTAACCCAACTATTTAATTGCTATAATATTTGGGATTTAAGGCATAGGCAAGGAGATGCAATGGGGTGGTCATTTTGTTCCACTTTTTCATGACCACGCTTTTAACTTCATTATAGAACTTTTCCTCATAGTGTCATTGTTTGGCTTGTATGATTTCTTTTATTTTCTCAAGCATGGAGTCAATGCCATCATAAATTTTTCCAATGCAAGCACTATCTTTGTCTACAAATCTAATCATACAAAGAACAAACTCTGAAACTCAACAAATACTCAACTTTTGCCCACCAATCATCATTAAGGATCAATGCCTTTATCTTTTGGGCTCTCTCTGTATTTGCTTGCCTCCAAATGGTCCAAACATTGTCAATCACCATGCTACTCAAAGCATGTTTCACCTTCACAAGTCGTCTCAAGACGAGTGTGTGAGAGGCAAACTTAGTCTCAACAACCTATTAAAAAGGAATGAAAAGAATTCAATAACAATACAAATTGAAATTGATTTTAAATTAAATATTAAAATGAACAACTTAAAACTTATGAGTTGTTCCCTTACCTTTAACAACTCCAACTTCGAGAATCTTTTGAAAATGGCTTGAGACATGTGATGGTTGGTGACAAACATCTGAATCTTGTTTGCCTCCATGTAGATTTTCAATCCATGTGATTTTCCCAATCTTCTACAACATCAAATTCAAGGAGTGTATTGCACATGGTGTCCAAAATATGTGCTCATACTTGCCCTCTACTATCAACCTTGTTGCCTTGCAATTTTTTGCATTGTCCGTGATGACTTGGACAACATTTTGAGGCCCCTGACTCAATAACCTCAATTAGAATGTTTGCAATGAATTGGGCATCTTTTATTTCCCCCTCACAATCAACAACCTTCAGAAACATTGCCCCTTTAGGGCTTATTGCAATAATGTTGATAAGAGGTCTGTTTTAGGAGTCTTTCCATCCATCCGATATAATAGACACTCCGAATCCTTCCAAGAATCTCTAATCGGTTGTAAAGATGTCTTGTATGTGTTCCACTTCTTTTGCCAAAGAGATGTGTGAACCTTATTATAGTTAGGGCTTGTATACCCCTGTGGTGCGTCATTAATGGCTCTCACCATCTGCTGCCAATATGGTGACCTCAACACATTGAATGGTAGCCCACATGCATAAACACACCGAGCCACCAATTCATTTGCAATTTCTCTCTTCTCCATGTTGAATGCTTTTTCTAGAGGCCCTTTTGTTCTCTTTCTTGATGTGGTATCTTCATCCAAAGGAGTTTCAACTGGAACAATTTAGTATGACTATCAATGAAAGGATGGAATGATGGTGGTGTTGGTGGTTTTCCCATAGCCCTTTGTTGCAAAGAAATGGTTTTAGAGCGAGCTCTTGCAATTTCGAAGTTAGCCTCCTCTTGCTCTCTTAAGTACATAGCTATTTTATTCTTCTCCACCTTACATGGTCTAATGACTATCCCCGTTACCGCAATTAAATGAGCTTTCAAACGGGTATATGAGGACTTAAATGTGGTGCCACAATGGGGGCACATCGAACCACGAACACCACCAGCAACAATGAGCTGTAGCACTTCCACATGCCTCCATAAAGGAGAATGAGGATCTATTTTCACTATCAAGCCACCTAGAACACTTCTTTGTGTTCCTCCCTCATTGCTTGCTTCCCCATGCCCCCCGAGCGTTGAACTGGATGCCATGACTACAATTGTTTAATTTGTTTTAACCTACAATGAGAGATATTTTTTAAAACATTGCTAAATAATTTAATAAACAATTAAAAACAACAAATACAAATTATACAATTAATTTGTTAACCCCTACATGTCATTCTCTGATTCTTGATCACCAAGTTCGCCATAAATGGTGCGAGGTGAGAGCATACACAAAGGGTAGACGTTTAAGTTTTTAATGAATTCAATTTAAAACTTTAAAAAAAAAAAACAAATACATAACTAATTAAAAAATTAAATAGTTAAACCCTAGGGCTTATACGTCTAAGTTTGCCAAAAATGGTGCGAGGTGAGAGCATACATAGAGAGTAGACGTTTAAGTTTTTAATGAATTCAATTTAAAACTTTAAAATAAAAAAACGAACACAACTAATTTAAAAAATTAAACAGTTAAACCCTACACGTCAATCTTTGATTTTGATCACCAAGTTTGCCATAAATGGTGTGAGGTGAGAGCATACACAATGGGTAGATGTTTAAGTTTTTAATGAATAAATGCAACTATCTAAACACACTTAGAGATATCAATCTCAAGGTGTTTATATTTGATTTTTTACATAAGTTTAGGGGCCTTGAGATTGATATCTCTGGCGCATTTTAGATAAATGTATTTAAGATATCTATTCTAGTCTTATACAATACCTCTGCGACTATGGTCTCTTGATATTCACAATCTGGAGTAAAACAATTTTTGAATGTTCTTTGGTTTTGCTCTCCTCATGTGGGTCTCGATGATGCACTCTACGAGACAAAAAACGTCAAGCCTCGTACTCCGTCGTGCCCTCTTGCTTTGTTTTTGCCTCTCCCCCTTTCCTTCGAGTTTTTCTCCTTCTACGTCTTATACAATACCTTCGTGACTAGGGTTTCTTGATATTCGCGATTTGAGTAAAACAATTTCTTTGCCCTCGTTTTTCCTTCCTACGATTTGGAGTTTTTACTAATTTCTAAAATCCGTGATTGTATTAAACCTCTCCCTTTGATTTACCCTCACGAATGGAAGAAAGAACAACTCTCCTTGAGGATATTATATAAAGACGGTGCGGTGGCCACGATAATTCCATTCGGGATTAGAGTTAGTAGCGTTTGAGTTTGTAGGGATGCTTGAGGGTATATTATTTCGCATTTGTGATTTCATGCCCGTGATTCCAGTTAGAAGCTCGTGGTTTTAACAATATCGAGTCTTGCAAATCCATCTTTGAGTTTGGTGATCTCGGAGCCGATATTCTTCTCTGCAACTACGATGGTGCTTGACTGTAGGGGTGCTCGACAACCTGGTCATGTTTCCTACTCACTGTACATGTTCTACCCCTGAACTCCAAACGCGGGCTTGCGAATTGTTTGGCTTTATGCCCACACCAACACTCAAACAACTCGATCATCTGGGGGACTCCCCTAGCTTTCCCCTCTCTTTAACTCCACTTCAAGCAGTCCATCCACCAACAATGTCTCCATCCATTCAGTTGTGCAGGCAAGTTATTTCGCACAGGAGAATAGAACAAGGACAACATGAGGGAGGACTACCCAACATAATTGAGGAACTATTACACAAGTTGGAAATCGTTGAATCCTCCAACAGGGCTCTCCGAACGAAGGTCTTCGAGCTTACTTCACGGATGGAGAAGGTGGAAGCAGATAATATCTCTCTACGGAGATCATTGGCAAATACCACATCACACTCCACTCCCAAAGCATCGTCAACGACCAGTGCAAGCTGAGATATTGGACCTAAAACACAAATAGGAAGAGTTCAAAACCCAACATGAAAATCTCAAACAACAAATAGACTCTTGGGCCCAGTGGTGAAGGGAAAGGGCACAGTTCCTCCTCCTCGCAACATAGTTGAAGAAGTGGTGCAGGAAAAGTTGGTAGAGGAACGAACCAGGCGGGCTAGGGAACTCAACCTCAAGGTGAGAGGGCTGCCCACACCTCCCCTTCTTCGGACCCGATGGCCATTGGGTCTAACTTTCTCATTGAGAAATTGGAGCTTCCAGATGTGCAACTTGATAGGGCATGGCTTGGGCTGGACTCAACACTTTTCCTCTGTTTCAAATCAGTGGAAGACAAGCTTAGGGCGCTCAGAGCCAAACATAAGCTATTCCCCTTTAGAATAAGGTCTTCCTTGATGAAGACCTCACTAGAGGCTAGGTTGTCAAACTCAAACAATCTCGTGAAGCGGTGATGGCAACTAGGAAAGTAGGCAAGTGGGCTGTAATTCGTAATCTCAGACCTGTTATTCGAGACTCTTTCCCTCTCGATTGGGCTCTCGGGTTAGGTCCCAAATGATGGCCGTTACGGGAGAAGCGACGAACAAGGGAATTTTCATCACATGTTGGAATGGTAATAAGTTATTTTGGTCTATTCTAGGAGTACTATATGATGCTCTGGGTTTTTAGACCTCCTTTTTGTCATAGAGACTCATGAGAGCCCTGTTCGTCCTCTCCCAGAGATTAGGGGTATCACCTGGCTTTTTGTTTACAGGTAGGAGACTAGGAGTTCTGGTGGTGTTAGGGGATCAAGCGGGGTTGCTTGCTTGGTCAGAGACATTTTCCAAAATAGAATTTCAGTGGTCGCTGCGGATGAGTTTGCCCGCTTCCTTTGGGTCAGGATCAGACAAACTTCACCCCACCTCAGAGACTTTTTTATAGCGGTTTGCTATTTTCCCCCAACTTCCTCTCCTTATGCCATTCATAATGGCCCAAACGGGGACCCTTTCTTTGACCTCTATATAGGTATTTCTCAGTTTTCAGTGGTTGGAGAGGTTTTCCTTTTTGGGGGACTTTAATGCGCGGACCAAAAACCTCCAGGTCCCTTTGCACAACAGGATTGGTGATGTGCTTTGTGCTTTCAAGGTGGATCCCGACTCTATTGGTCTTCAAAGAGAGTTAGAGGACTCTGCGGGACCTTTGACGTCCTATGGCCGACATCTCTTACAGATGGGAGAGTCTAATGAGCTGCTGATTCTGAATGGTGTTTCGTGTTTTCTTGACTCCAGGTTCTTCACTTATACACCTCACTATGGAGGGGCTAGCGTGGTGAATCACATCTTAACTACCCCTAACCTAGTTCCTTACATCCACCACTTGTCCGTCTCCTGCATCCCTCTTGCTGATCATCTGACCCTTTCCTTCTCTCTGAGTTGATCCCCTGTGTCCTGCCTCCTTTCCGCTGTCCTCCACGCACTATTATGAAGTTTGATAATGGTGACCTTGAAAACTTTTCCTCCCACCTTCGTCAACTTCTCCCCCTTGAGCCTTAGTTCACCTCGCTCTCTATAAACATGAAGTACAAACTCATCTCTTCCATTATCCATGAGGCTGCCTCGAATTCCTACCCCTATATCACCATCACCCTTCCTAACAAAAAAACTTGCCCTATGAACCAATGGTATGATGAGGACTGTAAAGCCCTTCACCGACAGCTTCGCTTTGCTTGTTCATGCTCTCCCATCCTTTCCCTCTCTCAAGTCCGCTTATCGCCACCTCCTTCGCCACAAGAAACACATTTTCATCTCACGACAGAGACGGGAGCTCCGTGAGTCCCTTTTACACTCTCCTAAGCATTTCGGCGTACCATTCTCCCCCACATTCCCCTCTTCCGCAGACTTGGATCCTAGCTCCATGTATGCTCATACCTCCACTCTTTATGACGTCCCTAGCCCCCCAGATCCGGGTTGTGTCCCCACCTTCTGCTTGTCACATTTTCACCCACACGAATGTTAAAAATGCCATTTCAGCCATGAATAATAGAAGCAAAGCGGATGAGGAGGGCTTCCAGGCAAAACTCTTCAAGCAGGGACTTGGCATCTTGAACAACTATTTAGTGGATCTCTTCAACCAAGTGGTTTGTACAGGTTTTCCAGGGTCTTGGTCCCACCACATTATTCACCCCATCCACAAATTAGGTCCTACCTCTAATCCCAACAACTACAAAACGATCTTGGTGGGTCACACATTCGCCAAGCTATATGCTACTGATGCTTCACATGCGGCTTTCAAAGTTTCTGGACCAGAGTCACTACAGAGCTAGGGGACAGGCGGGGTTTCGACCAACCTACTAGACCATTGACCACATCCTCACTCTTCGGGCCATCATTGAGGAAGCATGCCACCGTTCTTCCAAGGTTTTTGTTGCTTTGTTGACTTTGAAAATCCTTTCACTCTATTCCATGGGAAGCTCTCTTCCAAAGGCTCAGAGAGATTGGCATTTCCGAGACTCTTTTAGCTGCCATCATGTGCCTATATGAGGAGGTTTTAGGCCGTCTTTGTACTGCTACTGGGTTCTTTGACTTCATTAGGAGTACTATTGGGGTCAAGCAGGGTTGCCCTTTGTCTCCTACCTTGTTCAGTATTTATATTGATGAGTTGGAGGAGTTTCTTAGGATCACATCCAGGAGGGGGATGGTTGTCTTCTCCACCAAGTTCTGATCTATATTCTCCTTTTTGCGGACAATGTGGTCCTTGCCTCCTCTGCGGAGGGTTTATAGAGACAACTGGATGCTTTAGCCCTCTTTTTGTGACCACAAGCAACTGATAGTTAATCAGGTAAGACCAAAGTTATGATCTTCAATGGCCTGAAGACATCTAATTTTCATTTCTTCTACAGGGGGGAAGGAGCTTGAGATCACCAACTCTTACACTTACTTGGGAGTACTATTTTCTGGACCTCGCTTTAGTTTACGACCGACACTTTAGCCTCGGGTTAATAAGGGCTATGGCTCCTTGGCAATCTTGGAGAGACAATGCTTCCACCATCACTTCTAGGACATCTGTCCAAGATGTCCCTCTTAGACTCTCTTGTTAGGCCCACGGTTCTTTATGGCTTTGAGGTTTGGGGGCCCTCCTTACTTGAGTCGATTGGGCTGTAGTGGAGAGAGTTCAGATCCTTCTTCTCAGACGTATCATCAGATGCAAGGAGACGGTTCCCCACAATATCATCCCTGGCGAGTTTGGGGCTCGTCCCTTTAGGTTGGAAGCAATTTTTGGCCTTGTTTCCCTCTTGCATCGCATTCGAGGACGTGCTTATTCTTTTCGGGAAGAGATGGTATCCCTACTCTTGCATCGCTCCTCGAGGCTATTGCTTCGCCTGATCGTTTTGGTCGATCTCGTTGTTGGTATGCGAGTCTCACGACTACTTGAGTCTATTGGGATTCAGACAAATCACCTCCCACCATACAGTTATTCCTTGGACGCTCCCGCCCATCTCCTTCCGGGCAAGCAGGATCTGAACAAAATCTCTAGAGCTGATATCTACTGCAGACCGGTTCATTCAAAGTGCACTGGACTAACCCCTGTGGTGGGTTATGTCCAAAGATGGCCTTCTTATATCTCGCGCATTTTCTTCAAGTCGATAATGGTCTTATTTCTCGGCCCCAATATATTTCCCGACATTGGATGCACGCCCTTTGCATTTCCCTGGGTCAGTTCAGGGTTGGCTCTCATAGGCTATGGTTTGAGTGTGATCACGAGATTGACCATTTGGAGCGTATTTGCTAGCTCTATTCCCTCCAGGAGGTTGAAACGAAAGAGCACTTTATCTTCCGGTCAATGTTTTAAAAATCGTAACCGGACTCAAAACCGGCCGAGGTCCGGACCGGAACGACCGAACCGTCCGAACCGAACCGAACCGGACCAGAAGCTGGACCGGCTCAAACTTAATGAACCGGTTTACTAAAAATACATAAAAGTATATATAAACTTAATGAATATATAAACTTAATGAAAATAATATATTTGAAAGGTTAAAACCATAATTCCAACAATTACACACAAAATATGCATAGTTTGCTCATGTATATAGTACCATAGTTGGAATACTCGCATTCAGCAAATACTCGGCAGACCCCCAAAAAACAAACTCGGCAAAAACTTGGCAATATTCAGCCAATACTCGGAATACTCGGCAACTTAAAAAATACTCAAATTTCTTTAAAAAAACATAAATTTGCAGCCAAAATCGTGTATTTGCAGCGTTTTCTTTCATTGCTATTAATGCTTTCTTTTTGTTGGGAACTTTATGATAGCATTCAGTCTTGTGTCTGAGGATGCACAAATTGGAGTGTAAACACAAAAAAACTCTTAAAATAGCAAAAAAACCTACGCATCTGTTGATATGTGAAGTCAACATTTGAATAAGTAGGTTGCGACCAAGCTGGCAGGTGGGACGATTAGTCCGAGCACGGGAGAATACTCACTGAGTTTTGGAAAGCTATCCAAGTATTTTTAATTACTAATGCCTACACAGCGACCAAAGCTCATGATTCTTTCAGAAGATTGCAAGAAGTTGCTTGGTCCAAAAAGGTGCAAAAATGGATTTTATGAAAATAAGAAAAATATTGCCATCAATGCGTAGAGCTCGAGAAAATATACACTTTTAGAAAAACGGCAACTGAAACGGAGCCACATAATGAAAGTTATGGTACATGCAAGTTTTTGTTGCTACATCTTCCTGGACCCTTTCCAAAAATGGCAATTTTTTTCTATACTTATGTTTTCTTCACCAAAAATCCAAAAAAGGAAAGAAATGCCAAAAAAGAAAAAAACCTGACTCGGCCGGTTCAGGATGAAACCGGACCGGTTCGACCGGTTTGGTACTAAACCGGTCGGTTCCTTACAAAACCGGTCGGTTCAATACCAAACCGGTCGAACGGTTCGGTTTTTTAACCGGTTCATGTCTAAATATGTTGAACCGGTCAAACGGTCCGATTTTTTAACCGGTTCATGTTTAAATATGTTCAACTTGGGTGGAACCTGGATTCGGTTCCGGTTCACCGATTTTAAAACACTCTTGCTTCCGGTGCCCCATCTACTACGAGATCAAAGGAGATTTCATTGCTTGTTCAGAGAGCATCCGACATTCACAAACTTCTTCAAATACTATGATTAGAGGTGCCTTGCTCTCTATCTGCAGAGGCTCTTAGGCTTCGGGAAGAGACCCTTCAACCTCCTTCTAGACAGACGACTACTCGGCAGATCACTTCTTTTTTACAGTGCTCTCCCTTGGGAGGGGCACTAAGCGACAGGGTGATACCAATCCTGATTCCCAGACGAGATCAGTCCGGACTTGAGGCACTATTTCATAGACCAGGGACGTCCAGACACATACGAGGTCGAGGCCCTCTTCTCATAGATGGCCTTTGAGATCCACCAGACGAGCACAGAGAGTTCATCCCCACACAGGCATCGACTCTCCAGATTTTGCACGGCCTCTAATATCGGGCTTCAGCACATTACTAGCTTCTTTTAGTCGGCCTTGGATGTTAGATGAGGGGGTCTCCTCTTTTGCTCTTCCTTTTCTTCCTCCGCATGTTCGGGTCTGTTGACTTCTGCAAGCTTTTTCTGGGCCCCTCTTTTTGCCCGTTCTTCTCTTCCTTCTCTTTTTGGTTGTTCTCGGGGACCTTTTGGTCCTCTTGCTAGACTCTTGTCTTTGTATGGGTGCAGTCCCATTGACCTACTTTTGTGGTCATTCGTTGGACATTTAATATATTTATCTTATCTTATCTTATCTAGTTAGAAAACATCTAAAAGTTGACCAAAAACCTATCAAGTTTTGCCAGTATAAGCTGATCTGCTTGTTGGTGATTGTTCCATGTGAAGTCCAAACCATACCCTTCAAAATCAGTAAATCCAACTTCCATACATAAGCTGTTAAAATCACACATGGCGTGAGTTACGTTGAGAGTGCCACCCCGTTTCTCTGAAGCTCTTAGTATAGCATTAAAATCCCCTCTGAAATCCACTCAACAACCTAAACACCACTGTTAAGGGCAGCTAACTGAGCCCAACATTGTTCTTTCTCAACCTCCATCGGTCCATAGACATTGGATAAAAGATAGTGCTAAGACCTTGCATTTTCCTTTACCAACACATTAATGAACTGAAAAGCAGATGAGATGAAGCAGCACTGCCAGTCCTTAGGATTCTAACAAATAGCTAAATCACCAGTAGTCCCTACTACATCAACATTTACCCACTGACAGCTCCTCCAAACCAGAGGGACAAAATCCTCCAATTGAGACTTGGACACCTTTGTTTCTTGATGCAAAAGAATGTTGGGCCTGTACTCTTCCACCAGTCGCCACACCAATTGGCATTTGCTAGGGGCATTCAAACCCTTGATATTCCAACAGAAGATTTTCAGAATGACCTGGTGTTGGGATTACCCTGGCACCCATCTACCTGTCAATTAGCTTTTCTAGCTACCCTGCTCTAAGTTAGCTGTAGTATCTTGTTGAATTTTGTCTTTATCTGATTTTCTTCCCTTAGAGGGGCTAGGACCAACCGACAATTAGGACTTAGAAGCAATAGAAGCCAAAGTCTACTCGATTGTTTGAGAGGAAGCCTAACCGATTCCTTAAAGAAGATTTGGGAGCAATAACATCATCTCTTTCTTCATCCTTATGACAAAAATTTCCAATTTCCTTGAGGAAGTTACCAACAGTAACCGGATCAAGCTTTAATCTAAGAGCCATGGCCACCTCTTGATCTTCAGAAGGCTCGCGAAGAGAGATGGAGATGTTTTCCTTTTCCTGAATTATCTCCACCCTCTTTCGGAACGATACTACTTAGTTCTCAAAAGAATGTTTGGAAAATGCCTCCACACTCGGGGCCTCCAAAACCAGCTTAGCCTTAGTGCCAACCACATTCGATTCCAGAATAGGAGTAGACACCAGTGGACCCAGAGAATTTTCTTCCCCCATTGTGACGTGATTACCATCATTCATAGATTTAGATTGTAGCAGGTATTGCCCTGGAAGAAAGAACTGCTCATGATGTCTCCATCGATTCCAATCCTGAGATTTCTCTTAGCTACCACCTTTCCCCAACCTTCATCCTCTTAAGTTACCTACAGTATCTTGCCGCACAAGGTTGGGGAAAGGATGAGGAACTAGTTGCAGAAGATTGCCTTTGAACATCTCCCCCTCCTTGAGAGTCGAGAGCCTCAAGACAAGATTATTTGGTAATCTTGCAAAATCGAAAGCACCAAAACGGTAAACATTCATAATCCAAATCTTGTTTCCAAGTTCCAAAGGAAGAGGTCAACTGAATAGCTTGGGGCATGGGTTTAGCTAAATCCATCAAAACAAAAAGGCAAGTGTAAGAGCACAACTCTCCCGGGTTAGTGGCCTCTGTCATGCATACATACTGCCCTAAAGGTGCTGCACATTGCCAGACAATTTCCTCATCCTCGTATTCAGGAGGAAGCTTGTACAATCTTACCCAAATTGTAATCCTTCTAAGCAATTCTTCTGATGGATTAAAATTGGATGACCATTCCCTCAGATATAACCCGACATTCCTGAAGTACCACGGACCCCCTTTAAACACACAATCCTGATTAGAAGGCGACTGGAAAGTAACCTGAAAGTAGCCTTGAGTAAGAAGACTAATTTCTGGGTGCACACGAATATTCCAATTTGTCCCCATCCAACGCTTAAGGGCCTTCAGACGAGGCCATGCCTTGATGAAAGGAAAATAAGAGCTAAATCAGATAATCATTGATGCCTGCGATCCATTACACATTCCGGAATATCCACAATTGGAATAACAACCAAAATATTTACCACAAACTGATCATCCAGGGAAAACTGATGAAGATGAGGTTAATCCAGCTGAGCAGATTTAACCACCTCCAGAGAAGAAGGATAAGTGTTTTTCTGTAGAATTTCTTCAACTGATTTCCTACTCTCTGCATTCAAGCTATAGGCATTGAAAAGAATTTGCAACTGCTCAAGTGGAAGATTTTGCAAAGTAGCCGAATTGAGCTGAAAACAATCCACAAACTTGGCCACCAACAGCTGATAAGCCCCCTCCTTGGAGCCAGCTGATCCAACAGGAGCCTCTGCATAACCCCCATCCCGAACTCCATTTCCTGCCGAAGGCAGAGTGCCAATTTCCACTCCGAGTGATGTCTCACCACTCGCCACCTTGTCACACTGCCCCTCCACCCTAATTTGTTCCCCTACACAAATTCATACCGCTGCCCTTTTTCGCTCCTCTACTATCTTCGCTCCATCAGTAATGTGCATGATATTTTCTTAAATGTGAATCATGCTTACTTATAAATTGAGGGCTTGATATTCAAATTTATGTTGTCATATTTGAATTTAAATTGAAATGTTGACCTTACGATTCACTGTGCTTACATTTCAGCCCATATAGCAACTCATGAAATAAAATGTATTCCAATCACGAATAATATTTCTTTAACTCTTTGGTTATTGCACGATGTAAACTGCATAATATACCATCTTGCTTATTTTTTAACAGAGGGTATACAACATCGCAGTTTTTTTTATATTGAATGATTTAGCAAATTCATTTCCTGTCCATTCAAAAGAAAGTGCAAGTGTGCTTATCTTGATTCAACGAGTTTGAATACATTCATGATCATGAGCCTGTTCCATGATGAATGCCAAAAATAAATCTTAGCCCTTGGTCATGATTTAGTTTTGGTCATCCGATTTGACTTGTTTCATAACTGCTTATAGTAATCTATAAACATTTAACATCCCAACACTCTCCTTAAGTGTTTATTGGGCATATATGTGATAAAAGGGGTTGACATCACATAGTCACCCTTGATGATGAGTTCCTCTTGGGTTACAATAACAAATGTACTTGTCAAAGCACCTATAGTATTACTGTGAGATACAATGCTATTGATCTTTGTAAATTATCCACTCATAGCTGATTCCCTGACTCTAGATCCTATGTTTTGTTTACATTGCTATCTCAAGAGGGAAATAATAAAACTCGATCTTGTTTTTAAGATTTGTTTTTTCACAAAGCAATAATGAATAATATTGATCTGGATTTATCCTTGTCAAAATGTTACATCTGACGATTCAGATCTCACTACTGGATTCTTTTATAGCTGATTCCCCAACTTTTTCAGATCCTATGTTTTGTTTACATCATTATCTCAAGAGGGAAATGATACAAAACTCAATCTTAGTTTTAAGTTTGGAATTTTCATAGATCAATGATGATAATATTCTTTTGGATTTATCCGTGTCAAAATGCTTACGTCCAACAATTTGGATCCTATATTGGACCCATCTTCGGGGTAATAAACACTTTGGACATAAACATATTTGACACAGATAAATCCGAAGGATATTGATCAAAGCTCAATCTGTTTCAAGGTTAAATGTTCTTTTTGTAGCACTTGTAGACTAGAAAAATATCTTAGTAAGATATAAAGATCTGTTGGCGAGAAAATTTGTCAGGTGGACAAATTGGTGGGTATCCGCCAATGCTATGAGACTCTAGGTCCCTCTACTTGAATGGTGTAACTCCATTTATTATGTGTGCATGAAATTAAAATCTGTGGTGGCCTAAAGGCGGGGATCCAATAGGAACACTCCACTAAACTGCGCAAAAGCTTGCAATTGCTTGCAAGGGAGGAATTTGCTGAGGAGGTAGGAAAGGGAGTGGAAAAAAGGAAGGGGGGATTAATATCTCAGGTAGAAAATCAGATTCTTGCAGACATTAATCAGAGTACTTCAACACACACATATAGAAAGAACAATTTTGTTACTTGCATCAAGACAAGGTAGAATTAGGAACGCAAAGTTTCAGTAATTCTCTCATCAAAAAGGCAAGAAACTCCTTTCTTCTTCATTGATGTTTTGGCAAAATTGTACATAGTGAGAAATAGAAGAACATAGAGGAGGAGAATGGAGGAAATTTTGCTATCTCTTTTGCTTCACTTCAAGTAGTAATCTCTCCTTGAGCATACAAAATTGACAACCCTTAAGAATGAGGGTGCCATCACAATTTATAGACTTGAGAATGACTCTTCACCTACCCCCCACATGACTTTTCATTTGTCCCCTTACAACATGTGACTTTTCATATTCCTAGGTGTAGAATTAAGTCCCCTTTTATTAATTAAGGGTGACTTATTACATTACAAACTAAAGTCACATTTAAATGAATAAGACAATAGGAATAGGACAAAATGAAAAAGTACAACCCTCCCAACGAAGGAAAAGAACATGGAGGGGGAGAGGGGAAGAGAAGAGAGAGAAGGAGAGAGAATTATGCCGATGACGATGCCGCTTCTGCCGATTTTGCCTCGCCGTTGATTGATCCTTGTCGAGCTCCTCGGAAAGATTTCCACTCCCTTGAACTCTTTCTTCAGATCGGGGCTGCAGTGCTACCTTCTCTACTTGAGGAATGCGGACATAGCTCAGGGACTCGAGCCAACCATCTGAGATATCATTGATGTTTTTTCTTCGTGAACCACGATGGATGTTTCTTTGCAATGTTCGAAATTGTGGCTCTGATCTCGGATAGAGACTCCAATGTATTTTCATTAAAGGAAAAGGGGTCCCCGACCTTTTTCGAACATACTCCTCAAATGGCCTCAACAACTCATCTGCATGGTAGTGCTCTCATCAAGGGTGGGCACTCCAAGTTTTTGTGCTCTAATGTTGACGTTGTCTTGCATCTTGAAGGCATGCTCCTCATTTGAGTCTAGCTCATCAATGGCCCGATTCAACATTTCGTATCGAGAGGCAAGGGTTCTCGCCCACATGCGTGACAAGTCCTCAGATGGAGAATTGAATACTTTTCTGATCACCAACACTTGGGAGTGAGCATCTCCCATCTCCATCACCAGTGGATGAACTTGGTCCCAATGTTCTTTTTCTTTTTCCAATCCTTCCCTTGTCATTCGAACCTTGTCTACAAAGTGGCGCACATGTACTTGTACAGTGAGATCAACTTTGGAAGCAATACTTTTCCTTTCTCTATGATCATGCTTGTCTCATCCATTTGTCATTTGCTTGTCCCTGTATGGTGAAGGCCTGTGTCTTCTTAATGGAATCCGGGTGAAGCTACTGATTGGGGTAACTTCTTCAATTGGGAGTGATGATGAAGCATTCGGGTCCATGAAGTGTTGCACATATGAGGAGAGTGTTTGTACTTGGTCTTCCAATTGATCAATTTTCACCTTATACTCGATTCCTCGCGAGGAGGTAAGTGGAAGATTCTTGAACATGTGTGCATCTCCTTCGTGAGTGGTTGGGCCTAGGGGAATGGTGCTCATTTCGTAGTCGGCCGGTGTCATCTCTTCAATAGACTTAATTAACTTTGACCTGACTACTTCTACATATTGATTGCCATGTGGCACCACTGAAAAAGAGTGAAGCCGCTTGAGAAAACTTTTTTTCTTCCTTGGCCATGGTGATATATTGAGAAATCAGGGACTGTCACATGTTGGACTATACAAGCTTCTTTTGTGATCATTTCCTTCATCCAAGGAAACATCTCATCTGCTTGGGCTCGGCACTGACAATCGACGTGACTACCATCTCTCCTGCTCGTGGTTAGATGGTACATCTTGCATAAGAGCAGGAGTGGCGGTGGAAGGTGGGCAACTCTCGGGTTCTGTTGGAGAAGCCTGGGAGGCGAACGGCTCATTCTCTTCAAGTTCTACTTCTACTATAGGATCCTCTGTTGATTTGACCTTCTTATGCAATCTCCTGTAGTAGGGGCCTCTGACTCCATTGCTTTATGCTTTGAACTCTCTGTGGAATGGACAGAGCCAAGTCTTCTTGACGACCTTTGATGAAGAGTGGTGCGATGCTTGTCTTTGAAGGGTGTGGAAACTTCCGATGCGATGGAGGTAACCCTCTTCTTCTTGAACCATTCTTTTGATTACAACTTTGGTCCGCTCGCTTATGTCTCCCGACTCGTGGACACTCCATGACTCTGGGAGATAGAAAGTGTTTGGATCACTCGATGTCAAATCTTGAATTCCCCTTGGTGTATATGAATACAAACTCGGGGACTTTCATCAAGGCGGCTTCCATGCATGATGCATCATTGACACTCTTGCAGGTGAAGATTCTAAGTGAGATGGGAAAGGAGACATTCTTCCTTTTGCCTCGGTTCTTACAAGCTTCGGGGGAGAATATGGGCTTGTGAATATGGCATCATTACACTCTTCGCAGTGAAGCTTCCAAGTGAGTGGGAAAGGGATCTTCTTGCTTAAGATACCGAGGTAGATCCTTGAGATACGAGGTGGGGCAAGATCAACAACCGGAAACTCAAATGTAGGAGAAAGTGGCAAATTGTGTGAAATATGATCTGTACTTTTTGACCAAGGAGGCCGTAGGTGACGACAACCTTGAGTGAAGATTCCCCTCTAGTGTCTTGATGACGAACATGGTGAAGGCATCATTTACCCTGTGAAATGCCGATTGCTCTCCTTCAAAATCGAGGATATCTCTCAAATGCTGGGGCTTTGGGAGAGATGTTTTGAGCAAGTGCCAACCCTTTGAAAGGTCTCGAGCTCACGAGAGCGTACACCAGATATGAAGTCATTGTGAACTTCTTGGTGGTGTAAAGCAAGTAGTGGTATTGTCAGCGATGATTTGTCCCCAATCAATTCTCTGCTTGTCTTTCATGATCATGAATATGAAAAGAGCCATCCAATCTTGAAATTCCTTCAAGGTTTCTTCTCCCATCACCCGATTGAGAAGGATGATTGCATTTGAATAGCCTTCGTGGAATTCACCTCGCAGGAAAGACTTGGGCACCCGTGAAGGTTTTCTCACTTGTTTTAACCATGAACCAAGAGTGAGGCCTTGAAGGTATGAGTTCGTTTTGGTCCACTCTTTTCGCTGCAACCTCTTTGAAATGATGGCCATATTGCTCCAAATTGGGATCTATATTGAATGGGAGATGGCTTTGGGAGCAAGTATTGCCGGTGTTGAGCCATCATCTGCTTGAATGGTTATGGTCTCGAGTTCATAGTGTTGAGAACATGCCAAAACCAATTCTACACTCTGCACTGAGACTGGATGTGCACTTGCCGCATACAATCGCTCGTGAAAACATTATCCTCCACTTGGCTCTCTCGGTCCTCCAAACATTCGGTCTTTGAGATCTTCGAGGTCCATGTGAGTGACATTACTATCCCCCACAGTGAGTACTTAGAAGAGAGAGTTGAGACTGGTTCGATGCCTGCAAATTTGAACTTCATGGTTGACACTTGGTACTTCTCTGTGTCTAGAATGGGAGTTTACTATTTTTAGTAAATTGAGTTTTTCACCTTTTTCAACTTTGACCACCTTCGATCACCTTTCTCGTTCCTCTGAATGTTCCTCGTACACATTGCCCTTGACAAATTTGCCTCTGTGAGATTTTGCTATTTATAGTAAGTGCTCATGTAGAGACTTACTATTTTTGGAAAGTGGCTTTCCGACCTCGAATTTCAATGAAATCAACTTTTTTGATATGGGTTTTTCTTTATCTCACATACAAATTTTAGCTCAAACCAATATTTGGAACAACGAGAAATAAAATTTTAAAATTTGAGGGCATGAAATAGGGGTTTTCTCGCCGTAAAAAATCCGGGCCGTGCATGCAATTGCTTTCACTTGGGTCTTCAAGGCGCCTAGAAATGTGGAAGAATGCAAAAATCCCGCGTCAATCCGTGCACCGGTTTTCAAGTTATGAAGATTTGATTTTCACTTCGTAGGCTACAGAGTCAATTTGGTGAAAAATGTGCCCAGGAGCCTTTAAAATTTGTGATTTTTTTATGAAACTTCTCTCGCCACAATCATGGAAACATGTAGGAATGAATGCAAGTGAAAAATGAGAGTGGAGGAATTCTAGAAAAATTTCACCAGAGTTCCGGGTGAAAATGGAGCAATGTGGGGGAGTGAAGAAAATGGCTAAGTGTTGGGTTTTATAGGCATGAGAGGGAGAGAGGAAGGGGGTGCATTTTTTTACCCCCTTGTCCCCTTTGGAATGGGACATGGGGACACCAAAAGTGCGCCTTAGCCCTATGGTGACACATGACACACATGCACAACGGGAGGAAATTTGAGGAAAGGGCTTAGTTTGAGCACACGGGAGCTAATTTTTGGTCATGTGAGGGACCTGGGAGCATGGAAGGGGGCACATTTTCGCCCCCTTGTCCCCTTGGAATGAGACAGGGGACACCAAAAGTGCGCATTAGCTTGGTGGTGACACTTGGCATGCATGCGGAGCGAGGAGAGGGGGCTCAAAACTAGCAAAAGTGCTTGACGGAGGTCTCCGGGGTCATATGATGAATCCATGAGGCTTAAGGTGGGGGCACATTTTTTTGCCCCCTTATCCCCTTGGAACGGAACAGAGGGACACCAAAAGTGCGCCTTAGCCTGGTGATGACAAGTGTCAAGCATGTGGGAGTTGGAGTAGGGGCTAGAAATTTGGTGAAAGGTGCTTATCGGAGCTCCCAGGGTCATGTTGGGGTCCATGAGGCTTAAGGTGGGGGAGGTGCATTTTTTGCCCCCTTGTCCCCTTGGAAAGGGACAAAGGGACACCAAAAGTGCGCATTAGCCTCATGGTGACACATGTCACTGAAAAATTTGGCTAAGGACGAAGCTTGTACCTTGGAGAGGAGCTTGAAAATGACATTGTCGAGCTCCCGGATGAATTTTTGGGCACTTCTTTATATGATTTTGACTGGAAACAACATTTTGAGAAGGATGGGATGGGTCTCAAGGTCTGATTCAGCTTGCAACCTTCTCAAAAATGGCCTTCTTGATTGGGACTGCCAGTTGTGCCTGCGAAGAATGAGTTGTGGAAAGAAATGCATGGGTGTTGTGAAAAATATGAGATTACCACCATGTAGGACAATTGAATCAGCTTTCCATTGATATTTTGTTTGACCTCCAACTCATTCGGAGCTCCCGGAATCATCTCTCGAAGCTCAGGTGCCTTTTCGTAGTGCAAGCTCCTTCGGCCTCAAAACCCGCTTTTGCTGAACTGGCTCTTAAGTCTCCGAATCTTTCCGAAATCTTCCTAAATCAATTGCACAATGATCCCGACTCATGAATACCCCTTCCTGATGATTTTGAGTCTTCAAATCTTCTTCGAAGAATATGCACCAGTCTCATAAAGACTAGAATAAGCCCTTCCTAAGCTTGCTGAAAGATCCACCTTGAAAGGCATTGTCTTGAAAGACTCCTTTGAACTTGTTTTCTTCTTTTCCACACATGGGCGAGGGTGGGACCATAGACATGGGCATTGAATGGATGGGGAAAGGCTTGGCACATGGGAAGGTTTACAATGAATTTTTTTGACACTAGGGTATAGTTGTCCTGTTTTCAAGTGAATTTTTCCCTTGCAAAAACACAGGACAACAAGATCTTAGTAGAATATTTGCTAGTTCTTTGTAAGATTTGGGCTCATATATAGTTAAATTGAGTCGATGGGCTGGAACACCAAAAGCAACATTTCATTGTCCTCCCATGTAGCATGCGGTCTGGCAGCCTATGCAGCGTTGCTGATACAGTATTTCCCTTTTATGAGGATAGTAGATATGCCTTTGAAAGTATTCTAGTGTGCAATGCACAAGCAATCTGTAAGTACATATCAGTACACAATGAAAATATTTTTGTCAAGGCATTCATTGGTAACATGTTTGCAATCAGGAAATCAGTTAATACGTTTGTAAGCCCTTTCATGCACAATGTGGTTTTCTTTTTATTATTTTATGACATGAAGATATTAATTGTTTTTTTCCGCTGAAGATAACTGGGGAAAGGCCCTAGACCGCAAAATTTTAAATGAAGAACAGCTCGGCAAAACTTCCACAATGGGTAAAAGTTAAGAGGTACATAAAGAGTACCAAAGTCAAAAGAGGAGAACCATAACCCAGATAGCAAGGGATTATCTGTGTGACTGGTCAAGGTCTTCACAGTTGACAAGATATTGGAAAGATAGTGACATCATCCAAGGACACAACTCAAGCAACAGGGCCAGATAGCTTGCTGAACCAGGAAGAGCTTGGAAAGCATCCCATAAAAAAGAATCCACTGTCCACATCATTTTTATATAGGGAGTTCAAAATGCAGATATCTACTAGTCTTCTACACAATTTCAACATGTTGACTGATTGGATAAGTGTGCTTTATGTGTACTAAATCAAATTTCTTCAACCATACTAGCTGTGTGTACTGAACCAATTTTTTTCATCGATACTGATTGTGTGCACTCAATGTACGTGCTGACCTAAATTTTCTCATCTACACTGGCAGTGCATGCTCAGTGAGAGGGACTTGTGAATCTTCAAACGACCATGAGCAGTACTTCACAAGTCCAATATATATATATATATATATATACATATATATGTATATAAATGTATATGTATAAAATATAGTTTCTAGTACAGATATGAGTTAGTCATGACTCATGAGAAGATGACACAAAATGAGGCTTCTAAAGAAAGAGTTCAGCCCTCCACTGAAAACCACAAGTCTTCAACTGCTCAAGGAAAGGCATATTATGTGGGTCCCCATCAGCAAATTCCAAAAAAAATTACATACTGCTTTGTAACAGTTTTCAAAAGTCTATCTTCGTCTATGATGATGATCTCAGGCACATTTTGTGTTTCCACTTACCTTTCTTCTACTCTTCAAAATCCTCAGAATCTGGGCAGTAGGCTGAAGGGTTGAAGATACCATCTTGTGGGAGTTCCACTTTCATTCTCTTTGAAAAGAAAATCTGGCCCCAACATATTTTCCTCAAACCGTCAGAATGACATGCTGATTTTATCTCTCAATACCAATTGAGTGAATCAGGCATTCAAGATTTCTGTGGCCCTCATGTGAGGTATAAGATCCCACAGCATTTGATAACATGCTGGCACAGCAGAGAGATCGAGCCACTTCAAAAACATTTTTTTGTCCCACAGATTGCCTGGGATCCAACATCATTGACCTGATTAGTTTCTCAATATCTCTGCTCTCAACCTCCCCAATATCTCTGTTTACAACCTCCCCTCCTTTGCTGCTTCCCACATCCTGCAATCCAAACTCTTTTAAAAGGATTTTGGACCTCCCGTTCAATGTAAGAGGAGATACTATCACCCAGAATTTCCCCAATTTGATTAAAAGCCCTCTTCATTCCTTTCGCTACTCAGAAGCTAGAAGAGGATGCAATTTCCATTTTCTTAGAGCTCATCATTCCTGCAACGTGCCCTTATACTGAAAAGCATATGGGTTAGTCAAATCCATGTGTATCAACAAGAAACCCACTTCAAGCTTGAATGCCTTAGATAAGGATCCATACAGAAACCATACACAAAAACTGACAGGATTGAGAGCATAATCGAAGGATTCATGCCCCAAAATACTAATCACGCCCCCAATTCAGCTTAGACCCTCTACAATTCTAGATTATGACACCATTATGACACCGGATGCCCATCCCAGAATACACATAGGTTAAAAAAGGATTTTATTACATCCCAGCACCACCCCAATCTGTCTAATAATCCTTGCCCAGCATGCACCAAGCTTTGTCTCACTTGTTATGCTCCATACAGAATGATATGGCAACATTAACAAGGAAGAGGTGGTGGTGTCATTCGTGTGGAGGGTGATGGCATCAAATCATTGGGGTGGTGCCTATCCCAGGTATCATTAATGCATCCATATTTTGATTAGAAGGTGATAGCTTTTGAAAACATCATGGTCCTCCAAGCGGTGAGAAAGGGAAATGGGGGAAGTCACACAATCAATTCACAAGGAAATTGAAGTATATGAGTAGTGCTGCATAATCCCACCAATGTAATTCTTTTTATACTTACAATGAGAAGCATACGAATCCATAATTATTTGAATTTCCCTTGGGTATGGTGTTTACCAAATTTTTCTGTGTCTTGCTGTTGAATTTCCTAGTTCCACACCACCATTTGCAGAATTTCCACTTTGTCTAACTTTTACGCAGCCAACTGATTTTGTCCACGATAAATTTTATTGTTGAAGCACTGACATTTGTGCCTTTAGCTGCATTAATTATTAGGTGCGAATTACCTTCAACTACCAAATTTTTCCACCCCTTGAGAATTGTTGTTCGGACAACTTTCAGAATTGGTCAACTTTAAGAAAAGTTTTGGCTTCAACAATATTATTGGTGTCACCTAGAGAGAAAATCAGAAGAGGCTGGCCCAGAAAATTGTGGAAGATATTTTCACAACCAGCTGGACCAGGGTTGCCCTTTGTAGCTCCACTGAAAATGAATTGAATAATCCCAGGATCCATTGGAGACCAGAAAACAGTACAAATTGTTTTCAGTGAATTAAACATTGAAGGCTATAAAACAAATTATTACCAATAAAACTAAAAATTTCAGGCGGAAGACCAGACTTGTATATAACGCACAAGTTTAATCCAATTTTTTTTTTTTTTTTGGAAGGAGTGACATGGACCATGACAGATAAAGAAGATTCCCAATTTTTTTAATTGATTTTCCTCAATTTTAATAAGATTTAGTTGGGCAGGGTCAGAAGAGATATAGAGTGTGACTGCAAGTAAGATATTATACTGTTTGGACAAATGCAAAAAAATACTGCACACCAACATGCACTTCATGTATTGTCTTTGTTGTCAATCCTTAATGATGATTATGATAAGATAATGATGGTTGTCACAATGACGAAGATTCTCCCAAAGAAAAGTATTGTTTATTGTTTAGATGGACAGGGAATAACCCTCATTAGATTTGTTTATTGAAGAGCTAGTTCTTTTTATATGTCATATTGTGAGGAAGAGACAGAAGGCAGCCAGATTTGTCTAATTATATATTTCTTATATTGGTTTACATTACTGCACCTCAAGATTTCAACTAGAATCATACATGTACTTGGAAATTCCATTTAACTAGGAAGGCGCTGGCCTTACCTTCCATTTAATAGTTTTTACAGACTATTTGGGAAACCAAAAGTTCTAGTTTAGTCTAAAATGCTATGATCTTTTAACCTTGAGAAGTGAAGTTGATTATGAATGGTAGAAGAGACGTGTCTTCCCCATGAAGAGCTGTTTTGCCAATCTTCTATGGTTTTGCGGACATTGTTATTTTCACAGACATTCCAGCAAGTGACTTGTAGCTTATGGGAGAATTTATTGCAGCTGAAGAAGATTCTCATATATAAATAAATGGGTTGCATGCTGCTTTGCAGTAACAATAGCCTAATAGGTATTACAGTGTGCTTTGATGTTTTTTTCATGGAGCTTTTGTGCTTATGGGGAGATGCACTACAGGTTCTCTTGATTGGTTATGGTTCTCTTGGGATATCACTATGATACATTTCTTTGTTTTATCCTCCCAAGAAATAAGAATTGTCATCAGTGAGATTCTTACCTTATACCCTTTCCGAACAATGACCTATAACAAACAATGGCACTCTAGGTTATATCATGTATGATTTAACCCTAGGTAATATCATGCATGATATAACAGCGGACTACATAATGCATCTTCTTTTTCTATGATACTTTCTGTCCATTGATGTCTGAAATTTATTTTTGGCTTGTCTTGATCAACACCTTTAGGCTGGTCTAGATAATTGAAAGCAATGTTATTGACACTCTGGCCCCTACCGTTTTATCAGTTTCAATGGCCATTAACATTGGAGTACCTTGTGTTAGATGTTGAGAAGGCACAATCTTATGGGTGATGTCATTTCATTGTAATCTTATTCGGTAGATTTCTCATTAAGGTATGTATTGTGTCACTTGTTAGAATTCTCATATAATGGTCATAAATGTAAGTCAAGTACTTATATTATAAAAGTAAATTGACAGAATTAATAAATGCATAATAAGAAAATATATATTGGGTTGTATAAATGTTTTAATAAGGGATGCTGCATTAGTTAACCTTGTAAAGGTTAGTTGACATTCGGTTGGTCATCTCTTCACTTTGTCTTCACCCATGCCATTTCTGATTAGAATGAAGAACGGCGCATCAAATCTCTCTCTCCTTTTCAATGTTTTTCTCCTATCTTTGTTTTACTCTCTCATGTTATGAAAGCTGTAGGTGTGAGCATTTTGGGAACATTAGGAAAGGTGTAGGTGATGAATAATATGGTCAATTTTTTTGTGAACATTAGGAGAGGTGTAGGTGATGAATCGTGTGGTCAAATTTGCAAGTAATAGATCCACAATTAATCTCAAAACCTAGATTCATGTTAAAGGAAAACCAACAAAAATTTCAACGCATTTTGTGGGGTTTGGAGGCATATTGTCGAGTGTTTGAGTTTGGTGTTTCTGGCATGGTTCTCGAGGACAGATTTGCAGTGGATTATACGAAATCTTACGGACAAAAATATAAAACTTTCAAAAAATGAGGGTTGTAGATTTTTTGCTATTTTCTTTGTTTTGGTCTTTGGCATACATTTAGAGACGTTTTTGAGAAGTTTTGGCACAGGGATCATCATTTAACCTCTGCATAAATTGGCGAGTTTCATTACATAAATAATTTTCAGATTTGGTAATTTCTGAAATTTGTGCTAGTCTTGATTTGTCTCGATGTTTGGTGGTTATTACTAGTTGCAACAATGGCAAATTTGAACAACCTTATGGTGTAGGACTACCAAAGGTCTAATGGTCAATTTTTCATATTTTTGAAGAATAGGATGCTGAATATTTGAGTTGGATGGGGTTATCTGTTACTGAAATGCTCATTGAAGTATGAGATTTCAATTATTTTGTAGAGGTGCAAAAGAAACTTAAATGATTGTACGAGATTTCTGATTTTTGAAGGGAAAGTTACTTGAAGAATTTGATGTGCTCACTCAAGATAGAGGAAGGGGAGTTTTGTCAAGAACATTTGTTGAATTTTAAAGACAAAGGATCGACTAATAATCATCAACATGTAAAGACAAAAGAGACAATGAAGAATTGATAATAATTGTTATATGTTGCCTTTCTCTTTCGTTTAGTACATTGGTTGAGATTTTCAATCTAGTTGCAAGAAAAGATGAAATTGATCAAGGAGGGTTTGAGCCTTTGATTGACTCATGTTATATGCCTTTGATCAACTCATGTTATAATGGCAATACTGTGCACCTTGCACCGTCTTCATCAACAACTTTAGGATCATCCCAAGCACATGTGGTTATACCGCAACATCCGAACTCCTCTTTGTTGATACCACATAACTTCGACAATGTCAGCACTATTCTCTACAACTGCACAATGACATTAACAAAATATGATAACACAATAATTAGGAATAAGTATGGAGTGGTTGTTCCCTCTTAGTAATGGTCCAACCAAACAACTTTAGGATCATCCCAAGCACCGTGGTTTATCGCAACATCCCAACTCCTCTTTGTTGATACCACACAACTTTGACAGTGTCAGTATATTCTCCACAACTGCACAATGACATTAACAAAATATGATAACACGATAATTAGGAATAACTATGAAGTGGTTATTCCCCACCTTGTAACAGTCCAACCAACACTTCATCATCTGCACTTGTATATCAGTGCATTATTCCATTCTTTGATTAAAGCAAACTATAATATCAAATCTAGGGTTAATCTAATTAAGATATTACAATCGTGTATTAAGAGAGAGATATTACTCAACTTAAACACTTCAGGAAATCAGATAAAAGTAACTAGGGTTAGGCTTTGGAACACATTTACCCCAAATGCGACTCAAATTGTATGACAATGGACTGTAACTGGCTGAAGATGTTGTGTAGGGTGTCGTAAAGCTACTTGATAAATATGGGGATATGTAACTAGGTGCAGGACAGGTTTGTCCGACAAGGGACATTCATCGGATGGATTATCGTGTGTATTAACGAATGTGTCCTTTGATGTCTAGATTTGCAATCTGCTTATGTTTTAGGTGGCACTTGCTTTGCTATATGTTTGTAGGTCCGCTTCTTAGATCTATATATCTACGGGATTGACCTCACCGTACCCCCATTGATATGATGACTCTTGCACTATGTACTAATATGTTGAAGTGGGATCAAGCCACACATAATTCTCTAGGTCATTCTTTTGTCTTCAGAGCCTAATTCAGCCCTCAACCTAACTCTCTTCCTTTGACCTTAGGGAAAAAGATAGATGGGTTAGTAACGAATGCTTCAATGGCTAATGTCCTTAGAGGTGCTTTTGATATGGTTTCTCTGTACTCCCAGGGTTGATAGGTGATGAGCGATTTCCCACTATGTACTAAGGTAACGTTGAAGATGGGATCAAGCCCTAGGGACACATAATTCTCTAGGTCATATATGATGGTGTAAGAGTAAAAATGTAAAGTAAGATAGAGATTCTCCTAATTCACCACCTAAGAAACACTCAGCTGACAACTGCTTTTGTCCTAATTTTGGTGTGTAGCTATAATCTAGGGAAAAGATAGATGTGTTTAGATTTGAGTAGCTTTGCTGTAATGTGCTCTAAGAGAGAATGCTTCAATGTTTGGCTAATGTCCGTAGAGGTGCTTTTGATATGGATTCTCTAGATGCTCCTAATAGGTAAGGGTGCATGTTTTTATATAGGTGATTGATTCAAATGATTTCCCACTCAACCGACCCTTAAACTAAGGTAACTTGTGCATTTGAGAAGATGAGTGTTGTAAGTACAAGGGACAAGGTTGTCGGCCTAGGGACATTCATCGGTTGAATCTATCTTGGACCCACGAACCCATCTAAGCTTAAGTTGGAACCATATCTGAGACATGAGATGGTTTGTAAAGAGTTTAAAAATGTATTATATATAAGGTGCATGTCATTAACCGTGTTTAAGTAGATTCTCGAAGTGACAATTCTACCACCTTGTAGATTCTCGAAGATGACAATTCTACCACCTTGTAAGAAATCCATCTCATGTTTTTATATAGGTGATTGATTGAAAACAACTCAATTTTATTTTGAGTAAGTACAAGGGACAAGGTTGTCTAGATCCACTTTAGATTACATATCTCGAGACATGAGATGGTTTGTAAAGAGTTTAAAAATGTATTATATATTATCATCTTTGATAGATATATGAAACTTTAAAGGAATTTTTGATTAAAACACTTTGGGAATTTTTGAAAAACATGATGGACACAAAGTCGATCAAAGCTATTACATTCCATCCTCATATTGATGGACATTAGGAAAAGATAAACAAGATGATTGTCTATCTTCGTAGAATGTACAATTCAAGGAAGTAACATACATGGGATGAAAATATGGGTGGGCACCAATGACCGAGATAAGATAAGAAATTTATATATATAATGCCACCCTATAGTTCTATAAGACCCCATATGGGGAGAGGAGCCATGAACTCTCTGGACCACTGAACTATATATGGCAATGACTTATCCATAGTTCGGGGTGGGGCACCGATAGGCCAACTTTAGGTCGGTCATTTGGTATGGTATAATACAACATATGCGCTCGACCCTACCCGACTGGGGTCGCCCTATCTATTCATTCAACATAGCTACAACAAAGTTATGCACAACTCTACTACTCACAATCCTTTTTAGGTGTGCTTGGATTTCCAACCTTTAGCACCCATTGATGTAGCCAATTCTATACCGCCATCAAGAATTTCAACTCCTTCAACTCAAAAGGAAGTTGACAAAGTTGTTAAGTTCATTGAGCACATTCAACAAGTGCAAACCATTTTACAAAAAGCCAATCCTAAGTGTTAAGCACACGCTTATATTCGGGGCGGGCGAATCGGTATCGAAAAAACTTTGACTTAGTAAAACTTATATCCACTATTAAAACATTTAAAAGCATTCAAATAACATAAGCTAGAACAACACCAAATTTACGTGGAAAACCCTCTCTTGGGAAAAACCACAAAATAAGACTGCTTGGATCTACCGTCCAAATCCAGCCCTAAAATTCAATGTTTTACAAATGTTCGTAGGCACCAACCTATTGGAGACGCCAATCCCCAAGCCAAGCACAAACTTAGCCAATTTGTGAGCACCAACCCACTGGAGACACCAATCCCCAAATTGTGAGGCATCGACCTCAACAAAATAAACTTCCTCGTTCTGCAGCTTGCTTCTTCATTTGGATGATGGCAATTTTGCTTCTCTTCTTCTTCTCTTAATGATATTCGTCATTACATTTCTACTCTTTTCACGCACTTCTCTTAGAATTTTATGATATATCAATATATTTCAAATTCTTATATTTCTCTATCCTCTCATCTATCTTTTATACCCTCACATCTTTTCATCAAGAGGGACAATGTTCCTAAGGGATGCGCCCTTTAAATTAATTTAACTCCTTACTAAATATCATCAAGTCGTCCCAATGGAGGTCAGTGGCCCATTAATTAAGTGGCGACCCTTCATTAAATCGCCGTTGATAATATGAGCGCCAATTGTAGACAACATAATATAATATCAATAAATTTGTGGTATACAATGTGATTACTATTCATTACATTCACTATTATTATATTAAATCCGATCATTGTAATACATGAAGGACACTATTTCTCTTTGATTGCTATGCATTCTCTTTTGTCATCAATGAATCCTATTCCGTGTATTCCTTGTGACATCAACAACTCATTTGAAATAAATGATAATATTTCCAACAATCTCCCCTTTTTCATTGATGACAACCCTACAAAGAAATAATCCTCTCCAACCAGAATACTCCCTCTTTTGGACTTCTTCCTCTTGTTGTATTGCCCCCTTTCTTGGACTCACCCCTTTGACATGAATGGCAAAGGGATATACAACACAATCACAATGTATATCACCAAAATATCCATGGAGTTGAATAATGCAATGATTAGCTCCCCCTTAATCCATGCTTCTCTTGACGGTTTTAATGACTAGATGAAGAATGGATCACTCCTAATTTTTGCCTTAGAAACTCAAATTTTTTTTTTGGGAGGGGCTTTGTGAAGATATTTGCCAACTGTTCCTTTGTGGCAATGTACTCCATCTTTACTTGTTGATCTACAACTTGTTCTCTCAAGAAGTGATACTTGATTGGAATGTGTTTTGTTCTAGAGTGCATAACTAGATTCTTCGAAATGTTTATTGCACTAGTGTTATCACAGAGTATTGAGATTGGATGTTCATATTCTATCTTAAAATCTTTCAATGTTTGCTTCATCCAAAGGACTTGTGTACAACAAGACATTGCTGTTATGTATTCTGCTTCAGCCGTAGATAAAGAAACTGAAGGCTTCTTTTTGCTTAGCCATGACACAAGATTTTTGCCAAGAAAGAATGCTCCTCCACTTGTACTCTTTCTGTCATCAACACTTCTTGCCCAATCTGCATCTGTGTATGTTGTTAGTGTGAAATCTTCACCTCTTGGATACCACAAGCCATAGTCCAAAGTGCCTTTTAGATATTTGAATATCCTTTTGACCGCTTGCACATGTGTTTCTTTTGGGGCTGCTTGAAAACGTGCTTCCAAGCTTATAGCTTACATGATGTTTGGCCTTGATGCCGTGGTGTATAACATGCTGCCAATCATGGATCTATAAACTGTCTGATTTACTTCAAGAGATTCATCATCTTTACTTAACTTGCATCCTGTAACCATGGGTGTGCTAATAGGTGTGCAGTCTTCCATTCTAAACTTCTTCAACATCTCCTTTATATACTTGGTTTGGGAGATAAATATTCCTTTGTTAGATTGAGAAATTTGCAAACCAAGGAAAATGACAACTCACCCAACATGGACATTTCAAACTCCTTTTGCATATATTTTACAAACTCTTGGGACATTCATTTACTATCTCCTCCAAAAATGATATCATCCACATATACCACAACAATCAATTGATTCTCACCTTCAGTCTTGATATAGAGATTACTATCAGCAACTCCCCTTTTAAAACCTTGTTCTTGTAGATATTTATCAAGCCTTGAATACCAGGCTCTGGGGGCTTGCTTTAGCCCATATAGTGCCTTCTTCAATCTGCACACATAGTCCTTGTTTTCTGATAGAAGGAAACCTTCTAGTTCAATAAATACTTCTTCCTCTAACTTGCCATTTAGAAAAGTAGATTTCACATCCATTTGATAAAATTTGAAGTTCTTAAAACCAGCATATGCCAAAAACATTCTAATGGCTTCTAATTTTGCAACAGGGCAAATGTTTCTTCAAAATCAATACCTTCCACTTGAGCATATCCCTTGTAAATCAACCTTGCTTTATTTCTTGTTACTTGGCCATTTTCATTCAGCTTATTCCTGAACACCCACTTGGTACCAATTACATTCTTGTCTTTTGTCTTTTTGAGGAATATCTAAGAAAAATACATTCATCGCTCTCTCGAGTTGAACTTTCCCAAGTCTTCATCTTTCTTAATGAAGCATTTTCTCCCAAATGCTTTGAAATATTTGATTGATGCTGGTCTACCCTTTCATAACTCATAAGGGTTTTGCTTTTGTTTACTCGATTTTCCCTTGTTCAAAATGTAGACTACGATGTTAATTGCTTGTCTCCAAAACCTGTCTGATAGCTTAGATTCATTTAACATTGTTCTAGCCATTTCTTGAACAGTTCGATTCTTTATTTCTACAACTCCATTTTGTTGTGGAGTCCTTGCAACTAAGAGATGCCATTCCATGCTGCTCAAAAAAGTCATTGAATTCATTAGAGAGGAACTCACCTCCTCGATCTGATTTCAAGCACTTGGTCTTTAATTTTTTTCATTTTCCACCAAGGCTTTAAAAGCTTTAAACTTCTCGAACGCCTCAAATCTTTCTTTTAGAAAAGTGTCCCATGGCATTCTAGAATAATCATCAATGAGCAACATGAAATAACTTTCACCTTGCATGCTTTGCGTTCTTGTAAGCCCACAAAGGTCTGTATGGATTAGTTCCAATGGCTTAGTTGTTGAGTACTCCTTTGATTTGAAACTTGCCCTTGTCTGTTTCCCATCTTGCCTTGCTTGCAAAAAATGTTTGATTGTTTCGTAATCTTTGGTATATCTCTTACGACTTGTCTAAGTGCTGATTTTCACTAGATTATCAAAATTCATATGGCCCATCCTTCTATGCCATAGCCAACTTTCATCAATTTAACTCATGTAACGTTTCTCTCCTTTAACTTTAATGAGTATGTACAGGTTGTTTGTTGTTTTGTTTACATTTGCAACTAATTTTCTTGTGTCAGTTTTCTTGATCTCACAACCTTGAGCATAAAATGAGAGTGTGTCCTTGATCACACATTTGACTGACATTTAGAAGGTTATGCTTCAAGCCTTCAACATACAATACATTTTCTGTTTTTGTTTTTCCATTATCAAGACTAAGGGTACCTTTTTAGATATCCGTGTTGTGGCATTATCTCCAAATTTTATTGTGCCTTCACTTATTTCCTTCAAGGTGAGAAATTTGCTCGTCCCCAGTCATGTGCCTTGAACATCCATTGTCAATATACCATTGCTGCCCTTTGTCTTGTGCATGAAATGCTGTTTGCACAAGCATAGATTTTCTCCTTGTCCCGATTAACTTCCTCTTGCTCATGTTTCCAAAATTTTGTAGGTTCTCTTTTCTTTACTAAAAGAGCATTCACTTTCTTGTTCGTCTAGGGGCTCTACAACAACACTTCTACAAACTTGTGTTATATGTCCATAGTTATTACAATTATAACATATAATGTTATTCTCTTTGTAATTCAATAATAGGGCAAATGAGTTATAGTTTCTACTTCATAAGTACTTTGTCATTGTCCCATGCATACCCATTTCTTACATCTGTTCTACACTACATTGCTCTATGACCAAAATCATTGCAAGCAAAGTAATAACCATAAAATGAACTTTGGTTTTTGATCATATGAGACTGTTTTGGAAAGAATCATCTTCTATGATTTCTTATGGGAACATCATGCCATTGGTTCTCACCTTTGTTTTCTTCTTTAGAAGGATTGCTCTTTGAGGAAACTTATCTTTTTTCTTTGGTAGCTCATTAGCTTTTGAATCCAAATTCTTCTTTCTAACCTCTTGTTTTGTTTCATAGCCAAGACTAGTCTTGATGAATGGTGACCTTTGGTGGTTGATTATATCATCAAGAACTTCGGTGCTCTTTTCAAATTTTAAACTGCTTTTCAATTGAGTATTTGTCTTCTCCAATTCCTTCCTCAAGGTAACAATTTCAGACTCTAGCTTCTTACAATCTTCTTCCTTTGTCTTCGATTGAATCCTCACGTCTTCCTCTGTTCTCTTTGCCTCTTCAAGTTGAATCTTTAGGTTAATGATGATTTTTTGATTCCTCTAGACTTTGTAATGTTTTTGTTTCCAAAGTACAATTTTCTTCTACATATTTTTCAATTTGTCATCTTTATTTCAGATTCTTTTCGTTAAGCACTTTTATCTCACCTAAAGCACGCATGACTTCTTCAAGATCTACCTCTTCTTCATCTTCGACATCTTCTTCCTCTTTCAAGGTGTCTTTACTTGTAGAGGCATCATTTATATTTCTATAGCCATTAACAGAGCTTCTTCTTTGTCATTGTTTGCTATGCTCTCATCGCTTTCTTCGGCTGAGCTACTATCCTTTTAGGAATAAAGGCTTTTCTTGTGCTTACCAAACTTTTGCTTTTATTCATTTTGTTTGAAGCTTTTCTTGTATTGAGGTTTGCTTTCCTTCTTATTCATTTCCTCATCATTGCTGTCATCCTTATGTGGACATTTAACATCAAAATGTCCTATTTTGCCACAATTAAAACACTTGAAAGGTTGCTTACCTTTGTATATGCCGGATCCATTTTTAAGCTTTTTGATGAACATGGCCTCCTCATCTTGTTCATTGCTTATTTCATACTTGTTATTTTTCCCTTTCTTTGAAGCTTTGAAGGTTGCTTTTCGATTTTGTCCTCATCTCATAGAGTGTGAGAATTCCATGCAACTCATCCATTTTCAACTGGTCTAGGTCTTTCATCTTTTCAATAGCAGAAACTTTTGCATCAAATCTTAATGGTAGAGACCTTAGTACCTTTTCAATTATTACAGATTCTTCAACTTTCGCACGAAGTCCTTTGATGGTGTTAACAATCTCATCCACACGAAGAATATATACCGCAATATTTTCATCATTTTCATTTTCAATCTCTCATGGTGTTGTCTCTCCTGATCATTGTATTCATTTGTGAAAGCCTAAGGAGCAAGAAAGTGATCCTCACTCTCACTGTGAGATCAAGAAGGAACCATCATGAGTGATGTCCATAGTCATCTCAGGATCACATTGTAATGCTTCACAATAGTGTTTCTAAACACTCATTCAACAATTTGGAGTGTTCGTGCATTTTGTAGAGGGAGGAAATTGTGATTATCATGCTTCAAATCAACAAGTTCTTCATCAACAAAGCTTCTCTTCATTAGATTGGTCAACCCCTTCTCTCTCTCTCTCCATATTCTAATTTTCAATTAAGAATGTACTTTTTGCTATTTCGTCCTATTCACTTAAGTGACCCTTAGCTAAACATTGTAAGAGTCTTTTTCCAATAATAAGAAAAAGACTCACTTCCTAGGAATATGAAAGGTCATAAGTGATGAGGACAGGTGAAAGGTCATGTGGGGGTAGATGAAAGGACAATTTGTAATGCTATAAATTGGAATAGTTTTCCATTCAAAAGGTTGGCAATTTTTGATTGAATGTATGTTGTTGAGATTACCACTTCTACATCAAGCAATAAAAGTTGCAATTCTTCTATTTCTTGTCTTATGTTCCTCTACTCTCTCTTTCCAACTTTGCATATATGATAATCTTGTAAAACCAAGAAAGGTGTCGCGCCTTTGATAAATGAATCAATGGAAGTCTGTGTCTATGATTTGTTATGTCTTATCATGGTTTGCATTGTTGTGTTCTTATAATTGAATGTGGACCTACTCTGGTTATGTGTGTGAACTCTGCTAGTGCCTACTCACAACAATAACTCTCTCTCTCCTTATTTCCCCAACTCCCCTTTACCTCTCTTCACTGCAAATTCTTCCCTTGCACTAGGTGCAAGCATTTGCCTATAGGTTCGATGGAGTGTTCCTATGTGATCCCTGGTCTATCGGCTGCCACACAACTTTTAGGTAGACTAAGTAGTTTACATTCAATAATGTGAGCCTCCCCACACACAAGGAGGAACTTAGCCCCACACTGTTGGTGAAAACTCAATAATTTGGAACACGACAAATTATTTTCCCAACACTACTTGGAGATGCCAATCCCCCAAGCCAAGCACCAACTCAGCGAATTCGTGAGCACCAACCCTTTGGAGACACCGATCCACAAATTGTGAGGCACCGATCTCAACAAAATAAACTTCTTCCTTGTGTAATTGCTTCTTGACCGAATGATAGCAATTCCGCTTCTCTTCTTGTCTTAACGATATTCGTCAATACATTTCTGCTCTTTTCTCGCACTTCTCTGAGACTTTAATGATATATCAATTTATTTCAAATTCTTATGTTTCTCCATCCTCTCATCTATCTTTTATACCTTCACATCTCTTCATCAAGAGGGGCAATGTTTCCAAGGGATGTGTCCTTTAAATTAATTTAACTCCTTACTAAATATAATCAAGTCATCCCAATGGAGGTCGGCTGGCCCATTAATTAAATGTTGCCCCTTCATTAAATCATTGTCCATAATATGAGCGCTACTTATAGAAAACATAATATAATATCAATTGATTGTTGGTATACAATGTGATTATTGTTCATTACATTCATCGTTATTATATTAAATTTGATCACATGTAATACAACAAGGACACTATTTCTCTTTTATTCTTTGTGTATTCTCCTTTGACATCAACGAGTCCTATTCCGTGTATTCTCTTATGACATCAACAACTCCTTTGACATCGATAACAATATTTCCAACACTAAGTAGTAGAATGCCATGATTAGCGTATGACATTGCACACCTTTTAATTTGGTGATCGAGTATGATCTTATTTGTAGAATAAAAGATTTACATGACATTACTACAAGCTTCCTCCATTTTGGTACGAGCCCTATTATATCACCAAGCATGTAGGAAATAAAGCTTTTGAGTTGAATCTTCCTACCTATCAATGTTTAGTCGTCAAGGTAAAATCTCTCGTGCCATTATTATCACCTTTATTGGATACTTTACATGTTGAAAAACCTAAGTAGATGAGATCAATCTTGATTGCATTACTCTAGTAGAGCGTCATTGAATCATTAACACCATGTCAAATGGACAAGACAATAGGAAATCCTTTGTCGTCCGGATCATCATAGTAGGTCAAGTACCTTCATAGGGAAATTTGTTTACTAAAGTGTAGGTTGTCAACAACTTCCCACATCTTATTCCACAATCGCATGCAATGGTGATTGTTGCTCTTCAAGGAGGGGCGATTGATCTAGGAGGATTTTAGCCTTTGATCGGCTCATGGTATAGTGGCAATACTTCGCGCCATGTGCCATCTTCACTAACAACTTTTGGATCATCCCACACACACATGGTCATATTGTGAAGTCCTAACTCTTGTTCATTGATTCTACACAACAAGTCAACGATGTTTTGCACAACTGCAGAGTGTCGTTAACAATATACGATCGCACAATTATTAAGAATAATTATGAAACAACTATAACCTAGTCTTGTAGCAGTTCAACCGACATTTTGCCCTCTACACTTGTATATTAGTGTATTCATTATGACGAGAGGCATTTTACAATTGTAGCATAGCGTGGAGGAGTCTCATGTCGTGCCCGTGAAAGAAAACCTAGGGTCGACATTATTTCAAATAAAAATTACTTTATAAAAATTATAACTTTACCCAAGTCGACATCTAAAAATCAAAATATCATATTTATATTTATATTTATAGTTTGTAAATAAAAAGATTAATAAGAAAGAGAGGAGAGGGAAAAGTAATAAATTGGTTGTTTCAAATTATTCTTTCATAATTATGCATAAATCATAATGTTTTGTTGTCATGGTAAAAATTATAAGATAAAAATATCAAATCAAATGCTAAGGTAAAATCAAATTCACAATAAAAAAACTCTAAAAAATAAATTAGGTTTTATCATTTGATGAAATTAGATTTTAGATATACCATATTTAAATAATGAAATAGCTAAATAGGTATAACATATTATTTTATAGGTAAAAAAAAAAGAAGTAAATATATAAGATACAAGTATAAAATATATAAAATATAAGTATAACCAAATTTATAGTAAATAGGTACCTTATTTTATAAGATGTACCTTATGTGCATCTAAAGAACATAAATACACAAGTAGGTGTAGATACTTTAGATAAATGGGTAAATAGATACATAGGTAAATAGTAATCTAAGTTACTTTTACAGATCAATTCAAAAAGCTCCACTCATATTTATAATTTAATTTAAGGAAGATAAGGAAATATTTATGTCCAGTTCTTTTGGCCTTTATTACACTCTCCCTTAAATTAATTTGATCCCTAAAATTATACTGTAGGTTTAATTTTTCAAAAAAGGCTATTTACAAATTGTTAAGTAAAATGAAAATTTACATAGGTAAATAATAATATAAGTTACAAATTGAATATAGGAACGGAGATAATTTTTAATTAAATATCAAAGTTTTAAGAACCTCCCTTGTTATTACAAATTCAATATATGAATGGAGATAATTTTTAATTAAATATTAAAGTGTTTCTTTAAATTATTCTATAGATCAATTTAAATTCATTACTTATACATTATACATTAGAGTGTTCTACTTAGTCATAAACTAAGTTCTTGTATTTTGGGTGTAGATTTATTTAAAACAATAGGAAGAAGAAGAATGCAAAATAATGATTTACAAGAGGGTTCAACATCACAACTTAGAAGAAGAAGACAAATGCAAAATTCACATATTGAGAGAGAACGAAATATATGTGATCCCAATGGAATGCTTGGGAGAGATTTGAATACCATCCAAATGATTTTCCGACATGGTCTTGATAATCTTGCTTCACCAAGCATGTGTTATATTTGTCAAGAATGCTACCTTGAAATAAATGTTTCTCGAACACTTGAAGGACTAGTGTGTAATAGATGTCAACAAGAGAAAGGTCATCACCGATTTTCAGTGTAGAACAATATGGATCTTGGTCCTCAACCACCAAAACTTGCAAACTTAACTCAAGTTGAGGAAATGTTGATAGCCCGTGTCAACCCAATCCTACAAGTGACACATGCAACTGGAGGTCAATATAAATATAAAGGACATGATAGATTTTCCTCAAGAAGTAAAAGAAATTGCTAATGTTTTGCCACATAGATTAAAAGATTTGCCAAAGATTATTATTCAAAGGAGAGATCAACGTGGACCAAATTATAACTTTTGACATACCTCATCAAATTAGATCACCTACCATTTTTTTCTTTTTGAGTGTAGCTGATATGTATTGGCCTGATCTACACGCAAATGCTTGGAACACCACTGGATAATCAACAAAAGCCCAGAATTGGTGAAGGCATAATATCATTGAATATTCTCATATAATGGCACACTGCATGTACCTGCAACATACACTTTTCCGAAAGGAGATATTGCAAAAGGAATGCAATTTGATTATTGGTCTAGATATAAATGACAACATAGAGATTCACCACATGTGCATGGATTCATATGGTTAGAAGGGGTACCAAATATGAAAAACCTTGATTGGACTGATGATTGTCAACAAAAATGCTGAAAAATACTTCCATTATATTGCCCATGCATGGAATCCTCGGGAAAACCCACACTAATGAAACATACATGTATGTAATCAAATTGTTATCTAGTCTTTGTTTTATATAGAATTCTTACGTTCTCAAAATATATGATATATTCTTATGTGCTATGAATTACAGGTCTACCAAAATTTTACACAACATCCATGTCTTCGAAATACGAGACAACTTACACAAGTGGATATGGAACGTGACTACAAAGAGATTCTCAACTGTGTAGAACGACATATGATTAGAAGGAACAAGGCTTATAACTTTCCAAGAAGAGATCTGCCACATAATATATATATATATATATATATATATATAATATTGATTGATAAAATGAACTTCATTTGACAAAGTTTGCTAGAAAACATAGGCTCGACTTCGTCAAGCATTCCCGGAAAAGCATACATCAATTTTGTGAAGTGTTTCTATGATTTTGGTAGGAGATTTGGGGCAGTTGCCTCTTTTTAGTGATAAACCACCATATGATAAAGTATTTAAACAAGAAGAAGAAAGCCAAGACAAAAACCAAAACGATTTCAAAACTTCTCACAAATCTTAGAGATGCGAATCCGACAATTGATGATTGGAAGTTATTGATGAGTAGAACAAATGTTGGATTAGACAAAACTAGCAATGAAGAATTCGACAATAGTATTCATCTTTTCCACAAAGAGTAATGTGAATAACCACAACAAAAGAAAATTGCATTCGTTGAAAATACCTATTGCACATAAATTCGCAACTACATTAGGTGTTGGTAACACACCGATAGGAGGTCCAAATGATGAACTTGATGTTGAGTTATTAATTGCTAATGATGCAAGGGTCATGTTAACATCCAATCTTTGGATAGAAGCAGGTCTTGTAAATGGAGCTCGTATATATTCGAGCATAATAGAAAAACTTGGCAGTGGTTCTCCAAAACCACCAACATATGTAATGGTTGAATTTGATAATTATTTTGAAATACCATTGAAGATAAAACTCCACGTACCATCCCAATTACACCAATACAAAGGGGCACACACACCAATTACCCTTACGGTTTGCTTGGGCATTGAAAATACATAAATCACAAGGTTTGACTCTTTCCAAATTACAATTGATATTGAACAAAGGGAAATAACGAGGTTAACATTTGTGGCTATCTCTCGAGTAAAGTAATTGGAAGGTCTAAGAATATTTTTGCCATTTACATATGAATGCTATGAAAAGATGAAGAAAGGAAAACTACTTTCAAAATGGAAAGTGAGGAAGAAAGACTAAAGTCCTTAGAAGATAAATAATGTCATCTATGTAATACACATTTCATTCTATGATTTTGTCATTTAATGTGATGTACATTTCACATTTTGATTCATATGAAATAATGCTTTATTTTTCGTCTCATCTTATGTACAATGCAATACCGCGGATGCTACTAGCATACCTATCTTAAATAAATCTATGTAAAATATGTCGAGAGGTATCATTCTCGAGGCACCTATTCCATTTATGTCACAAATCCAAAATAGGTGCCTCGAGAATGATACCTCTCAACATATTTTACATAGATTTATCTAAGATAGGTATGCTAGCTCATTATTACGTCTAGAGGCAGTAGGATTCCTATAATGATAGTCAAGTAATGTAATGGTGTGAGTTGTTCACTTTTATTCTTGACATTAAATTTGATGTCCATTTGACCGTCACTAAATCTTTTTGATTTTTCCTTGGAGAAGTCAATCGAAAAATAGTAATATATTGGCCATATGGTAATGTTTGGGCCGGTGTTACGCGGGGACGCATCCTGGCCCTTTTCCTCACGTCCCGAACGTTTGGATGTCTCGAGGACTTGGGGACAGTGGACGGGATGTTTCCCCGCTGTCCCTAATTTCCAGAAAAAAAGGGGACGCCCCGGGATGTCCCCCACAAACCAAGAATGCACCCGGGATCGCGGATTGGGGATGTCGTGACATCCTATGGACGCACAACGTTCCCAGCAGAAATATACACATTTCCAACATTAAAACATGTCGAATTTCAGTTTTTAATACTTTTTAAAACTTTTAATACATTCTAATAAAATACAACATGCCCTAACCCTAAAAGCAACAAAAAACTTATAAAAAGAGCATTTCACACTCATTCTAATCACACCAAGCAAGAGCAAAAAAAAGAGAAGGAAAGAGCAAGAGTAAAAAAAGAAAAGGTTCAAGGAAAGAGCAAGATCAAGAGCAAGAGCAAGAGGTATGTACATACATTCAACCATATGTTTTAAAAATTCGAGGTTTTTTTAAATTTCCGGAAAATGCAAAAAGTTTACTAAAAGTCACAAAAAATTACATTTTTTAAAGCAATATATTTAAATTTTTTTCCTAGTTTTCATTATATAGTGAAGTTGGAATGCGATAAAACAAAAAAAATTTGGCTAGAAGGGCATTTTTAGTTTTGCTATGTTTTTTTAATTTTTAAATGTATTCAAAGCTCATGATTTTTTTAAAGTGTATTCATGCAAAAATGTTTTATGAAAATAAGAAAAATAGTTATATTGAGCTCAAGAAAATTGTTTTTTAATTATTGCGAGCCACAAAATGAGTTATGGCAAATAGTGATTCTTTGAATCTTGTGACCCTTTCCAAAAATGGCAAAATGAGATTTTGTGCTTGGTTTTTTCACCAAAAATCCAAAAAGGAAAGAAATGCTATCTTTACATGACTCGGTTAGATTAGGACGGTTTGAAGTGTAGTCAAAGTTCAACCGATTGTTTACTCCGCCATGTTTAAAAAGTACCGGCTAGGCGGTTTGACCTTTTGATAAGAAAATCATTCTTTGTTTTTTTTTAAATTTCCAATTTGAATTAGTGTAGGGTCTTGCATTTTTAAATTTTTTCATTTGCATTAGCAAGTGAGGGAATGACTAAAATATGGAAATGTAACATAATTTTAAATGTATTCATTGTAAAGTGTATTCATTACTAGGTTAGTTAATTGCACATTTATTACACATCCTTAAAAAGGTGTAGTGATTATTGTGAATGTGAGGACAAATCGGTGAAGAGAGGTTAGAAATGGTGAAGGAACACAATAAAAAACAGTATAATGGAGAATGTGGTCAAGGAAAAGGTTCTGCCATGTTCGCTAGGGGGCCTTTTGATAAGAAAAACCTTTGAAACAATTTGGAATTATGCAGGGGTCCTAGATCAAGCATTTCGGGGGCTTCTAAAATATGGAAATGTAATACATGTTCATTATCTTGGTCGGAGTAGCATTATAGGTTGAATTGGATTACACATCTTGGGAAAGGTGTAGCATGTGTGGGGGTTAGAAAGAGGAAGGTAATGGGCCTCCAATCCGGAAAAGGTTCTTGAAGTATGATATGATACAAAGGCTAGAGAAGAGGCTGATGATGCCATTGGAAAATTCTTTTTGCTACTGGCATTCCATTTCATGTTGCTCGCTCTCCTTATTTCAAGGAGGCTATGGCTAAGGTAGCCAAAACAGGTGTGAGTTATGTGCCCCTAGGAGACACGAAGTTGAGAACCACAATCTTGGATAGGAACTATTCCAAGGTTAATTTATTGATGGAGGAAATGAGGTGCACATGGGTCTCTCACGGTTGCAACATCATCATGGATGGGTGGACAAATATCAGACACCACCCACTCATAAATATCATTGTTTCATGCAAAGAGGGTCCTTACTTTTTGAGGCAGTTGATTCTTCACGGAAGAAGAAGGATGCAGAGTTCTAATTCACCATTTTGCGAGATGCCATTGAGGAGGTTGGCCCTGCCAACGTTGTGCAGGTTATTACAGTTGCAACTTATGTGTGTAGGGCAACATATAAACTTGTTGAGGCTCATTACCGACATATATTTTGGACCCCATGTTGTGTGCATGCCACGAACAATGCACTAAAAGATATTGGAAAAATTGATTGGGTCAAAAATGTAGTGGCTGATGCTAGAGATGTGTAGATGTTCATCTGCAACCACCATACGTCATTGGCACTCTTCGTAGCTTTTCGAGGAAGGAATTCCTCAAGCTAGTGGACACGTTTTGCATCATACTTTATTTTGTAGATAGGATGGCCGAGTTTAAGAATCATTACAAAGTGTATGGTCATGACATCGAGTGGTCTACGTGGGATGGGTTGAAGACAGAGTAAGGGAAGAAGGTGAAAGTAATTGTGGTGAATGAAACACTTTGGATAGATGTGAGATATATCACATCCATAATATCTCCGGTTTTTAGTGTGATAAAATACGGGGATTCTGAGAGCCCTAACCTTAGTGAGATATACGAATGTATTGATAGTATGCTTGGCTAGATGAAGGCTGCTGTTCGGGCAAGGGACCCCACCTTGGAGTTCTACAATCACCATATTCAGCCTATCATTGAGTAGAGATGGGAGAAGTTGAACACTCCTTTACACATGGCTGTATATGCACTAAATCCGAAGTGGTATGTTGAGAGGCCTGGTAGAGTTCTCCTAGTAGATGATGAGGAGGTGAGGAAGGGTTTCTTGAAAGCCCTCAAAAAATGTATAATGTAGAGGATGCTTCATGAGTCAGAATTGATTGGCTCAAGTTCGCTTATCTGGATGGCTACAAAAAATCATCAAAGATATACATGACCACATTCGCACAAGAGACTCTAGTTATTTGGTGGTGATTATATGGACATGCAGGATTGCTACGTACACTTGCTATTCGTCTTCTTTCTCAGGTTTCTAGTTCCTCTACTTCTAAGAGGAATTGGTCAACATATGGGTGGATCCACTCTCTTAAGAGGAACAAACTTACCTCTAAGAGAGCAAAGAAACTTGTTGCTGTACATAGTGCCTTGCGTCTCATGGATCGCAAGACACCTATGTACAAGGAGAGCCCAACATTGCGGTGGGATGTGGATCCTGAGGATGCAAGGCAGATTGATGAAGATCAGGAGCAGCGAGGATTGGTTGATATCTCCTTTGCAGATGCAGATGATGTTGATACAGATACTTCTAGTGAGGAGGAGCGGTTCACAACTGTTCCTTCGGAGGGCTCTGATAGCGATTTTTGAGTTGTACTTGTCACTTGTCATTTTGGTTATGTAATGTCATTTTGGTTATGAGTCATGACATAATATTTCATAGCATATGTAATGTGGGTGTAGTTGTACTCTTCTCATGTTGATTATTGAAGAGTAAGACTAAGACTTGTTTTTAATTTTCAGCTTTAGTCTTTCATTGTCATGTTGAAGTTTTGAACATTGAATATAATATATATAGCATTTTGGGCCTTGGCTTATGTGATGAATAATTGGATTAATCATTAATGGTTTCAATCTTCAAACTTTCAATTTTAAGTCTTAGTTTATTGAATTATTCATGTTATATTTGTAAAATTAATAAATTATATATATTTTTATATATTTTTATTAGTCGTCCCCTTGCTGTCCCCTTGCCATCCCCAAATTTTCAAAAAAATTTGCCGTCTTGGAAACCCCATCCCTATGTCCTGATTCCCCGCCGTCTCGTAGTCTTAGGTAACTATGGTTTGGGCTTATTTTTTGAATGAATAGATTTTTTCTTGAATAGATTTTTTCATGACCAATAGAATGGTGTAGCTAAATTGATGGCATTTGTCACAAATCAATGGGTAATTGGCATAAAATGTAATGAAGTGACTAATCAATGTGCTATATGAAATATCTAAGATAAGAACCTTGAAATTTATATCTACCGGCATATTACGGATATCTATATATATTGGTTATGGTACACTTATACCATACTAACATAGATATCTTAAATACAACTATCTAAAATATAAGAGATATCAATCTCGAGGTGCCTATTTAACTTATGTGACAAAGCCAATATAGGCACCTCGAGATTGATATCTCTCAATGTATTTTAGATAGCTGTATTTAAGATATCTATGTAAGTGGTGATGTGAACATAGCTATGTATATTCTTCATAGGAGCCCATCCAAGATATCTCCAACAACAGATAACCAAGCGTGTCTCCTTTTTTAAGAGGATTTTCTCTCTATTGACTAAATCCATTTTTGTCTGAAATTAATTTCTTCCTTTTCTTGATCCACACTGTTAGACTTAATAATTGAAAATCAAGTTTTCGACACTTTGGGCCTTATTGTTTTATCAGTTTTGATTCACATGAACATTGGAGTAAAATTATATTAGATATTGAGAAGGCACAATCTCTCTAAGTGACGTCATTTCATTCTAATTTTATTCAGTAGATTTTTATTAAGCTAATATATATTTTTAAAATACTTTAACCATTTGGCAGGATAAATGGCGAAATATTAATGTTACTGCAAATGGATGGGGATCCAGGGAGAAGGCAAGACTGGCATTCAAAAAGAGTTCGCAGCTGGCAAAGCAATCTGGCAGGCTCATTACACTGGGTTCAATAACAAATGGAAGATCTGTTGATGCAGAGGATGTTAAACCATTGACAGCTGTAGATCCATCTTTACACAGCTCTGATTCTATGCGGTCCGTTGGAAGGTTAGCAAATTGTGTTGGGTTTCATTCTGTGCATCTGTGCTGTCATGCCAATTTTGATCTATATACTTATGTTGTCACTGTTTTATAAAAGTTCCAGTTAGCATATAATTATATGTTTTGATATGATCTTTTATTCATGCTTTGTAAGTTGTGTTCATCAAATGTTTGTTCTTGACTCTCAAATTATGCTTTTTACATACCTTTTGACTGTTCTGTATATCTGTACAATCGTAATTGCATTAGAGAGTTTGTGTGTCACATTATAATTGTAGATGTGTTTGCCGAATTTCAGTGATATGCAAACCATATACCAATGTTCCTGTATTCTTGTTTGCAGGTTAGATACCCTCATTATGGATGCTATTGCTAGCTTGAAGGAACCCAATGGATCTAGCAAGTATATGATTACTTCATATATTGAGGTAAAGCTTTCTTGAAATTATGCATTCTATTTAACTGAATATAGTACAATATAATTGCATAGAAAATTGTGATTGAGAGATCCTCTCCCCACAAAGGATGGACAAAAGGATCCTTGGGTTTCCTTTTTCTGGATCAATCCAGCACCTGGTATTTGTCTGAGCAGTTCTACACATTAACATAATATGAGGGCCCCACTTAAGACTACACTGTCACATGATTTTTGTCAATAATCTCCATTATCATCAACTAATATCTTGTCTAAACCTATGGGTTCCAAGGATGTGTTGATAATATTTGCAACTGGCTGGCATTGTCAAATACAATTTAAAGGAAAAAAAGGCATTAAAAGTAAAACATTGAAATATTTAACCCTAAAACTGTCTTGAAAAGTAATAAAAATGCCCTGAACTACAAATATTAATACACTTAAAAAAGGTGAAGAGGAAAAAGGAGAAAAAAATGGAAGAAAGGCTTTCAGCAAGAGGAAGAGGAAAAGCAAGGGTACATTTATTATCCCCATTTGGCATTGCCATTTCCATTGATGTTTTTAAAAAAACTTGCATTATGCCATTTTGTTTACAAATTATCAAAGCCATTCAAGAATCAAGGTTATTTTTTTCTTTTCCCATTGCAAACTTGCAAAGCTATTGCCGTGGCTGTTTTTTTTTCATTCTTTTTCAGAATGCTAAATGGGTTGTGGTGCTGGCTGTTTTTTTTTATATATATTTTCAATATGCAAAATGGCTTATGGTATTACCATAGTTATCTAAGTCTCGGGGATGGGAAAAATTCCCTAATTTTTTGGGGATGGGAAAAAATTCCCAATTTTTTGGCAAGGGGGACGAGTCACGACTATTAAAAATAACATATAAAATATTAATATTTGAATATTTTAACTTTATTCAATGAAATTTAGGGATTTAAATTCTATTAAGGTACTTTCAAGATTTTAATTTAATTTTCTTCGTAAAAATAACAAATTTTTAAAAGTAAAAACATCAAAAGTTTTAAAAAAATAGGGGATGTAGCCTCTAAGTCCCCAAGTCTCGAAACGTTTGGATATCACCAAAATCTAGGGATGTGTCCCGCGTAACACTAGGTATTAGCTAGTTTTTAATATAATTTTTTTCAAAATGATAAATGGGTTATGGCATTGGTTGGTTTTATTTTTTAATTTTTGTTTTTTATATAGTTTACCTAACCATCAAACTACTAAATGAGTTGTTGTTTTTTTATTTGTTGCCATTGTTAGTTAAATTATTTAAATATTGATGTTGTGTAAGTTAAATGTTGTTTAAAATGATTTTTTTTTTTTTTTGTTTCTTAATAAATCTTTGTAGTCTCAAAATGAGTTTTGATATTGAGTATGAAGCTGATCTTCAAATGGATGATGAGATGGGAGGTGACCCTCGTGGGGGGACCAAATGAGAAAGGGAAGAGAAAACACAAATTTGAACTTCGCTTGTGAGTGGCAAGAAGTTTAATTGCCCCTCTACAACTTTGTTTGAAATGTTTGATTGTGCCTCTACGGCATTGGTCAAATATGCCAAGAGGCCATTCGACAAGAAGAGACCTTGGAAACAATTTGCTCAGATAATTGACGCCCCCAAAACAAGCACTAGAGTGGGGACTAAACTACGGAAGTGTAATATTTGTTCATTGACTTGGTCGAATAACATTACTATGGTGGATTCACACTTCCTCAATGCGGCTTTCTTCAAAACTCACACTTAATGAGAGGGCATAGTTTATCATACCATTTAATGGGGATATCACAAACAACTTTCCAACGGTTTGTGGTACTAACAACCTTTCTCGTTCTCACATGACTTCTAGGAGTTCTTTCTCTAACAATATTACAATTTCAAGTTATGAGGTGGTTTTGAGTGAAGGCTAGGGGGAAGATAAAGGTCGTGGCCCCCAACCTTCTTTTAGACATGTATGATAAAAAAACTAGGGAGAAGATCGATGATGCCATTGGAAAATTCTTATATTTTGTTGGCATCTCATTTCATGTTGCCCACTCTCCTTATTGCAAGGAGGCTATGGCTAAGATAGCCAAGGCAAGTGTGGGTTCTGTGTCCCGAGAGACGAAAGCGAAGGACCACGATCTTGGATAGGAACTATTTTAAGGTTAATTTATTTGAGGAGATGAGGGCCACGTGGGTCTTTCATGGATGCAACATTATCATGGATGGGTGGATGGATATTAAGATACCACCCACTCATCAATATCATCATATGTTGTGTGGATGAACCTTACCTCATGAGGGTGGTTGATTGTTCATGGAAGTGCAAGGATGCATAGTTTCAATTTCAGATTTTATGAGATGCCATTGAAGAGGTTGGCCCTTCCAATGTTGTACATGTAGTTACAAATGCTGCGTACTTGTGCAAGAGCATCAAGTATGTTTGTTGAGGCTTATTATGAGCGTATCTTTAAGACTCCATGTTGTGTGCATGTCATGAACAATTCAACAAAACAACGAAAATGATTGGGTTTCTCTTCCACACCTTTTTGGGGAAGGTATCCCTCATACCCGTGGACACCTATTTTGCATCCTACTTTATTATTGTTGCATAAGATGCTTGAGTTGCAAGAGCCTCTGCGCAACTTATTATCATGACATAGCAGAGTGGACTCGGTGGGTGGAGTCTAAGATAGAGTAGGGGAATGAAGGTAGTGGTGGTGAGATCAATTATTTCTCCACTTTCGGTGTTATCAATTACGAGGATTTTGATAGCGTCAAACTTGGCGAGATATATGAGTGTGTTGGGAACTTGCTTGAATAGATGAAGGATGTTATTCGGGTGAGGGACCCCACCTAGAGTTCTACCATTCATTCACCAATGAAGGTGGGAGAAGCTGAACTCTCCATTACATATGACATTGTATGCACTAAATCCAAAATGGTATGTGAAGAGGCCCGATATAGTTGCCCCCTTGGATGATGAGGAGGTGAAGAGGGTTTTTGAAGCCCTTGAAAATGACATCGTATGCACTAAATCCAAAATGGTATGTGAAGAGGCCTAATAGAGTTGTCCCCTTGGATGATGAGGAGGTGAAGAGGGTTTCTTGAAGCCCTTGGAAAAATGTAGTGTAGGGGGAGGTTTCGACAGGATTTGAGTGGCTCACGTTTTCGAACTTGATGGCTACAAGTCTTCAACTAGGACACACATTCTTATATTGGCATGGGTCAATTTGGTGAGTTGGTGGTGCTGTATAGGCACCAAGAAATGTTAGGACTCTTGTTATTCACCTCCTTTCCCATGTTTCTAGTTTCTCTACGATTTGAGAGGAATTAGTCAACATATGGTTAAATTCGCTGTCTTAAGAGGAATAGACTTACCTTTAAGAGATTGAAGAAGCTTCTTTATACATGATGCTTTGTATCTCAAAGATCACAAGACACCTCAATGCAAGGAGAACCCAATATTATAGTGGGATGTAGATCCTGAGGAGTTGAGGTAGGTTGACGAGGATCAAGATGAGCAACATGGGTTGGTTGGGATCCCTTATAAGATGAAGACGAGGCCGATAGTTCCAGCAAGGAGTAGTGGTTCTTGAGTAGTCATTTAAATGATTACTCCATAATTGAGTTGTGAACTATGATTTTTGTTTGGGCATTAGCATGTTGATTTCTTATGTACTCTTGTCAATTCCGATTTTCACTTAGCATTTTAATCATAATGTATCGTGTACTCATACTTCTGATTGACTCGACTCTCAGCTCCGAGTCAGCATGTTGATGCATCTTCATCATTCATGATTTGGGATTATGATATTAATGATTTTCCCATTATTAGATGGATTATTGGATTAACGGTTAGATTTAGTTATTTATTGAGAGAAATAGACTTACCTTTAAGAGATCGAAGAAGCTTCTTGCTGCATGCAATGCCTTGTATCTCAAAGATCACAAAACACCTCAATGTAAGGAGAACCCAACATTATAGTGGGATGTAGATCTTGAGGAGTTGAGGTAGGTTGATGAGGATCAAGATAAGTAACATGGATTGATTGGGATCCCCTTATACGATGAAGACGAGGCCGATAGTTCTAGCAAGGAGCAGTGGTTCTTGAGTAGTCCTTTAAATGATTACTCGATTATTGAATTGTGAACAATGATTTTTTGTTTCGGGATTTAGCATGTTGATTTCATATGTACTCTTCTCAACTCCGAGTTTCACTTAGCATTTTAATCATAATGTATCGTGTACTCACACTTCTCATTGACTCGACTCTCAGCTCCGAGTTAGCATGTTGATGTATCTTTATCATTCATGATTTCCGATTATGATATTAATAATTTTCACTTATTAGATGGATTATTGGATTAATGGTTTGATTTAGTTATTTAAAATTCAGCTTATATTAGTTTGTTTAAGTTATTTTTCAAATTTATTTGTATATTTTTAATATTTATATATTATTTTAATAGCCATCTTCAAAATCCTGTTCTTTAAACTTCTTCCCCTAGACTTAACTATAATCTATATACCATAATTGAGAATCTCAACATGAATCTCTAAAGATATGTTACTTATGTTAATTTGTTTAAGAATTTACACAAAATGAACACACAACTTATTCATTCTTCATTAAATTAGTTATGGGAGAGGTTACAATTATATAGGCTTTAGCTCTCCTTGTAATAAGGAGTCGAGCCTTTCATTAAATCTCTCCTACAATCCTAGAATCTCTCTAGTCTATCTGCGTACATTGTTTAAACAATCTAAACAACTTACATATGACAAATATATTTTTACCAATAAAATTTAACCAATCCATACAAGTATATGATTCACAACTGTGAGCATTAACATGATAATTCCTAACATTGCCCCTATTGTGAACATGGGAGAAAACAATGCAGTCTAAAAATGTAGCATGCCGCCACAAAGCTTGCTCATGATCTTGACTCACACATGCACCGCATAAGGTTTGTGCATAAACTTACAAACGTGCAACACCGGGCTTGTAGACATACTCAATAAAGCTGTATTCTCACAGATGACTTTCATGGATGGATACAAACACCACTCAGGGCTGAACAAACCACTCATTTGTTTATGCTCCGCATCTGTCATAGATGGATTTACATGGGGCAAACCAACAACCCATTTATGAACAGGGACATACACACATCTGTTTATCCTACTCATACATATGGCTTTACAAAGGGTGACCAACAACCCTCTTCTCAAGTCTCATGATTGCTACAGTTCTGTGATTGGATTCTCCACTACATTCTTACATCAAGGGTAAATATTGAAACTCTGATTACAAATCGCACAAAACTGAAAAATAAAGGGTCAAGGACAGAGTCCTAGTTGTTTTTGTATGCCGTTGCACACGGATTCTGCCACTAGATCACACATAGCGTAGGTAATGACCATTGTCATTGGAGATCATCCTCGGCATTAGTCATTTCTGGCACAGACGTTTTGTCACTACTCCACTGTGCTGCCCTGTCTCTAGTGGCTGATGAGAGGTTGTTGTTTGTTCTCCATCCTCCAATTGATGCATTGCTTGCTTAGTTGAATAGAACTTGAAGCTCAAAATTCAATATCCTCCCAACAATTTGGATGTCAGGTTCTCCCAAAAATGGTTCAGTGATGCAATTTTCAAATTTTTTTGACACTTTTTTCAATAAAACTTTGACTACTCAAGACAATGATTTTGTGCTTTAAGAAATGACACAATTTTATGTTGATGACTCTCAGTGAACTCACTAATCGAGAGACTACCAAGACTCAAAAATGACTCTACTAACTCAATTAATGTTGTACAACTCTATATTTGACTGTAAAAGATGACACGACTTGATGAGCTCCATGTAGAACCTAATAATAGACTAATTACTGCAACAATTTTAATGATTTTTGGCAGTGACAATAACTATAAAGAATAGGTTCTTTTGACGCATACACCACTTTGAGAAGAGCTTTTGACTAAAATTTGAATAATTTAAAAATACAAAATCTAATGTTAGTGACATGACAAGTAATACAAAATCTGAAAAAATAGACTAAGTTTTCTTTCAAAACAAAAAGCGACTAAACAAGCTATATAAACCGTGACAGCTGACTATATATAAAAATAGACTAGCTTTTGAATCGAAGCCTAAAAGCAATTCAATGAAGGCAAGTGGTGAGGGGAGCTAGATTGCATGTTGGATTTTCATGAATGGAGGAATATGCTGGATGTGGAAACCTCCAATTAGACATTTAGTAACAGATCAGATTGCTTTGATTGGGACGTGGAAGATGTAAACCATTGAATGAATGAAGATCTTCTAAACCGATGCCAATCATGCCACAGGGAGTGCTTCTCCCAGCAATACGTCAATTCTTGTGCATGTCAATCTGAATCTTCAAATTGTACAGTTGTCCTGTCTCCTGCATATGCACCAAGAGTAGAATACATGCAACAATCAATTGATAGCAATGGAAATAAAGATCCAATTAACTGTGCATGAAGAAGATAAATCCAAAAGATGGCCTACTCACTATCACAGCAAATTATTTGTATTTTGCACCTGTAGATGGCATTGAGAATAAACTTCAAATCTGGGCACTTTTGTTTTATTTTATTTTATTTAATAGTCTTTATCACGTGCTTCAATGCAACTCGAATTGTTTGGTGCTGACAGAATGGCAGATCAATGCATATGGAGACAATGCAAGTGTGGACAGAATGATGAATTTTCACAAAGAGTGCATTGATGAGATTATGTATACTTGATTTGACTGATCACTTAGAGATATTGAAGAATAACGCAGTGCTGGAAATGTGGAGGACAGATGTATGGGTCTGAATGTTATTTTGCATCCTTGGTTGCTACAGGCTCTTCGTATTCTGAGATCTTGTTTCAAACGTACCTCCTTTTCTTTGCCAACGCTGTTTCAAGCAGTGATCAACTGATTATTAAAACTTTCACTGCCAAGGGTGATGGCAGCCACATTACTTGCTATATCTCAACGCTTCAACACAGGTTTCCACTCCAAATCAAGATAAATACTCATGCCCAATACAACACTAGACAAAATAGAAGCAACTATCTACAGTGATATTATCAACATTTAAATTTCATTAATCGGGACAACACACAGAAATGAAGCCGCCCCTTGATTTTTTTCTACATCATCCCAAACATAGAACATACTTTGCTCTGATACCAAATGTTAATTTGGTTCAAAATTTACACAAAGTAGACACATAAAGCTTCTTCATTCTTCGTTAAATTATTCATGGGAGGGGTTATAAATATATTGGCATTAGCACTCCTTGTTATAAGGAGTCAAGCCTTCTGTCAAGTAACTCCTACAATCCTAAAATCTCTCTAGACTTCTATCTACGTATGTTGTTTAATCAACCTAAACAACTTACATTATAACAAATATATTTATCAATAATATTTGACAAACCCATACAAATATATGACACAAATGTGAGCACTAACATGATAAATTCCTAACAGTTTCGCTAGTGATCTTTTTTCAAATAACACTCCTAATATTCCTAGGAAAGAAAAAAAAAGACATGATGTTGGATGGGGAGGGATAACGAGTAAGCGATTTATAAGGAGTATACTAAAGAGAAAAATAGTATCCCTAGGTTTTGGAGTCAGTTCTTGAAGAGGGAACTATACTTGAGAGTATGCCTAAATTTCTAACATCAACATTTCCTCATATCAATGATCCATGGGATAAGCACAATATCAATGATTCCAAATCTTGTAAATTCCTTGTCATTAAAGGAGAAAAGGTGATGCAAAAGCATCTGGTTCACATGCAATCTGCATCAATAAAAAAATGCTACATATAAAAAAGATGAACATAGGTTTGGGGTATCTTCTAGAGTCCATAACATCTTTCAAAAGTTGGTGCAAACTAGTATTTCAATGGCACATCAAAGTTGGTGCAAGCTAGTATTTGAGCGACACATGGCAATCATGTGTCTGTCAACAAGAAAGGTTGTGCATAGGAAATGGAGGGTCGTATGAATGCATCAAGACATCTCTGCTGTATGCATACATCTTTAAATGGATGGCTCAATGCTTTAGATGTTTGGCACAAGGCTTAATCACTTGGTAAAAAGACTTGGAGACTTCAAAAATAAAACTTTTTGTCACCCTTATCCTTGTACATAGAAATCACTCATTCTATGTGTGGTATCATATATCTCATCTTTAGTGGTTTGCGTTACCACTAGAGGTTCATTTTGATGGTGCACATCCACCATTTAAACTATGAGGCCATTGGAGGTCAGTTGAAGAAATGTGCAAGGATTCCCTTGGAAGGCTTGTGTGTAGTCTTGTATGCAGGAACACAACATATGCTTGATCTTCGAGAGCATGAGTATTTAAAATTCAAATTGTTTGCTGCCTGGAGAAAGGGGTCGCCGAAGATTCACCAAACCTTTAGTTAGAATTGTTGAGCTGACTTGTATTCATCGGGTTGTGATATGATGTAGGGACACATTTTATTTGAAGACTTTGATGTATGTCATATAGAATACTTATAATGTCCGCTTTTCGGGACATTAATTAATTAAAATATGGAGACCTTTAATCCACCCTTCCCATGGATTAAAGGATAAAGATTGGGAAAATGCCATTACTCCTTTTATGTTTAAATTAAATAATTAATTCTCCTCTATGTTCTTATTTAAATATTAAAAAGAGGAAGTCAATGTTTTAATTGGAGTGTGACTTTCCGAGAAAGTGGACCATTTTGAAAGTGACCTCTTACATGAAGAAATGCGTTGCCATAAAGAGGAGGGAAACTTGGAGATTTGAAATGCAAAAGCTATATAAGGAGATGTGGCGACCCCTTGGGGGCATGTTGATGTTTTTATTAAAATTATCTTCATGCTTGAAGAGGGATGTATGCCCATGTGATCACATAATAAAGGTGTTTCTTCAACACCACCTTATTTTGGAGAGTGTGAGCCTTCTTGCAATCATTATTGAGTGAATATATGCATTGTTTCTCCATTCTAAGCATTGGCGACTTGGTTTAGAGTGTTGGCGCATTTATTTGGAGGGTAAATCTGCATTTTGGTGAAGGGTTTGAGGTACTTTTGTGACTGTTGTTGCTGCTGCAATTTATTTAGCCATAGCGACTTGGATTGGGGTTTATTTTATCATGTTTTGATGTCATATGTGCTAGATCTATAATCTGTTGTGGGTGATTAATTATTTCTGAGCAAGGGCTGATATTTTGGGTGTGTTGGAAGGTTAGAAATGAGCTGAAATTAATTTATATAATTTATTCTAACCCTAGCGACTTGGAATCAGATTTCTGGGGCTGTTTTGAGGTGGTTTTATTGATCAGAAAATTCAGATTCATAGTGCATTGGAAAGGCCTCAATTTCTAGTTTATTGTGCATTTTATTTCATGCAAAAATATCAAGTATTGAAGGAGTTATTAATTTTTGAAGTTTCAGCTTGTTCTGGGTGCCATTTTTATTTATTAACTGCTGTTATAAAATCAGATCTGGAAAAGGTTAGTTTTCCGATTGGTTCTCCCATCTAACCCACTACCTTGGCTTACTCCAACCCCATTTGGGTTGTATTAATGCTGACATTGGGTTATTTGAGGTCGAACTAAAAGGATCTAATCCTTCTAGGGTCGATTTGGGTTAAGAGTGTTGCAGATTTTTAATATTCTTTAAAGGGGGATATTACATCTAGGTGGTGTTTCACATAAGAACTCACCTCACGCTTGAGCAAGGAGTTAGTTGTTTGCTAAGAGTGTTGGTTTGGTGGTGCTTTTGGGATATAAAATTTAGAGTATGGGTTGATGGTTTTTGTTAGTTCAATCTACTCAAATCGATAGTGTTAGTGTCTCCTTAAAGATCGTGTAGAGACTTTATTTGATTGCGATTGGTCTCATGTCATAGTAAGCTGTTATTACCTCAGCAATGGTCAATAAAGTGTGGTTAACCTAATTGCTTCCATCGACATGGAAAGGATGCGAGTCATCTAAGGGGTGTGTTGTTTCATAACACCGCATGGTCTAAGGGTGTTCTTAATTGTACTCTCTAACTATGGTTGCATCATTTGGTATTAGAGCAAGGTTATTCATTTGGAGTAGGCACATATCATTTGTTTTTGCATTACATGGAGTGTGCGTAGAAAAGGATGAAGACATCTTCCGAGAGATGAGAGTTGGGTAGGTGTAGAGGTTGCTTTAGGATTACAATCACTTGATCTTGAGGATAAAAAAATGGCACAAAGAGGAGTTTCACTATAAGAGTAGTAAGAGCACCCAAGAGCTCAAAGATTTATTGAATTGGAGTTGATGAGAGGAATGCAAGACCATTTGGAGTTTGTGGAAATTGTCAACACCGAGGTGTTGCGGTGGATGAAGACATGAACGATGATGAAGTTGTTGTGGAAGCACTTGAAGATCAAGTTGCAAAAGAACATATTGATGAACAAGAAGATAGATTCTTGAGTCCGATTGTGAGAATGTGAAGTAGGTTCGAGTTGGATGTTTCAAGTTATTTTGGAAGTCTAAATCTTGAAGAGCTCATTGATTGGATCACTAAGTTAGAAAAATACTTTTGAGTATGAAGGCGTGGAAGATCCCATTTTGCTTGCACTAATTTGAAAGGTCATACATTTCTATGGTGAGAGCATGTTTAGATCGAGAGTGCGTAGAGGTAAAGATGAGATAAAGAATGGGATAGATTGGTACAAAGCTTGTCATAAGGCCAAGTTCATGCTTGTAGATTACCACCCTATGTTTGTCTTCAAAGTTGTAGAATCTATGACAAAAAGAGTTGGAGTGTAAAAGATTACACCAAGGAATTATATAGATTCACTATCAAAGGGTGATGTTGAATATGATGCCGAGGAGATCTCACATTATGTGAACGGATTGCGCATATCTATCCAAGATGAATTGGGTATGATTCAAGTGCGTTTTGTATAGGTAAAGATAAGATAGAGGATCGAGATAGACTCACTATACGGGGTCATGTTGAAGATGACGTGGAGAAGATCTCATGTTATGTGAATGGATTGTATATATCCATCCAAGATGAATTCAATATGATCCGATTGTGTTGTGTAGAGGTAAAGATAAAATAAAGAATTAGGATACGTTGATGAAGTTGAAGGCCGAGTTCATGCTTACAAATTGCTAGAGAATAATCCCACACAACAAAAGAATATGTTAAGAAACTCATGTATCGAAGAAGTTTGCAAGATAATTGTGGATAGTGACATCTATGACAATCTTTTTACACAAGAGATGGTAGATAAATTGTGTTTGAATCTAAAATTTGGATCAGTTTTACACAAGAATCACACAAGTAAAATGCTCTATATTATTTCATACGAATTCAATTTCCACATAATACTCTGCCATATATATAGGTCTTGTTACCCACGATATCCTATAATCTAGGAATTTTTACAAGCTACTAAATCTCCTAGAATCTCTCATAGGTTATTAACAAACCTATATTCGAACTATTATTATATTGTTATATAAAACAATATTACAATGAACCTATATGACTTAAATATATGAGTTGTTGAAACAACTCATTTACATTTACCACACAAATATTACTACGCATGTGAACATTAATATTCCTAACATTCCCCCTTAATGTTTACATGGTAGCAAAAGAACTTTCACACTTCCCTGCGCAGCCTGCTCATGATCCGTACAACCTGTGCTTGCTCATGATCTTACAACCATACACCGTAGGGAACACATCGGATCGAATTAGTGTGGGAACTTCATACAGGAACCATTTGCTTATCAATCGATCACTGTAGGGAACACATCTGACTTAACTAGTGCGGGAACTTTAGCAGGAACCATCTATACAACCTTCAATGGTTTTGCAAAGGTTTACCACAAACCTAGGTATGAACAAGAACACATTTGACTATTCAATCTCTTCAAGACTCATGATGCTGCATTTCACTATGTTATCTGTTATTCACTATGTTATTACATTGGAGAGTTATGTAGGAATAAACATGTGAATAGGAATGGACATCTTTCTTATTTTTCACACCACATTGACAAGCTGAAAAAATTGAAAATTGCACAACAAAACATCAAATACTCACACACGTGCCACCAAAATAGTGAAGCGGCCTGTCATTGGCGGCGATCGACGAGAAGTCGCTGATTGACCTCCAACCTCCAATGCCTCCGTCCTCCAATCAACATGCTGCTAGCTTAGTTGGATTTGACTTGGACGCTCAATAATTTCCACATTGGGTTTATTTTGTCTCCCCCACAATGTGAAACACATTATTTTCCGGACGTCGGGTAACACCAAAAATGCATCTGTGAGGTAATTTTTTTTTTTTTACAATTTTTGATTCTGACTCATGACAGCAACTTATAAAATCACCAAGACACATTGATGACAATTTCAACACATTAAATAATAATGACTCTTTTATCATAAGACTTTGACACTACGGTTTGACTAACCATATACGCAAAATGACGAGGATAAACTCTTTATGACATGACACACATTATATTATCCCAAAACAATTGATAAAATGACCATACTAGACTTTGATTTAGACTCAACAAGATAACTTTATAATTACACATATACATTGGAACTCGAGACTCCAACTAAGGGTAGAATAACTATGCAAATGGAAGGCTATTAACTAAAACAATACACATATATAAAAAACTAAATATCAATCCTCACGCAATTTATTGAACCACCGTGGAAGCTTGTGGTGGTGGCGGTCACATGGTGAGACTTGCCAATATTTGAATGGTCATGTGGGCTGTTGGAGGCCTGGATTTTTTGATAAAACCTTCTCTTAAAAAAATGCGCTCCCTTCTGATTGAAAACACTTTCCATAGAAACGCTGAGATCTGCAGCAATTTGTAGAAGACGTGGTTGTTGGCGGATCTATCCATTGATGGCTATGGATTTATAAATCCGTTGCATGTCTACGTATCAGTCTGTATATCAAGCATGTGGACGGCTTTGAAGTAATGGTTGAATGCTCAGTTCACCGTTTGAACGGCCGATCAGATCAACAAAGGATTAAACAAAATTTCCAGAGATACCATACAGACAGGCAGAGATCTTGTAATGTGCTCCACTGGTTATTGGGTAATAAAAATGAGATAACGTTTTGCAAGCGGTGGCCAGGCTTATCTTTGCATGCAAATCTATGAGTGGGTGAATGGAAATTCCATGTCTGTAACAACAGTAACCAGACGGTTCTGCGCAGATCTGATAGGGACAAATAATGACGCTGAAAGGAGAACAAGACGCCTTTAGCTATTAGTTGACCAAATGACCACTGGCTTGTAGTAATGCTTGCGAGAATTTGAACAAGGACACCTTTAGCTATTAGTTGACCAAATGACCACTGGCTTGTAGTAATGCTTGCGAGAATTTGAACGAGGACACCTTTCCAACACCATGCACCTCCTCTCAATCACAATGGAACATAGATCAGGTAATAATTTCAATAAATACTAGAACTAACAGACATGGACTAAAAGCACATATATGCCAATCACTTAGTTGTATATAACTTTTCCAACTCCCATCACTCGGGGCAAGACCAGAATAATAATTGCCCCTCCCAATGATTTATTCTTCCATTAAGCACGTCTCACTCGATACCAAATCTAAAATTTGGATCAGTTTTACACAGGAATCACATAGTAAAATGTTCTATATTATTTCATATGAATTCAATTTCCACATAATACTCCTGCCATATATACAGGCTTACAATATCCTATAATCTAGGAATTCCACAAGTTACAAAATCTCCTAGAATCTCTCATAGGTTATTAACAAACCTATATTTGAACTATTATTATATTGTTGTTATAGACAACAATATTACAACGAACCTATATAACTTAAATATATGAGTTGTTGAAACAACTCATTTACATTTACCACACAAATATTACTACGCATGTGAACATTAATATTCCTAACATTGAAGAGGATTAAGCATCCAAACCCTTACAAGGCATCTTGGTTCCTTAAGGGACATCAAATCTTGGTGAATTGCTAGTATGATCCAATTGTGTTGTGTAGAGGTAAAGATAAAATAAAGAATTAGGATAGTCCGTTGATAAAGTTGAAGGCCAAGTTCATGCTTACGAATTGCTAGTTAGGTTTGTTTAAAAGGTTGCAAAATATTTAACAAAAGGAGTTGAGTGTAAAAGATTACACCGAGGAATTCTAGACTTACTATCAAAGGGGTGATGTTGAAGATGACGTTGAGAAGATCTCACGTTATGTGATCTTGCGCATATTCATTTTGGATGAATTCAGTATAATCTGAGTGTGTTCCATTGAAAAAGCCTATCAGTGTGGGCTGAACGCGAGAGGAAAATTTGTCCCACATACAAGTAGCACCTGCAAGTTTAAGGAAGGTATGGCATGGTTGTGTGCAAGGTGACAACAAAGGAAATTTCGTGCAAGAAGGTGAAGCAAGCATATCTTAGCACAATGATGGTGCCAAGATAAGGAGAGGTAAAACTCTAACCGAGGTAGTGGTTCCTATGGTTGAGGTTTTGGACGTGGATTAATCGACACATGTTTTAGGAGAGGAGAGTTTGGGCATAGATCATTTGACTGCCTGCATGCACATAATGATGGTGGTAGAAAACATTATGCTAATGCACATATTGCACAAGTTGATGATGAGAGTGTGGCTTCGAGTGCATCACATTGATGAGTCAAAGATTGGAGAAACTCTTATGATGAAGAGAGTTTTTGTTGAAATTGGCGAAGGAAGAGAATAATCCCACACAACATGGAAGAATATGTTAAGAAACTCATGTATCGAAGAAGTTTGAAAGGTAATTGTGGATAGTGACATCACCGATAATCTTTTTGCACAAGAGATGGTAGATAAATTGTGTTTGAAGAGGATTAAGCATCCAAACCCTTACAAGGCATCTTGGTTCCTTAAGGGACATCAAATCTTGGTGAATGAGAAATGTTTAGTATATTCCTAGATTGGTGCATATAAAGATGAGGTAATGTGTGATGTAATGCCTATGGGATTTTTGTCATATTTTGCTTGGTAAACCTTGGTAGCATGATAGGAAGGCATATCATGATGGTCGTGCAAACACGTACAGTGGTGGAAGATGGGGAAATCATAATACCTACATAGTGGTGGAGGATGGGGAAATCACAATTTGACTCCTTTGAAGGAAAAGAGTGAAGAAAAGGACAAGAGTTTGTAGATCTTGATGATATCGAAAAAGCAATTCATAAGAGAAGTAGATATAGAGAGGGCTTGTTTTGTTTTCATTGCTACGCCATTGCAAGTGCACGAGAATAACGGGAGAGGAAGAGGCACTTCGCGTGAAGTGAAAGATTTGTTGAGTGGTTCGAGGAGGTAGTTCAGAACATTTTTCAGATGGATTACCACCCATGAGGAGTAAAGTCATCACATGGACTTGATCCCAAGTTCGAGTTTACCAAACAAAGCAACATATAGGCTGACATCCACAAAAATGCTATAGTGTTAGAGCAAGTTCAAGAGATGTTGGATAAAGGTTTAATCAAATAATCTTTAAGCCTATGCACGGTACTAGAGGTGCTAGCGCCTAAAGAAAAATGCAGTATGTGCATTGATAACAGAGCAATAAACACGATAACAATCAAGTATTGATTTCCATTGCCATGTATGGATGACATGGTGGATTGTCTTAGTGGATCCCAATATTCCACAAAGATAGAATTGAAGAGTGGATATGACTAGATCATCATAAGGGAAGGTGATGAATGGAAGATTGTATTCAAAACACAAGAAGGATTCTATGAGTGGTTGTTTATGCTATTCAAGTTGAGTAATGCACCGAGTATTTTCATGTGACTCATGAATAAGTCCTTAAAGCATTTTTGGGTAAGTTTGTCATAGTTTATCTTGTTGAGATTTTGATATTCAGTAGAACAAGGAGGAGCATTTGATGCACTTGCAGAAAGTGTTGCAACGGTTGCGAGAGGAAAAGTTGCTAATAATTTTGAAGAAATGTAGTGTCATGAAAGAAGCTTTTATATCTGTTTTTTTATAATATCCCAAAAAGGTTTGAAGATTGATTTAGAAAAGGTAAAAGTTATATGGGATTGGCCCACATGTAGGAGTACTTTTGAAGCAAGATGTTTTCATGGACTAACAAGTTATAAAAAAATCAGTTGGAATTTCCATGGTACGTGTGCAAAAGAGAGTTTTCAGAAATTGAAGAGGAAAGTGACAAAGCAACTAGTGTTAGCGTTGCGGATTTTTCTAAAGTGTTTAGGTAGATTGTAATGCAAGTGGTGTAGCAATTGGCGTGGTATTGAGTTAAGAAGGAAGATCGATAGCATACTTCAATGACAAGGTGAATGAAGCAAAGTGCAAATATTCAGTATATGACCAGGAGTTCTATGAAATTCCTAAAGAATTTGTTTTGTACACGGATCATTAGGCACTGCATTTTATACATAAGGTAAATTGTATCAGTGACACATGGAGTGGGTATAATTTTGACAAAGTTACTCATTTGTTTTTAAGCATGGAGGAGACAAGTCAAATAGAGTTGCTGATGCGTTAAGTAGGAGAAATACTTTGTTGACTGAAACATAAATTGAGGTCATAGGATTTGATTCTATGAAGGATTTTTACAACGATAATAATGATTTCAAGAAAGAATGATGCATGTGCATATTCTATAAGTGTGGGCAGAACACCTTGGTTGGATTATTTTATTTAGGAAGGATAATTGTTTAAGGGTAAACTGTTGTGCATCTTGAGACTGCTAATCTGTGAAAATTTGGTTAAAGAAAAGCACAATGAAGGTCAAGTACATCATTTTGGGTATGAAAAGACTTATACACGGTCGAGCATTACATTTGGCCTAAGATGAGTGCAAATGTGCAGAAGTATGTGCAAAAGTGTAAAGCTTTGTTAATTTGCTAAAGGGAGCTGTGTCAACCATTGCCGATACTAGAAAGGCCATGTGAATACAATTGCATGACTTTTGTTTTAGGTTGCTTAAGACACAAAGGTTTTGATTCTATTTTTGTTGTCTTGGATAGATTTTCCAAGATGACACACTTTATGGCATGTAAGAAAACGAGTGATGCGACACACATTGCTAACTTTTTGTAGATTGTGTAAGGCTACATGGTTTACCAAGTAGCATAGTTTCGGACATGGATGTAAAGTTCATCGGACAATTTTTGAGGGCCTCATGGAAGAAGTTGGATACAAGGTTACTGTTCAGTTCAGCATATCGTCCATTGACAAATGGACAAGCAAAGGTTGTAAATAGAATTTTGGGTAATCTTCTAAGATGCTTAGTTGGAGATAAACCCAGGACATGGGATTCGATACTGGCACAAACAAAATTTGTATATAATAATTTAGTGAATTGAAGTATAGGGAAAGCACCGTTTCAGATTGTGTATGTTATTAATCCAAGAGGAGTTACTGAGTTGCGTAGGATAAATAAGGAACACAGAAAATGTGTAGAAGCTGAAGATTTGGCAAAGTTTATGGATGAACTACACCAAGTGCACATACAGTTGAGGAAAAGTAATAAACAATATAAGCAATGTACAGATATAAAGATAAGACAAATTGAATTTCAGGTTGGAGGCATGGTCTTAACCCATTTGAGAAAAGAATGGTTTCCAAAAGGTATCTGTGTGTGAAGTGGAAGAAGATAGGATCATGCAAAGTGTTGAGGAAATTTTCATCTAATGCATATGAAATTGAATTGCGCAAGGGTATAGACATATAATTTTTTTCAATGTGGCAGCTTTGTATCCTTATTTCAAAGGACAGAGTGGTGAAGAAAGCACAGATTCAGATTCAGCTGATTGGAGAATACGGATCCTAGAGAAAGTCTGTAAAGAAGCACAAAGGATAATTGACACAAGGATCAAGACAATATACAACATGAACTACAAAGAAAATTTAGTTGAGTGGAAAGGCAAAATATTGAAGCTGTGACATGGATCAGTGCAGCTGAAGCAACAAGACATTGAATACCAATTATAGAGTGCACATGAGTAGGAGCTCATGGAATATTTTCTTACGTGAGGATTATGATGCAAGAGCATTTGGGTTCACAAGCAATCCCCTTAAGCAAAAACAGTTAAAGTAAATTTTGCGTGTTTTCACAATCATTGTGATTTATGGCATATCCAAAGGAGTTTAATAGGTTCACGATATCCTCTAGAGCCCCAAACATCTTTCGAAAATTGATGCAAGCTAGTATTTAAATGGCACAACATAGTCATGTTTGTTCGGTGGAAAGGCCATGTGTAGGAAATCGAGGGTCACAATGCATCACGACATCTCCATGGTAATGCATTTATTCAAATGGATAGTGGCTTGCGAGGTTTGTTCACTTGATGCAAGACCGGGAGGCCCTTGGCAAAAAACTTTACGTCACCCTTGTCTTTGTACACATGTTTCACTCACTCTGTGTGAGGTATCACATATTTCATCTTTAGAGGTTCATGTTATCATTAGAGTTGTAATAACCCTTTTTGAGGGTTTCAAATAAATATGCAGATCTGAAAATGGAATTGTAGTAGACTGGAAAAATAAAAATCAGCGACTTATACTTGCACCAAAAATTATCAAAATCACCATTGCTAATATTTTATATATGATTTATTGAATTTTAGAAGCCAAATCGACCAAGAAAAGTAAAGAACACATTGCTGGAAATTAAATATATTTGAAAATTGCAGCCACAATAAAATTACATGTCTAGGGCACAAAAGCCCTAAAAATCACCAAACTTTAGATTCTTGCCTTTAAAAATAGCGCAAATTAGATTTATCGAATTCTCCTTCAAATTCAGCAAACCCTATGGTGTCCCGAGATTTCACCCTGAAATCTGGGACTACCCCTTTTAAATTTTTTTGTTCTTTTCAAAGTAATGGGTCGTTTTGTGTTTGTTTTGCTTGCAGATTGTTTGCATCGCTCTAAGGTAACCCCAGAGAGTCATAAAAGCCAAATTCGCCAAATACCCACATGCTAAAACTCACTCTATCCCTTCGTTAGGTTTTGTCTGAGAGAATTTTATTTATTTATTTATTAAATAAATAAATTTCTTTTAAAAATAGATTGAGCTAAAATTAGAGGATTTAGGTTATATAAAGCACTTCACCCCATCATTATTACCACAAAACATCCACTCGGGGGGGAAATTTTTTGCGAGATCAACTAAATGGAGAATTTTTTTGAGCAATTGCCCACAACTGATTTTGTTTTGTTTTATATCTTTTTGTTTGTGTTTTGGTTTGTTTTCCTCGGCAATTCTCGTAGGCTATTCATTCTTCTTGTCGGATCTTTCCTTAGGCTATGGTTTTGAAAAGCTATCTAGTTTTTTTAATTACTAATTGTCTACCTTGGCGATTAGAGCTCGGGATTCTTTCAGAAGATTGCAAGAAGTTGCTTGGTCCAAAAGGGTGCAAAAATGGATTCTATGAAAATAAGAAAAATATTGCCATCAACGCGTAGAGCTCGAGAAAATATGCACTTTTAGAGAAAATGACACCTAAAACGGAGCCACGAGAATGAAAGTTATGGCACATGCAAGTTTTTCTGCTACATCTTCAGGACCCTTTCCAAAAATGACAAATTTTATTCTATACTTGTGTTTTCTTCACCAAAATCCAAAAAAGGAAAGAAATGCAGTCTTCATGCCAGTCGCAATTTTCAAAGTTGCCTTCTCGTGTCCAATTTCCACGTTGCCTTCAGTGACAAATTTTCACACAATTTTAAAGGCAGAAGTCACAATGCAAGTCGCACTTTTGGAAAAGAGCTATTTTTCATGCAAGTTGCACTTTTTGGAAGGAAGACTTTAAGTTGCCAATGGGAATTTTGGCAGTGGCAGGCAGGCGGGAATTTCTTGCCTGCATAGCAAGGTTACTTTTTCCCATCAAGTCAAATCACTTAAGTTGCCAATGGGAATTTTAGAGGTGGCAAGTGCAAACGAGAATTTCTTACTTGCAATGTAGGATGAAAATTCCCATTATAAAATAAAATCACTTAAAGCACCGGCGGGAATTTCTTACCTACAACGCAGGGTGAAAATTTCCATTATGAAAGTCAAATCACTTAAGTGAAAGATGAGATTTTTGGAGCTGCAATGCAGGTTGGAAATTCCCATCACTTTGACTTTCTATTTTTAACAAATACCCCTGCCAAAAAGTGCGACCCACCTTGGCATTAATGCATGTGATTAATGGTATTTCTAGCTGAGTTTGGCGCCATAAATAAGAAGAAAGTCAATGCAAGTGGATGAGCTAAAGAGAAGTCAAGGATGCATGCTAAAAATAAATAAAATAAATTCATTAAAAAACAATCAGAAGCATGAAAAATTGGGTGCCTAAATTGGATGAAGAGACATGACTTTTAATTAATTAAATTGCAGATTTAGGAAAGGGCAATTATTAAAAATAACATGCGAGATGGCTATATAAGCATGGGACGCCATAATTGAGAAGTAGTTAATTCTTTTTGATGAAGTTTGCAGCTCGGACAGTTTTGCGCGCAAGGAAGGAGACTTTTGCATTAAAGAGTGTTTTCCATTTTTGGGAAGCTTCCAGTTTTGGCGCATTGGGTTGGAATAGCCTGATTTTTGTTATTCTGATTGTCTGCATGTTGGTATAAGTGCCTAGGTATTCATCACAAGTGCTCATATTAGTGAAAGGAAGTTCAAATCAATGTCAGATACATTGAATATCTCTTTCGAATCAGAAGAAATTGCCATATTTGCACAAATTGATCCAATTACAAGGGATTTCGGTAGAATTAAAAGAAAAAGAGCTCAGACAAAGATTGTTCCAGCCATGTTGAAGCATGATGAAAGAGAAGGATTAGTTGAATCATGCATAGCTTCTAGATTTTTGAAGTCAATGATACAGACATAGGCCCTGAACCTATCACCGATTTAATTGACAGATCCAAATCTCATAATTGCAAAGGTTTCCGGCAAAAATTCATCCTCTTGTTTCTAGCGCAGCCCGTGTGGAAGTCAGTGCATGGAAAATTCCTTACAGGATCTTGTGCATGTGTTCCCAATCTTCCACAGTTGAAGCCTTTATTGAATTTACTTGTATTTGCATTCACCTAGAGTGCTTTCCAAAATTTAAAATTGCTCATATGCAATTAAAAATAAAAGATGATGAGTTTTGTTTGAATTGTTTACGACAAACATTGACTTGGTGCTAAATCTTGACCGGAGAAGAACTACAAAAGCTTCAAGGATAAGAGGGAAGACATGTCAGAGGCAACACTCGTAAGCAAAATCACATTCAGCTGCTTCCAGATCCAGTTTGGTGAGAATCAAAGGCAAAAAAGTCAATCGCATGCAGAATATGGGAAAAGAACTACACTTTGGGAGTAGCAGCTTTCTTCTAAGTCTTCTCTTTCTTTTTCTTTCTCTTATTTTCTCCGACAAAGTAATTGAGTAATCAATTAAATTGTAAAACTTAAGTGATTGGTTTAAAAGCCGTTACTTCAAGTTACTGGAAGAAGTCAATTACTTGGAAATAGGTGGCAAACATGCAAAATAGAAGGTTCTATTTTCAGTTATAAATTATGCATGTCATGCAAAGAGGAATTCTAGGAGGAAGATTGCCAACTTTGCTTCCCTTTTTCATAGCTTCAACATGTGGCAATTCATTAAAAAAATCTTCCTATTTGTAATTGTCCTCTATACACTATAAATAGAGGAAGAACCTACGGGTTAAAGCATCAGAATTTGTAATCAACATTCTTGTGTTCCAGATTTGAGCTGAAACCCTTGATAGCTTCTTGAAAGCTGAGGAATAGAGAGGAGGCAAATTTTTGGAGAACTTTGTGTCAACGATGCATTTGTTTCTTATTTCTTTTTAGATCTTTGCATAACCTTTGTGTTATCTTAGATCTGGATCTGAAACTTTCCTTTGCTTTAAATCCAACGATTGCTTGTTGCAAAATTGCCTAGCTATGGTTCATGAGCTACGCATTTAAAGTAAAACCAATAGATATATATTAGGAAATATAATTGACAAAATCTTACAAGGGAGCCTCACCGGTAAATGAGGGAGATTTATCTCATGACTGCCTAGGTTTTCAGTTGTGCAGAAAATCTAGCCAACACCCTACCCAAGGTAGGTCTCTCCATCCAAAATAATTACAATAATGGCTAGAAATTACATAAAGATCTTCAAATCAAATCTTCTCATCAATACCAAAGGATGATGAAGGGTTTTCGTCCTAAAATGAGGCCTCAAAAGAGGGTTTTCTTCCTCAAGTGGATAACCAAGTGGATGAGCAACTAGCTAGCTCTCTTTTCCTAAGTGTAATAAAAATGCACCAAGACTAGTGGCTAATGATCATCGAACTCCTTTTATATCTTCCTTTTGACCCAAAGCTTATTTAGACAAGGCCGACATGTATAGAACAAAAGAACACTAAAGAAAACATTATAATATTAGATAAAATATATTATAAAATGCTCAAGGGTCTTTTCCTTCATTTTTTGTTCATTGTCATGGAGAAGGAATGGCAAGAAGACCAATTTCCAGCTCTTAAAGGGAAAAAGGGACATTACAGTCCTCCCTTCCCAAAATTGCTTTTCCTCAAGCAATTGCCAATGCCCGGATCCCAAACAAGTTTCAACTGCTCATTCTTTTTGTTCCTGCACAACTCTCATCCATACATTGGCTATCCCAAAATACCATCATGCTGCTCCAAACTCTGCTGAAATCACACATTTTCCACTCAGAAATCAGAATTAGAGTGGCTGGAATCCACCTCGAAACAACCTTGCTTAAAGCAACATTAATTATCAACAACAACCCCTTCAACTGTATGGCTGGAAACCCAACTATGGAAGTGATAAGGGGCGAAAAAAATTTATGACAGTGGTAAAAAATCATGGCAGCAGCTGTCATTCTTCAAAATCCTTACAAAATAAAAAAATGGCAGCAATCTAGGGGCTGGAATCTTTCTTATAACAGTTGGAAACACATCATCAATGATAATAGATTGCAAACCTTTCATTCTCATGGCTGGGCACTCCTCCTTCATTGTCAAAAGAATGGGTAGAGAGCTGGAATTAATGCGGGCAACGTATAAAACAAAGATATAATAGCTGTCATGATGATTACCTTGGCCTCTAAAAGATGCTACCAAGCTGCCCCAAACCAATTTTTTCAAAATTTGACTCGAACCATAACTCATGAGAGCTGGTATGTAAATATAACAGCCATACCATGCCCGGAATCTTGCCCCAAATGACACCAAGTATGAGTGAACCCTCTTACCCATCATTTTGTATAAAAAGGATGTCTTCAAATCTGCCCCTCTATTGCTTCCCCAAGAAGATATCCACAAATCAACAAACAAAATTGGGAGAAACACCTCATCTTGGTTGTAGAATTGCAAGTTTATAAGTGAAATGGCCACAAAACATCTTATGAGAGTAACCCTTACCTTGCCCATGATGCTAAAAGAAGAACACCACTTCCATGTAATCAAAATCCACTTGGTGGCAAGTGTGAGTAACCTTTGATGTGGAGGGTTTCCTGATTGCAAGTGCCTTACCCGCTGTCCCAAAACATCCATCATAGGTTGTTCCTTCATGCAAACTTCTTCTATGATGTTACTAACAAACTGATTTTTGACATCCTCATCTATAACAATATTTTTCCAATCAGCTGTTATGATGGAAAGCAAACCACAATGTGAATACCAAGCATTCCCTAATGTACTCCCTTCATCCTTAATACCTTGAATTCTGATTTCTTTGTCTTTGTCATAGAATTTCACTTCTTTATCATGACAATTGAGGGTGAATTCCCTCAAAGATTGCAGCCATTGAATTCCAAGAACTACTTCATCATCAACTAACATAATCACAAGGAATCCATCACATACCTCATCTTTTCCTAGGAGAAGTGATAGCTGCCCCATTTTCTTTATGCAAGGTATGGTAGTGTCACTCTCAACAAGCCTAGTGACCACTTGGTTATAAAGAAAACCTTTCACCCTGAATGAATGAGAAGTTGGTGTGCCATACATTGAAGAAAGGGTGCTGCTCTTACTCTTTTTACAACTCAGAATTTCTGAGTTAGAATCAACCTTCCAAAAATATATTAAATGTACCTTACCTTCATGGACTCCTAGCAAATCTGATTTATCTTGCGGATGGTGGAAGAAAAACATGATAGGATCATAAGAAAGTGTATGTAGTCACCATTCCATACCAATGTAACTTCAGCTGGCTTAGTTTCAAAAAAATCATTACATACCTTGCACATTTAGAAATTTCAACAAAATCTATGGGTGACATGAAGCCTTTGAAATCATCCTTGCTTGACCCCAACCTTCCTTCCCATTCTCCTTTGTCAATTTGATGCATATGGCTGCCCAATCCTCCCAACTCTTCCATATTGATTTTAAACTCAGATATTCCTCCCTTTGAAGGACTCATCATAGCATCTATATGCCACTTGTGAGAACACCATAGAAATTGAGCCCAAGTGTCTACATGTCCTTTGCAAAAAATAACACCTCTTACCTCCTTACCCCATGAAGTATGATGTGCACAAAGGTGTTCAATCATTGGTGACAAAAGAGGACACATCATATATGAAACATGAGTATTCCTAACCATCCACTCATGGTAGAAAATCTGAAATGATGCATGGACAAAAACTGAAATACCTTCATGCCCTTTTGCTTTCCGAGTGCTTACCTTCACTATATCTTTGTCTGATGCTTGCTTGACAATTCTCCCATGTCCTTGAGCTTTCATTAGGCTGAAATTTCCCTCAAATGACCTTCCTTTCACTGCTGTTATGTACAGACCAGCAGCTCCATCTTTTGTGATCCTCGGACCTTCATGGAGAAATTCTTCCTCTCTCCTTGACCATATCAATTTGGGTGAGTGATTTCTAATACATTCACCATTATGATCCCAAAATTCCTTTCTAGGCACATGTATAACAGCTGACATATGAATCAAATGAAAGAAGGAATTGATTATCTTTTCAAACATACCATAGCCTTTGGGAGGGGGAAAGTTCTTCACCAATTCTCCTTTAGGATCACCTAGATCCCATTCCTTCATGTGCATGCTATTAGGATCTTGCAAGCTTATCGTTTCCTTTAGTATCCTCTTATCATTACTCAAGACATGTCCCAATAAATGCAAAGATGGAAACAATAATCCGGAAGTGTACATACCAAAACGTGGGCTATCCACCCATGCCATGCTACCCAATGTGTTGGTCCCTTTGATGCTACGCCCCTTTTGAAGCCACATATCTTCAACAATTGGAGCTACTTTTGCCATGCAATCATCCATATTTTGTACACATATGCATGTACCATCCTCATGGCTTGTGCTTGAGTCCCCAACCTCATCCTTTTCATCCTTATGCAAATCTGAATTTTCTTCAACACATTGCCCCATACAATCATTAGAAACCAAAGGAATATCATTAAATACCAATGAACTATTACCTTGGGACTCATCCTTGAAAGCTTGCATATCGAACCTTCCTATGATCTTTTCATTGAAATCATCCAAGAAGCAAACCGCATCTTCTCCTTGGGTCTCTATCACATAGTACCACCAATCCCTTGCTATCCCTTCCAAATGACAAGGGATGAATTCAGGGCATCCTCCACACACATAGGGTTTGACTGCAAGTATGTCTCCAATTTTGACAACCATGATTTCACTGAAAGTTTGTTAGTGCCATAAAAAATAGAGATCTTACCCTTCCGTGCCATCAATTCTTCAAACTTGAAACCCTAGGCCTTTTGAAGATTTGTGCTTTGATACCACTGTAATAACCCTTTTGAGGGTTTCAAATAAATATGCAGATCTGAAAATGGAATTGCAGCAGACTGGAAAATAAAATCAACTTATACTTGCACCAAAAATTACCAAAATCACCATTAAACAACACCAATCAATTTGCCAATATTTTATATATGATTTATTGAATTTTAGAAGCCAAATCAACCAAGAAAAGCAAAGAACACACTGCTGGAAATTAAATATATTTTGGAAATTGCAGCCACAATAAAAATTAGATATCTAGGGCACAAAAGCCCCAAAAATCACCAAACTTCAGATTCCGGCCTTTAAAAATAGTGCAAATCAGATTACAAATCAGATTTATCAAATTCTCTTCAAAGTCCCCAAACCCTACCCAAGGTAGGTCGCTCCACCCAAAATAATTACAATAATGGCTGGAAATTACATAAAGATCTTCAAATCAGCTCTTCTCATCAATACCAAAGGATGATGAAGGGTTTTCGTCCTTCACCTAAGCCACATGAAGGGTTTTCGTCCTTCAATGAGGCCTCACAAGAGGGTTTTTGTCCTCAAGTGGATGACCAAGGAGCAACTAGCTCTCTTTGCCCAAGTGTAATAAAAATGCGCCAAGACTAGTGGCTAATGATCCTCTAAACTCCTTTTATATCTTCCTTTTTGGTGCCAAAGCTTATTTAGACAAGGCCGACCTGTATAGAACAAAAGAACACTAAAGAAAACATTATAATATTAGATAAAATATATTATAAAGTGCTCAAGGGTCTTCTCCTTCATTTTTTCTTCTTTGCCATGGAGAAGGAATGGCAAGAAGACCAATTTCCAGCTCTTAAAGGGAAAAAGGGGACATTAGGGAGTTTCGTTGTGATGGCACACATTTGTCACTGAAACTGCAAGGCCATTGGAGGTTAGTTGGAAAACATGCAAGGATTCACTTGGAAGATTTGTGTGCAATCCTGTATGTAGGAATGTAGAACATGCATGATCTTTGGGAGCACGAGTATTCAAAATTCAAATTGTTTGTTGCATGGAGAAAGAAGTTGACGAAGATTCACGCAACCTACAATTCTTATTCTTGAGAATAGGCAAGACGACTATGCAACTTGTGCTCATGAAGACCATGTCAAAGATCTGTACTTCTACAACTTTATTCACTCATTCACGAGCCATTGCTCCATGCCTCAGGGATATTGCTGCTTCTCAAGCTTGATCGATTATAGTCAATAATGTTTCTTCATAATGGGCTTTTCTTGCATGGTGATTCCAAGAATAAATTTGTTGGGGGTTTCCTATAGTTCTATTGCCTGCTGACCACAATTCATCTGTGATCAAATTGGAGTGCAAACACGTCCCGGACCCCACATGAGCTTACTGTGGCTTCTCTTCAACTGCAGCTTCTTTCTGTTATTTGCTCACTCCTGTTAATGTCTAAGGAGGTCAAGCCTCAAACACTTCAGGCACCTATTGGTTTTTTATGGATGCTTTCTTTCTTTTTATGTATGAAATTTGAGCCTTCACAATTTTTGAACTTCTTGGCAAGATTACAGAATATGTGAGGCACACCGTATTTCTTTCTTGGTTTACTTGAAGCACCACACTTACAAATACTGACCCAGCTTTAACTTACAAAAGCCTCCTTTTTAATATTAATTTTTTAAATTTGATTGAAAAATTAGTTTGTATTTTTATTAAAGGTATTGCCTCTATTGTGTGTACTCTGGGTATGCAGAGAGTTTATTGATAATGGAGAGGGAAAATTAAAAATTAATTTTATTTAATTTTTTTTTTTTGCTTGGTTCTCCTATGGTATGTCTAATGAATCTGAGTCTGTAATACTTCTAAGAGAATAATCCTCCAATGTCTTGTTAAGAGAGCCCATGCTTTGTATCACTCCTAAGAAGAGTCCTGGGGTAAGCACACGTACTGGTATGAGAGAGAGCCTGCATTGGCAAAACCCATACCATTATGCCGTGTTAGTGACGTCTCAAGTCAAACTCTTCATGTCCCAGCAACTACGTTCCTGCTAGATCCATGTACTACTCGTACTGGGGTCACTCCTAAGAAGAGTCCTGGGGTAAGCACACGTACTGGTATGAGAGAGAGCCTGCATTGGCAAAACCCATACCATTATGCCGTGTTAGTGACGTCTCAAGTCAAACTCTTCATGTCCCAGCAACTACGTTCCTGCTAGATCCATGTACTACTCGTGGGAGGCCAAACAGTTAGAAGGCCACCGAGATGTACATGGATGATCTTTGGTTTGTCATTGATTGTAGGAACAGGTTGAAAGACAGAGTTGGGAGTTCAGAGAAATGCCAAATAAAAGGCCTCGAGCTGCAGAGAAATGTCAAATTTACATGGGCTTGCCAATGAACACGGGTTCAGACATCATACATTATATGTGTGCATGGCATCTGTAGATAACTGAACAGGTAGTTAGTGCAGCTGGAATGATGTGAAGGACTAAGAGAGAGTAATCTAAATACTGTGTGCCTTTTGCAGAGTATCTGGAACCTAGCCTCCAAACAAATCTCAGGTTCAAAAGGCCTCTCTTAGCTGCCTTCTCATAGTTATGTTTATTAGGTTTTGTATGAAGTTTGATTGATGATTGTAAATTTATAATAGCTTATTTTGTAGTCTCATGACATTTTAGTTTGAATTGTACATTACATATATATTTTTTTGTGTGTGCATGTTTAGCTTTATTCCTTATAAAAGCAAATTTATGCAAGGCAAAATGGTATTGTTGTGAGGCTTTATTGTATATCTTAGTAGCTATGCTTTATTGCATGTCTTAGGAGCTTGATCCGTTTTTCTCTTGCAGTATCAGAAATAGAAGACTTGGTTAGGTCTGCAGTTTTTGTAAATTATTTTATATCTTGATTGGATTTCTTTTCATTTTGATATTGAATAAATGTTTATAAGAGTATATTCCATTAATTGCATCCATGCAGGACAATAACCTTGCGAGTCCCAACTTGAAAAAGAGTTGTCTTCCAAGCTGAACTCTTTAACGGCATGTGGCAAGCTGGTGAAGGTGAGCATTTGCAATTGGTAAGTGATACTTATAGATGATATTATCAAGAGAAGTACTGACCCTTTTTCATCATTCATGCTCGAGTTATTGCAGATGGGACAAAACTATATGCTCAATAGAAGTTTTCTCCATGGTGATAAAGGAATCAAAAGTTCACATTTTCGACAAGAAGAGATTGAGGGAAAACACATTCCAAACCCTTACATGAACCCTCAGAAGAGACTGAGAGAAGAAATACCTCTCCCAACAAAATTTGAAATTGAGGCTGAACTGTCAAAGATGACAACGATGAGTGCGGAAGAGTCTGCTAAATTTGCTGCTGAAGCAGTGGCTGATGCTGAATTAGCTATGGCTGAAGCAGAAGAAGCAACAAGGGAAGCTGATGCTGCAGAAGCCGATGCAGAAGCTGCACAGGCATTCGCAGAAGCGGCAATGATGAATTTCAGAAATTCTAAAAATTGTCAGTAATAGTCTCTCCTTATGCATCCTTAGCTAGTTCTCTCAGCAATATAATATGTGAAGATTTTCAGTAGCTCGGCTCTATTAAATTTTATACTTTTGGGAAATAAAATATACTAAATTGTCATGGTATTTTTGCATGTCATGTTGTGTACAGCTGTTAGAAGCTGGAGATGATTGTGATGTTTTTTCTTTGAGAAGTGACGTGAAAGTAACCACTGCGCACTAATGAATCAAAACAAGAAGGGAGGTTTTGTTTTACACAGGTAGCATTTTATTGGTTATAGGTGTGCGGTTTTGACCAAGAAAGCATCAGAAAATCCATAGACAACTTTCTTCTTCTTGGGGCTGGAATGTTTGCTTGCCACATACCCTATAGGAGTTGCATCCACTGCACACATTGTTTCCCTGTGACAAGACTTACCAGTTGAGCAGCTTTTCTGAATTGGGATCACCCATTTGTGATATTAGATTGCAAAAATGATTCTGTTACAGAATTATATCTAATATTACTAGTACTTTCAGTCCCATAGGGTGCTATGGTTGTCTGTTTGATTACTGCCCTTAGATATATGGGATTTTGAAACTGAATCATACTGCTGGGAGGTAAATCTATGCCTGTGAGGATTTTGCTAGCTTCTCTGGGTTTACACTGGGAATTGTAAATTAAATTATCCTTGATAGTTGCGAGCGAAGACTAGGATTCTATTCTATCCAGCAAGTATTGGAATGTACAGATTTGTTGTTATTGTTTGTTACTAGCATCAGCACAGTGCAGTTTGAGATCAAGAAGCACAGGTTTTCATACAGCAGGTAGTTAATTTTCAAACTGCCTACGTTCCTCTATAATCATGTGGATATATATTTTGTCTGAGAGTCTGATGTTTTGCATTATGTCTCATAATGTGGCTGTATGCTGTAAAGTTGGACATTATTCTGGGTAAACCTACTATGATACTGCATGACAGAGCTCTTCCTTTACTACTATCATTGTGTGAAGCAAGATCAGTAAGATCTACAATCACTTCATTGTTTATATATCTTCTATCAAATGGAATTAAAGGAATTAAATGCATATGGATCTGTTTTGTTGGGTCATGGGCTATTGAAATCCTGTTTTGTTAAAGGTAATTACATCCTTATGATGAGGGAACTTTTACAAGGTCATAAACTTTGTTGGGCGTGATCAAGAGTTATAAACTGCCTTGAAACTTGAAAGTACATATCTGTCTTAATGGAGATGGCCTCATATGCTTAACTGCAAAAGCCTGATGCTGAATGAAGGCAGTAACATAGTCCCAGTTTGGGAGGGCCACATTGCCCTCGACATTAACGTTCAGTGGAATGTTTCTATATATCCAACCAGAGGTTTCCCATGCAATGGTGGTGAAAGGCATTATTTTGAGTAGAATTGTGAAGAGATCCATCTTTCGAGCCATAAAATTTACCATGAAATTATATTTGTTGTAGAGTATGTTCTCAACTTAGCAGTAAGCTCCTACCAGTAACATTCAGAACAACTTATATATTGGACAAATTGTAGTGATCTAGTATTGTTTAAACTACAATTTTCACTTGATAGATATCTGGCGTTTGAGATTTTCATTTATTGTGGTCATATCCTTGCTGGTGAGTTTCATTGGCATCAGGTTTACACTAAAAAATCAGGCATGCAAATACAATATTTTGCTGGACTGAAAAGCATAAGCAGATAGAGAGTAGTCAACATCATGTTTTTGCTGGACTGAAAGGTGATTTTGCAACTCTTGGAAGCACATTGAGCCCCCCGTGCCCCCACACGCACACGCACACGCACGCACGCACACGCATGCGGCTTATCTTTTCTTTTATATCTTATGTTTAAATACTATGGTATGAGTGTTTGCCTTTGTGTAGTTTCTATTGATGCAATTAGAAGTATTCAATGTCTCACTTTGTTTATCTTGCACACAGACATAATAGTTACGGGAACGCAAATGAACATCATTGAGCTAAAGGAAATATTAAAAATTTAGGGGAACAAAATGCAACATTGATAGTCTATGTAACTTCTTTTAGATATTACAAAACAATTGAAGACTATTTTTATTGCTCAAGGCGTTGTCTCAGTTAGCATGTCAATTATTTTTTTAATGATCTGTAATCCCCACCATTGGCATGTTGGTTCGTATCAACGACCTCAAAATGATTTAAACCGTCCATTTTCGGCAAATACCTACCTTTTGTTTTGTGGTGAGGAAGGGCTTTCACAAAACTTGCAGAGCCTATGACCCCTTCCCCAAAAATGACATTATTTCTGTGGATATTTTTATCGTGTAATTGTTGCCATCATTTGCAACTGTTGATGGCAGTGGCAAAAATGAGGGCGAAATTGGGATGAGGACGGTTGTGTTTGCGGGTGCAACATTGACAGTGGCGGCAGGCAGGGTTCTGTCTATACCTTCTGCTAAATGTTTTCCGTTTGTATTCATAAGCACTTTATCTGTTATGAAATGATCAATGATGATGTATGTATTTGGTTTCACAAAATGGGTTTGAAATGTAAACGTCCTCCCTTTCGTGATTAGTCTAAGGAGAACCCTAGCTTTTGTTGACACGATAATGTCTGAATGTTTATTTGTTTGTGGGCAAACCATAGGTTTAATTTTTGGAGAGCATTTTCATGCAAGATTTCTAGTTTTGTGGAGATCAAGTGTTTCATTTGCACTTTCTGCTGTAACTTTGGCTTCTCTGTTTCCAATCAATTATCATGGCAAAAGACAATGTCAAAAAAAGATAGTGTTCAACCGAGAAAAAAGGTAATAAAAAATCTTTGGCAAAACTATACACTTTGTAGATGGCATAGGCTGAACCCCAGAAACTTTGGATCTTTTGCTCGGATTGAGGAAGAGGAGGGACAATCATTTTGGCTTTTTGGCGAGTATTTCTACAAAGACATGTGGGCGTTGAAAGTAATGGTCGATTCATGGGCTATTGTATATTTGGGGCAATATCTTCCAGCTCCTTTCATCGCTGTAATTGTTGATACCAGGATACAACAGTTGGCTAAATGTCTCATTATTTAGTAAAATACAATAGCGGATATGACTGTCATTTCACGTCACATATTAGGAGATCATTCTTTGTGATGGTTTTGGAGAAAACTTTTACTTGCATGGGCTTTGCATGCTGCTCTTTTTTTCCTATTTAACCAAACTTAAGAAGGTTTCTGTTTTGATTCTTAAAATATAGTGCAAGGTTGCCAAAAGAAGAGTCGGAGAATTTACAGAATCTGTAACATCCTGGCCATAAGAAACGCCTCTACATACATCTCCAAATGTGCCTTGGGCTATTTTTCCCTTTAGAACCAATTTTTAAGGTCAATTTCCCATTACTCTCTTGTTCTTTTAGCTTCCTTTTCCGTTGTCCACACCTTGCTCAAGTGTCTCTTCAGCTTCGTATCAAGATTTTTCAAACCAATCTGGCCTCCCTCAAAAGTCTTCCTTGTGCTTGGAGCACTCACCACCCTTATGATCCCCTTTCACCCCATTAGATATATTTTTCCCCTCTGATTTCCCATTTGTAAACACACCACACCCTCATCCCCCCCACCCTTATCTATACTTAAGAATCTTTAGGTTTCTTGTAGTACTGTGCATAACTACTTGTTAGAGATTGTGTGGCAGAGGTAGAATTTTGATAGCCAGGCTTTGAATTTGGGCAAGTTAACATGCTTATGGCCTTGAGCCCGAGCCTCACTAGCTCAAAATCAACAAAAAGATAAAAGCAAATGAGGGGAATAGCTAATGTTTGGACATCAAAAGGTGAACTCCAGGACAAAGGTATCTAAGATCTCATGGAAGGGTGTCACTGATAGAACCCATAACCTAGGGTCCCAATCCAACACACACTGTTAAGATCCCCACCAATTTCTAGAATTGCAATCAGTTGGGTGAGAGAAATTCACTATTGGGTAGCTTAAAAACATTGGGTAGCTCAAGTCACAATTGGGTGGCTAAAAAAAAACAATTGGGTGAGTAAAAACATTTGGGTGAGGAAAATGCTGGTGATAAGGGCAACACATATAAGACCTTAACATCTATTGGAATGTCAAGACAAAATGTGGTATGAATTCATAATAATTTCTTTAGTAAGATATGTCCAACCATATGTAGATGGATCGTTGGGGGTTTGTCTCTTGACTACATTTATGGGGTCAAAGTCCAATAGACATGAAAATTTAATATCATTAGTAATAATGTTGGTAGTATTGGTTTAAACTTGAAATGTTGTCTTATATGGTATATGTAGCCTTATTCCCTTTTGCTATTTTGGTTGAGCTGAAATCTCAATATGAAATCAAATTATCTTGATGGTGGACTGCGAAGACCCCAAAATTTGGTAAATAAAAATGCGTTAGCAACATTGGCCTTAATTTACTTTTTAAAATGACCCTTTTCACGACTCCTCAATATTGTGCGAGTCTTTTGGAATGAACTTCCTAGGAGCTATTTGGTTCAACGTTTTGGGTTTCTCTACAATGGGCCTAAATATTTTTGCGGACTCTTTATGCATCCACTTTTGTCATTCATCTAGTTCTTCCTAGTCAGTAGGCTGCCTTCTTTTAGTTACACACATTTTGAGAGTCATTGATTTGATTTTCAACTTCCTCTTGTTAATAAATCTATTTAAACTATATGGCATTAGTTTCTCTTAGCACCTTGTGGCTATCTGATATAGAGATGTTGAGATCTAATGATACTACGAATTCATGTTACATATCGGTGTAGACTTCAAATTCATCTATTATATGTCCTAAGGGAGTATTCTACCTTTGGCTCCTTGTTGACCATAGTGCCATGATTGGAGATTACATTGATAGAAAAGGGGTAAGTGCTATGCTTTCTCATATAAACCCTCTAAATCAATATTATCTATTGAAAATTAAACATTGAACAATGTAATTTTAGTCGCATAATGATTCCACGTAAGGTCAATTTGGAGTTAAAAAAGTTCCACTAGTATTTTGACCTCGAGTCTAATGAACCAAAAATGTTTTTAATTTGACAATACATTCATTGTGAGTAGCTTCGATAGACTCTTTATTCAACTCTCTTGATAATTCAATATGTACATGACAAAGGTATTTAATTATGCTAAAAGGCGTTGTCTTAGTTAGATGGTGAAAGGCGAGCAACCTCGACATGTTAGTTGTTTTTGAAGGAATTGTAATCCCCACCATCCACATGTTGGTCAATATCAATGACCTCAAAATGATATGAACCGTTCATTTCCAACAAATATAGTTTGTTTCGCGGTGAGAAAGGGTTTCACAAAATTTGTAGAGCCTACGACACCTTCCCCGTAAGTGGCATATCATTTATGTGGATTTTCTACCGTATAATCATCGCTATCATTTGCAAGCGCTTTGATGACATCATCTCGGCTCCCCGCTTCACAACATAGAGCTATATGATTTTGTGTTATCCTCTCTCAAAAATATGCCGACAATTGATTAGTCCCTTCATTCTTTTGGCAACACATCAAAGGCGACACCCCAATCGCCCCACCATTCCAATGACCTCTCTCGCTCTCTCGCTCGAGATGATGAAATTCACATTTGAGTAGATCTTTTTCTCCAAATAGGTTCTCAAATAAATTTTTGGGTGACAAACTAATGGTTTCATAAAAAAAAGGCTTCTTCAAGAATAACAATTACATAATTTTTAGGTGCAAATTATTTTACTAAATAACATAAACACTTTGTTTCACGTTTCTTTGATGTTGAGTGAATATACTTGAGAGGATTTTTTCGCATCATTAATATGTACTTATATGAGTTTCTTAGGAGATTGGTATAATATGCATTTATCTTTGCTATTGGTAATAATATGGCCAACCGTTTGAAGGGCTTGATTGACATCAACTTTTTGTGCATAAACTATTCTCATGCGATTCGATTGATCATGTTCATGGGTTTGAGAGATGTATTTCAAGAAGATCTTGAGACATGCCCATGAATGTAGTTTTCTTGGCACAACATCACAAAACAATATGTTTACAAGATGTGTGCTTTATAACTCACCACGGGGACCTACCAAATGCTAAAGCAAATCACAATTGTCCTTTATACATAATATAGAACCAATTTCCATCACACAACACCTTTTGAAAACTCGAACACGATTGCACCTTCCAATTCTCATGATTGTATGTGAATGTCCTTGCAAAGACTGAGATGGATTTGCTAGAAGGAATAATCTTGAAGTCCATAATTTTCACCACTATGGCATGGAGGAGGCCTCATTAAGCTCACGGAAGTTGAAATGCTTCAAAAAAATTGACAAGAAGTTAGAATAATTCATTTCATCTCAAACACTTCAAGAAGAAATCCACGAGAAGAAAGAAATCTTGTTAGTAGAATACTCATAACTTCTCTGAACCTCAACCAATTTTACTCAAACCTTTTTAAATACTTGAGATTGGAGCTATATACAAAAATTTATTCTATCATTTATCTGAAGAAGGCTCCATATTTTTTCTTGAGAGCTAAGAAGATAGAGGACTCAATATGCATTTCTCAATGAACCAGTTTTAGAGAAACTAGCATAACTTTCACATACCTCTTCAGAACTTGATGAAATTTGGCATTGAGCACTACAAGACACCCCTATACACATTCCATAAGTTTTTAGCCATAAGTTTTCCCCTACATCTTAGACCTATCTCGTTTGCATCACCTACCTGCTTTAATCCTCAAGGCCAACTTTGGTGAACTTTTGAAATTTTCCTCTATGAGCTAAAGTAAACCTTGTTGTTGCTCACACATTCCCAAGAAAAATTTTCTAGGATCCTCCCATGCTCACATGGTCTTTTCATGACCTGTACCAACCTTTCACACCTCATCAGGATCTAGAACTAGGTCTAAATGAGCTAGTTTCAATTGAGACTTCCACCAAATGACATGAAACTCACTTTGTAAAAGATCTTTCCCATGATGACATCATCATATCGACTTTATAACATCCGAGTCAAACATACTAACCATTTCCATACCTGTAGTAGACTCTTACCTCAGTGACCAGGCCTGAAACACATTGAAACCATCCTGGATGCTCAATAAACCATTGAGAAGGCACTACCAATCAACCTTCATGCCTCTGCATGAGATTAACTTCACTATTCACTCATTTGCCATCAATGCCACTTGACATCAATGACAACACCAATGACAACAATCTCATTTAGAGTTCATTCTTGATTTGTTGAGGGCATAAATAAATGAACCTCATTGAATACAATTCCATTCACATCCACTATTGGGGCATGCTGCTCCCATCATTCACTCTGCATTTCATTCAACCTCATTCACAATATAGTGTATCTTGGTTGTATTCTTACTATTTCTTACATTTACTTGTTACATGTTCGTCTTATTACTCATGTTAGATAGATATCTTGTATGTCATTATCTTTCTATACACACATGCACGTTCACTTGCTTTCTAGTTATGATTGTAGATTTTATAGGTCCATTACATGCAACATGGATGCTTGGTGCAGTACCTAGTACTAGTCCCACAATGACTCTTGGGGCATCCACTTTTGTATATTATAGGTGTTATTGTTTAATTTTGTTTCATAACACACTATTTTATCATATTATACATGCTTTGACATACTTTTTAATCTTTTAACGTGCTAATGGGTGCTTCATGTGCAACATTTATTATGCAGGAATATTTTCTTCCATGGTTGTCTGATACACTATTTTCTTTTGCTTGTCATTGTTTGCGGGTTTTACCCTATGTCTTGCTTGTTCTATGCTTTCTTATGACCATTATGGCCTTTATTGTATTGCGACATCGTGAGTGGTGTCCCATGTTTGCAACCCACTTTTCATGGTGTTCATTGTCTTCTTGCATGTTTACTTGTGACTTAGATTACATTTTCTTCTTAACTTACATTTCATATTATACATGCATGTTTTTGTTTCTTGTACTAATACTTGACACCTAGCCACTTGTTTGTGTGTGCCTTACAATGGTTGATCCTCCTTTGGGCCGAATACTCTTTCAATGACATCACATGCACCCCAAACAAGAGGGGAATCATTTGGGTGAATCAATCACCCCATACAACGTTATACGCATCACAACACGGTACCGATACAACACAATTTTAGTTTGAAAGGGCTTAGAATCGAGACTTGGGTCCTTTGAACAACATGCATTCCTAGATGCTTGAAACTAGGGGAAATTACACAATGATTGGAAGTTCAACAAAGTCTACATAGCGCACATATAGTGGCTTTCATAGGGCATATGGTCCTTAGCACATGCGTTTATACATAACATCTACAGTGGTGTTCTACATTGTAGGAAACAATTAAAGGATTGGAGGATGACACTAGACTATTCTCCCTACACTTCTTCCATTTCACTGGCATGAGATCACCTGAAAAAATCACCGACATCATCTACAAGATCCTTTTCTACACCCTTTCCTCATCATGGATGAGGTGCACATGTTCCATTTTCACACTTTTAACATTTTTATAGATTTTCCTTGCACACATTTTTACATAATTTGATCATATACATGTGTATTTGACTACTTGTTTGACTTCTCTTTTACAGGTCCATCCATATGGGAAGTAGTAGTCAACATCAAAAATGACAACATCACACACACCAAATATGACATCGACATCGAAAATAGGTACATCACGACATCTACACATGCATTTCCTCCCTAGGTTCATTTTCATCACTTTTTGCACTTTCTCCTCCTTAGCATCCACGCTTCACATTTTTCTATCACTCCATGCTTTGGCTTATCCTCGACATGCATAATATATATATATATATATATATATATATATATATATATATATATATATATATATATATATATATATAATGTTACCAAGCTTTCCGCTCACCAACATAAAGTGGGGGCAAATGTAGACACAAAATCACACACTTTGGGTAATTATCTATTCCGATTACATACTAATATTCATATGATTTCTAAGTAAGAAAAGTACTAATTAACCCATGTCTTTGACCACCTTTCTTTGCTTTACTGTTGCTACTTTGGTCATTCACCCTTACTTGCTCGAGTCTCCTTTTTACTCTTGACATTTTTCATCCGGACACCAACGCCCAACCGGGATGCCGGTCTTTAGCGCCATCATCCCCTCTAGGTGCCCTTGTCCTCTTTGTATTTTACTCACACTTTTTGGGTCCTTTCTAACCATTTGAGCATCTTATCTTTTAGGTAGTCAACATTTTCGGGGTTAATTATGAAATTCAGCCAAGGGAATCATATAAATATAAAGTTATGTGATCATAATAAAAGAGCAAGCACTAAGCATTATCTATCACTACCTAAAGTTGCATCCATCAAGGCATATAAGAGCTCCATTGCATCCATCTAACTCCATCACAAGGGACACAAGGGTTGGTTTTTTGCATCACACTTCATAGGAGGGAAGTTCATTCTATTCCATGCACACATTTACTACATTCTACATCTAGCTACTTTCTCGCTATCCAAGTGCAACATGCATAAGAGAAACCTAAAGCACAATTTTGTGCACACACACAAAATTACATGGGGTCCGAGATATAGTGCAACACACGGTCGTAAGTTCACCATTGTGATAGCGAGGACAATCTAACCTATCATTACGCATCTTTCATTTTTTGGATTTGATGTATATTTGAGGGTTTTGTAGGCTCATTCTTTATTGCGGGTTTCAGCGACCTTAGATATCTTGGTGTGACTTTGGATCGATCAAAGGAAACTAAAAGAGATTACATTACAACACCTTAGAGGATGTTTTTGAGATTTTCCATAGACCGAGGTGCCAGGAATTAGGACAAGGGCACCCACAGTGCCCATATACCTATCTAGTCACCCCACTCCAGCCTATCTCCCTAGATCTGCATTTTTCTAAGCTCCCATGTGATGGTCAATTCTTTGTATTTTTATTTTTCCGACTCTGTGCATTCTCTAGAACTCTACGAATCAGCTAAGTATTTTTTATTCTTCCTTTCCACCTAAGGTTTTACATTTCATTATTTAGTTTTCTTGGGTAAATTATTATACTTAATTTTTATTCATTTACTTCTAGTATAACATTCGGATCAGGCATATAAATCACATTTTAGCTTAATAAGATACATATCTATACACGCAACATGGATTATTGGGGTAGTACTTTTACATACATTACAAGTGCTATTGTTTCATTTTGTTTCATAACACACTATTTTATTAGATTATACACACTTTGACATAATTTTTATCTTTCTAACGTGCTAACGGGTGCTTCATGTGCAACATTTTTATGCAAGACTATTTGCTTCCATGGTTGTCTGATACACTGTTTTCCTTTGCTTGTTATTGTTTGTGGGCTTTTCCTTATTTCTTGTTTGTTTTCCGATTTCTTAAGCCATTATGGCCTTGATTATCTTTGCAACGTCTTGAGTGGTCTCCCATGTTTTCAACCTACTTTTTGTGGTCTACATGGTCTTTTTGCATGTATACTTGCATCTTAGCTTACACATTGTTTTCTTAGCTTATATTTTTTCTTATACATGCATGTTTGTATTTGCTTGTACTAACACTTGTCTCCTAGCCATTTTTTTGCGCATGCCTTGGTTTCTACTAAGAAAATTCCCCCTGCATGGAAAATATTGAACACAACGGTTGGTCCTCTTTTGGGCCACATACTCCTTCAACAATGTCACATGCACCCCAAACAAAGGGGGAATTATTTAGGTGAATTAGTCACCCCATACAAAGTTATACACAACACAACACACTACCGGTATAACACGGTTTGTCGGTTTGAATAGATCTTAGAATCATACTTAGGTCCTTTACATAGAGGCCTTTCTGGATGCCTTAAACCAAGGGCAATTTCACAACGATTGTTAGTTCAACACAATCTACATAACTCCACACACATCGGATTTTACAAGGCATATGGTCCTTAGTACACATGTTTACACAAACCATATGTAGTGGTGTTATACATTATGGGAAGTAGTTAAAGGATTAAAGGATAACATCGGACTATTCTCCTTACACTTTTTCCATTTCACTGACACGAGATTGCCTGAAAATCTAAACGTCGACATCATCTACAAGATCCTCTCTACACTCTTTTTATCATCATGGATCAGTGCACATTTTCTTTTTCACACTTTTAGCATTTTTACATACTTTCTTTACACATTGTTTTACATATTTTGATCATATACATCCATATTTGACTACTTGTTCAACTTCTCTTTTGTAGGTCCGTCCATATGGGAAGTGGTAGTCAACATTAACAACAACATTACACAAACCAAAAATTGTTGGAAGTACAAGGGAATGAGAAGGGGGTGAATCAGTCCTACAAATATTTTTATTTCATTTACCAAACTATACATTCATCAATTTATATTGTTCATACACCATTCATAACCATGTATGCTTATTAAGATATGAAACATCAACCACAAGAGAAAGAAACAAAGTACTCAACATAAGAATACCATATTTAAGTGGGAAAACCTCATGGGGAAGAAAAAACACCAAAAAACAAACACTATATTGCCATGTTTAAAATTTAGTGAGGCACAAATCCCATAAGGAGCACCAACCCCTAGTTTAGTAGAGCACCGACCCTACAAGGAACACCAACCCCTAATTTAGTAGAGCACCAACCCTACAAAGAGCACTGACCCATAATTTAGTGAAGCACCAAATCAAAAAGGAGGATACTGACCCCTAGGATGAGTAAGCACCAACTCGGACATCCAATATGTTTGATCTCTAATTTTTGAGTTGCCACAACCGATGGAGATCACATATTGACTCACTGACCCTAGCTCATAATCTTGCACTTTCTTCACTTGTCTTTACTCTAACCTCTTGATCTCATGTCTTTAATCGAGTATTCAACCTTTAATGCCATTCTTGACCCTCAAATAATCCACACATACATGCAAATCACTCCCCTCTAGGTCACACTTCTTCCCTCCAAGAGCACTAATTCAAAAATGAATCCAAAACATCAATTTTATATGATTTTTTTTTCTAACCCAAAGGAGGTTGGTATTACACCTTTAGTTCAACCACTTTGCATAATTAAAAGCATCGATAACTTTATCAAAATATTCACAAGTGACCCAAGTAGGTCGGCCTAGCAAAAATCCTTCTTCCATGCACCAAAAATCACCAAAACCCATGAATTGGAATGCCAAAATTCTCCTAACACCAAAAATATTTTTAGTCATGATTTAAAATTAATCAAACATGTTTAAAATAAAAATTTAAACATCACACATAGTCTCAATTTTCATCAAACAATTAGATTATTTCATTAAATGGGACCACTGCTTCTTATACTTCTCAAAACACCTGTTTCCAACACCTTTCAAGACCTCGATTCGACTTTAGACCTCAATACCTCTTCAAATAATATCAACTATGGAATGTGACCAATAAATATAAATTAAAGGAAATTTATAACACTTATAATCAAGTTATAAGTCATGAAACAACCACTGGTTCAAACTACATCAACGTTTTCCTTCACCAAATCAAGCTTCCCAAAAAGATGTTTTCAAAAAGCAACTAATTAACACCCTTCATGACACTTTCAAGACATAAAAATGGATTCATTGGATTCAAAATTAATACCTCTTCACATTACATGTGATATAAAGCATCACATAATCCATATCATGCTCTAACCAACTCAAAACATCTAGAAGATATTGTCTGTCTTGCACTGGAAACAATATTCTGTCTAAAAATGACTTGGAAACCTTATCAAAAATCATCATCATGAGACAAAAAACATATCACTGGAACTAACTCTAAATTATGTTTCCAACACACCTTGAATCACCTCCTAATTCCACATGTAGCTCTTAATATCCACTTTATTGAAGATGACCCTTTTACCGAGTCGGCACAAATAGGGCACATTTTTCACTTTTTCATCACAAAAATTATCTTAAACCTTCATATACATTTATAAAAACTCTTTAGCTATTATAAATTCTAATTTATACATTACCTCATTTGGAAAACGTTTCCTTAAAGCGTAACTCTTCGAAACTATCATTTTCAAGTGTGGCCCCCATCTATCACAAGCTCTACTTACCTTTATGGAAATCACGGGAGATTCCTCTACAACATTCAATCATCAATTTTCCACTATAAATAAAAATAGGCTCATAATGCTCACTTTTCTGCAAGTTGCTCCTAGCTAGGGTTTAACTAGGGTTTCAAACCACTTTAGCTTCTTAATGACCGTTCATAAAAACGTGATGATCAAACCACCTCATTATTTTTTTGAAATTTTAATAATTGACCTTAGAAGTTAACCCATATAACTCAAGTCCCCATACAAAGCATAAAGTTCACAACAAGCACCGGAAGGTCAACATTTGCTATAAAACACACTTTGTCACTTACCTAGTTTTGTTAAAACTTGCATATCTTCAAAAAATTTTAAGAACTTTGACTGAAAATTGGCATGAAGCACCATGAAAACATTATATAACTTCTCAAAATCACCACATACACCAAATGGATCTCAAACTTTCCACCCACAACGACTTACCTTTGCTTACTTACCTGTTTCTCAATATTTTCTTCGCAAAGAACTCATAAAAGCATCAAATTGCTAAATAAAGGACCTAAAACTCACAATACATGCCCGTATACCATCACCATGTTATTACCATTCTTGGAAAATAATGAGTTGGTTTAAATCTCATATATCTACCTTTTTTGCATGCACCAAGGCTGGAAACAAGCTTGGAAAGTCTTGACTCAACCAAGAACTAACCATTCTGACCTCATGAAGACCCATAAACACTCATGAAACATCATACCAACCATTTTTGGACCCATGAAACACACTAACCAACTCAAGAAAGTTCATACCAATCAACTTCATGTTTGACATCGATTGACACACGATAGGGACTCATACCATGCCATGAAACCCTTTTCCATCAATGGGGTTGACATGATGACAACACAACCACACACTAGCCAACAACAACAACATCGACATTAACAACATGTACATCGTGAGACATCTACACACGCGTTTCCACCCTAGGTTCATTTTCATCACTTTTTGCACTTTCTCCTCCTTAGCATCCATGTTTCACATTTTTTATCACTCCACGCTTTAACTTGTCCCTTGGCACACTTTCATCATTGATATACATGGTTATCAGGTACACATCTCTATCTACTTTATTTTACTGAGATTTCCACTCACCAACATAAAATGGGGGCAAATGTAGACACAAATCACGCACTTTAGGTAATTATCTAGTCTTGATTATATCGCTATTCATATCATTCATAAGTAAGAAGAGTACTAATTAACCCATGTATTTGGCCACCTTTCTTCACTTTCTATTGCTACTTTCAATCTTGCACCCTTACTTGCTTAGTCTTCCTTTTTACTCTTTGGCATTTGTCATCCTGGACACCGGCGTCGGGCGCCCTCGTCCCATCTTGGTGTCCCTGTCCTCTTTTAATTTACTCACACTTTTTGGGTCCTTTCTAGTCATTTGAGAATCTTATCTTTTTGGTAGTTGGCCTTTTCGGGGTTAATTACAAAATTCAAGAAAATGAATCATATAAATATACAGTTATGTGAACATAATAAAGGACCAAACACTAAGAATTAGCTATCACCACCTAAGGTTGCATCCATCAAGGCATATAAGAGCTCCATTGCATCCATAGATCCATCAAAAGGACCCAAGGGATTTTTTTGCATCACACTTCATAGGAGGGAAGTTCATTCTATTCTATGCACACATTTACTACATTATACATCTAGCTACTTGCTACTATCCAAGTGCGATTGACACAAGAGAAACCTAGGGCACAATTCCGCACACACACATAAAAATACATTGGGTTTGAGATGTAGTACAATGCTTAGTCGTAAGTTCACCATTGTGACAATTGAGGATAGTCCAAACCCTCATTTTGCATATTTTGTTTATCATATTTGATGTTTATTTGAGGTTTTTGCGGGTTCATTCTTCATTGTAAGTTTCGGTGACATTTGCGATCTTAGTATGACCTCAAAGCAATCAAAGGTGACTAAAAGAGAATACCTTGTGACACCTTAGAGGATGTTTTTTGAGTATTTATGTAGACCGGGTTCCCAAAATCAAGACCAGGGCACCCACGGGCACCCTTATCCCTCTCTAGGCATCCCAGTCCATCATATTCCTCTAGCTTTGCATTTTTCTAGGTCATTGTGCGACACTCCTCGCCGATTCTGTTCACCTAGTCATCAACTGCGGTATAATCTAGATTTCACTATGAACCAACTAAGTATTTTAATCCTTCCTTTGTACCTAGGGTTTTACATTTTATTGATTATTTTACATTGGTAAATTTCTATACTTAATCTATTATTCATTTATTATAATCTTGCATTCAGATTAGACATATAAATCACATTTTACCTTAATAAGTTAGAAGGATGTATCTAATAATTGGAGAGTTCCTAACCCTCACATGCTAAAAATCTAACCACTCTTCTATAACAAGTACTACAACAAACCACACATGCTAGCTATGTGATGTAACCAAAACCATTATACCTCCTCTCATGTTCCAACATGCTAGGCATGAGTGTGCATATGTCTTGCACTTTCTCTTCATACACACACTATTGGTAATGCTTCCTCATACACCATTCCCAATAATATGATTTCCCACATAGATTCCTTTACACAACCCAAGTTTACATTATTGGGCCCTTTACAAACTTATTTTAAACCCATGTAAGCCCATATTCTACCTACCCAATGATATGTCCAATCTATTCAATAGTTCATTGGGTCTTCTTCTACAAGGCCTACATCATTGTACTTGCTTATGTACTCAAAGTATGTAAAACTTGGCTATTTCTTCCCCACTTACCATACACAAACCATCCCAAATATGAATTTCACCTAAAATGTCCATATGCATGGTGCATATGCAACCCCACCACCCTTGTTAGATCCCACATACATTATTACCCCTGAATTTGGTGCATTAAGAATGTATCTTTGAATACCTATAAGAATAATTAGATTTCAACATCCATGTGACAATCTTCCTCGCCCCTACTTGAATTAACAAAATACAAGTGTGAAGGAGACCCCAATGCCCACATAAAGTCATACACTATGAAAATCAATTAACTAATCATGTGGGATGGGGTTGTCACCAAGATCTTACTTAAAACCCTTGAGGTCATAATTCTTGATTCACACTATCATCTACTTGAAGCTTCCATCCATTCACTTTGTTAGGTCATAGATGAGTTTGTCAAGGCCTTAAATATGAAAAAACTTTTCAAGATTGGCATATGATACTTCCTTCACATCAATGAATATATTAATGAGTCTATTTATCACTTCACTACGAGGTGACAAAAATTACTTTATTTCTCTTTCAAAACTCCACTTATGGATGAGTGAGAACTAAATGGCCTCTTCCTTCACACCCTTAATAGGGAAATTCAGAAAGATGTTTGTAAATTCCCATACAGGTCATGAAAAGAAACTTTAGATATTGCATTGAGAATTAACCAAACAACCATTGGTAGTTTTTATAAGACCTATCATGTGGATGAGAGACTTGTTATTCCCAACCAAAAATCTCAGGGATATAAAAATAATAATAATGTGTAAGCTCCTTAAAATGTTGAGGGTCTAAAAGTACTTAAATGGAATCAAAATGCCACTACAAATGGTGTTACCGACCAAAAAAATAATTCTACCTTCTCCAACAACATGAGTAGCCAACCCAACATAAATAACAATAACAACAATGGAAATTCCAAAATTAAAAAAATCCCTTTTGCTATAAATGTGATTGATTTTAACCAAGTACATGACCAAATCAAAACCATTGGTAATAAAAAAGAATGGAAACAAAAATGGAAATTATCTAAATACAAAATTTAGCCCTAATTGTGCCTACTAAAACAAATTTAATTATAAATTCCAATAGGGTTCTTACCAACATAACCATCACCCACAAGAATAAAATCCACACCTCTATTATAATTCCCACATGGTAAAGGGCCACAATGCCCACACCTACAAAGAATACAATAAGTTTATGCAATCATTACCTAAAAACATGAAGCATGCCTTTAATGAGAAATTCCTTGGGATGGTAGGACCTAATGACCAATAAAAATCTCATTTAGGTCATGTAGCTTGATGAGGCTCTTTCTTTGATCCTCATCATTTAATCTTAAAGAATGTCAAAACTAGGTGGTGTCCAAGGCTATCTGTAAAAGGGGCTAAAGGAAATAATGATTTTACAGTTCTTTTCTCTAGAATTGAAAATGCTTGAAAGGAAATTCAATAACTAAAAGTGAATCTAATCTAACAAACTAAAATAAATAACTGAAAGAAAATCTAATCTAACAAACTGAAATAAATGACTGAAAGCAAATCTAATCTAACAAACTAAAATAAATAACAGAAAACAAATAAATGAAAGTGACTTCACAAACAAAACAAAATAAAACACACAATGTTGATTTGAACAATCTAAGTAAAACAATATGATTATATTATTAAAAAAATAAACCATCCTCCTCCTTGGGTAAGAGTGGGCCCTTGCTCTTCCCTCAAAGTTGGGTTAACAAAACTAAAATAAGTTGTTGCCAAGATACTTGAACTGTGGATTTTATTAATTAGAAATGATGTTACAAAAATCATCCATCTTCTACCACTACTACATTGAGTGCTTTGGAGAGATATTTATAACTCATCCCTTGGCCAATACTCTAAGATTATAGAACTACCTACCTATAATCTTGGGAAAGACTTGACTACATCTTCCACTTTACAATGAGATAAATGTGGAAGGAATTTATTTAAACACTACAACTCCATATTTAACTACTTATTTCACTTGCATTCAACTATTTCTTCCACTTGACAAGAAAACAAATATGAAAGAGATTTAATCAAACACTACAACTCTAGATTGAACTACTAATTCCACTTGACAAGGAGACAAATATGGAAGAGATTTAATCAAACACTATAACTCTAGATTAAACTACTACTTCTTCCACTTGAAAAGGAGACAAATGTGGAAGAGAATTAATCAAATATTACAAATCTAAATTCAACTACCTATTCCACATGCTCTTAACTCCTTTCCATTTGTGAAGTCTGCTCTTGCATGATTAAATCTTTCAACATGATAGTTTTCTGCCATATTTTCATAATTGATTTTCGATCATTACTTGTGAATTCAGTTTGAAGGATATTTTCAAACATTTTCTAGGTTTTGTGTTCCTTGTAAGCTTTCCAAAACATCTTGAAATTCTAATTTGCATTGAGAAATGAGGGAGATATCACAGATTTTACTGAACCTAAGTTTTTTTGTGTCTTATTTTCTTTCCTTCAACCTTATTCTATTGAAACTTCAAATGAAGATATCTCCTCAATTTTGCTCTGTATAAAAATGGAGAGACATTTTCCTCCTAACAATAAGAGGAAAAACACCTCTCATATTTCATTTGAAGGTCTGCAATTCTAGTTATAGTGATTTCAATGCTGATTTTACAAGTCATGCACTCTTGGCTTTGTGAGTCCTGCACTCATAGCTATATGAGTCATGTGTTCTTAGCTATGTGATTCATGCGCTCTTTGTAATGTGTGTTTTGCACTTGATGAAATATATTCTAGAGATCAAATGACATGCTCATACACAATACTGCACTCCAACTTACAATAAATATTAGGAAATAAAACCATTTAGATTGCAATGGAATTTTCAAAGATAGATCAAGTATATTCTACATTTTATCTTAAATAAGCTATCTAGTTCTTAAGACTACATCTAAATCCACTTTATAAGAGAAGGAATAATATTATTTTATGCAATGGATGAGACTTATTTTGGTCTCATCATAGCTCCAAAAATTACCATTTGGGTATTTGCTAAAATCTAGTCATGAACCATCAACAACATACCACCCAAGGTGCATAACTAAAAAAATCAATAGCAAACTACTCTAGTTAACACTCATGAGGCCAAAGATTTGATATCAATGTTTTTAACCTTGATATAGCCTCACACTTAGGCTTACAATGGAAATCTGTATGATTTGTTTCGTCATACTAGAGAATAATGAAGAGGGAAATTGAATAACCCATACAAAAGAATACCAAAATTTCAATACTCCCTCGGAAGGATCTTTAGAGCTTAAAAACAAAGAGATACCTAAACAATCTTGAAAACATGACATAATCATTTCTCTCACTAATAAGTTTTACCATATATCATTCCTAGACCTTTTAAATAATTGACGGGCCATGTTAATTCCTATGTAAACCCCATTTTTGTTTCATCATTTTGTACTAAGACCTGATATTAACATTTTTAACTAATACTTTAATATATTTATAAGGAATTTTTGTGTATAAACCTTGTTCACTTTCATCATATCTATGCTTATTTCAATGATGAATTGAAATAAATATGTATATGCACTAAAAATGTCGATAAAAGACATATTTTAAGCCCAACGCAAAATTCATACATAGCCTAGCGCAGGACTCACTTTGAAGTTCAAGACTCACCTACGAATTGGCACATGACTCACTTTAGAGTGCATGAATCACGCTATGGAAGCAAAGGACTTGTATGAAGGAAGAAAAGGACTTGGACATTAAGGAGAAGAGATTATCTAGTCAACACATGGGTTACATGATGTAGGAGCATTGAATATATTTTATCACCCAGTCATCATGTGAATTGCGTAGATTATAAGAGTCAAATTTAACATCAAGTTCGAATGAAATTGTGGAACAAACAAATGACACAAACTGGTAGTCACCATTATTCAAGGGATTCAAATGCATGAGCTTTGACATCTTATGAAATGCTAAATCATCTTAGTTGAGCGTTAATCAAGGACTCCACTCGGAGTTAACAAGACAAAATATAATCTAAGTGTGACATGCACTTGTTCTTTCAAACTTGTAACTCCTTAACAAGAAGTTGTTCTTGTAGAAATTTGTTAGTTAATTAGTAGTTAGTTATTGCAAATAATCAGTCCTCTTTTAGAGTGAAAAGGACTATGCTTATTATAAAAAGCATTTGTAGTAGAATTAGTGTGGTTGGTTGTTGATGAAAGAAAGTATTGTATTACATTCAATAAAGTGCATGATTTTGAGTTAAATCATCCTGGTGTAATTTTCAATCTTGAAACCGGATCAGAGGGAAGGAGCAAGGGCCACTCCTCCCCAATGTGAAGGGAAGCATTTATTGTTTGTTCAAATCTCTATTTATTCAACATTTTCTTAGTTACAAGAATTCAAGCACTTTCAACATTTCAATTCATGAATTTAGTAATATTTGTTTTATCATAGAATCCATTTCTTAAATACGTTTAGAAATAGTATTTGATTGAATTTAGTAGTTAATGCATGCTTAGAACAATTTCAATAGCTCTCTTTGTTACAAATAACCATGGACACGCCCTAGACTAACAATCATGAAATAATTAAAGTATGAGTATCAATAACGCTCATTAGTTTTGGCGCCATTTCGAGGAATATTTAAGGTGTTAGCAAATATCAAGGTACTAACTTGTGTACTTCTTGATAGCCTGGTAAGTTTCCATTTAGAAATCTCTTTTCCATACTCTTTCTTTTGAAATAAAAGACCTTGTCATGACAACAAGATTATTTTATGTGCTTTGGAGTATGTGGAACACAAGTAATTAGTTAAGCACTTATAGTTAGGAGATTGTTATTAAGCATGGTAGGTACTTATGTTTATACCTAGAGAGTGTAGAGGTAGCTTTATTCAATTAAACCTACAAAATACCCCTCAAAACAACTTCCTGTGGAACAAATTGAATAACAAAGATGGATGGCTGATGGAGTGGAAAATCCCAAAGGTGTAAACAATGGAAACCCACAAATAGGAAGGAAATTCACCTATCCGATAGAAATGGACCCTAATGAACAAGCCCCCATGAATAAAATATTTCCCTCAATTTTACCAACCTTTAGGGGATTAGTCTTAGAAGATCTCGACCAATTTCTGTTTGAGTTCAAGGTGTTGTGCTAGACCTATGACTATACCTTACACACTTAGTTTATTTCCCTCAACTCTAAAAGATACATCCATGAGGTGGTTCATGGGCCTAAACCCCAAATCTATCCATATTTGGGAAGAGATGGAAACAGTATTCTTGGATAAATACCAAGATTACTTTAGAGTTAGGGACCGAAAGGAAGAACTCTTTAGGATACAACAAAAGAAGGATGAGAGTGTTAATGACTATCTTGATTGATTCCTCTTCCTTCATAGGAGGTGTGGTATAGGTCTTGATATTAATATTCTAAAAACTATATTCCTTAAATTATTGGATGAAGACACACAAGAGGCCTTTAATATAATGGGAAAAGGAGACATGAACAAGTTGAAATTCATTGATATATTTGACCTCTGTAGAAAATATTCCCGAACTCATCCAAATTGTCAAAAATAAAAGGAAAGATTTCAATGGTGACATATCTAAACTAAGAGAAGAGATTAAAATTTTAAGAATAGATCTCTTAGTTTAGCTTAAAAAATCATGGATAGGGATAAAGCTAGGAATACAAAGCCATTGTTCATCTATTGTCCAAGATGTAGGAATAAACATGGGCTTAAGGATTGTCCCTTAGAAAATAAAAAAATCTAGCTATGTGTATGTGATTTCACCCCCCAGGTAATTTTGATAAAACATGCCACTAATCAATGTGGACTATTTCCCTTGCTAAAGAATCACTTAAAATAGAATACACAAAGTGGTGAAGTTAATTAGGTATATTAGAGGCAAGGAGATAATTTTCCAACAAACCAACACTAGTCCTATGCACTGGGACAAAAAAACAAAATGGGTTCCAAACTAGTGGAACACACCATGGGACAATCGGGCCAAAAAGGCGCACCCCAACCTTGGAATCAAAAAAAAAGTTCCACAAAAATGGAGTCCTCGGTGGAATGTAAAACCGAATTATTATCCCAATCACAAAATCTAAACTTGAACATTCCACCATTCCAAAAATTTAATCCACAATTTCAACAAGTAATGTAATGCATCCCCAAGGATATAGTCAATAATATTATAAGAAAAGAAGACCGCAGAGACAACAAGACGCACGTGTTTGTTAAGCGGGAAAACATTTTAAAATTCGTTTTATGATCCGTTGCTCTATTTGAACGCCATAACTTGCCCAACCATAAATTCCAGCTCAAACCATGGAAAATCCAAATAATGTAAGGCAAAGCAACCCATTATATATTGTTGAATGCGACAAGATTCCCATGGTGAATTCTATGGATTTTAGAAACATACTATTGCGTAAAGAGGGGAAGATTAATTCAAAACCATCATCTCCAATTATAGAAGAAGTCCCCAAAGAATAAAGAAAAATCGGAAGAGACAAAACCCATGAAAATCCTTTCTTGAAGAAACATATGCCTCTCCAAGTGTGGATATGCCATTTCCATCCAGACTTTTGGAAAAAGACAATACACCTCTCTTTGTCCATGGCAGTTTTGCGTAATGTTCAACATAGAACCGAGTTAGAGTTGATTAAGGGATTAGAAAAATTAAGTATTGGAATCCCAATGTTACAATCTCTTAGAGATATCCTAGAGTTGAATAAAACTATCAAAGAAATCTATGTTAAAACTACCTTGCTAAGGCAGATGGAAAAATCAACCCAAAGTGATTTGATGTGTAAATTGACCAATAATTTTTTTCTTGACCACGGTCCCTTATATAAAATTAATTATTTTACCAAATTTACCTAATAATAAATAAATTTAATCAAATGCAATGCAAGAATTATAACACATATTATAGTAAAAGAAAAGGGATTTGATAACGGAGTTAGGAAAAATGCCCACATCTTTAGGTTCATAAAAGTTTAACCGATTCATTAAAAACACTTCCAATTTGTAAATCTAATACAAACTCACAAATGAAGCAATAATGACCAAAAATTTTGATATCATTTGATTCATATGAATCTAACCCAATCGAACTAGGAAAGATTAAAAATTAAGTATTGGTGCTCTCTTAGAGACGATTGAATAAAACTATCAAAGAAATCTGTTAAAACTCCAGTAGATGGCCCCAGAGTTGATTCAATTTTTTTCCGAACGGTCCTTATAGAACTAGTCCTTGCAATAATAACTGGTACTCTAGCAATGCAGAATTATCCCCATGTTCATACACATCCAAAAATACCTCAACACCTCCAAAAATACCTTCAACACCTTCATTACATGGAAATATAACCTTTGCATGATGATAGGTCTCTAGATATCAAGTTGATTCAACAATGATCCTCCTTCACTTCCCCATGTTCAACACATCCAAAAATACCTCAACACCTCCGTCACATGGAAACAAGAATAAGCTCCTCACACGCAGCCTCTACGCATGGTGGAGGCCGAATAGATGTTTGGTGTTGATGATAACCTCCTTTCACTCTGTTACATGAAAACATAAGCCTCTTCACAAATTTAAGTACATCCAGTTTCACCAATGAGCTGAATATTGATTATGACCCTCCTCCGCAACAAATGATCTTGACGATACGTCCAAATTACAAAGGATCTAAGCTCCAGGATGAGTATATGATTCTCCGATACTTCTTCACGTCCCTCATCTTCATAATGTCTCCTGGCTCCAACATGAGAATACTTTGGGGCAATGAGTTAAAAAATAATAAGTCCCACATGTTTACATATTGTCTATAAAGATAGGACTTATTTCTTCACTTAGCCTATAATAATATAGGACTTTTTACAATGTTGCCTATTTAATTAAATATATATTTAACTCCATAATGGCCTATTAAAATAATAATAATAGGACCTCTTCAAAATAATGCCTATGATAAATAATATAGGACTTAATTATTTTCTCCAAAATAATTGTCCTATTATCTCCTTAAGGCCTCACACTATCCTCATCTTCTTTGGCTTGAAGATCTTTGGTGAGGATCTTGTGTTTGGAGTATGGAGGAAGGCCTTTATATAGCCTTAGGAGGAATTGAGCTTGTCATTATATAAGATATCCTCCACCACTTATCACATCGGCTCGGATGGGGTTGGCTAGGCCCCTCGCATTGTGGAAGGGAGGTTGTGGGGTCGAATCACATGCCCTCCATTTTCTCAACCGCTTCCACCCACGTCAACTCAACCACTCAACATGCCCTATGACCATGCCTCTGCTGCTACCACATGCTCCGTCACCTACCACATCCCGAGCCTATTGTTGACCACTAATCCCTCAAGAACCACATGTCACCGTGTCACCTCCCACACCCAAATTTGAGTCCTTCACACCCACCATTGGTTTTAGTGTGGGGAGTTAATCCCACATTCACTAGGATGTGGATGAGGAGAGGATTTATATATCCCTCATGAGATATGTTTTGTTGTGGCTTAGGTCATGTAAATCCACTTTTTCGCCATATAAATGTGATCATTTCGCGAGTTGCCTTGGCTTAGTGAGTCGTGTAGTTCGGCTGGGAAACTTGTTCATGAAAGTATATAGCTCGCCATGCATAGCTCTTCCAATGACTCGCCAAGATGATTCAACTCGCCACCCTTGGTATGATGTGGAAATGTGGTGGTAGGCCATGTGGTGTGTAAGGACCCACCACATTGGCAATATTTTTTGATCAAGACAAAGATGACGATATCGAGTGTCGAAGAACAGAGGTTCAAAACATGAACTCAATTTTTCTCCTTTTCACTTGAATCCATTTTTGCCATGTTCTTTATCGATTGGCTAGTTGACTCTGCCAAGTCTGAATCTGTGACCAAAATTTGACCAATCACAACTTTCACATACGGGCTCCATTTTCCACGTTTTTGTAGTCGACGTAAATCTCACAGAGTCTACTTTATAATGTAGTAATCTTAGGATGTTTAGGGAACTTTTCCTCCGAATTATCCTCCGATCAAGAATAATCCACGTTGATGGAAAACTAGCTAGCATATTAGAAGGGAAGATGACCCCTCCAAAATATGGTGATCCTAGGAGTCCAATTGTTACAATTTGTATTAGATATGTGAAGATTCCAAATGTTCTAATTGACTCAATAGCTGTAATCAACATGATGACTATTGATACCTTGTCCACATTGTCTCTTCCTAATCCAAAATCAACTCTAATAGTGTTACAAATGCCTAACCAATCATTAACAAACCCAAAGGGGTTATAGAGGATGTGACCATCACAATTAAATCATGGGATTATTTAGTATATTTTATGGTTATCAAAACAAATAATAATAAAATTGGATATACCCTAGTTATAGGACTCCCTTGGTTAGCCACTGCTACAACTCTTATTGATTATAGAATAGGAAACATGATAATTACAAATGGACATGATTCAAAGAAACTATCTATATATCCAACTGCAAAACCTTTCACCATTGAGGAAAAAAAATGGTGGAAGGATGATTCAAAGGAAGTAGATGATGTTGTTTCCTCACTAGATGTGGTTATAATTCAAGAACAATTAAAATAGATCCAAAATTGGGATCCTTCTGAACTACAGTCATAACTAATGGAGATAAAGGAAAATATGATAGATGAAAACCTACAACCCATAATTTATCCTTTCTCATGGAACATAGATATGACTGAGTGTATCTTCCAAAACATCATTGAAATCCATAGATTTCTTCCCTATAAGTGCCCCTTGAATTAATTAATGAGAAAATACCAGCGGTACATTCTCTCTCCCCATACACAAAAAAATACCTATTTTCCTAGGAAAGACATTGATAGTTAATAGTGGTTGACTAGTTAAGAGGAGAATACCCTATTCAAGCTTCTATGCTCTCATCCTCAAGATTTTTCTTGGGAATATAGTGACATGAAGGGTATTCATCCTAGTATTTGTACACATCACATTTACACAATTGATTCCAAACCAGTCAGGAAGCCAAAAAGGAGGATAAACCTTGCCTTAAGAGATATTGTAAAAACTAAGATTGAGAAACTTCTTTGGGTAGGATTTATCTATCCAATTTTAGATAACTAGTGGGTCTCCCCATTAGTTATAGTGCCTAAGAATAATGGTAAATGGAGGGTTTGTGTGGATTATAGGGAGTTGAATAAGGAAACACATCGAGACTATTTCCCTTTATCTTTTATAGACCAAATCTTGGATCCGAGAAAAATGTATTTTTCATTCTGGATGGTTTCAATGGGTATAATCAAATCATGGTGGTACTAGAAGATGAAGACAAGACTACATTCACCTACACATGGGGGAATTTTTCTTATAGAGTCTTACCTTTTGGACTATGTAATTCTCTGCCACTTTTCAAAGAGCCATGTTAGCAATTTTTGCCAAGGTTCATTTTAAGAGACCTCTTAGAAATCGGAGGTGGAAAATACTTGGTGAATATCCTCGGAATCGGTTTCGCGGGAAGGAAAATTTTTTGGGGGTCTGACAATTTTTTTTTTGCCTAGATTTTTAAGAGGTATGACAGAAGGCTGCAAACACGTGACAAGAGATTTGTTGTGCGTGTCAACAAGGTGGTTGACGCGCATCAACAAACCTCACCACGCGCATCAAAAACCTCACTGACGCACATCAACCACCTTGTTGACGTGTGATAACAAATATTTTGTCGCGCGTCGCAGCCCTCTCGCCCTCGGTCGCGTGAAACGAAATCTCCATGTCACACGTCAAAAACTCTCTATCGCACGTCTACTTCCTCCACACTCCTGTCAGACATCAACAAACTCTCCATGTCGCACATCAAAAAACTCTATGTCACTCATCTACAGCCTCCACCCTCCTGTCACGCGTCTGTAGCCTCTGCCCTCCTATCGCACATTTACTGTACTTGATAATACATATGCCCCATGTGGTATGAGTGATCTAGTAGTGTTCTACCTAGCGAATAATCTAGGATTATATAGGGGATAGTTTCAAGGGTAGGCAAAGTTGACCCCTAAAAAAATTAAACTATAATTTTTAGGTGAACAAGTCACTGACCCACACTAGAAAATTCACCTTTTCAAATTTTTCAAAAATGGAATATTCACCATATTACGAATATTCGCCACTAAAATTATCCTTGATTTTTTTTGATCTCACTCATGATTCTATGGAGATTTATATGGATGATTTTATAGTTTATGGGAAACATTCCAAGAGGAAATATATAATTTGGAAAAAGTACTCTCTAGGTGTGAGAAACATCAGTTATCTTTAAACCATGAGAAATGTATGTTCATGATGGAGAAAGAGATATTCATATGCCACCATGTTTTAGCTTAGAGAACTAAGGTAGACCCTTATAAGGTTAGTATCATTGTGCAAATTCCATCCCCCAAAAATCAAACTGAAGTAAAAATCTTTCTAGGACATGCAAGCTTTTATAGAAGATCCATTTCAGATTTCATTAAAATAGCTTCTCCGCTATTTTCCCTTATAACAAAAGATTTTAAATTTGAATGGACATAATCATGTCAAAAATATTTTGACATCATAAAGGACAAATTGACAAATATCCAGTGTTAATAGGTACAAATTGGAAGCTTCCCTTTCACATACAAACTGATTCTTCTAACGAGGCAGTAGGAGTTTTTCTAGGACAACAAGAGGAAGGAGAGGTAATGTATGCCATCTATTACATTAGTAAAAACATCTCCACTTGCCAAAAGGAACTACACTACCACAGAGAAAGAGTTTCTTGCATTTTTTAATGCAATTAATAAGTTTCTCCATTACATTATAGGATATGAAGTAATTGTTCATACAAATCATTCCACCATTAAATATTTAATGAATAAACCTTTGGTGCATGGAATAATTATAAGGTGGATTTTGTTATTACAAGAATTTAACATAAAGATTATTGATAAACTAGGAAAATAAAATGTGGTAGCTGAATTTATATCAAGGCTAACTATTTCAGGTACAAAGGAGCAGTTAATGATGATTTTCCGGATGAACATCTATTTGCAATCTCAACTATCTCTCCTTGGATTACAGACATGGATAATTACTTAGCCACAGGGAATTTCCCATATTTCCTCACACATAAATAAAGAAAACAATTAATTAAAAAAGTGTGATGTATACATGGTTTAATGGAATGCTTTTCAAATGTGGACCTAATCATGTATTACATGGTGTGTAGCTGAAGATGAGATCTTTGATATACTCAAAGCATGTCATGATGAACCATCAGGGGGACACTATTCGAGTCAAAAGAATGATCCACACAATTATGGGAGCCAAATACAATTGGCCTTCTATGCATAAGGATATAAAAATTATGTATGGAAATGTGATCAATGTCAAAGGATGGGAAAACCAACACTTACAACTGAGATTCACTTCAACCTCAAGTAGTTCTAGAGCCATTTGAGAAGTGGGGATTGGATTTCATTGGACCAATTGACCCACCTTCTCAAGGGAAGGAGTACATCTTGGTTTGTACAAACTATGTTACAAAATGGGATGAGGTACAAGATCTCCAATATGTAAGGGATGAGAAAGTGGAAAACTTCTTGTATGAACACATTTTCCAGTGATTTAGAGCACCTAGATCAATTATTTCAGATCAGGGAATGTAGTTCATGTTAAGTGAAATCAGTTCTTTTGTGGAAACATATCAGTTAAGGCATAAGAAATCATCTCCATACCACCCTAAATCCAATGGTCAAGTTGAAGTTACTAACAAGGAATTGGAGAATATTTTGACCAAAAAATAGATCTTCAAGGAAGATTTGGGTTTAGAAATTATCTAAGGTAGTATGGGCTTACAACACCACTTGGAAGAGATAACCAAAGGATTCAATCATATGAGTTTTCCTATGGGAATAAACCTATATTTCACATAGAATTTGAGACTTAGACCTTAATAAAACCACTACATTAGGAATTGAATTGTCAGTAACACAGAAGGAAAGAATTATTCAAATACCATAAAAAAAGGGAAGGCTAAGGGCATAAAAAAGAACTTTCCCTGAGCCATGGGTAGATGTGGCGATATGATCCATAAAATATTTCACTTGTGAGGGCCAATATGAGGTTATCTAGGCACGGTATTGAGAATTCTTATCCACCTATGCCATGGACAAGCCAAAGACCAAAACAAAATTAATCTCCCATAGTTCTTGTTTGACTCTGTTTCCTCTGCCACTAAGAAATTTGGGGTTCCCCATATCTAAAGTTACAAGGGCTCATTCACCTTATTTGTAAGCATCAATTCATCAAGAAGCATAATGGGCTCAAGAAGTGGGTCAAATTCCAAAATAAATATGCCCTTGAACCTGCTATAGTTCCAGAAACAAGTCCCTCCATCCCATAAAGACCAAAGAAAAGGATTAGGTCATATGTACTAACCCAAGCTATTAAGGAACACCAAACTAAAAATGTCCCCTCATAGGAGGAACATGAGGAAACAACTACAATGCAACCATTAAACCAAAAACTCATGCTTCTCACATGCCTTTACATCCCCTCCAAACCCTATTTCTGAAATAGAAATTGTGAAAACAACAACCATTGTTGAAGAGTCATTCACCTGCTACATAAAGGAAAAAAACCTATGTTTAAAGGTGAGCCTAGCTCACCTATTGATACTTGAAACCTTTATCCCTCAAGTTTTAGCCATTTCTAAAGTGGAGTATGAGCTACATAAATCTCAAGAAAGGATTAACCAATTGCAACTCATCTTGCAAGAAAAAGATGCAAGCATTTCTCAATTGGAGGCATACATAGATAATAGAGTTCAATAACTCCAACAAACATTGGAGCATAAAGATGGAATAATCCAAATTCAATAGAGTGTAAAGGAAAAACAAAAATAATTCTATTGATACAATCTCTAACTCGAAGAAATGTTTACTGAATTATAATTTTACAAAGAGAGAAGGAGAAAATAGAGCCTGTGGAAACCACTAACCAAATGATTCAAACAAATTTTGTATTTCCACAAATCATTATATTAAGAGGGATGGTTAAATGGATACAATAGTGCTATGATATTAGGAAAGTAGCAGATGAGAACAATATATTAAGAGAAGAAAAGAAAATACTATAGGATAACATGACTATTCTCTACCATTTGTATGAACAATCCCTTGCTTGTAGAGCACCCTCCAATTTTTATGCTTTATTCCTAAAGGAACATTTTTTCAAATGGAAAGCCTCTAGAATTTGTTCCACTGAATCTCTATAATTTGAAAATGACAAAAAAATCATGGGATTATATGTGAAAGCTAATATAGTTGTAAAAATTTGTGATGTAAATTTAATGTTCACAAATTTCTGCTCCCGAATAGGTAGAAATACCAATTAACTTGTATGTAGGGGAGGTGTAGTTGAGATCTTTTATTTCCACCTTGAGGCATCAATCCATATGGCATGATCAAAGGGGAGATTACATGAAAGAAGAAACTAATGTATGCCTCCTAATGAGGCATGATCTTCCAACACTAGAAATATTTTAAAGAAAATATACTTGCCCAAATATATTGCCTATAATTGGTGAACAAATACAAATAAAACATCTCAACTTGTGTATCCAAATTTAGGGGGTATGTAATCCCAAATTTTAATATGTATTTCTTTGTTTGCAAAAAACAATGATGTGGATTACTTTTAGAATTCTCGGAAAAATAAATAGGTTATATCTCCAACTAACCTCCGGTGGTCAGTAAAGAGAGCAAAATAAATATGTAAAATCATGCTAGAAATGCAAGAAAAATGGGTAGGTATGAGATTTCGACCACCACTAATATTAGCACTAGTGCCTAGATGGAACAAACACATGACTGACCATTTGAGAGCTATAAAATATGGAGGAAATAGTAAGAAAAATTTCAAGGTTACGTAATATAAAAGAAGAAGAAACATGGCTCACTTTCACTAATGAATATAATTGCACATGGATTGTAGAAACCCTGAACATAAAACCTATAGTAAGAGGACCTACTAATCCCTAAGTGTGGGGGAGTGATGAGCCTTGTTAATTCCTATGTAAACCCCGTTTTTGTTTCATCATTTTGTACTAAGATTGATATTAGCATTATGTAATTAATACTTTAATATATTTAAAATAAATATTTATACATAAACCTTATTCATTTTCATCTTATCTATGCTTCTTTCATTTAGTTGAAATAAATCTGTATATGCACTAAAAATTTGGATAAAGGACATATCTTAAGCCCAACGTAAGACTCGTATATATTCCAACGCAAGACTTACTTAAGAATGGCGCAAGACTCACTTTGGAGCGCATGAATTACCTAAGCGTTAACACATGACTTTCTTAGGAGCACAAGACTCACTTTATGGAGGAAAATGAATAATATGAAGGAAACAAATGACTTAGACATCAAGGATAAGAGCTGATATAATCAGCACATGGGTTGCATGATATAGGATCATTGGATGTGTATTATCATCTAGTCATCATGCAAAATTGTGTATATTATGAGAGTCCAATTTAACATCAAGTTCGATTAAAAATGTGGAACAAATGGATGACAAAACGGTAGTCAACATTATTTAAGAGATTAAAATGCATGAGCTTTGACATCCTCTAAAATCACTAAATCATCTCAGCTAAGTGTTAATCAAGGACTCCACTCAAAGTTAACAAGATAAAATCTAATCTAAGTGTGACATGCACTTGTTCTTTTAAAGTTGTAACTCTTTAACAAACATTTTTGTCGTAGAAATTTGTTAGTTAATTAGTAGTTAGTTATTGCAAATAATCATTCTTCTTTTACAGTGAAAAGAACTACACTTATTATAAAAAATAGTTTGTAGTAGAATTAGTGTGGTTAGTTCTGATGAAAGGAAGTATTGTATTACATTCAATAAAGTGCATGATTATGAGTTAAATCTCTGGTGTAATTTTCAATCTTGAAATTGGATAAGAGGAAAAGAGCAATGGCCCTTTGCGCCGCCAATGTGAAGGGAAGCATTAATTATTTACTCAAATATCTATTTATTCAACATTTTCTTAGTTACAAGAATTAAAACACTTTCAACATTTCAATTCATGAATTTAGTAATCTCTATTTTATCATAGAATCCATTTGTTAAATACGTTTTGAAATATTATTTAATTTAATTTAGCAATTAATGCATTCTTATAACAATTTTAATCATTCTCTATGTTGCAAATAGTTGAGGACACTGCCCTGGAATGACAATCATGAAATAATTAAAGTATGAACATCAATGATGCTCGTCAAGTAACTCCCAAACACACCAACTTGTGTTAATATAAGGCATGGTAATTAGATACTTAGCCAATGTTATGCCTCTAGTAGAGGCACATGTTTACCATATTGACATGGACATGTTCCCACCTAGTGCGACCATGAGGGATATGGTTTCTTTCTTTTACTTATGCAAACTTCCATAAATGCAAAAGTTCATAAGAGAGGATATCTCACTCTCCACTTACAATTTTGGGTTTATAATAAGTAGGGTAAAATTATGCATAATAGATAATAAGACAATAATCAACAATGTATCATTCACTTTCCTACAAAATATTTGGTACAGTGAGACCAAATTCTAATCAACCCATAACACCTTGCAAGGTTATTATAGTATTAGAGCCACATCTATCACTACCATTATTATCCCCATTACATTGGGTACTAATATGATTCTCATGAAATTATATGTCTTTGATTATGATACCAATTAAACACATGATCCCTGAGATCATTGTGGATCGAATAGATGAAAGACATTCCTTCCGCAATATTTTGAGAGATATGTTTTATACATTCGGGAAAGGTTTGTTTCAAGGGAGATTCAAGTCCCTTGACATCATCCAAGTCAATATAAAAAAACTAATGGGGAATCATATCCACCATGATCTTCCCACCAATGACCTATGAAGGCCCACGATATTATAAAAGGCAATCATTTAATCACTCAAACTAATATCGAATGTGATCACACCTTTATTACTATTGACTCTCCCCATAAGAAACACTTGTAAAGGGAGATCCAAAAGTGGAGAAGGAATTTATTCCATTGGATGAGAGGCTTCAACCCTATATTGAGACCGTATTTTTAAAAACAATAGAGTAAATCAAATACATCATATAAAAAGAATTTACCACTAGTAATCCCATTGGGACCAAAAAGGTCTACTACATAATGTCTTGACTCTTTAAAGGCTGAAAACTAATCCTTTATAGCCACGGTAGTATATGTTGACATGGTAAATATTTTTGATAACTAAGTACCATTATCTATCTTTCTTGATATTTTCCTTCCCGAAGGTGACTCCTGGACCTTTACTATGATGATGTGAAGTGTACTAGAAAACCAAGGGCATGTGTGGTTTTAATCTCCCATGGTGGAAGGATATTACATGTATGTTAACTTATAGAATTTGAATGTATGAAAACACAACTAATTACAAATATCTATTAACAGCCTCTTGTTATATTAGATAATTGGTATATGAAAATTTAAAATTCTTCATGATTCATAACTCTTTGCTAATCAAGTGGCCAATTTCTATCATACCAAGGACAAATACCTGCAACTATACAATAATTATTCCCAAAAGTTGGTTTTATATTTTAAATTTTTGTCCATTAAATCTATTCCAATAAGTGAGAACCAATTGGATGATGTAATTTTACTACATCTATACATTACTTCTCCTTTCATGGGATTCCTAAGGAAGAATCTATAGTATCTCCGAGAGGTGGTCCCATCGACAATAAATGATCCCAACTCAAGAAAGGTAGCATCAATAGATAAGATCTCTGATTGATGAATCTTGATATGGATGAAAATAATGAAGAAATTCTAGAATACCTTTAGAATTACAAGAACCTTCACTCTTCACATAAAAAGGGGATTTTCCATGATGCTTCATACATACTCTTCTTTTTAAGATGAATAATATGAATCTTACTATAAGATCAAATCCTATGACTATTTTGACAAATATATTGATGTTTACAAAGTTGAAGGGATATTCTTGACCTTCCCTTTGTGTCACACAAATTCAAAGAGGTTAAAACCTATCTTATTAAGGAAACTATTGACACAAACATAAAAACATATGAATATATAAAGATCATAAATCTCATGTATTTAATTTCACCATAGGAAGTATATGATCACAAGAAACTAATTACCGAGTTGTCTAATCCATTCACATAGTCCTATTCTAACCTAGTTAAAATTTAGACATATTTTTTGTGCACAACCTAGTAACAAATCCTCACACCAAACCGGTTAAGTGTAAATTATGGCCTATGAAACCTAAAATATTTGTCATGGTCAAGGATGATCTCATAAAACTCCTTAAAGTTGGTTTTTTATACCAATAAACTACATGAATTGGATTTCCTTCATCACACATGTTTGAAAAAGAATGGAAAGATTCATATTTGTATTGATTTTCATGATATCAAAAAAGCCTTCCCAAAAGATGATTTTTCCTTTCCTTCCATTAATGTGATTCTTGATGAGACTGATAGTCATGATATTATTTCACTTATGGATGACTTCTCGAGTTACAATCAATTCCACTTTTTCAAGGAATATCAAACTAGGACTTCACTCACCACTCCTGGGAACCTTATGATATGTAGTCATGCCCTTTTATCTCAAGAATATTAGGAAACCTACCAATGGAAAGTGATAAATATATTCCTTGACCTCATCTATAAATTAGTTGCATCCTATGTTAATTATTATTGTTGACCAACTAGGAAGGAAATATCATGTATGGGAAGTATTCTTACATAATTCATTGAGTTCAATTTCATGTTGAACCTAAAGAAGTGTGTATTTAGGGTGATGGGTGGAAAAATATTAAGGTACATCATATCCAAGAGAGGAATTGATGTCAATCCCATACAAATTCATTCCACCCTTGAAGTGGTTCCACAAAAAATTGAATCGGATCATTCTTTGGAAAGCTTGGAGCTATACGTAAAATTTCCTTGAAATTACTTACATTATCAACCCGATCAACAACCTCCTAAAAAGGAGAATGTAATTGAGATGATGTAAGGATTATAAAAGGCATTTGAGGTAATAAAATGTTTCCTCTATCCCCTTTTACCCTCATGAGACCATGGTCCGACATACCACTTATCGATATATGTGAAAATGATGTCTATTTTGTTTGCATACTTGCCCAAGACTACAACATTATATGCTAAATCGTGAAACTAAGGTGGTTATAAAGTCTCAAGGCCTTTTCTCATTCTTAACCCAACCTAATCTCTCCAATAAGGTTGTTATTTAAGTAAGAATTCCTAGTGAGTTTGAGTTAACTTACACTAACTAGAATTCCATCAAAGGGAAAATATTTTTTGATTATTTAGGTGACAACCCACTGGATTTGGGATACCTAGTAAACATTGAACTTCCCAATGAGGTAATTTTCTACATTGAAAATCTTGACATTTCTTATTGACCTTGGTACATTGAAATCATCTCGTAAATTTTTGAACATACTTATCTAGAAGAGGAAAAATCCCAACATAAATAATATTTGCATATTTAAAACAAGAAAATTCACCCTTCGCATGGATCCTGAGGCATCATTCTAGTCACAATTGTGTACAAGAATAAGACATAACACCGTCGGGTGCGATCGTTGAAATCTAGGGGCATTGTGTAGTCATAGGATATTTGAAAAGAGTCAAGATATTAGTTTAAATTCAAGCTAAGTGGGTCATCATAACTCATCAATTAGGTTTGATCCATCCACACCTCCTTGGTGAGCTAGTTGAGTTGAGCTTGGTCGATGAGAGAGTTGACCAAAATAAATTGGGTTGTTTGAGTTAGCTCAATGACTTGTACAAGGTGAAATGGTTGAGGTAAAGTATTGAAAGTAACATATATAAAGAAAGAGTGATTCATTGCAGCACCTTTCTCTTCAAGGGCATCCAAGTATGTCTTCCTTAATGGAAACTATTCCCCATGATGATAAAGAGCTAGTTCCACAACAAGCTCAGGGAAGTGCTTCGGTGATGGAAATTGTGTAAATCTTGAAGATCCATTTCCATGGATTCAATAAATTATTGAAAGTGATCCAAGCACAAATTTTTTTCTATATGACCAGTCTTGAAGAAATATTGGGAACTTAAAATTCCAAGTGAAGGAAGAAGGCCCAGAAAACATTCCGCTTCTTCAATGGCATCTCAAGTAATTAGTATGTTGAAGTTGTTAGGCCTAGGAATGAAAATCCTATTGAGGACATGACTCCATCATATTATGAGTTGACCGCATCTCATTGGGTAAATATTTTCATTAGGGTGATTCTCACTTGTTTAAGGAATCCTCTTCTCGCCTCCTTGCTCAGAATGAAGAGTACAAGTAAACAATTGTGCAATTGGAGGAACAAGTAAAAGCTCTCAAGTGCTTATATTCATTCCTATATAACACTTCTTGGATCAGTAGTGTTGATCCTGAGGTAGTCAAGAAAGTACAAGGATACATGATGCAGGGGAATGCTAATGAGAAGTGGATTGAGAAAATCATTGAGCAAGGAAAAACATTATTTCTATATATAATTTATCTCATTAAGTATATTCTTCAAACTTTTTTGAAGTAAAGAAATCAAAGGAAGAGTTTGAAAAGAAGTAATTAACTTGGATGAGGTGTTCCCACTGTTATCTGAGATGAGCTCCATCGAATCTCACACTCTTGTAAGCAAGAATGTGTTTGCATCAGCCATCGAGAAATTGTCTAAAGTTTGGATCCACATCATGGATGTGAGATATGTAATGATAAAAAATACAATCTATGAGTTGGACTATTGTGGAAAAAATTATTTTGAGATCTTAAATGATGCCTACAACTATGTTTAGAAAATTGATTCCTCTCCACTCATCAAAGATTCATCATCGGAAGAAATCCTTGTTTCCTTCTAGGAAAATATGACTCTCTCTCCTTCAATGAAGATAATTTAGAGTCCCTGGAAAACATCAGAAGTTATATTTTTGAAATTGCAAAGGATCATGAAGGATGGATTAGTCAATGCAAGAAGATCAACGATGCTACCGGGGCATGGACCAAGGTGTTGGGTTATGTTTGCATTCTAGAGGCAGATAATTTGGAACTTGCAGACTAGCTCAATTCATCAAGAAATTCAATGAACAAGAATCCATTCAAGAAACTTCTCATCCGAGGAAGCACGAATTAAAAAATTTCTTCATCACAGGAGCTTCTTCATCAGATATGGAAACTTATTCCCTCTCCTCTCTTTCTCCCTTTTCTTCTCTCCCCCTTTCTAATTCTTCATTGTGCATAATCATGATATTTCATCTCATTCACTTAAGTGAATTTATAAAGTTGAATTGTAAAAGTCCCTTTAATTTATAAAAATGGAACTTATTTCTCATTTCTAGGAAGATGTAAAGTCACAAGTTGAATGAGATCATGAAGATTCATGTGGGGGTAGGTAAAAGGTCAATTCACATTGTTATAAATTAGGATGGCTTATCCATTCCAAAGGATCTGAAATGTTAAATTTTAGTTCTTTGGTAGTAATTGTGGATTGTTATTGTTGAAATTTGTATCATCGTGCACAATAAAAAAATACATTTCTTCTATTTTCCTTTTCTTATTTGTTCCTCTATTTGCTCTCTTTTGTGCACTTTGTAAGCATATTGATCAATAAAGAGATTTATATATTTGATGAATTAATCTAAGAACTATGTGTCTGGGTTTGTTAGTCTCACTAATTTCTTCATTGTTTCTTTCCTCTAATTGAATGTTGAACTACTTCGGTTATTGGGTGTGAACTTTTCAATTAAATACTCACACCAATACATTTCCCTTTCCTGATTTCTATCCTTCACCCCTCATTACTGGAAATTCCCCCCTTATACCCCATACAAAAACTTTGTAGTAGGTTCAGTGAAGTGTTCCTTTGTGATCCCTTACCTATTTGACCACCCCGTAGTAGTAATATATAAAGTATATTAGTTTACATTCAATAATGGGAGCCTCCCATACACAAGAAGGAGGGGCATAACCATGTGAGCATTGGTGGAAACACCTAATTTGTCATACGAAAAATTATTTCACCAACAATTTTTGGAGACTCTGCTAGGGGATATTTTCCCGTGCACCCCTAAAGATCACTACAAAATAGAAAAAAAATATTAAAAAAAATGGATTTCAAAGAAAAATCAGATTTTGAAGGTGACTTCGTTAAGGAACGAATTCGTGTCATGTTCGTTTCCCACACCACAATGAAAAAGTTTCAAGATTGGAGTTCAATACCAATGAGTGAAAATGAAGAAGAAGAAGAAGATGACTGCTAAGAATTGCAAATGTCGATCAACCATCATTCTAGACCAGTTCTTGTAAGGATGAGAATTCAAGAACAACAAAAAGATCTCTTGCTTCAAGAAAAAATATACAATTAGACAAGGGAAAGAAGGCTAGTGGCATGTCTCCAAAAATCAAGGAAAGACTATGTAGAATGAAGAAAATTTCTATTTTTGAAGAACCTATCATCAAATCCTAGTGTTAAAGGAAAGAAATGGGACTTACAAGATGAGGAAGGAGGTAAGAACCGACAAAAAATATGAAAAGGAGGTACAAGATGTTGTATGAAGTCAATAAAGATGAAGAATATCCTGAAGGTAATGTTTTCAATATCACACAACTGAACAAGAAACTTGGAGCCATGTCTTTTATCTCTCTTCCTTGGGATGATTTCCTTGCATATGGAAATGAAGAAATGAAAAATTTAAAAATTGAGTATGTGTAAATAATTTTGAGTATTGTGCAAGGAAATTTAGATCCCCAAATATACCTTGAAATTATGAACTATGCTAAAGCCATGCAAGAAATATACGAACAACTTGAAGCATTTCATAGTAAGAAGGAAGAAGAAGACATTTGTCCTTTGGAGGAAGGTCTTGATGATTATCTGCACTACGAGGTGTTTATTCCCAAAATATTCTTGTGCACTTTGATGAATGCTCTATCCTTGAGCCTCCCAATGAGAACCAAATCAACACCTTGGAGGTTGAATAATAAACTATAACAGAACCTCTATTCATCAACTCATTTTGTCTTGAGGAAAAATACATGGGAGAAACAATGAATTCAAGAGGGGAATATTTTTGTTATATGAAAGATGGTTCAATGCTTTCCAAAGACTCCATTGACCACAAAGAAGTATGAGAAAGAAATCCTTCATTCGAACTCAAGATGATGAATTTGAGGTAATCATGGATAATATTCTTTCCAATTTTGACTCTTCAAGTGATGTATAAATGTTGAATGATGAAATGGAGATAGTTGAAGAATCAAATTATCTTCCCAATTCAATCATGGATGAAAAATGGAATAATTAAATTTATTTCTATAAACTAAGGAGGATGAAAAAAATTGAGCATGGCATTTATGAAGAGTTGATCTCTCCATCCTCTTTGAAGGAGCACAATGATGATCATCATAGTAAGGAATAATCTCTCCTTTTCCTTGTGAACAAGAAAATGCTACAAGAAATAATCAAGATAAAGTTGAAAATTCTTCCCATATTGCAGCCCCAACATGGTTCTCTACTTCTCACCATGAGGATGATCTGATGGATTTTGAGCTCAAAGGTGTACCCTTCCCATGTACCATGGATCTTTTCTCCTTGTCTAAGAATTTTTAAAACCAAGCATGCCCGTTCTTGCAAGAAGGTGAGCTTGGATGAAAAGAAGTACAAAACAAGAGGATGAAGATTATTCAAATGCAATTTTTCCATGTATGGATAAAAAATTAAATCATCTTCTTAAGGCCAGTGAAATGATCCACCGATGAAGATGAAAATGAGTATATGGAAGGTTTGGAAGAGTTATATGTGTAAGACATCTTGAATAATGCGGAAGAAACTAAAGACCATCAAATCAATCTTGAGATCCTGACTTGGGCCATGGAAATGTAAGATAGATATGATGCAAGTTGTTTTTCTCCTTTCCATGCACTAATTTTTGATAATGATACAAAGAAAATGGATGAGATTGATATCTTCCACAATGCATGGGTGGATGAAAGTGAATGTGAAGATAAATCTTCCTATTTCTTGTTTTGTGAAAAAGATCACGAATGTAAAGGAAAGGAGATTCTTGAATATCCTATGAATATTCTCAGTCATGAAGACAACATCTCTACCATGGAGGATGACAATATGGAAATTGTTGAGATAATTTGTATTGAAGAAATTTTTTAGATCAGATGAAGGAATTTTGTGAGTATAGCCAAGGTCAAATTGTTCTCACAACCTTTGGATGCCATACCAATGCAGATCGGGAATACATACTTGCAAATTTCACTCAAGGGTGACGAATGATTCTATGAAAAATCAAGGATTTCAGTTCTAAAAATGATGTTAAAATGGTAGGTATGGAAAACAATTGTTCTAGACAACAAAGTGAGAATATGCATGACTCTTTTGAAGGGATTCAAAATCAGATTGCACTCACCGTTTCCAAATCCCATGCTTTGACCTTGAACATTTTTTCATGTTGCAACATTTTATCAAGGATGATTAAGACCTCCGTGACAATGATGTGGATTATATTTTTGAAAGCACTTGGTCGAACGAAAAGTGAAAGTTTCAAAGAAGTTCTTGATTGGGAAGTGAATCAGCTTGTTCTCAATTCCTCTATGTGCCTCGTTGACTCAAGAGATGATTTCATGTTGAAATTTAAGGATGATGAATGTTTCTAGGATAAATGCAATGTTTCCACTTTTGAGAACATGGAGGAATGGTTTCTTGTGATCACAAAGCATCAAATGGAAGATGCAAGATACAAGAATTTCAAACTAGTAACAAAGTTTTCATTTTATGTGAGAATGTTCTCAATGTAATACAAATATGAAGATGGAATCTTGGTATGTATCCTTCTTCTCAAACCTTGCAAAGCCATCACAAGAGCATGGTACAATCAGATAGTGATATTTGAACTTCGGAGGTTGGATTTTAGTCCATTGTTCCATGATGGTATGTACTTCTCCCAACCCATCTCTAGGTATGTGTACATTGTTTCCTTGCTTATGTAAGTTTTCCTCCCTTGTAATATAGTTTCTAGACCAATTTTCCCTCTATGTCATACCTATTCTAACCTTTTAGGCCCTCATATGTGTTGTATATAATTGCCCTATTTTTTAAATTTTGAAACAAGGCGACTCATTCCATTTAGTGTAGTACTTCTAAAGGTGGATTCTTTAGTAGGCCTAAAAAGGCTATTTTTAGCCTTTCGGGACATGCGTGCATCCTTTGAGGCAGAATTGAAGGATCAAATTAATCAGTAAGTGGTTTTGAAGAGATAAATACATATTGAAGCTGGTGTAGGAATATTTAGGAAGGTTTCAGAGGTTTGGGAAAAACAACAATGAAAGTGGATTTTTGAGGCTTAAGGAACTTGCAGTCTGAAATAGTGCATGAGCTTTAGTAGGTGATCCCGGGAGCTCTATAAGGAGTTATAGGTCAAAAATATATCATTGGAAAGATAGTTCAATTCTCTACATGATGTTACTTTATAATTTTTCACAAGACCTAGGTGTTTATTTGCACAACTCATTTTTCAGAGCAGAAACACCCTGTTTTCCTAAGAAAAAAGGATATTTTGAGGGTGTTGTAGGTATAATTAGATATTTAGATCCATACCATTGATCTTGGAAGTTTTTTTGAGTCTATTTTGTATAAGCACTTAAAAATTCTTCCCAGAAGCTCTAGAAACTTCACTTTCAAGTTTCCTCTCTTGCAGGTAAAGGTTTCGTGGTTAGTCAAATTTTTAGGAACAAGTGCATGACACATTTTAATTTCCCTATTGTCCCTATCCCTTGGGAAAAAATGGGACAAGAAAATGTGCTACACCTAATTTATTCCTCCGGTTCATCATATGACCTTGTTGAAGCTATGTAGGCACTTTTCACCTCACTATAACCCTTCTGTTGACCAATGCGGTTGTGCCACTTGTTAACATAGGGTGAAGGAAAATTTTTTTGTCCCTCCTATCCTTATCCCTTGGGGACATATGGGAGAATAAAATGCACCCCATCCTTATCCTGGATGTTGCTTTCTCATGTGACTTGAAACAAGCTCCCAGTGTAATTTTACTCCCTTTCTCACTTCCCCGCTTCAAATCATTGTCGCCACTTGTCAAGCCCATATGAGGGATATTTTTAAACACCTATTATCCTTTTCCTTTGGGATAGATGGGAAAACAATATGTGCCCCATGCTTGGATGTTTCAAAACTAAAAAATAAACTAAGTATTTTTCATTACTTCTTCTCACTTCTTCCTTCTCGTGAAATAGAAGTCCTGCCGGAAAATTTTAAAACACAAAATAAATTTTCCTCACCTCATTTTCAACCAAGAATCCATTTTGTTGTCTCAAGCTTTCAAAAAACTTGAAAGTTTTCTAGAAACCATGCCCAAATTTCTCTAGAGTGACCATATGCTCCAAAACATAAAAAATTCATATATGGAAAACCGATGAACAAATATGAATGAGATTTTCACAATTGATCCTCATCCCAAGAACCTAAAAAAATTAAGTAACAAAAAATTAGATGATTCCCTAATTTATTAATGGTAGAAAACACTAGTTTGATGCCTTGGATAATGATTTTCAGTTTCCAAGCATTCCGATGGGTGAAACAAGGTGAAATTTGGAGCACGAGGTTTAGGAAGCGAGCTAATCTATTGATTCCATTTTCATTGCAATCCAAGGTGGAAAAATGAAGTTTCTAAAAATAATAAGTACCTAGTGTCCTTTCTTGCTAAAAATAGTAACTTTCCTAAAATAGAAAGTCCTCTCACAACATTGCACTTAGAGAACAATGAAAATGATAAACTAAAAATAAAAAGTATCTAAAAATGGAAAAACATCAGCAATAGAGTTGAAATGAATATTCCAAAGGGTTGAGAAGTTCAAATTTGAGCAAAATAGGTAAAACATCCCAAAATAGTTATTCTTGGTTCAACTTGTTAAAAATAGAAAGTTTCCATTTTGGGTGCAGAAAGTTGCAGAGGCTCCATTTCTAGTCATCTCAATGATTTTTAACATATTCATAGGGTTGTAAGATAGTTTCATAGGTTAAAAAATGAAATACACCCTTCACAAGGATCTTGATGCATAATTTCGATCACAATTATATACAAGAGTAAGACGAAACAACACAAGGCACAATAGCTGAAATCTAGGGGAATTGTATAGTTAGAGGAGATTTGAAAAGATTCAAGATATCAAATTAAATTCAAGATAAAGGGTCATCATAACTCATTAATCGGGTTTGAATGATCCATACCTCTACGATGAGCTAGTTGAGGTAAAGTATTGCAAGTAAAATCTATCAAGAAAGAGTTTATTTCAACAAATTTCTCTTGAGGGCATCCAAGTATGTCTTATCCAATGGAAAATATTCCCCATGATGATAAAGAGTTAGCTCCATAACAAGTTTGGGAAATGCTCCGGTGACACACATTGTGTCAACTCCTTAATAGCCATTTCCTTAGATTTAAGAAATTCTTGAAAGTGAGCTAAGGAAAACACAACTTGTTATCATGCCCAATCTTGAAGTGATCTCGAGAACTATGGAGTCAAAGTGAAGGAAGAAGGCCCGAATAACATTCTACTTCTTTAGTTGCATCTCGGGTAATTAGTATGTTGAAATTTTTAGTTCTAGGAATGAAAATAGCATTGAGGATATGAATCCATTATATTATGAATGGAGCCACATCTCATTAGGTCAAGATTTGCATGGGGGTGATTCTTACCTATTTTAGGAATCCTCTTCTCACCTACTTTCTCAAAACGAAGAGTACAAGTAAACAATTGTATAATTAGAGGAATAGTTAAAAGCTCTCACTTCTTATATTTAACCATTCTTTAAACCAAATTCAATAGATTCCCTTCCTATAGAATAAATCCCTCTAATAAGTAGTGTCGATCCTGAGGTGGTCAAGAAAGCACAAGGATACATGATGTAGGGGAAGGATAACAAGAAGTGGATTAAGAAAATCATTGCGCAAGGTAAAGAACTTTTTCTAGATATCATTTCTCTTATCAAGTATGTTCTTTCAACTTTGTTAGAAGTAAAGAAAGAAAAGGAGGATTTTACAAAATAAGTAATTCACTTGGATGAGGTGTTCCCACTATTTTCTAAGATGATCTCCTTTGACTCTCACACTCTCATAAGTAGGAATGTGCTTGCATCAACTAACGAGAACCTATCTCAAGTTTGGATCCACACCATGGATACGAGATATGGAATGCTCAAAAATGCCTTCTATGAGTTGGATTCTTGTGGACAACATGCTTTCAAGATCTTGAATTATGTCTACAACTGTGTCTAGAAACTTTATTTCTCTCCACTTACCAAATATTCATCATTGGAATAACTCATTGTTTCCTTCTAGGAGTTGGTCAAAAAAGAGGTAGGTGACTCTCTTTCCTTCAATGAAGATAACTTAGAGTCCCTAGCCAACATTAAGTTACATTTCTGAAATTGAAAAGGATCATGAAAGATGGCTTAGTCAATGCAATAAGACCAGTGATGTTCACGGTGCATGGACCAAGGTGTTGGGTTATGTTTTCATTCCAGAGGCAGATAAGTTGGCACTTGCAATCACTCAATTCAATAAGGAATTCAAGTAACATAATCTCATTCTAGAAAATTCTCATCCAAAAGCATGAATCATCAAATTTATTCATCATGAGAGATTCTTCATCGATATATGATGCGGGAGCATCACTTTGTAAAGGCATAAGAAGACCTATTGAATATCCTGCACAATTCCATAAATAATCCTATAGAGAGTAAGGGTTTGTATGAAAATCCTTACGTGAAAGAGGAATATTTGAGTGATTTGCATTAGTGATTAGGAGAGGGGTAAAAATAGTGAGATGAGTGAAAATAACATTGAGTAAAAGTCTATTTGAAGATGAAAAACAAATTTGAGAAGATTGTTTAGAGATTTGAGCAAACAAGGAGTCTTAAAAATCCAAAAGTTGAAAATCTAGTAAGATGATGGATAAATGAGTAATGGAGCATTGAGGTGTGCTTGAGTAAGGTGTATGGGTGTGTTAAAAGGTGGATGTAAGGATGAAACATGTGGTAATCCATTAAACCCTTAATTTTTATTTCAAACCCTAATTAGACCTACTTGAAACAAGGGAAAAGGAGAAATTTGAATTGGGAAGTTGTATTTTGAGTTGAAGTTATATAAAGAGGATTACAGGTTATTGTACTGATAGAAAAGTGACATGCGAGGATGATAATCGGAAAGTGACCTTCCCCGTACCCGACCTCCCGAGGTCATGCGAGACTAGCCGGTGGTTTGAAATGTGGGTGACTTAGATGAAGTCACAGCTGAGATTATGGTCAGTTTTCTATGATAGAAAAGCTATAGGCGAGGATGAGAATCGGAAAGCAAATTTCCTAAAGCTAACTATGGGAGGATCAGTGACTAAGATCTGGTAGTGTGATCTCCTGGTAGTTGGAATGAGAAAGGGGAGATTTAGAGGCTATGAACGGGTAGCGTAAATTCCCTATGGTTTATCCTCCTAACTAGAATTTAAGTGTTTAATCTAGTTTGAAAAATCTGAATTAAATTATACTGAAAATAACAATTTATACTACTGTTGAAAGGGAAAACTAATCTAAACAAAATACACGATTGAAATATTATAATTACAAACAACTTATTTAAAATAATTTTATACTAAAACTAAACAAGTGAGATAACCCGGTGTGGTTATTCACCTGTGCAAATGTGTGAATCTAGATGAAAGACAACTAATTAACTTAATTAAAAACCTTCAATATTACCTCAGAAGTGAGGAACAAATCATAGCTTCTCAGAAACTATCATTCCCCACAACTTCCCTGGAAATATTGAAAGTGAGCTTAACTGAAATAAAATGATTCACTACTCTATTTGATAATAAATTTGATGATTTAAACCTGGAGTTTACTGAGCAGAGGTAAATCCAATTGTGTTGTAGCTTGTCCCCTCAGTGTGATCTTTTCATTCTTGCATGTTCACGTGAATCTAGAAAGAGTAGGAGTATAGCAGCATCGGTAAGAGAAGGCACTGGGACAATGATAGCTTTGAAGGTAAAATGGCATGAAGCACAAATAGGAGAAGGATGGCACAAGTGAACTGAGCTTGGCCTATGTGATTCCTAGCAGGGTTGTTGTAGAAGTGATGAAACAAAATGATAAATAAAGGTACTCAAACAATGGGCAATAACAGCTTCAGAGAAATACAACAAAGTACAAGTAGGAGAGGGATGGCGCAAGAGAACAGAGCTTGGCCTATGTGATTCCTAGCAGGATCGTTGTCGGTGTACAAAGTGAGGCATAACTAAATATTCAGAATTCTAGTCCATGCTAAAGATAAAATGATTCATAAACAAAATCTAGGACTGAGTATTGAAGATTGAAGCTCAAGAATGAAGACTCTAGACCAAAGAACCAAGACCATTTGCTTGTAAACAAGCTGCATATTTATAGCATTTGCAATCACCAGAAGGCAAGTTCAAATTGAACTCTCTCACCATTAAACAAAGATAAATCACTATTTACCAGGTGGCCAAAACATAAATGCAAGCTTTAGTGGTTGAGAAATGTGGATAGAAATTTGAATTTTACGTTTGACGAGATCTTGAAACATTATGGAAAACGCGCACGGGATCACCGCCTGTGTGTAGTGGTGGCGGTTATAGGACCACCGCCCTATCACGGGCGGCGGTCATGGGACTACCGCCCAGGTAGGGTGGTGGTCTTGTCACTTAAGACCAAAATGCAAGGAAAAAGGGGGGCAGAGGGTAGAACAAAGCCCACGGAGGCTGGATGAGGCACACGGGATACAAACGTATACTTGGCGAGCTTTTCTGGATCCCGAACACCTTACGAGGAGACCTGTATCATCATTGGGGTTTTCGTAACCTCTTTCCGACAGTACAATACATACAATTTTGGTATGTACATATTGCCCCCTCGGAGAAGCATTTTAGCCATGAAGAGGCATAAAATGGTGGGTCCGAGTATGGCGGTCCCGAAATGGGGAGTTAGAAGCTATACCTAACATGCTCATGTGTCGCAATGTTGCCATCCAAATTCCCGCTATCTGTAAAATGAAAAGGGGACTCAAGTGTAGATAGATAAAATAAATTAAAAATAAATACTAAATTAAAATGAAATGAGGACTCACCATTTACGTGGGGATAAGAACTTACCTCCGTCGGTGCTCCAACTCTGCGTAAAAACACTCAAAACAAGATTAGAATATATATATATATATATATATATATATATAGCTCATATAACGAGCTTTTACTATTCATTTGCGTGTATCGATTTGGTAATTTTTGAGCTTTGGGTCCATGGTGATCACTCTTTTCATTTTTGAGTATGATTGAATTGGAATGATCTTAGGAATGGTATTTTGTGTCAGGCTTAGGTTTTTGCTGTTTTTTTGAATGCTTTTGAGAAGAAATCCTAAGAAATTCGTAACTAGAGCGGTCACAATGGGCCTTGAAAGGGCGGATAGGTAGAGTTCCTTTATTGCTTAGTCTCCATTTTGTGAGGCAAGTATGATGTTTTGGTATTTTGTGCTTATTGCAAGTGTTTTGACCGCACCTAGTGTGCGATGACATCATACAAAGCTATGACACACCGTGATATGTACATATATCTCTTTTTGGTTTGGTTATTCATTGTATAGAGTTGGATTATATTGATGATTTGATTCATGTGTGTACTCTAGATGTTTTTAGAATCTTTGTTTTTATATGCTTTTCGAGAATGCATGCAATGGATGACAAATGATAACAAATGTTTGAACATAATATTTTCTTTTTGTTTGTTTTTGGAATGCTGATATGTGATGATGCAAACATATTGTCGTACTAAACTATTGGCTTCTTTGGGAAATATTCGTTGCTTCTTCTTATTTTGGAAAACGTGATGAATATATAGTGATAATGAGATGAACTATCCCCACTCCTAACTCCACACAACTAGTAAGATGCGATGGCTCATCACCAAGAGTTGGGAAGGGTGCAAAGTTATACGAGTTTTACGAAGAAAAATGATGAGAAAAAGACAAGGTTTTGACAGAAACCAATTTTAGACCTCCGTACTTACTCGTACTCAAAACTACTACATAGTTCAGAATGCAACTTACTTTCCAGTTTATCTAGACTTAGATCCATGGATGGCAACTTGGTTGACAAAATATGGTTTTAAGGATTTAATCTCTTTGGAATTTAGATACTTAATTTCACTTAACACATTTTCTTTACATTTTTAAAATGCTAAGATTCATTGATTTGCGTGAATGGACCCCCTATGCCCTGTCTCATGCTACTGGTAGGAAGCATGGGCTCATCACCGAAGGCAGGACATAGGTGAGTAAGGGAACTTCTTTCCTTTCTCAACCTCGTATCACTAGTAAGAGATGCGGGCTCATCACCGAAGGTTGGTGGGGCAAAGAAGTGTGTAAAAATAAAATATTCTATTTTGTTTAGTATTTTGATTTAATTTGACATTTCTGATTTGTGATTTTGGAGTATCCTTGTTTCAAAGAGATGTAAGAAGGATAGATGTGACACCAAGAAGCTTCTAGAATAGACCGTAGGTAAGAACAACTTAACCAAGTAGAAAATAATGAGTATGACCAAGTATGTAGGCCTTGGTATGGTTTTTGTCAAGACTTTTGTCTGTTGAATTGATGAAATGATTTTGGAACCATTTGATGATATTATGAAAATTGAAGAGATATGATTTGAATGCTTTTGCCAATAGAAGCTTATAATGATTTTTAAGAATAAGTTCCTTGACCAAATATTTATGAAATGAGTGAACATAATGAAGCTTAACTAGAATAAGTTCCTGCAACCAACAATATTACATATGAAAATGAGTGGAACATGTGTCATGATGTCTAAGGTGAAGAAAGTTGATGAATATGACCCAAGTACACAATGAGAACCATTATCCTCAAAGTTTTCGTTCTCTTGATGAGGGCCTACCATTTTGAACTTACAACCCTTGCCCAGAGGTGTATATGTCCCATTATTAAAAACATTTTTCTCAAAGAGGTGTTTACGTGCCTCTTTGTCATGTTTTTGAGAGATGACATGTGGGTGAGCATGACTATGCTTTCTGACCTTTTTCCCATATGGAGCATTGTGTTTATTTGTAAATTTTGTCGCATGATGAGGTCTTGCCCCATGGATAGGGAAAACTTAGCTTCAGATGCGCATGGGTCAAAACCAGGCTTTAGAATAGGGCAATGCCTAGAGATGGTTTTGATAGGCATCGTTTCAATTTTAAATTGCCCTTCTTCGTTTGTTAATTCTATCATGTTTATATCTAGATCTAGGTCATTAGAGGGAAGAGATGCTATACCGAGAAGACTACCCATTCCCTGAGGTTCAAATGGGAGAAAGATTGGCTCGTCATTCTCCAAGAGTTTCATAATTCCTGTTGTGGTTTTAGTGGAGACTGTTTCCATAGAAATTGACTTACCTTTATTTGTCTTTGCCACCTCGTATATTTTTGGGTCAACAAATTCAACCTTTGGAATGTCTGGGGTGACCGGGACTAACTCTTTTGTTGGAGGTAGTTTATTTAATTGATTCATGGGAAGTTCATGCTCTGTATGGACTCCTTTCTTTTTCTTGAGGTTTTCTAAGTGTATATCGAAGGGTTTAGGATCCCCTTGAGTGATGAAGACTTTTCCTAGGTGTAAAAACCTTACTTCTTGGAATAACATGGAAGGGATTGCCTTCATGTGATGTATCCATGGATGACCGAGAATCATATTATAGTTGGTTTCCGATCTATAATATAAAATTCAGTGAGGATTGTTTTGGGCCCTAGAGTGACTGGTAGCACTATAGTCCCGATTGAAGTTGCCTTGAGACTATCATAGCCCCTTAGCGTGTTTCATGTTGAAGAATAATTCGTTTCTCCATATCCTAGCTTTTGAAGAAAAGTGAAGGGGACTATGTTAACTATTGCCCCATCATCAATCATTGCACGCTTGATGTAGTTGTTGTAAATCCAAACCTGCAAGTGCAAGGGTGGATCACCTCTACGTGAAATTTCAGTGTCTGTTGGCATCTTGCTTATGTCAAATAAAAACTCAGTATCCCTATCTGGCTGCCCGGAGGGTAGACGTCAAAGTCTACATGGTTTATTTGAGCACTAGGAGGTGGCGTAACATGGATTAGATGTCCAAGACCTAATGCTTTGAGTAACGTAAAGTGATGTGCGGGTGAATTCTTCAGTAAATCTAGGAATGAAATGTGGGAAAAGGTCTTGTTCAAATCGATATTAACTCATAGGATCCTACTGGTTTTGCTATTGTAGGAACTTCATCTCGTGCATAGAAAATATCGGGTAGGGGCTGTGAAACATACTCCTTTGTCTGAGTTGTTGCATTAATTTCATGCTCAACCTCCAACTCAACTAATCCTAAGATTTTTGTATTATCATTTGAACCTAGGTTAGGAGCAATCGAGAGTTGTCAGGAGTTGAGGCATCTTGATCGTTATTTCCCATTATGACACCTTTGTTTGTCCCATTTGGATCTAACCTGTTATTGTTAGAGTGATTTGGGAGTAGATCGTTAAAGATTTTGAGGGGTGCATTTTGAGGGGAGACCCCCTGTGTAAGTGTTTGGCGTAGGTAGTGTAGGACTTGCCAAAAACATGTCTATAAAGAGTTGTTTTTGATTGTATTGGTAAATGTTGTAAGAATTTGTTGTAGTCGTGGCAGGTCCTAGTATCATGACCTCAAATTTTGTGAAAGCCATAGTATAGATTGGGATTATAGTCCCGTGGTCATTGGTTTGAACCTTGTTGTGGCCCAAAATTTTGGTTAGGTTGCTGATTGTTATAGTTGTAATTTTGAGGTTGTGGCCTTTGGCTTTGGTTTTGATATCCATCTGGGCCTCGAGCAAGGCCTTGTGACTGGATTCACTTGTTGTTGTTGTTGTTATGGACGATGTTGTGGAGGATGATTAAAATCCACCGTATTGATCATTTGGAGTGAAGTTATTATTGCGTTGATTGTTAGCAGGTGTCGAGGGTGTTCACAACATTTGGTCCTTTGACTTGATCAGTGACTCCATCTGTTGTAACCCCATGGTTTTTGTCAGGGATCTTGGGTCCTTGATTGGCATTCCGACATTAGGATAGGTCATAGTGTTTTGATTGGGAGTGATTAATTTCTTGTTTGTTCCATATGTCTTACGACCACTATCTATTGCCACTTGGTTGATTTGGAGAGCACTTCGAGTACTTCATCATAAGTTCTTAGTGGGAACTTCTAGACTTCTTCCTTTATCTCTCTATTGAGAGAATGAAGGAATAAATCACATAGTTCCATCTGATCCATGTTTGGAGCACTGGCGATGAGTAGAGAGCCGTATGCCATCTTTGAATAAAATGAGCAATGATTCATTATGTTCTTGTTTAATATGCAAGAATTCCCTGATTCTTGTTCTTAACAATTTGTTCATGTCAAAATATTTGATGAAATCTGACACGATTTGTTTAAATGAGTGTATCGAGGCTTCAGGTATTTTGTAGTACTAATCAAGGGCAATACCCTCTAAGGTTTTAGGGAATATCTTAGCAACAACCCCATCCCAAGGGAGTAATTCCCGTATGGCCATGGGATAGGCCTTGATGTGTGCATTTGGATCTCCCTCCCCTTTGTATTTGGGTAAATCGGGAAGAGGCCTTGGAAGCATGACACTTCGTATGGTGAAATCTAGGGGCTCTTTCAAATATTTTGAATAAGTCCCTACCACATAGGCTTTGACCATTGATGGTGCTTCTGTCGAGGGGGTGGGGGTGGAATGGGTTGTTGATATGGCATAGAATATGCATTTACGGGGACATACGAAAATCCCTGTGGTTGAGTGAACATCCCGGGAGAGGAGAACATGTCTCCCTGTGGTGTTTTTGAATAAATGTTTAAGTAGGGAGGAGCATTGCTCTGATATGGATTGTTTGGTGCTAAATCGGGGGTATCATATTTTCAACTGGAGCGACATTTGAAAATGTGGTCCTAGTTGGTGTTTGTTGTGGATAGTTATACGAATGTTGAGGAGGCATGCCTAACGTGTCTATTCCTGTAAGGAGGTCAACTTGGCTGGGGTGATGCGGAGGGTTGGGGATTCTTGCTTTCCCGAAATATGAATTTTGATTTGCTTGAGCAAGTTCCAATCCTCTAACTTTCTCAACTAAGGCTGAAATGACCTCGATTGGTGAAGACACAATGTTTTGCCTTAATGGAGTTTGTTGTATACCTTGAGGTTGTAAAGGGGTATGATACCTTGCTATGAATTGATCATTACCTTACCAAGCTTCACCGAGAGTATTTCCCATAGGTGGAGGAATGGGGGTGTTTTCTTGGAGTAGGGTATTGAGTTGTGTTTGCAAACTCCTATAGGTGGGTACATGTTTTAGAAGTGTTGTTCGCTTCAAAGCATAAAGTCACGCTAAATAATCCTCATCCAAAAATGGGAGTGGATTTGACTGTCTACTGATTTGTGGTTTGAAAAAAACCTGAGTAGATGAAAATGTATTCTCTAGTAAACATCATATTGTTAGAGCACGAGGGATTTTGTTGTTGTTGTTTATGCAAATTTGATATAACTTTCAATTCGAATGAATAACTAGAGCTAGTTCTTTGAGGGGAGTTTGTGATGACAAGTAATTACTTGAATAGTTGTCAGCCCATGTAGAAAGTGAGGGTGATGGTTGTCTATTTGTTTGACTATAACTTGCTTCAAGACCTGAGAGAGGTCTACCATATGCGTCGTATCCCGACATATTGGGGGTATATGAATACCCGCATAATAATGGGAAAGAGTGAAGGTGGATGAAAGAAATGAAAATAAAAGGGGAACAAATGTTTGTTTCACATCGGGTTCACCAATTTTATATGAGAAAAGTGATATGCGAGGATGATAATCGGCAAGTGACCTTCCTGTACCGACCTCCCGAGGTCATGCCGAGCAACAGAATGGTGGTTTGAAATGCGGGTGACTTAGATGAAGTCACAGCCAAGATTATGGTTAGTTTTCTATGATAGAAAAGCTATAGGCGAGGATGAGAATCGGCAAACAACTTTCCTAAAGCTAACTATGGGAGGATCAGTGAATAAGATCTAGTAGTGTGATCTCTCGGAAGTGTACCTGGAATGAGAAAGGGAGATTTAGAGGCTATGAATGGGTAGCATAAATTCCTTATGGTTTATCCTCCTAATTAGAATTTAAGTGTTTAATCTAGTTTGAAAACTCGAATTAAATTATATTGAAAATAACAATTTATACTAGTGCTAAAAGGAAAACTAATCTAAACAAATTACACGATTGAAATATTATAATTACAAATAACTTATTTAAGATACTTTTATACTACAACTAAACAAGTGAGATAACTTTGGTGTGGTTATTCAATGTGAAAATGTGTGAATCTAGATGAAAGACAACTAATTAACTTAATTAAAAACCTTCAATCTTACCTCGAAGTGAGGAACAAATCATAGCTTCTCAGAAACTATCATTCCCCACAACTTCCTTGGAAATATTGAAAGTGAGCTTAACTGAAATAAAATGATTCACTACTCTATTTGATAATAAATTTGTGATTTAAATGTGAGTTTTGAAGCAGAGGAAAATCCAATTGTATTGTAGCTTGTCCCCTCAAATTGATCTTTTCATTCTTCGCATGTTCACATGAATCCATATAGAAAGAGTAGGAGTATAGCAACATCGGTAAGAGAAGGCACTTTGGGAAAATGATAGCTTTGAAGGTAAAATGGCATGAAGCACAAATAGGATAAGGATGGCGCAAGTGAACCGAGCTTGGCCTATGTGATTCTAAGCGGTCAGTAGGTCGTTGCAGAAGTGATGAAACAAAATGATAAATAAAAGGTACTCAAACAATAGGCAATAGTAGCTTTAGAGAAATACAACGAAATACAAGTAGGAGAGGGATGGCGTAAGAGAAGATAGAGCTTGGCCTATGTAATTCCTAGCAAGATTGATTGTCGGTGTACAAGTGAGGCATAACTAAATATTCAAAATTCTAGTCCATGCTAAAGATAAAATGATTCATAAACAAAATCTAGGACTGAGTATTGAAGACTAAAGCTCAAGAATGAAGACTCCAGGCCAAATAATCAAGACCATTTGCTTGTAAACAAGCTACATATTTATAGCATTTGCAATCACCGAGAAGGCAAGTTCAAATTGAAATCTCTTACCATTAAAAAAGATAAATCACTATTTACAAAAATATGAGAAGGGTGCATTGAAAACATAAATGAAAGCTTTAGTGGTTGAGAAATGTGGATAGAAATTTGAATTTTACGTTTGACGAGATTTTAGAATTCTCGTCCATCTTAAAGATAAAATGAGAACATTCTTGAGTATTGAAAACGTGCACTGGACCGCCACCCATTTTGTGTAAACAAGGGGCAGGCGGTTCAGGACTATCGCCTGTCTTATGCGGTGGTCATGAGGGGACATTTGCCGCCTAGGCAAGGTGGTGGTCTCATCACTTAAGACCAAAATGCAAGGAAAAAGGGGGTAGAAGGGTAGAAAAATCCCACGGAGGCCGGATGAGGCACATGGGATGTAAACGTATACTTGGTGAGCTTTTTGGATCCCGAACGCCTTGTGAGGAGACCTGTATCATCATTGGGGTTTCGTAACCTCTTCCGATAGTACATACAATTTTTGGTGCATATAGTTACTCTATATATCATCTACTAACCTTTCATCAGTTCAACATTTACCCTAACTCAAAGGAAAGTCATAATAAGATCATTCAATGTGTTTCATTGTGTAGGGAATAGTGTCTAAGGTGATTTATCAACTCATTTAGTTTTGATGAGAGATTACTTCCTCCAAAGGCCTAAAAAGGCCATTTTTGGCCATTCTGTAGCTAATTGAGCACCCTTAGGAAGTTTTTTTTAGAGTGAGGGTGATTTCAAAGAGAATTGAATATGTCTAAGTAAATTTAGGAAATTTTAGGAAATAAAATCTCATTCGGAGAATAATTTGTTTAAGACCGGGTTTTCAAGTGTAGGGAATGAAAGCTAAAATGATGAAAGATGACTTCTTTGGATGATTCTAGGAGTTTTGGAAAGAGTTAGGATGAAAAAAATAGGCATTAGAAGGATATTAGAATAATCTACAAGATAGAATAATCTACAAGGTGGAATAATCAACATTTATTCAAGGCTTAAATATTTCTTTAGGTACTGCAAAACTCTTCATCTTCCCCTCTTAGTTCAAAATGAAATAGGACCTAAATTTTGAGTTGCGGGAAAAGTTATTGTATTTTTAGAATAATTTCATTAATCATAAAATGTGATTTATAGTACTTCAATGAATTATGGAGGTTAAGAACATGTAACTCATCCTCAAATATCATTCAAGGATTCATCCCTATATGAAGGAGGATACCCTTTTCCAAGAGGAGCAACTTAAGAAAAAGGTGTCCATGTACCATAAGAATGCTTACACCCATGTTTCATCTTGGTCAATAAATTGAATTGTAAAGGATTCATCATGTTTAAAGGTGAAATGTGGAGCTCAATGATGCCACACTCTTAGCTCAACCATCAATTCATTTAGATATGAAATGTTTCATATCAACCTACAATCCTCTATCTTGTGGTTTTTATACTTAAGATGATCAATAAAGATATCAAGCCTCCACAGTTCACCCTTTTAAAAACCCATCATGCAACTCTGCAATTTGGATCAGTTCTACATTCTTCACCACACAATCTTATCCTGACCTGTGATTTTCTATATGGATTTCAAAAATATATCCATTCTTATTCCTAACCATAAGGACCAAAAATGCAAACTTCACTCTTATAAGGACAATCACAAGTTTCTTTGCAACAATTTGAGTAAATCAAAAGGATAGACAATCCTCTCATAGACTTGATTTAATACTATGGTTTAAAATTTGGTGAAGAAAGCATGCTTGTACCATTTATGACATCATGAAATCCTTGAGAATACTGTAATACATCATCAACATCATTATCAAGCCTTGAACATAAGAATTAGCAAAATTTACATCAAATTTCACAGACTCCTATTATTACATTTGTCACTACTACACAAATCTAGAGAATTCTATCACAAATATCTTCAGTTGTGAATTTAATTAGAAGCTATTTTTTAAAACTTGGGTGTCTATATGAGATAGAAATTTTCTGAAATTTTCATCTAATTTGGTTACACGAAACACAAGTTACATCAATTTTACCATTCATTCATTTCGTCAGATAATTCACATGCGTTCCTAGTCCATAATAGAAAATACCTCATAATTTAAAAAATACTTAGATTCAATATGAAATATTATAAACCCATCTGGATAATGGTCATATGTACATACAAACCAAATTTAGAGCATTTAGAATTTATATGTGAAAATTATAATCGTTGTCCCAAAACTCTTATTTTGAAGTTCCACATAGTTGAGAAGGAGGAAATTTGTATAACTTGCTTTACTAACGGTTTTAGACCCAAATCTTGAACTCAAAATATCTATAAAATCCTAATAAAAATTTCATCTTTAGGGATCCTTTGCCCAAAATGTCCCAATTGTTCTGAGCTACACGGTTTGTATGCACAATATGTATCAAAATAAGGGAAATGCTAAATTACTCTAAGTTTATGAAGAAATATAATCCAAACTATATTATAATATATTGATAATTATCAATCACATGAATCGATATGGATGGAAGAATCATTGAGTAAGAAAAACCCATTCACTCCTTTATTCATGATCAACTATTACTTGTTTGTAGAAGATTGTCAAGTTTTACATGCACATTCACTACGAGTTCTACTTCCACACAAATTTGCTACTAATATATCTTTTCTGTAGAGCTCGACCTACTCATGCATGCATGGTATATTATTATATCTAACTGATATTATTTCCTCCACTAAAACTAGGACTTATTCTCACTTTTAGTTGAGATATTCACTCAACATACAATTCCAATATAGACAAGATTGAGGTTGACAACTATATGAGACTATAATAGCTTGTTTATGACCTTGTCAAGATCTTGATATACTCCTCCTACGTATGTAGAATCAAACTAAACTTGGAATTCACACCTAATACACCTAATTTTCTCTATTACTCTCATCCACAAGAGGATTTTCATACAAACTCAAAATTTAAACTTAATACTTCTTGGAGGGAAACTAGCTCAACACCTAACACATGTTATGCATGCATATGGAAGGATTATTCAAAATTTATCAAGCATCATGGAGGATGTTCCTACATCGAGAATCTATGGGTAGAAAAGGATTTGTAATCCAGTTCAAATGTGATGTCTCTCCACCATTTCTTCATTTTCCTTTGGATGCCTGGATCCCATGGCCTTTGTGAATTCATTTTCTTGTTATCCTCTTTATCTCTCTTCTTTTTGCTTCTCTGTCTCTTCTTGTACATGCTCTTTCTTATCTCATTCTCATCTACCAAGCTCAATGCTTCGCTTCATCATCATATAAGTCTTCAAGTATCTTCTTTCTCTCTTTGGATCAAGATTTCTCTCATGGAATTATGGATTTCATCCATCTTATCATCTTCTTGATCTGCATACAACTCACTAAAAGCAACATTAGATGTAAAATATTGAAGCCATGAATCCTCTTGCTAGTATTTATATTGTTGATCTTCTTCTTCTTTTGTTTCTTCATTTCCCTTCTTCCAATTTTATTTCTCAATATTGTTTTGTTCTTTCCTTTCCTCATTTACTAGCTGATCATTGATGCTTTCATGTTGATTTAGGCCTTCATACAACTCCTCTATCCTCTTTAATCCTTCCTTCATAATTTTCACTTCTTGAGACTCATTTTTCTTATTCCTTTCACTCATTTCTTCCATCTTTGTTTTAGGATAGTCATTAACTTCTCCATTATTGATAGAATGTTCTAAGGCACTTAGCTCAGCTTGTAATCATTCCATGATTTCATAAACAAATTTATTTCCCTTTTGTTCAAAAAGTAGCATCTCTTGAAGAAGGTTTATATTATCAGTGTTGGCATCAAAATCAACAAAACCAACACAAGTTGATTGCAATTTTACATGTTTTACCTCTTCATCATGAAAAAGATCAAATTAATTCAACTTGAGATTGTCCTTCACTATTCTTCCATGTCTCCATTACATCTTCATCCATGAGCTGGCTTGTATATGTATACAATGTCTCTATTATCCTCAACTCTTCATGTAAAATGAGATCATCAATGTATTCATGACATTCATCAAATTTTGGGTCGACATTTAAGCATTGTTGTACTTCTTCCAAGAATTCTACAATGTTCTCCATTATCTCATTTTGGAATCCATGAAAGTATTCATTGTTTCCATATTATTAAAGACCATCCTTTCTTTGTAAGACTCATTCATGCTTAAGTTATCATCAGTTGATTCATCTAAATAAATTAGTTTGCCTTTGTTTCTTACTTAATTTACCTCATTTGAAATGGAATCAACCCTCTTCTAGCAGCTCTTTAGAACAATAACTGGTTCCTTAGTGTCTTCACCTTCATATGCATCTCCTTGGGATGCTCTTACACCTTCTTTGTCTTTCCATGTTTGCTGAAGTGTTTTCTTCTTGAGCCACTTGGGCACTAAGTATCCATATTGTTTTGCAAGATCCTCCTTGCTAAGACTTTGAATTTCCTGTATGGATGCATCCATCCTCCTAGAAACATTAGAAATAGGAGGTTTTGTATCCAATTGTCTCTTGAATGTCCTTCTTTGAGGTCCATCTCTCCCTACTAATTTCTTTCTCATGAATGAATGATAAAGATAAAAATTTGGACATGATTTCATCTTCCCATTTACTGTTGTATGTGTTCAATTTGAATTGAAGATCCCATATTTAAGTAATCTAAAAAATCTGACCCACTCTCTTCTTGAGGATACATAGCTCTATCATCTTCATGCTTAAATGCTTTCAAGTACATTATTTGTTATATTTCTATCATGGGCTCTTTGTTTGACCCATTCTTCATATATTTCATAGCCTTCTCCTTAGCAAGGCTTTTATTTGTAACTGTAAAATAAAACTCAAACATAGTATTAGCATTCATATATGTCCTTTTAATGGACTTCACTTCATTCTTCTTCTTTATTGACATTTTCTCTCTCTTGTTCTCTTCACTTTGAGAACCTTATCCACTTCTCTCGAGGTTCTTACTCTTCCTCATTCTAGAGTTATTCATCTTCACTAGGCCAATCATCATCACCATCCATGAGGTTTTCAAAATCAACCTCATCATCTGCTTCTTCCTACCAAGATTCCTCATATGCTTCACCCATGAAGCTTAACTCATTTTGCATGCTCATTATCTCATTCGTCTACACTCAACTTATTCATATCCTTTATCAGCTAGCACTTCACATACTTATGCTATCTCTTTCTCAAGGATTTCAATTTGTCTCCTTATATCAGCTATCTCTCTTTATTTATTTATTTATTTCCTTGTTCCTCTTTTTTTTTTGCCACTCTCATCTCTCCCACACTCGCTTGCACCAAAGAAATCATACGTGTCCATGACACCATATGTTCTCCTATAGTATCTATCTCTCTCATCTAATCCTTTTTCATCTTTGATTATAGCCTCTTTCTTCATCTTATCCAAACTCCTTTTTGGATATCTTAGACTACTTCTTCCTCTTTCTCTATCATCTTCACTTCTGCAAGCTTAGTGGCATCTAAACCAATTTCCTTGTCTCAAATTTTTCTTCACTGCTAGCTCTAGCTTTCACTTGGGCTTCTTCTCAACCATACTTCTCTTCTTCTCTCTTGATTACTTGAATCTTTTATTCTCATCCACATATGATCTTTTTCAAATCATCATCCAAAAATTAGTAGTAACATGAAATCAAAACATGCAACTAATCAATCATTTACAACATTTCACTCTAACAATAACATAAAAATGTAAAATGAGGTATCTCCAACACTCGATACCAATAAATGATGCCCAAATATTATCTCAGCCATCAATTAATTTAGATATGTAATGTTTCATATAAACCTACAGTCCTCTATCTTGTGGTTTTAGAGTTAATATTATCAATGAAGATATCAAGCCTCCACAGTTCACCCTTTTAAAAAATCATCCCAGAACTCTGCAATTTGGATCAGTTCTACATTCTTCACCACGTAGTCTTATCATGACATGTGATTTTATATATGGAGTTCAAAAATATATCTATTCTTATTCCTAACCATAAGGACCAAAAATGCAAACTTCACTCTTATAAGGATAGTCACAAGTTTCTTAGCAACAATTTGAGTAAATCAAAAGGCTAGACAATCCTCTCATATAATTGATTTAATACTATGGTTTAAATTTGGTAAAAAAATAATGATTGCACCATTGATAACATCATGAAATCCCTGAGAATATTGTAATACATCATCAACATCATTATAAAGCCTTGAACATAAGAATTACCAAAATTTACATCAAATTTCATAGCTCCCTGTTCACTGTCACTACTACACAAATATGGAGAATTATGTCATAAATATCTTGAGATGTGCATTTAATTAGAATCTAAAATTTTATGGACTTGAGCATCTAGATGAGATAGAAATTTTCAGCCAATTTGGTTGCATGAAACAAAAGTTACATTGATTTTCCCATTCATTCATTTTGTTAGACAATTCACGCGTGCGTTCTGAGTCCATAATATAAAATACTTCATAATTTAAAAAATAATTAGATTCAATATGAAATATTATAAAATTTTTTGGAGAATTGTCATATGTAAATATAGACCAAATTTAAGAGCATTTAGAATTTATATGTGAAAATTATAATCGCTGTCCCAAAAATCCTATTTTCAAGTTCCACAGAGTTGAGAAGGAGAAATTTGTATAACTTGCTTCACTGATGGTTTTAGACCCAAATATTGAGCTCAAAATATATGTAAGCTCATAATAAAACTTTCATCTTCAGGGATCCTATGCACAAAATGTCTTTGTTTTGAACTACACAGTTTGTATGCACAATGTATCAAAACAAAGGAAATATTGATTTACTCTAAGTTTATGAAGAAATATCATCCAAACTATATTCTAATATATTGATAATTATCAATCACATGAATCAAGATGGATGGAAGAATCATTAACTCAAAAAAACCCATTCACTCCTTTATTCATTATCAACTATTACCTGTTTGTAGAAGACTTTCAAGTTTTACATGCACATTCACTACGAGTTCTACTTCCACACAAATTTTCGCTACTATGTCTTTTTCTATAGAGCTCAAACTACTCATGCATGCATGGTGTATTATTATATCTAACTAACATGATTTCATCCACTAAACTTGGACTTATTTCCACTTTTAGTTGAGATATTCACTCAACATACACTTCCAATATAGACAAGATTGAGGTTGACAATTGTGTGAGACTATATTACTTGTTTATGACCTTGTCAAGATCTTGATATACTCCTCCTACGTATGTAGACTCACACTAAACTTGGAATTCACACATAATACACCTAATTTTCTCTATTACTCTCATCCACCTGGGATTTTCATATAAAATAAAAATTTAAACTTAATGCTTCTTGGAGGAAACTAGCTCAACACCTAACACATGTTATGCATGCCTATGGAAGGCTTATTTAGAATTTATCAAGGATCATGGAGGATTTTCTTGCATCACTCAAGGAGTGACTAGATGATCATCATATCTCGACTCTTTCATTTTACCCAAATCTCTCCAAAGAACAAGCTAAAATGAGTTAGTCATGCCACCAGAGGTATCCATGACCATCATGTGTGAAGTATTAAGGCATCGTCTATCTCGTGAGATATATATGAGAAAATAAATATACGAGAAACACAAATTTGATTCCATGAAAGGATGATTTTAGAAGCCCAGGAAAGGTGAGGGGATGATCTTTATATGGAGCACCCTATTTCTAAGAATGAGCAATCATATGAGTTCACTTGATGTAATTCACTCGGTATTGTTCGTAAAAACTCATTCAACACCTAGTAGTGTGATAACACCTTAAGGAGGAGGCATATTACCATCACCTCATTTTTCCATAGGAAAGGTATCCCATTGAGGAGCAATCCTCTATCTACAAAGTGAGGATCTCATTTTAGTAAGAAGTAGACAAGCATCATAAAGTTGATTCGTGGTCAATAAAGTGAATTATGGACTAAATTTCAAAATTGGTACCATTTCAAGCAGTAGTAGGGCCAAAATATAACCGAGAAGGTGAAAAAACCTACAAAAGACTATTTTTCCCAAAACAAAGACCGAATACAATATATATATGCCCTAAAAGTTTTAGGTCCTTCGAAATCCTAAAATGAGTAAATCTTGACCAGATTAGATTTTAAAAATCCATCTTCTAGATTATAACTATAGGAGCTACGAGACCACTTCCATCAAGTGCAAAGTAACCCTAGTTTCTTATATTTACTAAAATAACTTTTAATATAAGAAATATTATTTCTTATACTTAACATTTATTTCAAGTAAATATGGCTCCTTCAAGACCTCCCAAACCTTATACAACTCAAAATGTGTACGCATTTCATAGCATTATAAACACGTACATGTTATAGATTCATGAAATACTAAACCAACAAAAATAAAACACGTACAAATTATTGAAAAACGTGTACACATTTCACTTATTTACATATTTGTGTCCTCTTTTTGGCCCCTCAGATTGGTGCACTTACCCTTATGCCCAAACAAATTGTTAATAAAATTGGTTTGAAATATAACCCTCTTTCTAAAGGATTAGTTTAGTTAGATGGAATAACTATAGAGACCCTTGGATTCCTTAGAATACTGATCCTAAACTTGCATCCATGACCCAAATTCCCATTCCTCAATATGCCTTCATCATTGATCTTCCTCCTCATTTCACCTTGTGTATTTATAGATATTTCAAAACCAAAATCGGAGGCTACTTATCATCATATTGGTATCACATGTTTTTAGAACAAAGTATGACACCAAAGTTACTGATAAGGTTTGAGCCCATCTCAAAAATCATTTAGATTATTATACTTCTAGTCTTATCGATTCCAATTGCATGATCGAGGATGAAGAAGACCAACTAGTTGACCAAGAACCAAGTAAAATTCTTGAGGGAATTCCAAATTTATTACTTAATGAATGGGATACTCAAAGTAATGTTTTGATCTATATAGTCATATTCAAGAGGAAATTCTTGGAACATATTTCCTATACGAAGAAAATGCTATTATTCTAACCTTGTCAAATCGGACTAGTAGAATGATGGTTTATGGAAATTGTTCTTTGATGGATCAAGAAGAAAGAATAGAGAAGGTGGGGGAATCATGATGATTTCTCCAATAAAAGAGAAATATTTCTCAACTTTAATATTTCAGTTTACTTACACTAACAATACAAATGAGTATGAAGCTCTTGTTCATGTCATTCATTGGGAAAGAAATAGACAAGTAAAGCAATTACTGGTGTTTGTTCATAGTGAGTTGGTTGTCAAAAATAATTGACAAAATGAAATTAAGAATAACTTCCCTAGATCTTACAAAATATTATTTGAGTGAGAAGTGGGATACAATCATTCCCCAAGTAACATCTCACCCTTATCACACATGTGAGGATAATTACCACTTAAATGTGCATTTACCAATGTTGTGCACATAATAAATCTCACCTTGGTAACAACATAACCTAAGATGGACTTCACAATAATTGTAAATATGAAACATGCCAACACCCCTAAATATCAACTTAGATGAGTAAAAGATAAGTCTCATGTTCATAAATATAGGTCTCGAAAACTAGGCATGATGAGGTATCCATATACAATGATAGAGAAAAATAACAATGAAGATTTTAAAGTAAATTTATATTATATCTAATGAAGCCTCCAAAGGAATGAATTAAAATTAGCTTCTAAGAATATGGTTGGGTGAAGAGGATTTACTATAGATACATGCTCCTTCTAAGTGAGATGCATGGTCAAAACCAAAGAAGGTTGGCTCAAAAATATTTTAAATTTTGAAACCACCAAAGAATTTTGGCTTAAAAACTATTTTAATTTTTGAAAACCACATAAGGGTTTGTTTGATTACATATTTGGTAATGAAAATGATTTTGAAAACCTCAAAATGGTTGGCACAAAAATGCTCAAACAAAAAAACAAACCTCTGCATCCACTAGAAATAAACACAAGGTACATAACATATTTGAACAACTAAGGAAGCGTTATCACTATATAACACCCCCATAATGATGACTAGGGAGTGAAGAAAATGTAAATCAATATCTTTAAATGGTTTCATTGTAGTAGGTTTGTAAATAACCACACCAAAATCCTCTAGTGAGAGTGTCCAAAATGCCACATGATGAACTCTGCAACTGAAATGTGAAAATGGAGTGTGAAAAATCACACATGTTAGGTTGTGGAGCTTGTTTTCATGTGTGAAAGAGTTGAAAACTGTACACTAAGAGTAATGTACACTTTCCACAGTTGTCTCGTTGGGGTTGGGGCGCAACCCCGAGAATTTTTTTAACATTTTTTTTTAATATGGGTGGGATTTTTGACCCATAGGTTTATGGGATGGTTTTAGCCCATGGTTTTGATACCCATGGTTTTGTAAAACTACTTAAGCAATTGTCTACTTATGTAGTTTTGTGCATATGGTGTGTATAATGTAACATTACAGATGTGTATGAATTTGGGTGTGAATTTTGTAGAGTTTGTTGAGCATAGCTCCAAACAGATCTAGGTATTGTATTGAGAGAGAGGTGGCTTGTAATAAAATATGAGCAAGTGATTCTTGGTGGATCGTAGCCCAAATTGGGTGAACCGCGTTAAATCTGTCTCTTTGTGTTGTGTTATTTTTATTTGGCACTTTTATTTTAGATCTGTAATATTTTCTGCATATTAGTTTCTACTATTGTGATTCTATGAGGGATTGTTCCACATATTTTATCCCTTATTTCCTAACAACACATATGCATGAAGTTAGAAAAATATAAAAACCACTCATGACAACTTATAAATTAGTGTAAGTACAAATATATCTAACAAATCATCAATATGATTTACAATTTATAAAACATGCCATCAAGTTAAAAAATTAAAATTTAAATCAACATCATAATAAATATATGTTACAACTATGAAGAGTGTGAAAATACACGTTTTAAAAAATCATCATGCAAATCTGAGTTACCGGTCAAAAGTTATGGCCTCACACATATCTAAAATACATTATCTAGTCAACTAAATAGGGGAAAAATGATAACTATGGAAATATGTGTTATAAAATGAACAAATTAACATTACTATTGTATAGATAACAAAAAATTAGGAAAGGTGAAAAAATAATTATCTTCCAGGATTCACGGATCAAAATTTATGAGACTTGAAAGAAATGTACTCCAAAAAAGGGTCATTGGTGAAAGTCTAGCCCTCGGGCTAAAATCGCCAAGTGGGTAGTCATATGGTAGGCCACATCTTTGAGAAAAAGTTTAGGGGGTAGATGGTAGTTATATGGGAGAGAAAGGGCTAAATATGACTATATAACATTTATAATGCACTAGAATTGTGCTTAAACCTCAAACACACACTACAAGTGATTCATTGCTCCAAATTTTATAAACCAATACTTTCTAGAAAGATATTAAAGAAAGAAATATGAAAAGTACTTTCAGCCCATATTTATATTGAAAAATGCAAAAAAACAATCCACTATTTTCCTATTGTTCTTTGTTTTTCCTATAGATTTTAATTTAAAAAAAATCACCTAAAGCTCCAACAAATCTATTTTTTAATCTTTACTTTTCTAAGTATAATTCATAAAAATATTAGATCATATCCATTTTTTTAGATTATTCTAGAAACTAAAATAACCTTTAAGAATGAAATTATACAAATAATTTTGGCATGAACAAAAATACCCATTGGGTAATTTTGAAAACCCACAATGTGGATTGGTTCAAAATATGCTTAAGGGATTGAGAAAAAACATTGTAATTTCGGAATTGATGAAGGTGTAGAAATCCACATCTCAAAAGGCCTCTAAAGGGAATTTGAAATCCACAAAAACACTCAAAAATGGAAATATGTAGATATCTCTTTTAAAAGATCTTCTTGATCATATATGTAATGAATAATACAAAAAAATAAATAAATAAAAATATAGATTGGAGAAAATTATGAGATGGAGATTGTAGATATGGCTCTAGTACCATATACGAATTGAGAAGGGTGCGCGAAAACTCTGCAATGCAAGCACCCACAAAAATTACTCATATAAGAGGAAAAGATTCACCAAAAAAGAACACTATATTAAAATATAAGGAAATATAAAAATGCATGAGTTTGAAACCAACAATGATTGCACTAGAACAAAATATTCTTAAGAGAATACATCTCTAATAGCTTTGGAGATGACTCTAAGATCCAATCTAACATTCCAATAATGAAAAAATGTTCCTTATATAGGAAAAGTAAGAGGTAAGTGAGAGATTGTTCTTTGTTGAGTGAAAGGTGGGATAATATCATTACCCAAGTTACATCTCACCCTTATCACACTTGTGAGGATAACTACCACTTATAATAATATTTGCCAAAGTTGTGCACATAATAAATACCACCTTGGTAACAACATAGCCTAAGGAAAACTTTAGAACAAGTGTGAAAGTGAAACACACCGAAAATGATTGATGAAGCCAACACTTCATCCATTTATACAATTTGTGATAACTTTCAAGAATAGGATAAAAGAGAAAATGGAAGGAATTTGGAATGCAAAGAACCAATAGTAGACATGGAAGAAGTATGGTATGGATTTATCAAGATGATTATCATATATCATCCACCTTATATAACTATGTAGAATATTCAAGGGTCCTAATTCAATTTGATCAATAAGAATCAAATAACACTTAAGAGGTCCCATACATGTGCACAAGTGAGAAAATAAAGAGGAGAATGATACATGACAAAAAGGTGTCACAAATCTATTATGAACTACTCTCTAATAAATATAAAGTTCTATATGAGATTATAACCATCAAAATTCCCTTGAAGAGATAATTTCAATTCCACCAACCATTCATGTAATGGATCTCTCCATCAAAATTTATGAGAAAACAACCAAAGCCTTGTTCATAGCTTCTCTATTAAAATCATGCAAAATATTTATTTTTTCCACTACACTCCTTTGAGTTTTTCTCATTGTGTCATGTGTCACGGTGTGTTTGGTTATAGGATCCAATATTCTTCATCTATGTTGGTATCATGTGGCCACTCTTCATTAGCTAAAGGCTCTCATGTCATAAGTGTATATGATGGCCACGAGGCCATCAAAATCAATTCCACTAGTTCCCCTTGCCAATTTCTCCTTTCTTATTGGTTATGAGATTGGTCTCTTTGAATCCTTCATGCCCATGTCTTATCTATTTACTTGGGTTTATTGGACACCATTAATTGTGTCACATGTCGAGGCTCCCATGAGTTTATTTCTTACTCATGATTGGACCATAGGACCAATCACGTGTCTTCGTCTCTGCTATTCTTCTTTTAATCTACATTTGACTTAACCATCTTGGTGACAAAAATTGGTTGGGCCACGTGGCCTAACCATGGGCCTTTGATTAAATGATCTTTGAGCACTTGTGAGTGGGCCATGTGGCACCAATCACGGGTCTCCATTTCCTAGACTCATTTCACTAATTTATGCAACAATTTTACTATTTTTTTCTCAAGTAATCGAACAAGCATGATTAGGCCATGTGGCCCAACCAAAAGCCCTTATATATTTGGTCTTAATATATTCATTTATTTTCCTTGGATTAATTTAAACATTTCCAACTAAACACTTAGTTATTTTGCACATTTAAGGGAGATAATGTTTTACAGAGCCTTTATACTCCACTTTAATAAAGGGAACATTTCCATATATAAAAAAATTATGCATGTTACCTTCTCAACAAATGTGTGATAAATTACCTAGACTAAAATGTTAATGGACACCATTGAATAACCTCAAGTGTAAATGTAACCTAACTAAATGGAAAAAAGCCTCTCAAATACTTATTCTCAATTTGCAAATGTCTTGGAATCACTTGACCCACTCACGAGAAAAAATGAGAAGCTCTAAAAACCATCACAAGGTTGAGTGCCACACATGGAATGACCTCAAAATGTGACTTTGAAAGTCGTACGAGGAGAAAATATGAAAAAAAATTAATGAATGAATGATACCAATGGGGGTAAGGTCATTCTCATGATTATAAACTTTCATAATCAACTGCAACACCATAAAATAACTTGGATTTTCTTTAAAAATAACTCTAAGGCTCCAAAAATGTTATGAGATAATTTTGGGTGAAAAAAAGATCACATTTGAATCTACTAATAATTTGTGTGCTTTGTATTGTTCCTGGGAGGCTTCATTGGAGATAAAGTCTAAGAATAAAAATTTGAAGCGTTGCACCAATGAATTTTTCACTTCTCAATGTCTAATGCCTTGAAAATTTATCACTTCTTTCTTTGCAAAATTCACCAAAATTGTGTAAGCCTAAAGATGATTCTTAGAGCTTGTTGTGTTCTCCAATATCCCAAGAAGATGAGAGCGCATTCCTATTATAAAAATTATAGGTCAAACAATTAAGATGATGCGGTGCCAGTATCAATTACATCAATTTTCAACATATAATTTGAGTTATTTTTTATCATTTGTTTTTTGACACATACATTAATTTATTATCGATATAATTCTTTTGATTTGATGTGTTTTTTTAACTTAAAATCATGTTTATATGTTTACATGTTAATGTATTCTCTTTATGGTTATGTGTATGTGTGGTAATTGACAGATGATGGAGGGATTTGAACTATTGAGGTATTTTAAATGGGTTGACCATCTAACCTGAATTTAATAATTGGACCCCTTTTGAGTCCAATCGTATTATGGGAACCTTGTTCCATACATGAGAGGATTCATTAGATATATAATCTAAGGAAAAATTCTCAAATCTTGAATCATCAAATTTGTTGTCTAATTTATAAAACCCTAAAACATTTTTACTTCTTTTTTCATTGGATTCATCAAATTTATGTGAGGAAAAATATTCCTCCAATACACTATTATGTTCTCACAAAGCATAAGAAGCTGAAAAACATTCCTAAAATTGAAATTCTAGGCTATCAATTTGTATGCATGCCATAGAATTTGAGATCCCACTTTGAAATGTTATCTCCATACCATTTCAAATCCCATGTTGGAAAAAAATTTGTGTATTTTTAGGTATCATAGCTGAAAGACACCATGTATCATGAATAGCCACTGACCCTCGTGAAAATGCATATAATTCGTAATATTAGAATAATCATATACAAATTGGTTTCTCCACGACATCTTTTATAGAACTTTCAGTAAACTAGAATGATGGCATTTGTTGACTATAATGCCTATGTTTTTGAAATCAACTACCCTTCCTATCAATATATATATATATATATATATATATATATATATATATATATATATATAATATTAGAAAATAACATTTAATAAATCGATAATTAGTGCATTTAAATTTGACAAATATAGAAGATAGAAACCCTAAATATAGTGGTGACAAATTCGTCTTTAATGTGATAGTCATGGAAATCTTAGAAGAAAACATGTTGGTCACTATCTCTATGTAGGACATGAGGTAAACCTAACTTAAGTATATCATCTACAAAATAGATCCTGTGTTTTTGGTTATCAAAGTCAATACTTCATATTAGAGACTTTCTTGGAGATATAGGCTAAGGAGAAAATTATCAATCCTTGTACCAATGAATTTGTAGCTACCCAAAATTGAATTCCTTGAAATGTTGTTTCTTATTTATTTATTATATTCAAGAAAATTATAATGTATCAAAGATGAGTCTCAAATCCTATTGTGTTTTCACATAGCCCAATAAACTAAAAACATTTCACTTATCAAAATTATACCTATTAAAAAATTAAGATGATGTAGTGTCGGTAACAATTATGTCAATAACAGAGAAATCCATGTCTTTGATTGAGAAACACCAAAATAATAAGAGTTGTGCCAAGTCGCATGTTCAAATTGTGAGAATAACATTACTAGAAATAATGAATTCATCGTAAGTGTGGGATTCATGAAAACCTTACAAGATATAGAAAAAATGTATATAATATTATAAAAATATTTAATTAATCAACATTTAGTGTATTTACTTACTATAAATTTCTTACAATATTGATGAAAATACAAGTATAGTTGGTTCTCTTTCATCTTCTTTCACCACTCCCTCATACTAGATAATAAAAAAATTTGAATTAACACGTAAAATATAATACACATGATAATTATTCAAACTTTATAAGTTTGAAGAACTTGGAATGTAAAGGAGGTGATGTCAAATAAAAATTCACAAGGAAACCTCTTGTGCTGATATTTGTTGTTGTCTAGGAAAGTGTGGAGGATGGCCTAAGATAATGGTCTATAAAGATGGTACAAAACCACCTAACTTTCCATGTTTTGTGGTTATCAAATTCAACTACTAGATCACCTCAACATGGGATGTCGAGTCCCCTTGAAACATCCATATCTTAAAGTATCATGTATCATGCATAAGTGAATTCCCCAAATTTTCTTTTTTTCTCTAAACATTGAAAAAATAAATTGTTGATATTATGAGTATTGATTGATAGAGGATCCATTTCTAAGATATCTTCAAAGCATGTTGCCTCTATGATTAGTGTACCACACTCCCGTTCTCCTTCAAATATTTGACAAAAATGGCATGTGGTTCACACATTTTTATCGAAAGAAAAATAAATAAATTCACATACATTCCCCCTAACAGTTTTCCAAGCCCTAAACTTATCTTCCTCAACCCCCTTCACCACCCCTCGGCTCGTGCATTATTTCACCCTTTCAAGTTTAAGATCTTCAATGCATCCTTATCGATGTCTCCATTTCACCACTCACATGTGATTATTGTAAATAATCTAAATAAACAATAAATGTTAATTTTTGAGTTCTTTAGTGAAAAAGTTACAATTGGTTTTTTCAAAGCCCTAATTTGACATCAAAATATTGTAAAAAGAGTTAAAAATAGGATGTTGGGACTTTCTCAATAAACCCTTCTTGGAATCAATTGAAAGGATAATCCAAAGTGAAAATGTCCCAACTATTATCCTTTTAAGATGGGGGTTCCTATGTTTAATGTGTAGGCGGTTCCATGGTAGGTTTTGAATTTGTTAAGAGAATAAAAGGAGTATTTACCATAAAAATGGAGCCTACTAATTTCTAGAAGGAAAACTTAAGTAGATTTTATGTCAGTTTGAATGGAAGAGCCTATATCTCATGCACGTTTGCACAAGTTATATTGAATATTAGAGTTTTGGATATCGATGAAAAACGAATGCATGAGCAATTGTAAAAATTTAAATAACTAACAATAAAATGCAATATGATCAAAACTCACAAGGCAAGAAAGGCTGAAAATCAACTTAGTGCTCCATATACTCCACATCCAACATGAGATAGACTAATTCAAGTCAAGTACATATAGGTGGTGAATGTGCAACCTCCTCCTAGATCAGTGGGGAATAACTCTCACTAATTGATACTAGAAGTAGAGTTGACTCCACACAACTAGTGAGCTGACTGAACACAACTGGTAAGCTAACTCAACCTAACTAGTAAGCTAACTCAACACAACTACTACAACTAAGCAAGCATATCCCATGAGTGTAGGAAAGCTCCAAGTAAATAAAAAATACAAGGAAAATAAATATCCTACACTAACACCCCCATAAGCACAACTTAGGTGGGCAAGTGAAAAGGAAAGTGGGTCCCGACAACATGGCTGATGAGGTACCCACATATAATGAAAATCTCTCATAAAGTGGAGAAAAGGAGAAAACCCAGTGGGAAAAACTCCCCCCAAAAGAGAGACATGAAACTCACTCAAGAAAAATGGAGAAGAAGTAGTGGGTCCCAGTAACTCAGCTTGATGAGGTACCCACGTATAATGATCACCCTCAGAGTAGAGAGAGAAAGAAGTGAGGACAAGAAGGTCCCCTAAGAAGAGTGTCAATGATGTGGTCCTCCACATAAATAATGAAGAGAATCCACCGCACCGAACAACATTCTTGCCCTTGGGAAGGACAGAAAATGAGCACTGAAAGTTAGCCCACTCCACAAAGGAAGAAGAAGCATGTAGTACTTTGATCTTTGCATCTAGTCTACAACTAAAAGGTGGCATAGGTCTGGAAAACATGTGCACAAAAGACAATGGTAATGCCACTGCAGTATACATGTCTGAGAGAGAAGATGGTAGGGGCCTAATAGCCCTCACAAAGGGATTGACAAAAAGAGGTGGATCGTGAAACATCTCTAAAATAGTGGAAGTGACAAATTTCCCAAGGTGGGAACTCCCAATGAGAGAGATGAATGGGTCCTCCGAATGTGTGATGGCTTAATCAAAGCATATTCCTGTAATGCAACACAAGTGGAATCTACAAATAGAAAACTCAAGTCGGGAAGATACTCGTCCCAATGGGGTTGCTCAATGAGAGAAATGTCTAACAAGAATGTATAAACATCAAAACATGAAGTAAGAGGAGAATTCTGTTGTGAAGAGCTATTGGAAGTCCAAGATGAAGCAAACATGCCCCCAAAGGTAGAAACCTATATATGTGGAGTGTCATCAACTGAGAAATCAAGATGCAATGGAGCACGAGAGGTAATGGTCACATCTGTCTCAGAGGAATTTTCTCCCCCACTGCATAAGAGAAAAACGAACATGGGAAACGAAGAGTGAATGGAAAAACGAACATGGAATGGTCAACATGGTATCAGAAATAACCTAAACTAACCTAATTAAGACCTATAACTTGGTCTACATCCACACCCATGACTAATGACTCCTCACCCGCACCTAAAACCAACCTCATAATGACTTGACCAAGCCCATGACTAATCCCTCGGGAGAAAAGGAGGAAAGTTGGCTATTTTACTAAAAATAGCCCACTTTGACTTTGGCAAATCGGTTCTACTCGACCACCGTCGGTTACGTAACCACCATCGGTTCCCTGTAAATGACCACTCCCAACCAAAAACAAGGGTTGGATTTTCATTTGATCAAAAGGAGAAGTCATTGGAAAGATCCGGAATTGACTTGGCTGAGCAGAGACAAGTGAAGGAAGAGAGAAGTTTGCAGAGAAGGACATCAAGCCCAAGACTGCAACTGAATAACCAGAGTCCAGTGACACTCATCCGAGCATCAGGAGAGGAGATAGCTCATCTTGGATTGTCAGATCATCCTACTTGAGCCCTGTCTTCGTCATCACAGTCCCAGAACCTGCATTTTCCATCAGGAACTAGTAAGTAAGTCTTATACGTTCTTTTAATAATATTTCTTGGATTTCTGAATCACAGTAATTACAAGTCTACCCTCAGATCCACTACCCGGTAACACTCTCCACCTAACTTACATTCCTCTACCCCTACTTTTGCCCCAAGAACAGCCCCCATACTCTCTGAGTCTTCTCCATCACCTCATTACCTATCCCCAGTCATTTTATCAGCCTTATAAACACCATAGCTATCATATAGCCATCTTATAGCCAACCTTCACCCAACCCCTTAAATCACTACCCCTACCGATATCGGTTATCATCAACCGGTACCGGTGACACTGACCGGCGTCGGTCACCGTGATTCAAAACCAAAACCAGCCTTTCCTCTACTTGTTTCAACGAGGCAATTAAATTGTGATTTTACAATCATTTGTGTTAATTCATATTAGCGAGAGGTGACCACCTTGAAAGGAAGTTTTATATTTCTGGGCCTAAGGCAGCTCCCTCATTTATTGTCTAATTAAAATCTGGTGGTCTTGTATTCTTACTTGCAGGTAGTCCTTCCAAGACAAAAAGGAGTTCTTTGCAATCGATCTGATCTTTCTCTACGGTATGCGCACACCCTCTCGACATTCAACAGGTATTCCTCCTAGCCCTAACCCTTATCTGTTTCTCAAAGGAATGAAAGGATAGAAGCAACTCTATTCCAAAAGCTGAAACATTTATGTGTGAAACATTTTGGCACGCCGGTGGGACCCATTTCGGGTTTCTTTCTTTCTTGCTTGCTTTCATATAGGGAGCATACTTGCTGTTTTCTTCTCTAAAAATTTCACACGATATTTTGTTATATTTGGTAAAAGAATTTGTCTTGCTTTCCCAACTTTGCATTAGTGAAAGTCATCTTCTTTGCTTCATCGAATATCATTTTCGATTTGGGTTTAAAACACGTGCATCCCATTTTGCGTGTTGTTTTCAATTCTAGTGAACGTAGATTAAGTAACAGGTCGTACACGTGGGGGTGATTTCCATGGTATTGTGAGAAATTAATCTTACTTTCTTGCACAACACATCCGAATCACTTCACAATTAACACAATGACTCAAAACATCCCCCTTTTCCGCGGTATTCCTCACGATTGAGGTAACCTTATAAGCCAAAACAAACTTGACATTTCCCTAAGTCTTTTGTTTAGGATTGACATCATTCTGCGTCTAAAGGCATAAGCCCAAATTGATTAAAACTAATCCTAGGGTTAGTCATTAATTTGTTTGTGCATCTTGCTTGTTTTTAGTTCTGTTTCTGTCCATACTTTATTTTCTGTGATCACTTGAGAATAGTTTGATAGATGCATACTAAGCCTATTGTTAACCCAAATCAGCAACTTCTTACGAGTTTCTTATACCAGTCCTATTATCACGACATCGGTTATTTGGCCGGCGTCTGGCTACGATCTAAGCGACATCGGTTAGAGGGCCGATATCGATTCTTGATCTTTCTGAGTCACGACAAACCAAGCAACCTACCAATTTCACATTGCAGGGTTGTTTACATTCTGATAGATTGAAACCCTACTTTGTGTACTCTTGTCCATGGTTGTTATCACTCGAAAGCAAGCCGCCGCCATGGTTTCACATGCACTGCTCTGTGCCTTTTCTGAATCACCCCCTTCACATTCTATGGGGAACCCTACGGACACGGTGAGGTTCCCAAAATCCTGTAGGAGATAAGGAATTTGCAAAAATTTTGGATGCTAATCCTAGCTTTGTCTGATATTATTTGTCTCATGCCCACGACCATACGCCCGATGGTGACTCCTTGTTGGCATGCCTATTAGTATAGCTGCTCATTTAGCTCCTTCTCACTTTGATAACTCCGCTTTGCCTTCTACATCCTTAGCCCGTCTCCCAATCGGTGGCCGAGGGGTTCATACGGCCTGATTGGCTTTCCTTTGGTTAATCTTGGGCCCCACATATCATTACCGCCATTGCTCCCACCTCGTCTCTCTTGCAGACTGCTCCTTTTATGACTTGCTCTCTGCCACCTATCCACATGAGCTTTCCTTCTCAAGCTCCGCCCACCTTTTCATTTCCACACACGTATCCGGTGACCTCAACATCTTATATAGGACATCCCTATTCGGCCGCCTCAACACATTCGTCCTCCATACCTTATCAACATTTAACCCCACCATTGTCTAGTGGTGGCCCTTGGCCCAATCTGCCTCCGTTTACCACAACCGCACCATCATCTCATCCAACTACTGATTTAATCAAACAAATGATGGACAAAATGCAAAATCTGGAGGCTTCTGTTTCAGGAAGTCGTAGCGCCCTGACATACGAGCAAGTTTGTCGGGAGCCTATCCACCCTTCTGTCCCCCTTCATTCATATCCTCCTCAATGGGAATTACCAAAATTTACTCGTTTTAATAGTAAGGAGGATCCTCAACAACACTTGCGCTCATTTAGACATGCCTGCTATCTAATTGCTCATGACGATGCCTTACTACTCCGCACCTTTCCCATGTCCTTATCAGGACCCGCCTTGGAGTGGTACAGTGCTTTAACCCAGCACTCAATCTTCTCTTTTAACCAACTAGCCCAATCTTTCTTGGATCATTTCTCCATTAACATTGCCAAGAAAGTATCTATCACCGACCTCTATGCCATCGACAATTTGAAGATGAATCTATCGCAGATTTCGTTGGACGATGGCGGGGCCTTATCAACCAACTTACGTATGCCTTGCCTCAGGCCGAACTTATCAAACTTTTACGCGGGCTGCTTGCTAAGCACATCTCTCCTACCCTCCAAATTCAAACTTTCCACACATTTGATGAGGCCTTTACTATGGCTCGAAAACTAGAGATTCGAGCCTTAGAGGAAGAGAAATTGCGGTTGCGCAACAAAAACCCCAATTTCGAACCCAAGATTCCACCAACAAACCTAACACCACCAATCCTCACACATCGTTGCTTGAAATCAAAGGAGCTGTGCGCGGTGATGGTCAAATCCCAACCACCATCTAATACCCCACAAAAACCACCTATAAGTATAAAGCGGAGCCCATCAATTACACTCCCTTGGGAGAAACTTATGGTGTGATATTGGAAAAATTGCTTAAAGTAGGAGCCATTACCTTACCTCTGTTAAACCTCACTCGGGTTTGATTCCACCGCGCCATACCTTCTTGAGTACAAAGAAAATGACTTACGTAACTTCCACGCGTGAAGGGACACAGTCATGAAAACTGCAAGATGTTGAAAAACATAGTGCAGGAAATGGTTGATGCAGGAGATATAGCCCTCGATAATCCTAACGCTCCTGCTAACTGAAATTTGAAAATTTTCAACAAACCATTCCCGAATCACTCTTCTAACAATAACATAAACCAAGATATCTTAGCCGAGGAGAGTGTTCATGAGATCCATGCAGTCTTCGACTCCCAGCCAAAAGCCTCTATCGAAAAAATTCTGAATCAAGCCTCTTCACTAACGCAGGAACCCGAACCCCCTTCATCACCATCAAGACAAGACGAAATCCTTGCCGTTCCTTTACCCATCAAGGAATTAACCACCCAGAGTTCTCTTCTCACAGATGAGCCTTCTTACACCACATCCTTGCAAGACTGTGAGCGGATGTTATCTAACTTATCTATTTCCCAAACGTCTCCTTCTACCATTCTTGTTGTACAAGAGGAAGGCTCACCACTTCTTTTGTCATCCTTAGATGAGAAACCTCTTGCACCGACATCACCACATTCTTTAAACATGACGGATCCTCTCAAACATGCCCTCCTACCTATTAGTTCTTCATCGCCTAAATCTTTTCAGCGACCGGTTGACCTCTTAATGCCCATTGATACAGTGCCTCATCTACCCCCTGTATCACACCCACAGTGGACCGGAATCACAACCCACCTTTCTTCCATACAAAAGTTCCTATTCACACGTGAGGATTGTCATCCCTCAGAAGATAGACGAGTCCTATGGGAACGTTTGAGTACCCCATATTCTACTCAAATGCAGATGACCGATCCAGACGCCTCTACCATATACCCGAAGTGTTTACAGAAGCTTAAAATGCCTATGTCCTCATCTTCACCCCCCTCATCTCTACCAAATACCTCATCCACCTCTATTAGCCTAACCAAATCTTCCCCTACGCTTGGGACCTCACCAATACCCAGTCTAACACACCCACCTAAGCAGCTAGATTTATCTAAAAATAAAGCCGTCCATCCACTTAGGAGACAGACTCAATCTCCTCAACCTATGCCTCTATCACAACTAAAACCATCGTCGTCACACCTACCTTCCATATTGGGACCTCATCCCTCCACCTTGCATCAATATATCATACCTCCTGCGTTTTCTTTAAAGCGACCTCGCATACGCCTGCACCCATACGAGAGATCGAGGGTATATCAACACCGTCACCCCGCGTATCTGTCCACCTATCAACCTAAACAAATTCCATCATCAAAAGATTTGTTTTTTGTCACTCCTATTTTCTCGTGGTTGTTTTACGATACCACATCATCGTGGCCTCATCATCTAACCGACTAAACAACCTGCGCCCAAAGAAGCCACGTTTAGTTAAAACCCATTATCAAAACCCCTTGGCTAAACCACCACCCATACAAATCAACCATACCCCGTCATTACCAGAATCTACCCAGTCAATAGCCTCATCTTCCTCTGACTTTGACCCACTCAAAGGGTCTTACGCCAAAATCCTTGCTATGTTGGTGGAGAATGCGACCATTTCCCTACCCCCACTTAGACCTTATGATCCATCTAAACCTCGACCTATAGGTTATGATGAGTCTAAAATCTGCGCTTACCACCACACACAGGACATGATGTAGAGGGATGCAAAGCGTTGAAAGCCATACTTCATCAGTCACCTCTCTCAGATAGAAAAGTTAAGAAAGACAACTTACGAAGGGGAGAGACCTTTAGCTTGATTCCCTCTCTATACCACTGTCCCCCCACTTCACCAAGATCTATCATTATTACTGACTCCACCTCTCGAAGACCATGACTTATCCATACCATCTTCCTCCTCTCGTGTTCACGAGATCAATATGATTAGTGTTGCTTTACTCGAGGCGAGAAAAACAATGGAAAGCTAAAGAAAGCACACTGCGGCCTCTCTTTCTCGTCCACCATCCCGATCGCACCACCACCTAAAGTGGTTATTCGTGGACCCGCCTACCCCGTCTCTCAATGGAGTTGCCCCCCGAACCATGATCAAGCGACTTCACCCGATCACTGTAAAAATGACCTTTGTATGATCTCATTCGGACTTGAATCTCATCGACAAGCTCTCGTTGAAATCCTTGAGGATAGAGGTCTTACCTAATGAAACCTTTCTGTTACCTCCATTCTCACACCCGATCACGTTGCTTCGCTCACCAAACAACCTATCTCCCCCGACCACTTATGTCTGCATGCAATGACCGCCGCATTCTTTGTCGGTTTTCTCAGAAGATGAAATTATATCGACTTTGGTGCTTGAAGATCGACGACCTGCTCTTTTCATCTCGAAACATGTATGCGGGACATTCGGGTGCGTCGTGTTATGATTGATGGGGGTGCTAGTCTAAACATCATCTCTTGAAAAGCCTTCCAACAAATGAATATCCCTTTAGTTGCATGTGTGCCGACCCCATCATGTTGCGGTCATTGATGATCTTATTACTTCTACCTTAGGTACCGTGATCCTTAACATTCGTGTAGGGCCACGCACTTTACCCGAACTCTTCTATGTCCTTGAGGAGAGTTCGATACAATATGTTGTTAGGCCGCCCTTGGATCGGGCTATGGGATGCGTTCCCTCCACCTTACATAGATGCATAAAATTTGAGTACGAGGGAAGTCCTACACCGTAAAAGCTGATCCTCCCCCTTGAAACCTGCTGATATGTTATATCGCCCTAATGATGTGCTTGTACCAGTCAGACACCCATTCATCAACCCTGACCATCCACTTGACCACACCTCTACCATCCACTTCAACCGCACCTACACCTTGACAATGAAACCGCCATGCAAATACCACTTCCTTTCCCATGAGATAACATCCCAACCTCGGACCCCTTAGTAGATGTTTTTCAGCGCCTTCTGTTTGGGGAGTACCGCCTATATAACGTTAGTTCTTTCCATACCCCACGGGAGTACGGACGATTACATGTCGCATCCTCCACCTACGGCCGTCGCGTGGGGGAGGTAATCTCTTACGGACCACCTAATTGCCGCACCAACCTAACGTATGGGGGTGTCGACGCATCCTCCGTTACCCCTGAACCTCCTCTTGGTGTGGTTCCCTTCCAATCTGATTTTCAATACCTGACAAATCGTCGTTTGCCCTCACCTTCTTGACTCATTTGTCTTGGAAAGGCTTTGGTTTTGGTCTTTATGAACAAGGCCGACATACTGATCATTCCGTGACTACACATAAACACAATGATCGTAGTGGTCTCGGATTTCTGAAACACTTACACGAAAGAACCTCGTGTCGGTTGTATCTGGAAGATGATGACAGCGTCACCCCTACCAAACCATCATCACCCATTTTGCCATCGTCACCCCTGAGTCGATAGACCACTGAATCTATCCCTCCTAACTTTTTTTTTCATAAATGCTATCTTCCTAGGTCCTCTCACTTATCAGCGCGATAATGAGGACCCATCTTCTCTTCCCCTTACGTATCCGGACATGATCGAAGAGGATTCACCTTGATTAATGTTGTTGAGTGCGGGATGATGACTCCATCCTCACTTACCTTAGTGCGGATGACTCCTATATTGACGCGCCTTACCATACGAAACTCAAACCATGTTGAATGAGTCGACTATAGAAATCAACATCCACACGAGAGGAGGATCCTCACATTGTGAAGATCGGACAATCCCTTAACACATCGAGAACAAGCCGCCTTTACTACCTTTCTCTGTACCCATGACCAAGCTTTCGCTTGGTCCCTCTGTTGACATGCGGGAATTGATCGACATTGCTTTGTCCATAACATTACCCTAAAACCGATTCCAAACCAGTCAAATAGAAGCGAGAAAAATGCATCCACGCATTGCCCTCTTGGTCGAAGAAAAGCTTGATGACTCCTTTTTGTTTCCTTCATCTTGCTATTGACTATCCTCGATGGATTTCTAACATCGTACGTACTATCACTAAAGCGCGGGGGACTTCGGATATGCATGGATTTACGAGACCTTAACCTCGCTTGCCCCGAGGATGACTTCCCCCTCCCAGTATTGATCAACTTGTTGATCTCACTGCTTGAGCCATGAGATGCTTTCTCTCATCATGGATGGCTTTTGGGATCTGATCAAATTTTGGTAGCCCGGCCGATCAACATAAAACTACCTTCATAACTCCTTGGGAACCTTACATTATCGTGTCATGCCGTTTGGCCTTAAGAATCTTTGGTGCGACCTATCGGCGGGCTATGACTTACATTTTCATGACATTATGCACACTATTCTTGAAGATTATGTCGATGATCTTCTTGGCAAATCTAAACATCGCGGTGAACATCTCGATGTTTTAACCATTATTTTTGATCACTTTGTTACAATATTCTGTAAAGCTTGACAAAGAAATGTGTCTTTGGTGTTCTTTTGGGAAAACTTCTTGGTTTTATCGTCTCTTTGCGTGGCATTGAGGTCGATCCATCTAAAGTCAAAGCTATCCTAGAAATGCCCCCACCCAAAAACCTCAAACAATTGCGTAGTTTGCAAGGTAAACTTCAATCTATCTGGCGTTTCATTTCCCAACTCTCGGATCGATGTCAACCTTTCCATCACCTTCTTAAAAAGGACATTGCCTTTAATGGAGCGAAGAGTGTCACCAAGCCTTTGAAGCTCTCAAAGCCTATCTCTTGCAGACCACCGTGCTTATCCCACCTCGGGATGATCGCCCTTTCTACCTTTACCTTTACGCCCCGACCATCTTTATAGGAGCCATGCTCGCACATCGGGACTCGGCACATCGAGAACAAGCCGTTTATTATATAAGTCGTACTCTCGTGGATTACGAGACTAGGTATACACATGTAGAAAAATTGTGCCTAGCCCTATCATTCGTAGCCACCAAACTCGACACTACCTCCTGAATCATAAAACTTTTGTCATCACCAACACGGACCCCATTCATTATATGTATGCCAAACCACATCTAAACCAACGCATCGCCCGATGGCTTATGCTCCTCGCTGACCTCGACCTTGAATTTATACACCAGAAGTCAATCAAAGGACAAACTATTGCGGACCAACTCGCGGAGGCCCCTTTACCTAGGGAACAATTTACCAATTTTAATTTCCCCGATGAACTCATCGCCACTCTTTCACTCGGGAGGAGTCTATCGATGACCCTCTTCTTGATGGATCAAATGCCGGTAGCGGTGGAGGAGCGGCGTTGTTCTCATTCCTCTTGATGCTTTGAGCCTATGCCTCTTTCATTCGGCTCGATTTCCCTGCACTAATAATCGGTGGAATACGAGGCCCTTGTTTTGGGTCTCCAGGTTGCGTTACACTTAGGTGTCAAATCTATCAATATTTTCGGTGACTCTCAATTGGTAGTCAATCAAGTTATGGGCATCTACCAATGTAAAAATGAGGAACTTCAAAAGTACAAACATTACGTGGATTCACTTTTGACCTTATTTACTCATTATTCTATCCAAACCATTCCCCGCTCCACTAACAAATTTGCGGATACTATGGCTTGCTTAGCCTCACAAATTCTGCCTCACCTGACTTGACTCGACATATTCGTCTTGGTCAACAACTCTTTGCCCCATCTTACTCAGCCCGGTTGTTTGTATGATAAATAATGTCTGCTAATTCGCGAGGATACAGTATCACCAATTTCACGACTACCTTCTGACCTCTGTTCTCCCACCTGACCTTACTAGTAACGGAAAACGTGCTTTTCTTAAAAGTGTTTCTCGTTATGTTGTCATGGGGGGACTCCTTTATAAACGTGGCTTTGATGGCATCCTCCTTCGATGTCTAACCGGTGCGGAGGTCACCTATACCATCCAACAAGTCCATGATGGTATTTGTGGTGGACATTTTAGTGGCCTTGCCGTGGCTAAATGAATCCTTCGCCTAGGTTATTATTGGCCTACTCTTAATAACGACTGCTACGAATATGTTAAGCGTTGTGTTATGTGTCAACAACATGCCGACCTTGACATACTCCTAGCCATCCATTCTGAGTCGCATGAGATCTTTGGCCTTTCTCACAATGGGGTTTAGACCTTATTGGTGAGATTCATCTGCCCTCTTCGCAACGTCACCGTTGGATAATCACAGCAACAGAATATTACACTAAATGGGTGGAAGCCATTCCACTCATTTCAACCAAAAAAGAAAAAATCGTCGAATTCATTAACCATCACATTATCTGTCGTTTTGGTGTTCCTCATCGCCTGATAACAGATAATGGTAAATCTTTCAAAAATAAGTTGTTACAAGACCTTTGTGACAACTTTGGTATCAAACTTAGTTTCTCATCACCTTACTATCCACAGGCCAATGGTCAAGCTGAATCTTCTAATAAAACCCTAACCAAAATCCTCATGAAAGTTGTTAATGATTCTGGAAGAAATTGGCATGATCACATCCCCTTTGCCCTTTGGGCTTATCGTACTAGCATTCGTACCTCCACTAATGCCACACCATTTTCTTTGGTATATAGTGCCGAAATTTGTCTTGCCTCTCGAAATACAAATACCCTCCCTCAGAATATCTCTTGGGATATTCTCAGCGATGATTTCCACCGAGAGGCGGTTAGCCCAATTAGAGCTTCTTGACGAGCGTCGTCTTACGGCTCTTGACCACCTTCAAATCTATCAAAAACGCATCAAGCGTGCTTATGATAAGCGACTTCATGAGCGTACCTTTAAGGTTGGTGATCTTGTCCTCAAAGAGAATCAACATGTAACCAAACTAGAAAAGAGAAAACGTGGAAAATTTGCTCCTAATTGGATTGGGCCTTACATTATCACTCACACTTATGGATCAGGCACTTATCGTTTAGCTTCGCTTAATGGTAAACCTGAGCCTGAGCCCCTTAATGCCTTGCATCTTCGACCATTCTATTGTTGAAATTAGTGTTATATCACTTCTTATCTACCTTGCGCTCGTCCCTTGAGCTCATTTACCACCGCATACACTTTGTTTCCTACATCTCAAAATCAAATCAAGCTCACATGGTTTGATTATCACCTCCCCTTAAAGATGCCTTCCCCTTTTTAGTCTAGTCCATGACTTCAAAGTATCAAAATGACACATTCTTAATTAAACACTTATGGGATTTTCTTGAGTCAAACTTCCTACAAAACTAGATGCTTTATGCCCAACGGACATCTAGACCTCTAAATTATACATAGATTTGCTCCCTCGAAGGACAGCTATATGCCAAACTATTCTTTCTTTATTATATATAGATTGCTCCCCAGAAGGACTGACTATACCACAAACGCGCATCTGCTACTATAAATATTTGCTCCCTTGAAGGACAAGCTATACAGTCGGCCTTTATCGAAGCTTCTCGCATTGATCGGCTTCGTGAAGACCTCAAAAGTAACAAAATACATATCCCTTGTAGACTTCCCGCATCGATCAGTCTATATTCAAGCAAAATAAAAGCCGCATTCAAAAGCACTTTTGAGTCATGGACTTGTCTATTTAGGTTTGGTTCTCTTTCGTCAGAATAATCACCTTGTAACAAGCTCTCAGCACCCCTGCCTATATCAACCACCTCACCTCACCATTTATCAAAGCAACAAAACTCAAGGGGCGTGACGTATATCCGATATATTGTGATTATACAACTCTTTTCACCTATCGACTTCTCCTATATCACGAGGTACCTAGGGATTCAAGCTCATCCTATGTTAATATGTGGTTTGTTTAGCTCTTCTCAACTACGGGACACTTTTGCCTCTTTTGCTCGACTCTAGGATTGTGTGTTGACCTTAATCAGGATACGGTTCCCTACCACTTGGGTAGGCTAACTTTCACTTCACCTATACCTATACCAACATCGCCAATACCTTACCAACACCAACAACATTACCCTATCAACATCAAATTCTTATCAAACAACACATTGCCTAACTACAACCAAATTGCCTGAATTCACCTCTCCACTGGTCTAAGGAGAACTACATCGATCGAGGCCCTTCCTTGCTTTGTGCGATGGGCTATGTAGGTAGCACTTAGGAGACATGGGGTCTCCCAAGGTTAGCTCGACCATCCCCTACCATACCCTATCATGTGTTGTAAATATAAATATTTTTGTGTATTTCTATTTTGACAACATTCATCTTTATCCTTTTTCAAAACAAACCAAAACAACATTCAAAACACAACCATTCTTAGTATTATCATCCCTCAAAACAACATACATATTTAGTTTTAGATGTTAAACAAATACATCTTCTCTATCATCGACTCGCAGGTCGGCATCCTTATTTATTCTTATACTCCTATGAAATTCACTTAGACCCTTGCGCCTCCTCCCGAATCCGGTGGTGATCGTGATCGTCGACGCCCCTCACTTGGCCTCTCCATCCTCAAAGGTGCCACTTGCTTATTGGTTCCTCCCCTTTGATCCTTGACATCTCTGTAACATACGAATACGTCCTCTCGCGTGGAGGAATCTTGCCTCTAGTCTCTCCACTCGTAACTGTGAAACCTCTAACAATCCGTTGTCTCATTCACTGTGTTTGAAGCTGGTGAACCAAATCCTGCAGACGATCTCTCTCCGCTGTAATCACAGCTATGTCAGGGCGCTCACGTGCACCTCGCAGCTCTGCTACCCACCATACTCTATAGGCCTCTGTCGTTCCCGCATCCATTACCCTACGATCATTCTTTATCTCTTGGCCCTTCTGGAGGTGTCGGCCGGGGAGGTGAGAATGTTGCCTCGGCATCAATCCTCATGTATGGTCTATATGTCATAGGTATATCTGAACAGAACCCAAATTGTCGCCGCACGCGATCTAGAGGAATCCTCTCGTACTCACCCGGCTGTGCCCTGCGATCCACCTCAAGCGCTCTACACCCCTCAACTCCTCAGCTATGTTCTCTGTCACCATATAGTTCCCGTAAGGCCTCCAACAAATATCTGCAATCGTCACCATCTCCCATACCTATCTATAATACTCGATGTCATCTATCACGGCTGGGATCTCGCCTCTTGTTGCATGCGGACCCATCATCGAATCCCAACCTCTGCACTCCTGTCTCTCCCGACTCGATGGGTCGGCCTATTGGGTGCACACAAACTATGTGCTCATAGGCCCAACAATGTAATAAGTATGAACAATCCAGTGTCGTCCTGTGTTTTCACCTGCAGGCCCATAAACCCCTGTATAACTCTGCCAGATATGCGGGTGCCCATGCGAAAGTCACGCTCATTTCTATCATTTCCCAAATAACACTCATCAATGCTTTTGGAAATCTTCCGCCATCCGCCCTCGGTAATGCATAATACCCCACCGCTATCATTAATACTACTGCCAACCTTGTTGCCTCAGGGTGTGCTGCATACATTATACCATAAGTGAATGTCAAACCTCGTTGTGTCAAATCTCGTGCGTATGGACCAAATACTCTTTGTTATCGCTGCCCCACCCATGCGTTAGGCAGCGCTTTGATACTTATTTTCCTATCATTGGGAGCCTCAGAATCCTAAACACATCTTCCAGCGTCACTTTGTCATCTCCCTGTTGGCGGATAGAAGGTATTCTTTTCGGATTCCATCTCTCGATCAATACTGCATGACATAGCATGGTTACGTGCGATTCGTGAATAATAGCGATTCCACTTAACCCCAAAGCGATTTATCAATGCCCATTAATTTGGTGTTACATCCGCTTCGGATTAAGTGACAACAACGCTTTACGCAGTATCATTCATCCTTAACCCTGCTTCCACTGCATACATCAAAGCGACACATAATTATTCAATAAAACAAATCCCCACGGGTTTTCTCACATTGCGGAAACTCCTACGATGTAGGTATCGGTTATAGATAAGCGATACCGGTTTACTAACCGATCGATACGGTTATCTCTAAGCGATACGGTCTTTGTCAAAAATATACACCCTGCTTAAAAACATACACCTACGATAATTATTTTGCCCGTTTACTCCTATCTATACCTAAAAACATACGTGAACACCACCTTACCTACCCCATAGCACTCACCCCATCCCAAACCCTTGCCTATCACCTTTTCTTTCTCATCTTTACCCACTTACTCTCTCTCATCCTATTCATAAAACATGCAAGAATCAAATTACAACCAAACAGTTTACCTCTTGGGATGCAGCAGCTTGAGGTGGAACTTGTCTTCCCTCTCGTCTCTGCCTGCTGGATGCTTCTCCTCGTTCAGCCATGTTCACCACCCTCTTCAAATATAACTTGTCTTTCTGCCTTCTGAATCTCAGCCCACACTCACTTCACCTGTCTCTTTCCTCCTTATCACTCAATTCTTTCATGCAATTACCTGTATCAGTCGTCAAACAGCGTCGCATTCGCGTATTTAACTTGTTGCATGACTCTAAAAATAAGAATGCTAAAAATAAGAACTTAAGTTGCCAACCAAGCAGTTCTATTTTTAGGAAAATAATTTTGGCATAACCGATATCGGTTACATAACCGCTATCGGTCATATAGATACTGACATCGGTTACATAACCGATATCGGTCATGTGCCCCGTTTTGCTTAAACCTAGGCCGTTTCTTCATTTTTGCAAATTTTTGTGGCGCCCGTCTCTTTTTCCTGCATCACAACACCATTACCAATATTTGTCATCAAAATCACCTCAATATATTATATATTTCATCAACATCATCATCATTATCAAACCATCGACATCAACTATACAACAATAAAACAAACCATCAATACAAACCATCGACAAAACACATACAACATTTCATATACACCATGTGGATCAAACTCATCATATATTAAATTTCACAAACCATCAACAAAACAAATAAAACATTTCATATACACCATGTAAATTTCACAAACCATCAACAAAACAAATAAAAATCATATATATATATATATATATATATATCAAAGGTTTCAAATATACAACTTGCCCTGCATAGGGGCCTCTGTGATCTCAAGATAATACAAAGCCGGCACGCAGGCCGCAATAACTATCAAAATCTCGACTCGGCTCGCAGGCCGGTCTCTCATATCAAAAATATACTCGGCTCGCAGGCCGGTATCAACTATACAACCCGTACTCGGCTCGCAGGCCGGTATATACAACAGATGAATAAATGAATGAATGAATCATATGTGGGCACGCAGGCCTCTATATACATAACCGGTTCGCAGACCGGTGCCTATATCCAATATACAAACAAAAACACCTATCTCCGCTCCAGGGATGTCTCAACTCTCCCCACCGCCCTCAGCTCCTCTCCCTGCTTGGTCACTGCTTGCCTCCGCCTCCTCCCCTGTCATGGACCCACCGGTGTGCTGCGCCCCACAGGATCTCGGCTCATGAGGTCTCGGCTCTGTGCCGCATATGGCTGATAGTCGGCCCGGTACCATCAAGGACATCCTGATAGTACCGGGCCTCCGCTCTCGCCTCCATATAACGGGCCCGTGCCACCATAGCTGCTGGGGCTGGTCCCCCGACTCCTAATAATAATGGCCCCTGTCCTACCCGGTACACCCTATGCTGTGTGTTTTGTCTGGTGTGGGTGGTACTGTGCACATGGCTGTGTGTGTGTGGTACTACCTGTACACGTGCATACTTTGTGTGTGCAATGTATTGGTGTGCTTGTGGTGTGTATGTGTGCTGCACGTGTACTTGTGTGCACTGCTGCTGGGCTAGCTGCCCCTGTAATACACCTATTTGTGCTGTGCTGTATGTGAGCAAGTTGCCCTATAATAACTACACTTTGTCCCTGGAGGTGGTCCCTCTCTCTATATAATTTGCCACTAAGTCTGGTTGTGCGGGTTGTGCTCTCCTCACTGCTCTCTCCCCTACCCACCATACCAAAAATGAATCTGTCTGTGCATGGCGTCGTCACGGTATCATCTGCCGGCCTCTCTGCTACCCAATCTGGGTCCACGGGCTGTGGTGCAGGCAGTGGGGCCTCTACATCCTCCCTCGGTACTGAGGGAAGGGAGGTGGCTCATCCTGTCGTAGCCCCAACTGCCGTCGTACCCTCTCAGGGTATCGCTCATACTCTCCGGCCTCATCTGCTTTATCCAGAAAGTATATTGGATCCAGCGCAACTGTGATCGGGCTCCTCCGGGCTGATGACCTCTGTAAGGCCTCCATACAATATCCAATGCGGTCATGCCCTCTAGCAAATGACGGTAGTAAGCTACATCCCGTCCGGTGAGCACCGCTCGTGGCTGGCCCACGACCCCCAACCACCTCTGAAAACCATATCTATATATCACTGTGTGGCCACAGTTGCTTTGGGGCAGCCCTACTGGTCGAATACATATGATGTGCTCATATGCCCAGCAGTGTAACAAAAATGTGGAACAAATCCCGAATCGCCTCATCGGCGTGATAGCCCCACAGCTCTCTGTATAGCTGCACCAGGTATACTGGTGCCCAAGCATAACACGTATGCTCCTCCACCATCTCGTGTAGCACCCCCATCAACGCACGTGGAAAGCGGCCTCCCTCTGAGTCGGGAGGGCGAAGCATGTGATGCCTATCATCATCAACACGGCAAGCCGTGTCTCATGTCTGTGGGCGCGATACATGTCCCCATAGGCAATGCTCACGTTGTGATAAGTCAATAGCGCAGTTGCATCCCCAAATACCTGTAGAATGTTGTCCATAGTTGTCTCTGCATCTACCTGGAATACTGCCTCTCCTATGATCGGCAGTCTCAGGATGCGATATACATCCTCAAGGTAATAGTCATCTCTCCAGTCGGGAGATGGAAAACATTAGTCGCGGATCCCATCTCTCGATGAGGGCAACCATAAGACTGTGATCCCTATCTATAGCCCTATATCGCTGGACTCCGCTGAGTCCCACCTCGCGCATAATGGCCCACTGTGCTGCGGACACGTGTGGCCGCATCCGTCTCAACAGTGGGGGCATCCTATCCCGCATAGTCAGCTGCTGACGTGCCTGCACAAATAACCCACTTCATTAGACCTACCCTTTCAAACAACAACTACTTTAACCTTCTATACCCCCTTTTACCCACCCGACCACACCCGACTCTATAACACACACCTACACCCACCTATTTTACCATAAAACCTTTACGATATCCCCTTGCCTTATCTCGCACCCTACCAATCACTCAGCTCTACTCTCGCCATTTACCTATGCCCCTACCAATTTAACACCTCCCCATTCATGCCCAACACCTAATCTATCCTAACCGCACCAACCACACAACCGCCCCATTTTCCCCCACCCACCAATCAACCTTCCTATTAACCTCTACCCCTTCCCTCTTCACCCCCACAAACACAAAGCCCAACAATAAAACACAAAACCCAAACCACTAATAACAAAACACCCAAACAACAACCCAAACAACAACCAAACACCCAAAACAACAACAAAACCAACCAACAAAATAAATAATCCTAACTAAGGACCGGTACCGGTCACCCATGACCGCCACCGGTCCTCTCCATCTCTCTCCTGACGCCGGTCGACCCACGACCGACACCGGTCAACCACAAACCCACCTTGCCCGAAAACTTCGTGACCGACGCCGGTCGCTTAGTGACCGACATCGGTCACTGTAAAATCACGGAGCCGAACCCGACGCGGCCCCCCAAACTAATTTTTGGCCTATTACTCTTTTACCCATTAAAAACCCTAAAAACCTACCCACCCTACCTGTCGCCTTGGCCTATTTAACCCATCTATCCTCTCCATTTTCCAAACAACTTCCATTTATTCATTCTTTTATTAAAAACATGGATTCCTACCCAAAACCCAAATCTAGCTTAAAAACATTAAATTCACATAATGAGAGGTTTTGAACCTACCGGTACGACTACACGTCGTCGTGGTGGGATAGGTGGTGGTGGTCCAGCTGGTCCAGCACCTCCTGCTCCTCCTGGCTGTGCCATGGCTATAAATCCCCTCTGCTGGGTCCTCCACCAATCAAATGTTGCCTCCTACTCGCTAGGGCCTACCAACCACTCACTTCTCCACTCAAATAGTGCCACCTCAGCCGACAAATCCAACAATCTCACTAATACACCTCAGACAACTAAAATTGGTTTTCAAATTGACAATATGACAATGACAGGCCGTATTTTTCTTTTTATAGGTTTTTCGACCTATAACCGATATCGGTTATATAATGCCCTAAAGAACCGGTATCGGTCATATAACCGATACCGGTCATAGAGAATCGATATCGGTTTAATCCCACCTTTCCCCAATTTCTGCCCTTATTTACTAATCTCCCTTTCTCACCACATCGCCTATATCCTCCTTCGCTGAACACCCTTTGTTGACTTCATTGGCCCGACCCAAGGCCACAACCAACCATTTGGCCCGACCGAGGCCAGGCAGTAACCAACCATTTGGCCCGACCAAGGCCGTAACCAACCATTTGGCCCGACCCGAGGGTAACCAACCACCAATTTGGCCCGACCAACCAATTTGGCAGGCCAGGCGTAACCAACCATTTGGCCCGACCCAGGCCGTAACCAACCAATTTGGCCGACCCAAGGCGCTGACCAACCATTTGGCCCGACCCGAGGCCGTAACCAACCCATCGAGGCCGGCCCCACCCCCAACAATCAATCGGCCCGACCCAGGGCGCACCATCAAATACCTCACCCAAAACCAACAAATTACAATTTTATCCACCCATCATGTAGCTTTTTGTTCAATCGAGCTCACCTGTTCGTGTTTTAGCATGATTAGGGTACTTGACTTGATCAGTCGACCAACTTTGCCTAGACCAAGACCGTGACGTTTATCTCGACCAAACCAACCATTTGAGTGCTTTATAGAACATGCCTAAACGTTCCTGTACCTTACCCGTTATATCCCCTGGAGCTACTTCCTATGCCTTGGATACCAGGATTATATCACCCTTGTTTGGATAAACTATCGACCTTTGCCTATGAATTGCTTGTTTGCTCTTCAAATCATGTACCCTGGTGCACTCTGCATTGCATTTGACGTGCGTCACGCTTCCTTGGACCTACCCCACCATCTTACCATCATCTAAACACCATTTACCCTTTATCAACCCTATCCCTGATTTCACGCTACCTCAATCTGTGATAGATTTGAGGGGGATTACCTATACCCTTAACAGGGGTAACCACTTCTTATTATTATGCGTGTGCGGCTTTACAAGACAAGCTACACACAACAAGGGCTAATGTAGACACCAAATTTGTGTCTTACGACCCCCTGTGCCCCGCATCTCATTTTGCAACCTAACCTCATCACCTAAACCTTACACAATTATTTATTAATTACCTTATAATTAATAAATCCACATCACCATACCTGCCACCTCATTTCGCCACCTCATAATGACCTAGTCTTAACCCTAAACTAACCTAATTAAGACCTATAACTTGGTCTACATCCACACCATGACTAATGACTCCTCACCCGCACCTAAAACCAACCTCATAATGACTTGACCAAGCCCGCAACTAATCCCTCGGGAGAAAAGGAGGGAAAGTTGGCTATTTTACTAAAAATAGCCCACTTTGACCTGACCGATACCGGTTCCTACTCGACCGCCGTCGGTTATGTAACCACCATCGGTTCCCTGTAAATGACCTCTCCCAACCAAAAACAAGGGTTGGATTTTCATTTGATCTAGAGGAGAAGTCATTGGAAAGATCGGAATTGACTTGGCTGAGCAGAGACAAGTGAAGGAAGGAGAGAAGTTTGCAGAGAAGGACATCAAGCCCAAGACTGCAACTAAATAACCAGAGTCCAGTGACACTCATCCGAGCATCAGGAGAGGAGATAGCTCATCTTGGATTGTCAGATCATCCTACTTGAGCCCTGTCTTCGTCATCACAGTCCCAGAACCTGCATTTTCCATCAGGAACTAGTAAGTAAGTCTTATATGTTCTTTTAATAATATTTCTTGGATTTCTGAATCACAGTAATTACAAGTCTACCCTCGGATCCACTACCGGAACACTCTCCACCTAACATTCCTCTACCCCTACTTTGCCCTAGCCCCCATACTACGAGTCTTTCCATCACCTCATTACCTATCCCGGTCTATTTTATAAACACCATAGCTATCATATAGCCATCTTATAGCCAACCTTCACCCAACCCCTTAAATCACTACCCTACGAGTCTATCATCCATCGACACTAAAATTTTCCTCCATAATTTCTATTTCATTAATGTATGTATTAGGAATAGGATGTTGTAGCCTAGAGGATAAACACCAATAATGTATCATCAGAATTAAAATGTCCGGTAATGTTAAAATGTCAAAGTTTGGGTAATTAGAGAAGTAGGGTCTACGTGATTAGGAATTAGAAATATTATATTGGTAATAAGGACAAGGAGTGAGGTCATAAATATTTTGTGTATTTTATTTGTAAAAATTCTAAAAATGTGGAACCCATGTAAATGATAAGGTTTATCTTATCCTGAAGATAAGCTTACAAGTACAGATAAGAGTTAAGGTATGGAATATGATTTGTCGAGTAGATTTCTTATCCTATCTTAGAGATAAGATGGATAAGCTGGAAGTTCTATAAATAGAGAGGCTACCCCCTCATTTAGCATAGAAGGAAGTAGTGAGAAATATTGTAGGAAGTGTGCGAAGGAAGCCATCGATTAAAGGCGTGTTGAAGAAGCCATTAAGAGGTGTAATTGTAAAGTTTCTCCCATAGTCTTGGTGAAAGTCAAGTGAAGTCAATAACACTTCAAGTACCTCATGGGTGAGATTGTAAAGTTTCATGTTAATATTATAGTTTATTTTGATATTCAGATTCGTCATCATTCGTCTTATCATAGTCAATGGTATTCTTGTGTTATGTTGTTGTTTTGTTTCTAGATTACATCCACCAAACTAAAGGTGTGCATTAGTAAATAATCATAAGACGAGGAGTTCCGGTGAAGAATTATCATAGTGCCGGATTGCTGATGACATTTTGGTTCCGTTTGTCGGACCATTCCTCGTTGGTGGATTTTACGGAGAGATATTCCCACTTAGTCAAAAATTAATTAGAGGGTAACCTTTTTTTTGTGCATAGTAGTTACCATGGTAAAGTCATTTTGCCATGAATAGTAGTTACCATGGTAAAGTCATTTTTGCTAGAATAGTATTTACCGATAAAGTCACTTTTACAGTGAATAGTATTTACACTGCAATAACTTCACTTTTTACCGTGAATAGTGTTTACCACAAGTAAAGTCGGTTTTTACCATGAGTAAGTCAAGTTTTACCATAGTTTACCGTGGTCATTTCTATTTCTTTGTGTAAAGGTGTAAAGTCACTTTCTAGTATAGTGATTCCAATTATTTGTGCACATAAGTCTTGTTAATTGTACTTGTGGGTGGGTATTTCACGGTGGTTACTTTGAAAATGGGAAAGATTCTGCTTTTTTTAAGCTCAATCTAATGAAGATGCTTCTTCTTTCATTCAAGAGTTTAAACGATCTTGTATTTGTAATGGCCTTATAAGAAGGGGAACAATGGACTGAATTTTTCCTACCTTTTTGGATGGATCAACACTTAGGTGGTTTGAAACACTAGGAGATAATGTGAAAAATTCATGGGATTTATTAATTGAAAGTTTTCTTGAAGAATTTGGTGAACAACGAAATATACAGATCTCATGATCGAGATCACAAAGCTATCCTAAGAGAGAAGGAGAAGATAAGGGATTATCATGCCCGTGTTCTAGAGCTAAGGAGGAAGCTCGATGCCCAGATCGGAAGGAAGGACTAGCGGATGGGTTGATGAATGGTGTGGATAATCTCCTCGTAAGCACTTCATTCTTGGGATGAAGCCGAGAGATCGACAATGAGTGAAGTATGACTGCCCAACTACCATTGAACAAGCAAAGAAGATTGCAAGAAGGCAAGAAGAAAGCATGGAAGAGGAGCCCAAAGAAATTGTTGCTAAAGTAGAGCCTACACTAGCACCTTTGGTCCAGAATCCACAACCACTCCCTTAGGTGAACACAAATATTTCTCCTAATACATCTACCGAGTATGAAGATTTGCTCAAAAAGATGGGTCGCTTAACTATTAATCTTCTTCAAGGAAAGGAATTTAGTTCTCAGGGAGGAGATAGAGGTCCAAAAAGAAATATTTCTGAAGTTGTTTGTTATGGTTGTTATAAAAAGGGTCATTATAAGTATAATTGTCCAGATAAAGCTTCTACATCTGGTAAAGGAGATAATGATAAAGGAAAAGCACATGTGAATTCTTTTGATGTAGTAGATAAGAGCAGAAATAATGAAGTAGATGTGTTTGAAAAAAGAAAGAAAGAAAAAGATAATCAAGATGGAAATGATCCTAAGAAGATGAAAGAAGAAACTAGTAAGAAAAATAGGAGAAGAAAGTTGGGTGTGCGGGATTTTCTCGATTTCACACGGGGCAAGGACCATACTCCATATTGGAAGATCTATCCAAAAGGCACGAAAATATTACATATGGTCAACTCTTGGCTATGTCTTCGAGAAGAGGCGGGAGTTGCGAGGTGGACTCAATGCTCGAAGAAGGAAGGAGGTTGAGGTCACTGTTTTAGAGGCAGAGGCGAGATCCCTATGCTCCACAAGCCGAGGTATTATGTAATGGTATTTCAATTCATGATGTCTTAGTTGATGGAGGTCTTTGATTAATGTAATGACCTGAGTCTGTAATGAATATGTTGGGTTTAAAATTGGTCGCCCTTCAACACTTATGTTAAGGTCATTAAATAAGAAAAACTAAACCGAAGGTGTAGTTTCAAATGTGGCAATATCTCATTATGGGTGTGGTATGTGTGGTAGACTTTCGGGTGATGAAAAATGGTGCTATTGCACTCCAATGCCGCTTTGGGAAGACCATGGCTAAGGAAAGTTCATGCAAGAAACTACTGGAATGAAGGTTTCATGACACTTGGACGTGGTAGAGAGAGGGTGAAGATAAATGTGATCCCTCGACACCATAAGGCGTAAACCTGTGGATTCAAGTGATGGCCCGGTGATTGGACATCTCTGATTACTCTAGTACCGGTGAAGTGGACACCGAAGATGAAGAAAGTGAGGTTGATGTTTTAGTCATGGATATCCTTCCATCCACACGGACTCATGACCCCATAAAATTATCTCAAGAAGAAGTTGATGATCGTCTCCAACAAATAAAGATTGGTGATCTTTGTGATGGAGAGTGAGAAGGAATTCTACCTCCGGCTCTTTCGAAGGTACATACACCTATTCACTTTTGGTTACAAGGAACTCCGTCAAGTAAGTTGGGTAGAACATTGTATTGAAATTTGGTAGATGGTGCTTAAGCCCATAAAGCAAATGCCATATAGAATGAATCCTAATTTTTCCAAGCGTAAAAGAAGAAATAGATAAGTTACTTGATGCGGGATTCATATTTCTTTGTGGAGAATTGAATGGGTTTCTCCCATTGTGATCTCAATAAAAAAAAATGGGAAGCTACGCATTTGTGTTGATTACGGGAAGCTCAATAAGGCAACAAAGAAGGATCATTACCCTCTTCCATTTTCGGATCAGATCTTGGGCCGAAGTAGTTGGCCGGGAGTGTTATAGTTTCTTGATGGATATGCGGCTACAACCAAGTTCATATAGCGAGAGAAAGATCATTTGAAGACCACATTCACCACTCCTTGGGAACATTTGCTTATAGAGTTATGCCTTTTGGGTTGTGTAATGCTCCAAAGCAACATTCTAGCGTTTGATGAATAGGGTGTTCGAACCCTACATTGGGACCTTCATCAGAGTATTTCTGGATGATTTTTACATCTATGGGAGCAAGTTGGACCACCTGCACCAAATGGAGACAACATTTCAAAGGTTAGATGAAGCACAAGCCTCACTAAACCCTACAAAGTGTGTCTTTGGATGTTCTAAAGGCGTTTTGTTAGGGCATGTTGTATCCAGAGATGGTATTGGTACTGATCCTGATAAAGTTTCAAAAATCAAAGATTTACCATTTCCTCTTAATAGAAGCAAGTTGAGATCATTTTTAGGCCATGTGGGTTACTATAGAAGGTTTATCAAGAATTTCTCAAAGATTGCATAGCCACTAACCCAGTTCTTGAAGAAGGATGTTACTTATGAACCAAGAAATAAGGCGCATGAAGCTTTTGGACAACTGAAGGAAGCCTTAGTGTCTTCACCTGTCTTGAAGAATCCAGATTGGAGCAAGCCATTCATTGTGTACACTGATGCCTCAGATGCAGCACTAGGAAGTACTTTGAGCCAAAAGGATGAAAATGGGAATGAACATCCAATTTACTTTGGGAGCAGACAAATGAGCAATGCTGAGGTAAATTATATCAGAATCAAAAAGAGGCTCTGGCTATCATTTTTTTTGTAAAGAAGTTTAGAAATTACTTGCTAGGGCAAAATTTCTAGTTGTAACAGATCATCAGGCTCTAAAATATATTGTAAATAAGCCTAACCCATCAGGGAGGATAGCAAGATGGATAATTTTGCTACAAGAATTTGAATTTGATATTATAGATAGGCCAGGAAAGAAGCATGTCAATGCAGATGCACTTTGTCTCGAGCCTATGATGGTTTAGGATCATCTTGTGATGATGATGATTTCCCGATGCAAAGCATTGTTATCCTTGACACAATCCCTAGTGAATACATAGATATTTGCACTTATTTGAATGAATTCAAGTTTCTCGATGGTACCAATGCAAAGACTAAGAGAAAGATTACTCAAGCATGATCGTCCATATTCTATTCGCATGAAGCATTATTTCGAATAGGACCTGATGGACAGTACAAGAGGGCAGTTGGACGTGATCAAGGAAAGGAGCTGCTAGAAGAATTCCACAATGGTACATGTGGAGGGCACTTCTCTGGACAACTTACAACAAGAAGGATCTTGGATGCAGGTTATCACTGGCCCACTCTTTTTAAAGATTGTTATAATTATTGTAAGACATGTGATATTTGTCAAACACATGGTAACCGTAAGACTTCATCAGCTCCATTATGTCCTATTCTTCCCCTTGGTCCCTTTGAAAAGTGGGGAATAGACATTGTAGGTCCACTTCCAACTACATCACGCCAAAATAAGTATATTGTAGTTGCCATAGATTATTTAACCAAGTGGGTTGAAGCTAGGCCATTGAAAATAACTTCCATGGATGAAGTGGCAAGGTTCATGTATGAACACATTGTCACCGATTTGGTTGTCCATTAGAAATCAGTAACAGATCAAAGAAGCCACTTCATTAATGAGGTGGTAGAAGCCCTAGTCAATAAGTTTTCTATTAAGCACGGAAGGCAACAACATACAAGCCAAGCACAAATGGACATGGTGGAACAAACAAATTTTGTCTTTGTGTCAAATTCTAGCAAAAGATGCAGCCTTGCAGTACATAAATGGGATAAAAGGATTCATGACATTGTGGGCATATAGGGCAACATCAAAGTCAGCAACAAGATACTCCCAATTTCAGTTGGCCTATGGCATTGATCCAGCTTCTTCCTATTGAGTTTGATATTCCCACTTTGTGAGAGTTATGAAAAATGAAAGGATGGATGAAAGTGATTCAAGAAAAGAAAGGTTGGTACATCTTCATTTCTTTAGAGGAAATGAGGGAAATATCAAAGGATACAAGCCATAAGAAGAAAATGAAGTAGAAGGAATACTTTTATCAAAAGATCCGATGGTCTCTATTTCATGTGAATGACTTGGTCCTAGTATATGATTCCGTATACAAAAAAGAAGACAGAGAAAATTTCTTCCAAAATGGATGGGGCCCTATAAAATAGCACATGTGCATGAAAATGGTACGTACTGCACAGATGGAGGAATTGGATGGCACTCCCATTACAAAATGGGTCAACCACGACAAGTTGAAGATTTTCCAAGCACGGAGAAGAGTCTACTCAGGAGGACGGAGTAGAAGCTAGAAGGGGGAAGATGTCGACACTAAAATTTTCCTCCATAATTTCTATTTCATTAATGTATGTATTAGGAATAGGATGTTGTAGTAGCGTCTGATAGAAGATAACGGTGCCGTCAGTACGGTGCCGCCAATAATGTGGAGTACGGTAACAGTCAAAGTACAATAGGAATGTTGTAAAAAGTAAATATTTGTCGTAAGTGGTCCGGTAATGTTAAAATGTCAAAGTTTGGGTAATTAGAGAAGTAGGGTCTACGTGATTAGGAATTAGAAATATTATATTGGTAATAAGGACAAGGAGTGAGGTCATAAATATTTTGTGTATTTTATTTGTAAAAATTCTAAAAATGTGGAACCCATGTAAAATGATAAGGTTTATCTTATCTTAGAAGATAAGCTTACATGTACAGATAAGAGTTAAGGTATGGAATATGATTTGTCAGAGTAGATTTCTTATCCTATCTTAGAGATAAGATGGATAAGCCTAGAAGTTCTATAAATAGAGAGGCTACCCCCCTCATTTAGCATAGAAGGAAGTAGTGAGAAATATTGTAGGAAGTGTGCGAAGGAAGCCATCAATTAAAGGTGTGTTGAAGAAGCCATTAAGAGGTGTAATTGTAAAGTTTCTCCCATAGTCTTGGTGAAAGTCAAGTGAAGTCAATAACACTTGAAGTACCTCATGGGTGAGATTGTAGCTTTCATGTTAATATATAGTTTATTTTGATATTTCAGATTTGTCATCATTTCGTCTTATCATAGTCAATGGTATTCTTGTGTTATGTTGTTGTTTTGTTTCCAGATTACATCCACCAAACTAAAGGTGTGCATTAGTAAATAATCATAGACGAGGATTTCCCGGTGAAGAATTATCATAGTGCGGATTGCGATGACAGTATCGGTGACACTCGACCGCGCGCCGGTCACCGTGATTCAAAACCAAAACCAGCCTTTCCTCTACTTGTTTCAACGAGGCAATTAAATTGTGATTTTACAATCATTTGTGTTAATTCATATTAGCAGGGGAACTGACCACCTTCAAAAGGAAGTTTTATATTTCCTGGGCCTAAGGCAGCTCCCTCATTTATTGTCTAATTAAAATCTGGTGGTCTTGTATTCTTACTTGCAGGTAGTCCTTCCAAGACAAAAAGGAGTTCTTTGCAGTCGATCTGATCTTTCTCTATGGTACGCGCACACCCTCTCGACATTCAACAGGTATTCCTCCTAGCCCTAACCCTTATCTATTTCTCAAAGGAATGAAAGGATAGAAGCAACTCTATTCCAAAAGCTGAAACATTTTCGTAGCGAAACAAGAAAAGGTAAGGTAATACATTACGTTGTTACCTATATAGGTGACAATGTAATATGTTGTTACCTTTTTTGAATTATCGTAGTGCTTTTTAAAAAATAATAGGCGTCGTATTCTTTTAAGTGTGAAAACATTGTAAGATGGTGGGGCATGGGAATTGGGACATGGAGGTCGTGGATTCAAGGCCGAGTTTGAATTTGGATGGGACGATCAATATTTTATGCAACCTGTTTGATGGAAAGACACCACAAAGTTGAATGATATCTAGTAATTTTTTTATAAAAATAAATTAATTGTTAAATTTATTTATAGAACACAATAAAAATAACAACTAACTTTTTTTTGTATTTCTTGAGACCATTTATATACTCTATGGACCGATATTATATTTGAATTCTTGTGTGAATGAAATTATGGTATTGATGATTTTTATATATGCATTAATGCATTCATTTATACCAAGTTATGGACTCAATTAAAATTGGGGAAACATGAGGCCCCTCTTTCTATAAACTATACATGACCACGATTATGAAAACTTGTTCCATGTTTAATGCAAAGACGTCCTTTCAAAATTGGTTTCTTGGTGTGATTAATTCAATAATGATAAAATACACATACAAATATTATATCAAAAAAAAACTCTTTTTGTGGTGATCTTTTACAGAGCATGGAAGTTGGTCAAGTTTGATTTTGAGCTCGAGCTTTGGTAAGAGACATGTTCATCGCAGTTAATATTTTCCTATTATTTTTGTCTCTTTAAGAAGTTTTGAAAAACCAAAAAGAAATCAAAATTTTCAATAAAATATCAATTGAATGAAAGAACCGTAGTAGTCTGTAATAATATTTCAGACTTCATAAACTTGAACTTCTTGCAGTTCAACAATAAGTTCAAAATTTGGGCAGATAACCTCCTTTCTCTTCAAAAAAGGCTCAATACTTAAATGAACTTAGGCTATTAATGAAACAAGATGAATTCATCCCACTAAAAAAATTAAGATAAACAATAAACTTAAGCTTTAATGAGGGATATGGAAATAAAAACAGCAATTGAAGCCCCTATATTTTTTGAGATGCAAAATTATAGTAATTTTTTTAAAATTTTGTCTTTTAAAGCCCATAAACCAAAATTAATTGATTTTTTTGCAAACCGTGCATGCCCGTGAAGTTGAAATTTTGCCACAATTTTTATGTTTTATGAGTTTTCTAAACATAAAACAAGAAAACCATAAAACTTGAGCATGTACATATTCATGCATTACGCACAATCACGAAGTTTTCAAAACTCATTCGAGAGAGTTTGTTATATATAATGACACTATGAAGCACTTACGGGTAATGCCATCGCGTGGACTACTATATCACCTCTTAATATAAGTGAAACAATGACATTTGTGACACCATCTCTATAAATTTTAGAAAGAAATAAGAATACCTTATGTTACCCATAATCTTCATTACTACTAAAAATGCTCCTAAATTGTTTCTACCGTGATTCCCAACTCGTGAGAGGAGATACCTATGCTACATGGAAGACTAAAATAAAAATTAGTTGGAATTTGAGAAATATGATATCTTATTCAAGGATATTTTATTAGACCAGAGGAAAATGTTATTGACAACCTCATTTTGATAGGCCAATCAGAAAACAAAGTTGATCAACTTATTTTTCTATCTCGATAGAAACAACCACACGTCCGGTATGTGTTGTCCACTCAAAATTCCCGCTCCGATGAAAGTAAAAATTTCAAAATTTTGAGTTTAAGTGTTTTTCTAATGTACCGAAGTCGTGAGATTGAGAAAAAGTTTTGGGTCATTTTGTATGTATTTTGGGCTCACATTTTTGTCCCGCTTTGTCCAAGTTCGAAGTGCGTTATGTTCCCGATCGGCCGATTTCCCAAGAAATTGTCCTAATTTTGGGCCCGTCGGAACTTTTCGTCCCAAGTGTCCCAAACTTTTCGAAAAGCGAGTTGTTCAAACCAAAGCACCCAATCCATGTACTTCACTCTTTCATGTCCCAAATGTCCCAAGTCAAAGTGCAAGTCTGCTCCATTTTCTACGAAACACCCGAACCGCGTGACTTGCGGCGTTTCGCCCCAAATGTCCCAAAAATGCATTTGTGCGTCTTCTCCTTGTTTCACCCGAATCGGCCGAGCCGCGTGTTTCGTGCATTAGCGTCTCACATGTCCCAAGCGAACCAAATGCCATTCATACTTAGTTTTTCCCGCTCTACTCGAATATGCTGTTTTTCAAACTGATAGATATGAATGTAATGCGCATTGATCACCCTTCCCTCTCCTCAACGGCTATATAACGAGCAAGCCACCTTTGCAATTCTTACATTGTTTCCATGCTACCCTTGCTCGAACCCTTGCAACCTAATTCCCTGCGCATGTATCCCTTTTCTCTGTAATTCCTCCCCGAATTTAGGTTGCAGCTCTGTTGCTATCAATATGAAGATCAAGTTTCAGGAACAGGAACAAATTTCGCCGCTCGAGTCTGCCATTGAAGAAGCCAAACAAAGATTATCATACTCATGTCGAGTTTGATAAAGAGATGGAGAAGTGTCTTGGATTTTGGACGCAGTCTACGGCCAACACGTCAGTCCCTCGTGGCAGAGACATAGCTGAGGCGTTAGAGAAATTCAGGCAGCGGATTCTGAAGTCGGTGGGTCCCTCTCAGTGACTGGCCACCTGTCTTCTTCTCCTTGTTCTTTTCTCTTCTTCCCTTTCTTTTTCCGTTTTCTTTGTAAGAAGTTAAGGTATTGCGATTGGCGGTCCTTAACTGTTCTTGGTTAAAGAAGTGGTTACGAAGAGTAACTGATTTGTAAGCTATATAATGGCCTTCTTTACGCCATTCTAAAAAGGAGGAAGAACTTGGCATATTTTCTGAAAGTGTAAATAGATTACAAAGAAATCAATACAGAAGGACTTTTCCATTCTTTGTCTATCTGATCTTTGTTATTCCTAAGCTTTCGCTTATTTTCTTTGTGAAGATCATTTGTCTCAAGTTCGTTAGTCTTACCGATTGCATACTCTTCAACTTTGCAAGCTCGGTGATCTTGTATAACCAAGAAGGAACTTTGTGTCCTTGATTAATGAATCTGTGTTATGTTAAGAAACTTTGTGTTCTAAGCAGATGTTATTTACAGAACTTTGTGTCTTTAAATTCCATCTTATTTATTCAATACAAATGATCTTGTTTCAATTCACTGTGACTTTCGCATACATAAAGAATTACTCTGATATCTATAATTCTGCATGTTGCCTTTCTGCTCTTTCCCGTACTCTCATTTCCTCAGTCCTTTTGTAATTGATGATCTTCATAGAAAACACTTTTGTGATATCCAAGTTTAACCAACAAATCATGCCTTGTACATTTGTAAATAAGTTCGTTTCTGAATAAGGGAACCTCTCCCATTAAAGAGGAGGGACTTCTTGTCCCCTGATTGCTCTTCTTAAAAGTCCTATCTCGACCACCAACATTATGCGGAAAAACCAAAGACGTGTGGGTAAACTAAGTATTGTCTATGAGGATAAAAAGGATACCATTATGCACGTGAAGAGTCAAGGATATTGTCTCAAATTCAAAATTGATGAGAAAATTGAGCAGGTAAATTTTAAGAGACCCCCTAAAAAGCAACATAAATATTAATTGGCAAATTTCTAAAAATTAATTTTGAAAGTAAGACGAATCTTAAGAAAAATTATTTGATGGGATGGAATTTTTTTGGAACATTGAGTGAAAGGTGATGATGCAACAACAATAAAAGTTTACATAATATTGGCCAGTGTATTTTAGAATGCTACCGGTTGGGAGCATAGTAGCATTATGCGTTCTCCCAATTTGGTAACATTTTGCATGCTACCAACCGGTAACATTTTCCATGCTCTTAGCCGGTAGCATTATAAATGCTAATGGAAGGTATCATTATTTATGCTATCGGTCGGTAGCATTCTATATGCCATCGTTCAAAGAGCATTCAGTATGCTCTTGATGGTATGATACAAAATGCTACCACAGGTAGCATCATGCATGCTTCTTGGTTGATAGCATTCAACATTCTACTTGCCAATGTCATTCAAGATACTACCAGATGGTAACATTTTGAACTCTATCGATCAGTAGCATGGTAACCGCTATTGATGGTCAGTAATCTCACCATTTCTCTATATAAAGACATCAAGCCTAATGATTTTCACTTTGTAGAAAATGAGAAAATAACCTTTGTTGTCCACTAAAAATATACATGAGAACCAAGTCATCTCCAAACTAGGAAAGTCATCTCTAAATAGGAAGTTAGGTCACCATCATCTCTAGAGTCCAAAAATAGGAATTTACAAATACATCATCTCCAAACAGGAATTTAGGTGATCTTCAAATAGGAAAGTCATATCCAAACAAAAGTTATCTCCGAATCCAAACAAGAATGTCTAATGATATTTTTGAGTTATTACAAAATTTCGAGAAGAAATACCATTTCCAAAATGCAAGAACAACCTAAAATCTATAAGTTTTCTTATAAGAGCCTTGTATTTCCTCAACTATACAAACTCCTATCAGATCCCAATTCATTTTTGCAATGGATTGATGCCTTGATCCATAAATAGGGACACAAATTTTAAGCGGTCGAAGACCCCTATAGACACTTGTATAATAACTCCATAGATATTATCAAATTTAAAACAAAATGCAATGTAAAGAAAGTGAACACACATACTACAAGAAAGTTGATAATGGAGTTCGGAAAATGCCTATATCTCTAGGTTCAAATTTTTAACCGATTCATTACACTTCTTATTTGAAAACAAGTACAAAATTACAATGAATCGATGAATACGCAATAAGGAACCAAAAGAGGATACTAGTGGGTTCAAATGAATCGAACCGATAAAAAAGTGATTATGTACCTAGTTGATTTAATGTGAATCCAAACCATATAATAAAATGATCAAAATATCCAGTTGATTCCAAGGAATCCAAACTATAAAAGATGAAGGAAATAACTACTCCAAGTCCACCGAGTAGTTAAAACTCAGCTTATAGTGACTGTCGTAGAAGAACAAGTCTCCAAAAGTCTCCTTGAGTCAGTTGTGCACTCGAAAATGGCTCCAAATAGACTCAGGTGCTAAAATGACTTCCAAAAGGTAAAATGACATCACAACACCTTCAAATAAGGAGAAAAAGTACACCATCAAAAGTGTATCATAATTCGAGAATTTCTCCACTTTACACCAAAAGCTAATTCTTCCTTTAAGTGCTCCAAAATGATGATTTCCACAAGTGCTCCCTATAGTACATAGACTACACACGAGAACAATGTTGTTGTTAACACCCACCGAGCTCCTTTTTATATCTCACAAGCTCATGTAACGTATTGGTGTTCATTTATTTTGTTTAATGGTAGGTCAATGGTTTGACCCCCTTGACCATCGCTTTACATTAAAAAATCCACATAACCGTGGCTATAATTTTATAAGATGGGCTAAAAATAGTCTTAGGTTAGTAAAAACATTAATATCTTCGCCGCCCATTATCTCCATGTTCGCACATATTGATTGGTCCGCTTGTTTTATTCCAACGATTATATGTATTGAAGGGATTAATATCCCACATTGAGTGTAGGAAGGACTTGATGGTGTTTAAATGTGGATCAACGCCCACATACCTTTTGCATATGCCACACATTACCCCCTTTTTTATGTAGGAGGCTTGGGCGGAGAACTACGCCACATAGTGTGGCTTCCGAGCTATAGAACCCACCGGTGGTGTGAATATGGGTGGTGGTATTAACACATTGGTTGGTTGAGTAATGTTGACATGCCACAATATGACCGTGGGGAATAATATGGGTCCACCAATGCAAAAATGAACTCGCCCAATGTAATAATGAGCTCGCCAATTTGTATAAACTCTCCTGCAAGATAGTAACTCACCGAGGATATAGAGAGCTTTCCCAACCAAGTATTCTTGGTATAAAATGTTATGGTAGGCCACATGGTGGTTTGAGGAGCCACCACATGGTAAAATGATGATTACGGTGGCCAAGGAACTCCTCCGTGAAAAGAGTGTGTCAAACCTAGGATGAAAGCACTTGGCCAACAAAAAATTAGGTCCACCCATCCGAATATGAGTGTCGAAGAATGGAATCAAAACCAATTTTTTTCTCTTCTATCATGTGTCACTGCCATATTGGCGCTTGACTCTACCGAGTCGAAATACAACCAAACTTTGACAATCCATAACTTGAGAACATGAAGTCCATTTTCCATGTTCTAGGTACTAACAGTAAAGATACTTGAATGCTTTACCACTTTGGTATGGTTTAGGTAGGTTTAAAGAACTCTCGAGGTCCCAAAATGTCCTATAGATCACACCTCCTTAGTTAGAATCCTTTTTCCACAAAAGCTAGGTGAATCCCGAATATGGTGTCACCGAGAAGGGATCTACGTAGTACCCTGCTACTCCAAAATCAAACTACTAATGGCTTGATCTAGGACATGTGGCATTTGGGACACGCTAGTGACATCTCCTGGTAATCTTCATTTGTTGCATGGACTATATAATGAAGTTTGGTGCCATTTGAATAAGACACTTTCCTTCACGCCACCGCATGGTTTTTTCCTTACACGATACGAGAAAGCTCGAAGGTACATTTTTACCCTGCTGCATCACCACAAATAACCTCTATACAGAGTGAACATCCTAGCTGATTCCAAGAGCTCGAAATGATCATGATCCTCTTCCATAGCTAATGATCTTGATGATACGTCCAATGTACTAAGGATTAGAGCTCCGGAAAACGTGTCTACACAATTTCTTACAAAATAATTTTTTGATACTCACAACATTATGGATTAGTACATAATTTTCCCTCTATGATGGGGTCTTATATTTTCAAGCATCACATGTATAAATAGTTCCCAAAAATGGGTCTAAAATGCATGATTTTTAACAATCAAGAGTTATGCAATACATAATTGAAAATTTGTTGACCAACCCATTTTAATGAAATTTTATTTTAGGTATTACCTAATCCAAGGTTGAGTTTTCAACTGGTGGTGGATTCACAACTTCATTTACTTTTTCCATATGTATTTATTCCATCTTTGTCTTACCATTACTTTGATTATGAGATGGATGAAGTTTCCAACAAGTGTCCACTAGAGGCCCATTCACATGACAATGAGCACAAAATTTCCTCGTTACCTTCTTCTGAGATGAAGAAATATGCTTTCCCTTTCTTGCCTCGAATGAAAAGATGGGTGTTTCTGATTTACTTTATTCTTGAAAAATGGAAACAAATTCTTTAAAAAATTCCTTCTCTTCCAATATTTGGAAACAAAATGGTTATGCATCCCAAAAAAACATACAAGGAAACACATGCCACATTTTTGAATATCAAATCCAAAATTTTTAACTCAAAGAGTGGATAATTTTTTTTACAAAATTTATTCTTAGAATGCAAAGGTGTGTAAGAAATAGGAGGTGGTATCTCATTACATCATCCATGCAAATTCTTACCAAATTCATCCTGTGATGATGAAACACCTAATTCGCACCAAATCTACCTACAGGATTAGTGGGGTATTCAATTTGCTTTGGAAGCTCGTCTTCCTTCAACATGCTTAGAGCATTATCCAATATCCATTCCCACACTAGTAAAACCCAAATCCTGAAAAATGAAGATGATCCTCGCATGTATTGGGTCAACAATGCCTCAACTATATTTTCCAAGACCTCTTCCATCATAACCCATCTTAAATAACAATTTGGATCTAACGCCTCTAGTATGCTTTTCAAACGAACCAAAGACATCATTATTTGAATCCAAAAATGAATAGGAGGAAGAATAAGATTTGTGTAGTGAGAAACTTATAGTGGACTCTATCATGGTCACTTTGCATTTGAAGTAGAAGGAAAACCCTTTTTCTGATCACCACATTGCAAACTGATCAAGATCTCATCCTTTGATGCTAGCTCCGTTTTCAACCGATCAACTTTATCTTCGAGGTAATAGAGATTGCATTATAGGAATGCATTTTCTTCCTGAAATTATCTATTGATGCTCTTGAGATATTTTAATCTCTCCCTCTTCAATGCTTTCTCCATGATTACTACAAACCAATTATCTCCCAAGATCTGTGAAACTCACAAATAGGAAGATCAAATTAAATAGTCCGCACCGATGGGATTATAAAATCACAAACTAGTATCCAAATGCAATCAAGAAATCACATAATCAACCAACTTTGATACTAACTCAATCCCTAAATAGGGAAAACATTTTTTTAATTGACCTTATACCCCCTATAGGCACTTGTATAATAATTCCACATATATTATCAACTTTAAAAGAAAATGCAATGTAAATAAAGTGAACACACACACTGCAAGAAAGTTGATAGTGGATTTTGAAAATGCCTATGTCTCTGGGTTCAAATGGTAAACCAATTCATTACACTTTTGATTTATAAACAAGTAAACACTTACAACAAAGCGATGAATATGCAACAAGGAACCAAAAGAGGATACTAGTGGGTTCAAATGAATGTGAACTGATAAAAAAAGTGATCATGTACCCAGTTGATTTAAAGGGAATCCAAACCAGATAATAAAATGATCAAAATATCCAATCAATTCCAAGGAATACAAACCAAAAAATTTTAAGACAAGAATTGCTCCAAGTCAATCAAGTAGTAAACACTTAGCTTATAGTGACCTTCAGTAGAATAACAAGTCTCCAAAATTATTCCTTCAATGAGGTCCACGCTAAAAATGGCTCCAAATAGATTCTTGATGCTATAATGACTTTTTGCAAGGTAAAATGACATTACACACATTCAAATTAGAAAAAAAAGTACACCATTAAAATCATATAGGAATTATGGGTATGTCTCTAGTTTGCATCGAAGGCTAATTCTTCCTCTAAGTTCTCCAAAGATGTTGATTTCCATAAGCTTACTCCTTATAGTACATATCGCACACATAACAATGTTATTGTTAACACCCATGAGCTCCTTTTAATACATGTCAAGCTTGTGTAATGTAGTGGAGGGCATTTATTTTTTTAACAAGAGGTCAAGGGTTCGACCCCCATGACCACCGCTTTACATTAAAAATCCATATAACTCGTGGATATAATTTACATGGCGGGATAAAAAAGCCTTAGGTTAGTAAAAATATTAATATCTTTACCACCCACTATCTCCATGTAGGCACATTGATTGGTTTATTTGTTTTATTCCACCGTTTTTGTATTGAATGGATTAATATGCCACATTGAGTGTGGGAAGGAATTGATGGTGTTTAAATGTGGATTGACCACCCACATACCTTGTGGCATATGCCACGCATTACCCCTTTTGCCACGTAGGAGGCCTAGGCGGTGAACTATGCCACATAGTGTGGTCAAGAGTTATAGAACCCGCCGGTGGTGTGAATATGGGAATTGGTATTAACATGTTGGTCAACCGAATAATGTTGAAATGCCACATCGTGGAAGTGGGGAATAATATGGATTCACCAATGCAAAAATGAACTCTCCCAATGTAATAACGAGCTTGCCAAGTTGTATAAATTTACCCCGAAAGATAGTAATTCACCGAGGAAATAGAGAGATCGCTTAATCAAGTTGGCTCGGTATAAAATATGGTGGTAGGAAATGTGGTGGAATGAGGACCTATCGGTGGTGAAATGATGATTACAATGACCAAGGAACCCTCCATGAAAAGAGTGTGTTGAACCGGTCGAGGGCCTCGGCCAAGAAAAAGTGGGGTCCACTAGTCTCGAATACCAAAGTGTGAAGGGCAACATCACAAAACCAATTTTTTTCTCTTGTGTACACTCTACTTCCGCCACATTGGTCAATTGACTCTACCGAATCCGAATGCGTGACCAAAATTTAACCAACCATAACTTGAGTATACTAAGTCCATTTTCCACCTAACGGAAAGCTTGTTGAATGACCTATGACTTTGACATGGTTTAGGGAGATTTAGGGAACTCCCATAGTCCCAAAATGTCCTCCAGATCATGCATCTAGTTTCACAAGGATAATTAATATACCCCAATATCCTACATCTACAAAAACACTCAACAACCTTCTATTAACCTATGATAATTCCTCTTGTACTTTTTCCATTCAACTCCCATCACACACACTATCCTTTAGAATGTCCCTGAAGACATTCAACGTTTGATATGACTACCACACAAAGATGTGGATCCTATCATAATGAAGGCCAATTTTTAATGAATATATCAAGTATTTGGAGTCTCATTACCAATTATCCATTGATGTAGCGACTGGTAAGTAACTAAGTTTCAAGTAATCATATTACTGTTTATATCATTTTTAATTTTAGGAATTTTGATTTTTTCTTATTTAATATTGATAAATTGTCTCCTTACATTTACAAGTTCCCCAAATCCTTTAAAAAGGGGAATTCCCCTCAAGGATTTTAATAACCCTTTTCTACAAGGTATGGTGTAATTTTTCTAGGCCAGAATCATATTGTAAGGTAGATATACAAATATTCCATTTTGGGCCCTTGCATATATCATGCACACCCTTAGTGGAAAAAATATGATTGGTGCACTTTATTATCCTCTGGATAAGAAATGACCTAAGCAATGTTAATGTGAATGAGACTGTTATTATTAATTCTACAAATTTTATTCTTTCTTTGTATTATGAATCTCTTTTGAATTTACGTTGCACCCCTACTCCTACCGCTCTCCACATCAAGCTTACAACTATGTATTTGATAATTGAATAGTAGGAGGTCAGTCTCATCTCCCAAATTTATGATTATTTGCTTTTTAATCATTATCATTAATTTTATTAATAGTTTATAAATTATATTTGGAATTAATGTTCATTTCATTGTTGAATTATAATAGGGGTTAGCATCGTAGATGAAAGCAAAAAGAGAGGCTACCATAAGAGGGAATTTCCCACTAGATTTAGGAGATTTAATTAGTGTTTATGAAGATCGAATGAAAGAGACACCACTCGGTCAACTCCTCAAATATTATCTTATCAAGTGAAATAGACGAGGAGTTTCATAACTCCCATACAATTGACATGTCTACCATGTTGCTAGTTCAGAGGTTTGTAATATTTCTATATTCCAATATGTTAAACATATATATAATTTCATATAAATATAAATAACTTGTTTACATTCCTTTCGTGATGCAACCTCTAGTAGCTCAGGTTTATATCATTGGGCTTGTGCTAGCCCAAAAAAAATTGTATATGAATTTGATGAAACACGGGATGAAGATATATCTTTGTTACAACAACATATGTATCTCATTTATGTTTTAATTTTAATTAAATTTTTAGTTTGTTATAAATTATTTTGTTTAAAATGAAGAAAATGATAAATTTAAATTGTTAATCGTTAATTATGTTTAGATAAACAATACCCATACCAATCCCAATCCCAGTCTTTTTTAGTCTACCCAAAAACCAAAACTACAACTACGAATAAAACATGTACCATTTGTATCCCAAATGCAATCTCTGTTGAGAAGTAATGTTTTTAAATCATATATGATACATAATTTTCTATTATTCCCTTCTTATTTATGTTTGTTGTTTCAATTTCTCATGTTTTCTACAATCGATTATTACAGTGCCTCCTCTTCCAATTCAAAATACATCTAATTATTTGAGGAAAAATATGCCACTTCCGCCACCTCCACAACAAAATATAAGGACAAGGGGCAATGGGAAACATATATAATTTAATGCTCCAACTTCAAGTAGGGGAACCCTTAATTTTGTTGGGCAATGTTACTAGTACGTGTAGATTTTGTGCTTTGAATGAGATTGATTTGGATGAGGAATATATTGACATTGAAAGTGTTAGTGGGGATCAACCCCATGGAGCTTTCAATACACAAGATTTGATTCATGAGATAAGACATCCTTCTCCAAAGTTGATGGAACAAATTTCAAACACACCTTCTCTAGGAGAAACTGCCTTGAATGATGATGAAAAAACCAGTTTTTCACTTAATAGTCTTTTGGCTGACAATTGTCTAGCCATAGTGAATGATATTTTATCTAAGGATATAAAACTATTAAGATTGTGGGAGTTTAGGAAATTTTTTTGATTAAAGAAATTAATTCCGATTTAAGAACCACTCCCAAAGACATTTATTATATTCTTTCAGTTCAAAACAAACCAACTAAGCTTGATATTTTGATGAATCAATATTTTTACTGTGTCTTATACTAATACTTATAATGATGATGTATTAGATATTATGTTGAAAATAATAGAGAATTTAAATGTAGAAACACAAGCCTATCATAATATGTGGTCAAGAGACAAGGGCCTTGTTGTTATTGCAAATGTGGAAAGGGATAAGGCATTGGTAAGTTTTAAATAATTTTCAAATATGATTTACAATTTTTAAAATTTTATTAATTATTATTTTTGTTTTAAAATGTAGTCGAAGTACCAAAATTTGAAGAATGAGGCTATAATGCTTGATGTCCATTTGAAAAGTGCAAGGAAAAGTTTAGTTGAAATAATTGATTTGAAGCAAAAGCTTGTTATTTTAAACAAGAAAAATAATACTTTAAGAAGGATAATAAAGGAAAATGGAATGGATCCTAAAATACTGTTGAAGAATAAAATTGAAGAGGATCCAATGTTATTGTCATTCGGTGATGCAACAAATTCAAAACATCAAATAATTTCAAATATCAATAAAGTCATAAAGGATCTAGTTAATTTAAGTGGTGTAGATGACTCATAAACACAAATGAAATAATCTATTTACCAAGAATGTAGCTGCAAGATGAAATTGTGAAAATTTTCATTTAAAACTCTTGTTGTAATTTGTAAAATAGTTTAATATTTAGACTTTAAATATATATACTTTTCTAGTAATTTTTATCTTCTTCATTATATGAAATATTGAGAGTTTAAATTTATATGGTGTTGTACTTGTATTATATTCATGCACATGTTCTCCAAATAATGTTATGATATTATGTTGATTTGATTTCCATAAATACTATGTCCATACTGTTGTCATGCCAAATTTCTAGCAAGATGAAAAACTTTTTTTTTTTTTTTTTTTTCATGACAACTAATCCCACACCCAAAAATCCTTGAACCGGGTAATGTAAACCTGCCCTCCAGCCAATTGATGACTATATAAACCCCATCATGGCTGAGAGGGATGTGATAAATAGATTTTAAAGTGTGTTTCATGTGCAAGTAAGTTTTTGGGAAGAAATTCATGGATTCATTTTGATCCACTTTGAAGGAGTTTCTCCCAAAGGCCTAAAATGACCTATTTTGGGACTTTTGCACCGAATAAACACTCACGGGGATGTAACAAGAATATATAATGCATCTAGGAAGTGTGTTTCAGATCTCGTGCCATCATCATATTTATTTTAGGGAAGTTATATAAAGAGAAACAAGTTTAGGAAAAAACTTTGCAACACCGGGCTACTTATAGCACAATGCATGGAAATAAAAGAAGTGAAAAAGATAGTGAGATTTTTCTAGATGTTTCGGGATCCTCGAGTAATTTTTTGAAGTGAAAAAATAATTTTAGAAAGATAAGAAGGTATACTTCACATTGCAAAAATTTCAGGATATTTATCGTCGTCGGATTTTGAGATATTGGCCTGACCTTGTAAATGGAGATCCCTAATCCCGGTGAAGATTCAAATGAGAATTTTGGGAGCTCCAAGTGGTGTTGGGACCTGATTAAAAAGGAAAATTTAATATAATTAAACCCTCTACATGCCTCATGTGATAAGTTAGACAAAATGCAAGTTTATCTCCGGTGACAGTTAAACCTTCCGAGAACCACTCTTAAGAAGAATAAAAAAGGGGTACATTTTGAATTAAAGGAAAAATTGGCTCTTGAAAGTGGTGGAATTGGTTTCCTTGAGTATTTACAGTGAAATTTATATAAATTTTTCCCATTAAGATCTAAAGGAAGCTTTAGCTTGGGAAAATATTCACTCTCCATGGGGTTATTTTTGGCAGTTGTTGGTGAAGGTCGACTATCCAAAAGCATCCAGGTCACATTATGCACCTTGATGAAATTTTGCACCATTGAAATTTTTTCAAAGGTGAAATGGGTACCAAAAAGTATGACCCTAAGGAAGGAGGATGATGGCTTTGAAGTTTCGTCATTTAAGTGACTTGTTTGGTGGTTAGGTGAGTGTTATGCACTCACAACTTAAAATGGCCCCATCCTCATGTTCCAATGCCCCCATGTCACACCTAGGAGGCTTGATTTCACCTTTACACCTAGCAAAAATAGAAATGGGTGAAAAAAAGTGGGACCCCAAAGGTGGAAGAATATTTGTCACTTAAAACAATAACTTACATGGGTAGGTGTGCATAACTCAAATTTGTCCCCCTCCATTATGAGTTGAACACTTAGCAGACTTGGGAGGCTTGATTGAACCTTTGAACCTAGTGAAAAAGTGCATTAGGTGAAAAAAAGTGTGATCCTTTTTCTCTCTTACCCTTTTTGGCACTCCAATTCATAATCATAGAAAAATGTAATACATTGATTAGTATTCTAGGACTATTCACCTTCCCATGTGACTTGACCTTCCACACCCCAATTGTCCTTTGGGATCTTTCCTCATCCTTCTCGATTGTCTATATATTTTACTGTAATTATTTTTTTATAATTATCAATGCAATTCAACGTTAATTATTTTTAGTCATTGGTATCGAGCTCCTTGACGTGTTCTCACTTGTGCAAAGATCTTGAGACCCATTTTATTTGGACATGGCAAAGATTTATTCTATGGAGCATTTGGATATATAGACTGCATGAAAATAGACATGCATTGAAAAATTAGAGACGTAGTGTTCTAGTGTTTTGCTTTTTTAGGACTTTTGTGTGGGAGTAACTGTACTAGAAATTGGTAGAAAAATGTGGAGGATTTTGGAGTGAAATCAAAACCCGCCACTTAGAGTAATCTGCAACCTCCCGTGACCTTATTTCATCTCTGTTGTGCATTTTTTTGTAGAAAACATGCTACATGTGGACCAACCAACTTACGTTAGAAGTAACCTATCGACCAAGAGGAATCAAGCCTATCCACGTGGAGAAATTAGAGGCCTTGTGACTTGTTCAATCATTATTTTGGTATATTTTTTGGAGGATGGGAATTGATGTTGGATATTATAATTTTGGCATGGAGTATCTGCTTGGAAACATGGTGAATTAGAACAAACCTTGTCCGATCTACACCTATAAGAAATATGCTAACTAAGTGTGTTCTACATTCCCTTTCTTTAGCTAGAAAAATTAAATCTAGATTGGCGGGCTATGGTTACATGTGGTGGAAGGGATTATCTTTCTTATGTACATTACCGAATGTAATGTGGAAAATTTTGTTTCAAAGCATGACAAAATAGTTGAACCATCTTTCACCATCTCTTGCAGTAAATGAAGGGAAACAAAAGAATTCAAAATATTCTCTGCAATGTTTCTCAATTGTGTCCAACTTCGGTTGTAATATGTGGTCTTTTCTAGTTTCTAACTACATATTGTACATCTACATTCTATTGGAGTATCAATACCATTCTCTATATCTATAGGTTCAATGAATGGATATTTAGATGCCCAATCTACCTTATATGACCTCCCAATTTTCTAGCTAGTTTTCTTCCTTTGCACAATTTTTTTTTAGAATTTCAACTTGAGTCTGTTTTATGAGATCGAGAATTGGAAATATCTTTACTAGTTGAATCTCATCATTAGGAATGTCTACCATTGAAGGCATTTTATAATGAGGATTATCTTCCAGCTATGACATGTCATCATTAATAATATCTTCATGTGCTGACATGTTATTCTAATTAACTATTCCATATGGTGAGTGTGGTGACATGTTATTCTGATTAATTGTTCCACATGATGTGTCTGACGACATGTTATTTTCATTTATTATTTCACGTGGAATACAATTATCAATGGGTATTTATGTATTGAAAAGGGACAAGGGTTTGAATGTGATCTTTAAAATTTAAATTAAACTAACAAATGCATTAAAAATAATCTCTTACCTGTGGTGAAGTGGATGCAAGTTGTGTGCGTGATTTTTTTGGTTGGCTAAAATAATTAAATATGATTCTTTTCCTTTTTTAATTAACCTATCTTCTTGTTATTATTACCAGAGGCCATTTTACCTAAGACCAATCCAAATGTAATTTAAGTATGTAATCATGGATGATCCAGATGTAAAATATTAAACAAGCTACAAATATGTACCACATGCTACCATTCGGTAGCATGAATGTATGCTACTGGCCAATAACATGAATATATGCTACCATCTGGTAGCATGAATATATGATACCAGATGGTAGCATGAATATATGCTACCAAACTATTAGCATACATTCATGCTATAGGATGGTAGAATACATTCATTCTACTAGATGGTAGCATGAATGTATTCTACCTATCGGTAGCATGAATGCATGCATCTTGGTTGGTAAAGCATATATGCTACCTACAACCTTATAGGAAAGGCTAAAACATATATGCTACCGACCGATAACATATTCTATAATCAATGGAATAGTTAGAATTTACATCCATGGTATCTTGTATCCTATCGTACGGTACCAATTTTTTATCAATCGTCAACACCCAAACTAAAATCAGAATTGCAATTTGATGTTTAATATTAGAGTTATAATTTCATACATACATATTTATAGGCAAATGTGGAAATTTTATCTTTCGTGGTAAAGGTGAATTTAATATAAACATACAACTATTAGTTTAAATGTTTGGAGAATCAACCTAAAAAAATTATACCCATAAAATTTAGGTGAAATAGTAACCTTCCGACTCCCTAAACATTCAACAAAACCAAATTTCAAAATCTAGAATATTCATGAATTAACGAAGATTCGCCACTAAATTTTTCCTAAAATTGAGGCCTTTATTATGGCATGTTACAAATTTGAGAGCATCGATCCAAGCATTGGAAGAGGAAGTGATAAATTAATCTCTTATAACCATCATCTTGAGAGCATTACACCCCACATACATGATCTTTGTGACCACTTTGAATTTCACACGACAAACAATGACCTTTGAGAATTATACGTTGTAATAGGAAGAGTCAATGTACACAATATAAGAATAATATGAACATGCTCTTGCTTCACTCTAGAGAGGGAAGTGGAAGATGAAATCATCCAAACAATCCTGAAGCGAGAGTAGTCAACATAATCAACAAGAGACCAAATAAGAGAAATAGTTTCTTCTTTGTGGATGCAAGGGGTACGAGCTAAAAGATTTTTAGTACAATAAATTCTAGTAGGGATCATCCAATGGCAAGAGTATGAATAACCAAAATCGTATCAAGGACATAACAATAAGAAACAAGGGAAGAACAAGGATAATTATAAAAAATTCCCAACAAAAAAGCAATATTGTTGAACATAGATCAATCTGATGATGAAGGATTTTTTTATGCTTCTTATTCACATGAAGCATCTATTTCACACAATATTATATAGTATGCTGATTTAGGTGCAACCCAACAAATGATTGGATAGAAGGATTGATTCTTCACTTTGAGTGACACACCCACCAAAAATCATGTTTCATTAGGTGATGATAGCTCCTACAAAGTGTCCAAGGTATTGAATTTTTTTAATATATTAGAAAACATACTTTATAATCACATATGTGTTATATGTACCTAGTTTGAAAAAGAATATAATATTAGTGAGTTAACTATTGGAGCAAAATATGAAGATATATTTTAAATCGTAAAAGAGGTAAAAAGATGTGTCGATTCGAGATAAATATAGAAGCTCCAAAATTGTTGCACGAGCTTCTAATATTGCCATATGTTCTAACTTGATTTTTTTAGAAAAATAATTAGGATCTTATGACAAAGGACACAACCTCAACACAATTGTGACACAAAATACTTCACCATGTAAGTTGTTGATATGGCGACACACTTCGTCATAATGATATGACATGAGAGGATTACCACCTCTAAAAAATGTGTCAAATAAGTGTCAACATTGTTTGACAAGAAAACAACATAGAGTGCCATTCTATAAGAGTACCTTCCGGGCTCCGGGTAATCTTGATTGGGTGCATATCGATATTTATAGATCCATGAGACTTAGTCATGCTAATTTTCAATATTTTATGCTCTATGGTGATGACATTTCAACTAAAATGTGGATATATTGCCTTCATATTAACGATGAAGATTTTTAATAATTTCATAAAGTTAAAATCTTAGGTTGAAACCAAGAATGGTCATAAATTCAAAAAAATTACTCAGATTGAGGAGGGGAATACATTAGTAATGAGTTCAAATCATTCTTGGAAACTCATGGAGTTTTTTATCAAATGGATTCTCCATATATGCCACAAAAAAATAGTTTTTGAATGGAGAAATTATACTATCATAGAAATGGTGCAATGTATGCTCGACTATTCGGCATGACGAAGACATATTAAGTTGAACTATCCAAACCAAAAGTATATGTACTAAACAACAATCTCATTATTATTCATAATAGGATAACACCAAAATATGCGAGGTCGGGATGAAAGCCTTAAATTTCACATCTAATAGTTTTTGGATGTAAAACTATCATGCACATTCCCAAGAATAAGAGAACTAAAATAGATATGAAAGAGAAATATATATCTTCTTAGGGTGCAATGAAGAAATACTCAGTTATAAAATGATAGATCTAAAAACTAAATAGGTCTACTCAAACAAGGATGTCGAGTTTTTGAGAAAAAATAAGTAGAGGATCCTTTCTACAATCTCACCTAGTGAAAAAATCATTCTTGTGAAAACAAAGATGACCTTCCCTCTATCGAAGATAGTGATGATGGTGACAATTTAAAAAATCCACCACCTAAAGGAAAAGCTCAACATATGCCTAAATGGTATACTAATGTGATACAAGATTTTAGATTGGATGGTATCTCAAACACATCCGTTGTTGGACTAGTGACACATAGTAAGGCTTGAGATGAGGTAAAATTATCCATAATGAGTATAGTTTTGAATCTATTGAGCCCTCTACAGTTTAAGAAGCCCTAGAATCCAAACCTTGGAAAGATGCCATATATACATAATATAAGTCTCGTGATGAAGAATAACACTTGATAGCTTGTTGACCTTCCTCCTAAGGAAGAAGACGATGGATACAAATGGATCTTCAAAACAAATTACAAAGAATATAGCATTATTGACAAGCACAAGGTGAGGTGGTATCAAAGGTGTATTTTCATAAATAAGACATCGACTGACTAGGAGAAATTTTCTCCCAAAACTAATATCAAAAGTATCATAACGATTTATTTCTAGCTACATAGTTTGGTTAAAAAATCTACCAAATTGATGTGAAAAGTGTCTTTCTTAATGGATATTTGTAGGAAGAATCCTACATGACTCAACCATAAGGTTTTGTCACACCTAGAAAATAAGAAAAGGTATGTAGACATATCAAGTCAACGTATGGTCTTAAACACATGATTCTCGTACATGTTATATTAAGATCAATGAACATCTCATTCATCATGGATTCTAGAGGAATCCTTATGACCCCAATCTCTACCTCAAACATCAAGGGGAGATTGTGATTGTTTTTGTGTATTTTGGTGATCTAATTATCAATAGTAGTTTGGTGAAGATAATTGATGTCACTAAGAATGATCTTAACCAATCATTTGAAATAACTAATCTTAGGTTATTGCACTATTGTCTTAGACTGGAAGTGTGGAAAAAAGAGAACCAAATTTTATACTATCAACTGAAATATAGATAATGCTTTGAGAAGTTTTAGATAAAGGACAATAAGCCAATTGTCACATCTATGGAGACAAAAATTCAATTTTGTCATACAAATCCATCACCACAAGTGAATGTAACTCTCTATCAAAAACTTATTGGGAGTATCATTTACTTATAGTTCATTATTATTATCTTAGGCTAATTTTAATTCATTATTATCATCTAATTTTATTTTTTACTTGAGGTAATTAGGTAGTTACTTGAGTTTCTTTCCAAGTTGTTAATATATTGTTACCTTTGTTGTAATATTGTTTAATTAATATTTTTTTCCTATATGATTTTTTGGGCAAGTTCATTCATGTTGTTACAAAATGGTTTAGTTGTCTAATGTATGTAAACATTGCAACTCTCATGTACTTGACGAAGAATCGTAATTGAATAAGAAATTGTTGGTTTCACACAAGCACAAAAACTATACGGTTATGGTTATGAAAATGTCTAAAAATATAGGGAGTATAGGGGATGAGAGAAAATAGGAACTAAAAATAGAGATACAAAAAGTTGAAAATGCAAAAATAACAATCGCAATGAACAATACAAATGTCAAAAATACTAAAAACTATACAAAATTAGTTGAAAATGAAACAACACAAAAAACACATACAAAAAAATAAAATAAAACCAATAATAAATAAATAAATAAATATACTAACACCATAAAAATTAATTAATCATATATTAAAACTAAGTTTCCTAACTATCACAACTAATCAAAATTAGGAGAACTTCAAATTTTCATAGCCGATTTTGGAGATCAGGGATATTCTTAGAGGTTGGCGTGTGGAGCACACAAAGCGATGCCGAGACTTGCACGCCACTCTTTGTGGAGATTTCAAAGAGCATGTCAAATCACTCTTGCATGGGCATAAGCTAAGAATAGATCCACCACTATAGTTAACTATCAGTGATCTATAGATAGCATACTTGCATGTATGGCTATAGTTGTAAAAGGCACGTGGCTATTATTAGCATGCGACCTATTTTGGTAGAGTTAAGTGGTGAAGGGCTAGTCCCCCACCCTATATATATGTAATGAATTACTTAGTAAGAGATAGACAGAGACACATACTGCTTTGAAGGGTTAGAGATACATGAGTGCATGAGACTGGATAATTGTAACAGATCCATGCACGCATGTCTGGTATTGTATGAAGCTTTTGTACTATTGGTACGATGAATATATGAAGAATATTGGCTGAACAATAGTGTCTGATATGTTTGTCATTGTATACTATTATTATCATGATGATTTATACTTAAGTGCTTATAGATCTGGTATGGTGTAACGATGTATAGATGGATTAGTTTCTAAATATATGTTTGTTATACTACTTCATCATGCTACCATTCTGCTACAACAACCCTAAAGAGGGACCTGGTACCTTTGCATGCTTTGGGTGAGTGCTCAGCCTAGGCTGAGTGATGTGCCAGTGCGACTAGGTGTTATCTAAGAATTCTAGGCTGCATCATTGGTTCCATTATCGGGACCTCTTTTTCAGTTGTTTCAGAATGGTTCATGATGAAGACATACCGGCTAACTTTGGTGAGCGTTGAAGAGTGGATTCATGATCTGGAGGAAGAATACACATGAGGTTTGACACTGGATCTAGATTTAGCGCACGCACTTGGGTAGAGCAGAATCTGTATGACAGTTTATACGAGAGCTTCTTTGCTATCTTTCCAGTAGAATTATATGAATGGTTGACTGCATATGCATCTAAGTGGAATTGGAGGTATCGCACACTTGTTTGGACATGAGGAATTTCAAACACTATATGATGCTAAACCCTGAGCTGGACTCACGCGATAGATACCTAGTTTCATGGTGTTCTAAACAACTATATTCTAGAGTATTCAATTTCAAATTATTCGTGCCCAGAGGTAGTGGAGTTCCAGTTCCTATGGTATCCTAGAGGGACGTATTTGCAAGGTATTCCCTGGCAATCAAAATACTGATGGTAACGTTGAACTTGGAAGATAAACCCATGGAAAGCTAAAAATCTCCACGCGCAGGGGCAGGAACAGGATTGGTGAAAGATGGTAGACCTAGTGGCAACACGACAAGAGGGAAGAGAGGTGGCTGAAGTATGATGAGGGCATGAGAGGGAATTATGCAAGAAACAAGAAATTACAGAATGGATGGTGTTGTGGAGAGAGATGGCTCGTGAAGGATTTGAGGCTCATGGGGAGGAAGAAGAGCAAGAGCATCAGGAACTCCCCCATCTAGGAAAGCATGACAGAGAACCCTCTTGGCCTCACATGGAAGCATGCCAATAGATATGACCTGGGCCGTGGCGCGCATCTAAGCCAACCTGTTGACCTAGCCCTTGCGCTTGGTTTTCCAGTATCTAGTACAACAGGTAAACAAGTTTTAATTTAGGAAGTGAAAGAGCAGAAATAAGTCAGACAACAAGTACATCAATGGCAGCATAGAAAACTTCATTATTCTTTGGGGGTACATTTTCAGGCTCATCATCTGCATAGAATATGAGCGCGCCGAGTGTGGGATTCACCTCTGGAACTGGGACTACTTCACAAGACTGTAGGGGTCCAATATAGTACCACTGTCGAGACACAAGGGAGTGCATCCATGGGCCCTATTCCAAATTCTAGAGGAGGATTGGGTGGTATGGGTAGTTCTAGTTCTAGTGGTTGGGTGGTTTTGGAGGAAGAGGAAACCAAGGAGGTTCTGGGTCGGGTGGTCAAGGCCCGCAACAACCCCAGAACATTTATATGGAGATGTCCCTTCATCTCCCAGAGTACAGAGGTATCGAGGATGTTATTGAACATGTTCATATGTGTGAAATATTGTGGCACATGAAAGGTATCATGGCTTCTGAGCGCAAGGCAAGTCAATTTGCTACTACATTACAGGCGTGTGCGCACAATCTGGTATAGGAAGTTTGATCCCAATCAAACTTGTATTGACTATGCAACATTGAAAGATGCTTTCTTGAAAGAGTTCCATATCCCAGAGTTTGAGCAGAAGAGTATAAGCACACTCAAGGATATAAAGCAAGGCACTACTAAAAGTGTACGTGAGTATGATGCCCATTTTAAAACACTTCTATCCAAACTCTCCTATGACATTCATGCAAGTCAACATGCACAATGGTTTTTGGGGGATTGATTACCCCATTTGAAGAGCACTATCACATAAAACTTATACCGACCCACATGAAGCATTGGAAGTAGCTTTACGTGCTGAAGCAGTTGGGAGTATTGACACTAGAGTTAGTCCATTTTTGGAAGCTCAGATAATAGCTATGGAAAAATAGTTAGAGAAATTATCAGCAAACTCAGCTCATGAAACATGCTCAGGAATCTAGTGTATAGATTGTGAAGTAGAAGGCCACACCAAGGATAGTTGCCCTCATAGAACTGTACGTTCGTTGTTGTTAGACTGTGAGATTTTCCATTTGAATCATGATGCTAGTCACTGCCCCCTACTACAACGCGCGATCAGGAAGAATGTATCCTCCTTTTGTAAAATTTGTAGGTCCATGACCCATGATACCGAGGATTGTAGATTGATTGGCAGATCCATGATGCCATTGATATTGGGGTAAGACAGGTGAGTGTGGCTGATAATTCTAAAGGAAAGAATGAGCATCAGGATAGGGATTATAATCAAATGTGCTATGATAGGAATGATGGAAGGTTTGAAGGGGTTCATGAAAGGGGATGAGGATATCGAGGTGGATATGGAGGATGAGGCCGAGGTGGAGGAAGGAGTGAATTCCCTCGAGGAACTTGCTATACATGTGGCTCACCTGACCATTATAGGCGTGAATGCCCACAGAATATTTCTGTTCATTTTGTGGAAAGGGGCATAGTTATGAAGAGTGTCCAGACTTGTATGAGCATCTCAAGTAAGCACAAGCAAGAAAACAAAGGCATAGGGATGGTTAGAATCCAACGCGTAGTAGAGAATCAAGTGGATGCCCAAGTTAACACTAGAACCTGAGGCAAGTAATAGTCAAGATAACCACACGAGCTGAGGCGGCACACGCAAGAGAGGTTTTGCAACAGAAGCCGACAATCACTAGGGAGGAGGTTTTACATGCTAGGTATCCAGATCCAACTCATCAGAAAGAAGTCTATCAGGAAATGATGGAGGTCCTTAGAAGCCTTCAAGGTGAAATATAGGGTTTGAAAGAGTAGTCTCAAAAATTGGAGCATAAGGATATAGAAAAGGCCCCATCTGATATTGATGACATCAGAGAGGTATGTAGAATGTTGCGCCAGGAGAATATTATTCCTTTATTAGGAAATTGGTTGAAGGGGAATACTCCACACATGGGAACTGAGACTAGAAGACAAATACTTCATGTGAATCTTCCCCCGATAGCATTGACTATGACAAGGAGATCACTTTGAATGTTGTTGTGGATGGGTGGTTGTTGAGCAATATTTTGATTGACACAGGTGTGGAAGTGAATGTACTTACATTGGATGCATGGGTACAAATGGGGAGACCCCCATTGCAGCCATCATCTAATGTATTGTTCATGGAAAATAACAAAAGCTACTCCCATAGGAGTTTTGAAGGATGCATCTATCACTATACAAGGGGCCAAGTTCACAGGAGACTTCGAAGTGTTAGCGCTTCATGGAAGCAGATAGCTTCCCAGCTTTGCTTGGGTGCCCTTGGTGTTATGCAAACAATGCTGATTTGAGGTTTAACAAGGGGTATATCAGCTTCGAGAACAAGGAGGAAAGGGTCATAATACCATTGATAGATGGGAAATCCATACCATATGTGGAACCTTTAAGTGAAGAGGACTTGAACAAAATCTATATACGTGTTATTCGGGACCCAGAGGTCAATGAGCCATCTAAGGAAGGAATCCTTCATTGGGAAGATTCTCAGTCAATCAACGATACTACCAAGTATTGCTTGTGATAATTGGGCTCATGGCACTTATGAACTGGTGGGGTGTGAAGTTAAGCATGTGGTTGCTTACAAAAAGGGTTTTCACTTTGTCTCGGTGTATAGGTCACTCAATACCCGCTATACTAGATCCAAGATTTGGCTGGATTCTTACAGGCCATGGAAGCAAACTGGGCTGACTAAGCTTAAAAGATGAGATATGTTATCATATACTTTGGGTGGGAAAAAACGCTGGTGGGTGGTCCACAGGGATAATCTCTTAGAATGGGGAATGATTGGGACCGCCTTATCAACCAAGTTTTCAAGAAGTAATGCACCTACAAAATTTTTCCCTTATCATGGTGATCAACCTGCTCAACATCATATCCAGCAAAGTGTGAGAGACTGGATAGTAGGACAGAAGCATTACCACCCTCACTTTGGGTGCATCGGTTTTATTCTACTCTACAAGGTTCACGTGCGTGCTTGGTATGTATATGCTGAATTACATCGTGACACTGGCAATTGGCAAAATTTGACTGCAAGGATGATCCAAACTTTTGACTTCTTTTCATCTACACCACCAGTGAACACAACTTTAAGCTTTATCAAGTGCTTAACCATGGGAGATAGTGGGAAAGTGGAAGAACTTATTCAGAATTATTTGGTGAGACAGAGACAGGGGCGCATGTTTTGAGGATGAAGAAGATGATATCATATTACTTGAGTGCTTCTCTGGAAAAAGATAAGGGGAAGATGGTTTACATAATTGATGATGAGGAAGTTGAGCACTTGGAAGTGGATCATTCACATGGAACACGTGAAGTGTTAGCCAAGTGTGGATGTAGATGCATGCACATATCATGAACCTATGAAGACAACAAAGGTAAATATAGGCACAAAAGCTGAACCTAAGGAGGTGATAATTGGGGATTACTGGTCAGAATCAGAAGTAGCAAAGATCATAGAGTTACTTAGAGACTATGAGGACTTATTCCCAAGAGGATACCATGAACTTAAAGGCATGCATAAATCACTTGGAGAAATGAAGATAAAGCTCAAGGAAGGTGTGCACCCTGTTAGGAAGTGACCTTATCGAATGAATCCCAATTTACGTGAGAAAGTAAAGGAGGAGATTGACAAGATGTTGAAATATGGGATCATTCAACCATTGGATGAATCAGAATGGGTCAGTCCTATGGTGATAAGCATCAAAAAGGATGGTAGGATTCAAATTTGTGTTGATTATAGAGAGTTGAATGCAAGCATGTGTTATAGATCCCTTTCCTACGCCATTCACAGAGGAAATATTAGGAGTGGTTGGGGCGAGATATATTCATTTATAGATGGGTTCTCAGGGTATCATCAAGTTAGGATTCCCCTAAGATCAAGAGAAGACCACCTTCACTACTGAATGGGGAAGCTTTGCCTATACTGTGATGCCCTTTGGATTGAAGAATGCACCTACTGTATTTTCAAGGATAGTGGTACAAGCATTCAAGGATTTTATTCACAACTTCTTACAGGTCTATCTTGATGATTGGACCGTTTATGGGCTAATTAAGGATCATTGTGACAATCTGCGCTTAATGTTTGAAAGATGTAGATAGTTGAGTATCTCATTGAACATCAAGAAGTGCATCTTTGCTACTCCCTTTGGCATACTTTTAGGACACATTATCTACAAGGAAGGGTTGTTGGTTGATCCAGCTAAAGTTGCAGTCATCGTAGGCTTGAAAGCGCCTACCAGTCAAAGTGAGGTGCATGGATTTTTGGGTCATACAGGGTATTACAGGAAGTTTATAAAAGGGTATGCAAAATTTTCCACACCCTTGGAAGAATTTCTCAAGGGGAAAGGTACATTCTATTGGGGGAGTCGCACAGCAAGCTGCATGTTTGAGATATTGAAGAAGAAACTTACTACCGCACCTATCTTGTGCTTTCCTTCATGGGATAAACCTTTTCATGTTCATGTGGATGCCTCTGGCACAACCATTGGTGTTGTCTTAGCTCAACCGGGAGAAGGTATCGTTGATCATCCCATTTTTTTGCTAGTAGGAAGTTGACCCCTGCAGAACAGAATTATACCACTACAGAGCGCGAGGCCTTGTCCATGATCTATGCCTTGCACAAATTTCATCAGTATTTTTGGCCACACCATTTGTGTTTTATACAGATCACATGGCATTGAAGTATTTGGTGAACAAGCCCATTTTACAGGGGTGCATATGCCGATGGATACTCTTATTTCAAGAGTTTGACTTTACAGTTGTGGTAAAACTAGGAAAAAGCAATTCTGGACCGGATCACTTGTCTAGAATTCAATCAGGAGAAGAGGCACAAACAATAGAAGAGACCATGCCTGATGCAACTCAGTATAGGTTACAATGCAGCCATCAGAATTAGAGGACATTGTTGTCTTTCTAAGGACTGGTATGGCACCAGAAGGCATGAAAGCTTTAGAGAAGAAGCAACTTGCTATACACGTGGCACCATTCATGTTAATCAGTGGTGATTTGTACAAATTAGGTAGAGATGAGGTGTTACGCCATTGTGTATTGGAGCATGAACGAAAGGATATAATGGAAGAAGCACATGGTGGTATTGCAGGTGGCCACTATGCAGGTGATGCAACAACGCGCAAGATCCTACTTGTTGGTTTGTGGTGGGAAACATTGTACAAGGATTATAAAGAGTATTGTAAGGCATGTGACCATTGTCAATGTCTAGGTCGACCAGGACAAAGGGATGAGATGCCTTTACGACCAATTACAAGTGCAGAACCCTTTGAGAAATGGGTGATTGACTTTTTTGGGCCTATTTCACCAGCCGCGCAGTAGGACTAGATCATGCTATATCATCACTTGTACAGATTATCTTACCCGATGGGTAGAAGCAACACCTACAAAGGACTGTATAATGGCTACAACAACAAGGTTCTTATGGGAGAATGTTCTTACAAGGTATGGTTGTCCTTTAAGTTTAACAAGTGATAGGGGCACACATTTTTTGAATGAGACAATAAGAATTCTATTAGATGAGTTTATGGTTGCCCACCATAAGACTACACCCTATCACCCTCAGGAAAATGGAACTGCTGAGGCTTTTAACAAGATTTTGAGCCACACATTGACCAAGATTTGTGATGTTGGAAGGAAAGATTGGGATGATAAAGTATCTGTTGTTCTTTGGGCTTATAGAACAACATACAAGAGATTGAACAAAGCCACACCTTTTCAATTGGTGTTTGGCGTGGAAGTTGTTCTTCCTATAGAATTTATGTTACCTTCTTTGTGCATTATGCGCGCTGGAGGTCTAGCTGATGAGAAAGCCTTGGAAGAATGGATTGAGAAGATGGTTCAACTAGATGAGTGTCGAGCCATCACATGCTGGAGTCAGAAACAGAGAAAGCATGCCAAAAGGCATGGCATGATAGACATATCAGGGATAAGAAACTTGCGGTTGGACAAATGGTACTTCTGTATGACTCCAAGTTTTTGTGCCATCCAGGGAAGCTCAAGGTGCATTGGTTGGGGCCGTATATTATAACTCATATACTTGAGTCAGGTGCTTTCCAGTTAGAAGCAATTGATGGCACGAGGTTGCCCGGTTATTTTAATGGGAGTAGGTTGAAGCCCTACTATAAATAAGTCTTCTTGGTGTTTGTAATAAGGCAAGTATTGCAGATAGATTAGGTTTCCCTTTCTGCATTCCCTTAATGTGTTTCTTTCATCATCGCTATGCTTTGTCAATTTAGTTCTTGTTTGTGTAATAAGCGTGCTTGCGTGCATGAAGCTAACTACAATATGAAGCATGTTGATGCACAGAGGACTGCACATACTTTTAGTGTGGGGTGGATTGTTGGTGACTCTCAGGTATATGCTGTGAAGATTTAATGTTGTGGGTGTTGAGAAAGAAGGTTGCTAAGGGTGATTGACAAAAGATTGCTTCTCAAAGATAACCAAGGATGGAGATGAATGAGGGAAAGTATAACGCGAGGTAAGTCAGTGGCCATGGTAACTACCAGGAGATGGTGTAGTGATGAGGTACTCGGGTGCTAGAGCACATTGAAGAGAAGTCTGTAACAAAGGGTAAAAAGGCACGCTAGAAGGTTATAGATTTTGGTGTGAAGATGTACCACATGGAAATGATAAAAATGGGTAATAAATGAGGAGAATTTGGTAGGTGGAGGAGTAATTAATGTAGTGAAAAGTGGAAATCTATATAAGGATGGGATGTGATTTCATTTTTACCCTTATGACTATGAGAATTGACAAAGAGCTACGTGTGAAGAGCCAAGTAAAGTGATTCAAGGTGTGAAGCAAGTGAACCAGGCATGAAAGACAGATCTGTGTATTGGAAAGGCTTGTATCCCCATAGGAGAAGGGTTTGAATGAAGCAGAGTGACAGAACAGAGCTAGGGTGTGTGATTTCATGATTACAAATTAGGGCATGGTTGAATCAAGTTAGGGTTTGAAGGAAACTAATAAAAACTTGCAGCAGAAGGTCTAGAAAACAAAACCCAAAGAGAAGAATGGCTCCAAAGAAGAAAGCAACACCAAGTAAAGGAAAAGAAGAAGGTGGTAGTAGAAGAAGAGGAAGAGATGGCCCTGGAAAGCAATTTTTCAAGAGATGCAGTACCCTGAGGAAGTAATTATTGGGCCAGAATGGGATACCCACATATGACAGAGTAAGATAAGTGAGTATAATCACCGACCAAGGATAACCAAAAGAAATTAGATGACTTGCTCACTTCCGAATGAACAGATGAACTGAGGATGGCATGCCAATATATGATGATGCCGGGGAAAGGCTACTGAAAGGGATTGGTGTCTACCAGCTGTATGAGCTCCCATACTTTGGGAAGTATGCACCATTGTATAGATGGCTGATGAGCCGAGTCCATGAGGACTTTTTCTATTTTGCAGGATGGAGGGTAAGATTGACACCCATTCTTATTGCCACAGTAACTGGATTAAAGGCAACAGTGAAGATATTAAGATTGACCTAGCTGACAAGAGCACCATTTTGGAGACACACAAAGTGTTGGGCTACCAGAAAGGACCCATGGAATGGACATTGATAAACTAAAAATTGTCCAGTAGTACAACAACAACGCCACTGATTACAAAATTGAATGACCAAGAACGTTGGTCACAAGTTAACTCTATGTGGCTACATGTGGCAAAGCGCATGTCAGAAGGAGTCACTTACAACATTTTCGGCTTCATTACAGAGCAAATAGTAGAGGAAGCATGCAGGAAACAAGATAAGTTTTGGTTGTGTTTTACTAAGTTTGGTATTCATGGAGATTGGGGTACCAGATGGCCCAAAAGAGAATATATGGGAATACCCCATGAATCACAAGTCTCCAGCTGAACGATTCAACAAGTATCTATGCAAGGGGTCAATGACGGATGAGGTGAAGGAGTGAGTAGAGATGTGGTATGACAGCTCCATGCATGGTTTGAAGAGGAATGGTATACCCAAGGAGTTACCTTTGGTTCTAGGGAAGCAGGCATAATTTGTAGTCTACCAACACTTTTGTATTGCACTTTCCAATGGTAGATGGGTCATGGAGCCCCTGGTGCAAACTACCTTACGCATTTTCCGTGTGATACTTCCAAGCTTCAGTTCATCGGTTCACCAACACACATGAAGGTTAGTGTTTAATGCAGACAAGGTGGACTGTGAATACCACACCTTGTGGAAAACATATGGATATCCAGGGAAGAATGCATACAATGAGAGTAATATCTCAGAGATTTTGAGCATTAAACCAGAGACACTTGCCATTGTGGATATCGGGCCACGCTGATATACCTCCAACTTAAGCCAAAAATGGAAAATAACAAGTATGTGGAAAATGAGTTTGCGCTTCTAGGGCCACCGAAGGGGAAGCATACCATGGAGAACATCCCAAAGCACCTAGGCCCTCTGAACCCAAGCAAGATGATGAGGAAGAGGATGAAGAGCAGGAGGATAGTGGTGGCTTGGTGCGGAGGAGGAAGCAAAGCCATCTGGCCAAAAGGAGAAGGAGCGCGTGACGATGGCTTCACAGGAGAAGGAGTTACTGGGGAAGAGCAGGGTGACCAAATATTTAAGAAGGTATTCAAGTGCACAAGGGCAAGGAGAAACCCAACAAGTAAAGGAGCCAGAGGAGAAGAAAAGAAGAAAACTCAGGCTAGGTGAGGAAGCAGAAGAATCTGAGGAGAAGGCAGCCCTCATCTCCAGCAGAAGAGGAGCCTCAACACGAGGAGGAGGAGAAAATGGAAGGAGGAGAAGGGGAACAATCAGAGGCCACACAAGACAAGGGTGAGGATACATCTAGTATTCCTAACCTTGATGCAGCCATTCCAAGAGGGCCAAGATCCCATCGAACAGGTGAGGATGCCAAGGCACATACAATGGGATATGTAAGACCCAAAGCTGATTGTTCACGCTCGGTTTCAGAGCACCATCGAGCAGAAGGATCTATTCGGATGGGTGCTCATGGATGAGGACAAGGTGACACTGCGTACATGGAAGTAAACTTTCATGGTCAATGCACATGCATATGGATGAGCCAGAATTTGATGTCGGTGAAGAATCATGCGTCAAGATGATTGAAGAAGGCACCTGAAATAAGGCACATGACAATCAAGCCAATGGTGATGACAGATGAGTAGGTAAGCAATGCTCTAGTAAAGGTATCTGCTGAAGTAGCAAGAAGAAACATTGATAAATATGCTACCATTAAGGCGCTGACAGAGAAGCTGAAAGCCAAGGATGTGGAGATAGTGCGCCTAGTGCAGGAAAAGGACCTGATTAAGAGAAAATATGACACTTTTGTTAGTATGGTAGAGGAAATTGGAGATGATGTCCTAAAGGTACCCACATTTGGAATCCCAAGTACCAAAAGAATTTCCTTCTGCGATGCACTATGTAAAGACAATGATAACATTAGTGTTGGAGGATGAAAAGGTGCGTATATCAAAACAACCCAAGGACCCCGCGGAAGAGGCAGAGAAAGCGCAGGCTGCAGTAGCAAGGAAGATTGCTACTTATGAAGGCCTACTGCAAGCCATCCATGATGAGCTGAAGAAATCGATCATGCACTAATGATATGCATAGCTCTAGATGCGCTGATCATGGTAAAAACATTGGAGGAAGATAATGAAGTGCAAAAGGCTATGAAGGATGCAACCCTAGGCCACGCTGAATGATTAATCCTGGTGAAGTAGAAGTGTGAGACACTAGCTGCGGCACAGGCACCACATAAGGAAAGGTTAGATGAGCTTGGAAAGCTCATTGCTCAAAAGATGGATATATTGGAAGGGGTGTAAACCTCTATGTCAAGCGTAATGCTTGTGATACAGAATGAGTAGGGAAAGCTAACTATGGATGAGCTGGAGTCTATCATTGTAGATGTGCCAGAGAAGGCAGGAACGACGTTGACAGAGTGGGAGAACTTGGAAGTAGATATAAAAGAGGAATATCTAGAGTTACTGCTTCAGAATGAAATGGAGGAGCCTGAGGCCTGAACAGTTTTTTTTTGTGTATACCTTATTCAAAATTCTTTATTCAACCATTCTTTATTTATCCATTCTTTGTGTAAGTTTTGGACATCACCATTTTCGGGGTGACAATGAGATTAGTGTGGGGTAATGTTGATAAGAGAAAACACTTAGTAGAACTCACACACAGAGTCCACATGGGAGAACAACACAGGAGCAAAGGCGCGAAGGTATAGGAAGGCATCGCGCACGGAGGTGTAGAGTCAGACTTTCAGACTTAGCCGATTTTGGAGATCAGGGCTATTTTTAGAGGTTGGCGTGTGGAGCACACAAAGCGATGCCGAGACTTGCGTGCCACTCTTCGTGGAGATTTCAAAGAGCATGTCAAATCACTCTTGCATGGACATAAGCTAAGAATAGATCCACCACTATAGTTAACTATCAACGATCTATAGATAGCATACTTGCATGTATGGCTATAGTTGTAAAAGGCACATGGCTATTATTAGCATGCGACCTATTTTGGTAGAGTTAAGTGTGAAGGGCTAGTCCCCCACCCTATATATATGTAATGAATTACTTAGTAAGAGATAGACAAAGACACATACTGCTTTGAAGGGTTAGAGATACATGAGTGCATGAGACTGGATAATTGTAACAGATCCATGCGCGCATGTCTGGTATTGTATGAAGCTTTTGTACTATTGGTATGATGAATATATGAAGAATATTGGCCAAACAACAGTGTCTGATATGTTTGTCAATGTATACTATTATTATCATGATGATTTATACTTAAGCGCTTATAGATTTGGTATGGTGTAACGATGTATAGATGGATTAGTTTCTAAATATATGTTTGTTATACTACTTCATCATGCTACCATTCTGCTACAACAACCCTTAAGAGGGACCTGGTACCTTTGCGCACTTTGGGTGAGCGCTCAACCTAGGCTGAGTGATGTGCCAGCGTGACTAGGTGTTATCTAAGAACTAGGTGATCAAATATTCAATTATGAATTTGTTGGGACTCAATAAAAATTCCTATCTTTTACAAACCCTAGGCTAGCATCAACACCTTGCAAAAGATTTAAAAACAAGGTGTAGGGGATTTCTCAATTAAACTCCCTTTGAGGAAGAAGTATTGAAATTATTTGACTTAGAAATTTAATGTGAAAGTGCCCTAGTTCTTATCCTTTTCATAATCTAAATTAAAAATAAATGTTAAATACATTTGAATTCTTTTATGTGAAAAAGTTTGAACTAGTTTTTTCCAAGTCCTAATCAAAATATATTGAAAATCAAACAACATACAAATACATGTGCATAAAGAAACCTAATTTAAATCAATAATCAATAAATATATAAAAACTAGTTGGCTACATTATCATAACTTATCAAAACTACAAGAATTTCAAAATTGTGTTCATAATATACGTGACATAAATTTATTAGTAATAAACCCCTCTACCATCAAATTAAAATTAAAGCTTGAGTCTTAAAACAAATAAATTATTAAAAAAATTGTACATAGAAGTATGTACATTCTTAGTATCTCCAATCATGAGAAGTGGTTCATGCTAGAAAATGAGGTACAATATTGAAATTTAGTTCTAATAAGGTATAAATAGAAATAAAATTAAAAATATAAAGATATTTGAAAATAATTAAAATACTTGAAATATTTTTAAATTTGAAGAATTTTGATTTTTTAGAATAATTCATGGTGTGTCACAAATTTATAGACATTTATTAGTGATATGTAGTGAAAAGCAAGGTAAGATAGTGGAGAAGCAAAGTTAGAAAAGTCAATAGAATTGAAATATTTGAACTAGAATTCTATAAGTACAAATGTAGCACAACCCAAACCTCAGCAATAAGATTTTGGTAGTTTTATAGAACTCTAAAACGAATTGAATTTGTTCTCTTTTTGAACTCTACAAATTTAGTTCATTTAATTTACAGAATTAGCTCAAAATCACTAAGAAATTCCTCTCTTTTCCAAATACTAAGCTAGCATCAACAACTTGTGAAAGAGTAAAAGACATCGTGTAGGGGCTTTCTCAATTAAACTCCATTTGAGGAAGAAGTCTTGAAATCAATGGAATGAGAAATTTAATGTGACAGTGTCCTAATTCTTATCCTTTCACTAATCTAAATAAAAAATAAATATTAAATATTTGAATTCTTATATGTGAAAGGTTTAAGTTGGTTTTTCCCAAATCATAACCAAACATCAACATCTGGTAAAAGAGTTAAAACCGACGTGTGTGGCCTTTCTTAATCAACCCCTCTTTGGAATCATTTGAAAGGACAATCTAATGTGAAAGTGTCCCAACTCTCGTCATGTCATGTTGGATGGAGGTTCCTATGTTTTTACGTGTAAGTGATTCTATGTGCTATGTCTGAATTCTCTTGTGAATGAAATTATGATTATATGGATGATCGTCTTACGTGCAGTAATGAAGCCATCCATATCAGAGTATGGAATAAGTTAAAATTGCGGGACTACAGGACCCTCTTCAAGTAACACATTCATCCATATGAGGATATGGAGTAGGTTAAAAATAGGGGAATGCAGAAACACGAGACCCCTCTTCCAACAAACTAAAAAAATTGTTCTGTTTGAATTCTCATGTGACTGCCATTATGGTATGGATGATTGTCTTATATGCATCCAAGCAGTTATGAAGAAGTTAGAATTGGTGGTGTGCAGAAACATGCACTGAGCACAACGATGAAAACCTTGTTCCACGTTTAATGGAAGGACGTCCTTCTAACATTGGTTTCTTCATGGACGTAATTTAAAGAGAGGGACGATGATGATCCGGGCAATAATGACAAATTGCAAATACTTAAATGAGATCGTCAACAAAAACTCAAGGAGTTTCATAACTCTGTGGTGAGATTGTGGAGAGCGAGCATGGAAATGCCCGAGAGTTTCGATCAGAGAAGAAGTCGGGCGAGTTCGAGTTCGAGTTCGAGTTCGAGCTCGAGCAGTGGCAGAAGAGGCATGTTCATTGCACTTTACACCGCTGTATTTTTCTTGTTATTTCTGTTGCTCCTTACGCAGTTCTGGGCAATCGAAAGGAAATCAGTCGATTTGTTTTCGATAAAAGCTCAATTGAGCGAAAGTGCAGCAGCAGTCCGTAGAAAGCTCAATATTGCCGACTTCGCAGACTTCAACGTCTCACAGTTTCAGCAGGATATGAGGAGCTCTCTAAAATTGGAAGAAGACAAAACAACTCGGGCGGATAACTGCATTTTCTTCACAAAAGGCTCGACGCTTTAGACGCCAAATGTAGTTCGGCTATTAATGAAACAAGAAGAATTCCTCCCACTCACAACGATGAAGATAACCATACAATTGAAACTCTGAAGAGGGAAATGGAAGTTCTGGCGGAGCATTTAAGACAGTCCGTGGAGTTTTTCCCGTTAAAAGACGCGAGTGTGGCGCCAACGACGGAACCGGATCGGACCTGGTTCATGAGCACAGTGAGGGGAAGAGGGGAAAATGGAAACCCTCACTATCAATTCTTTCCTTCACAGGCCTCTAATGGCAGAATCCTGTGCATTAAGGGAAGACAGGATTCGTACGGGTTTGCGTTGCCGGAGTACCTGCCCCCAAATTCGACACTTCTTAAGGCCTGGCATTTATATCCGACAGCTTCTACGATTATCACAGTCCCTGGCATGGCATGAGAAACATGGTTGTTTCTGTGGCATGGATGATGGAGAACCAGTGCAAGGCTCCTGACAGATTTGTTCTGTATCAGCAGGGCAGGCTGGTAAGTAGAATTGGGTCGTGGATCTCCAATACTTTTGAGGCCGCTCTGGGTCGTCGGATCGAACCAGAGCTGCTGTTAGAGTCTGGCAATGGCCCCGTCTGTTTCGAGAAGGCAGGGGTTTACCGCAGAGGCTTCGACAACATGTCGATTCAGAAAAGAATCGAACTGTTCGATATGATCAGATGCAAGGTGAGGAAGTTCTGCAACGTTTCGGAAAACCAGCGCGTTGTGAATGGGGTTCGAGTTATTAACATCACTCTGGTTGCCCGAAGTGGAGTGAACAGGTCATTCAAGAATGAATTTGCCGTTGCCTCCGCCATTGCAGAACAATGCAACAAACTCCTGGCTGCAACTTTCATCTCCTCCACATTGCTAATCTCACCTTCTGTCAACAGGCATTCTCAACATATTATTCATTTTTCTATTCTTTGCATTAAATATTTTCTATACTATGAGAAGTATTATGTATTGGGTTGGTTTCATTTTTAACGGTAGGTCGAGGTGATGAGTAAGATTGATATTATGGCAAGTGCTCATGGAGCTCAGATGACAAACCTCATGCTTATGTCGAAGGGGAGTAGTGTGATGGAAATGTTTCCCAAGGGCTGGTTGGAATTAGCAGGATCAGGGCAGTATACATTTCATTGGTTTGCAGCTTGGACAGGGATGAATCATGAGGGCACTTACAGGGATACTAGTGGACCTAATTGTCCCCACCCCGAAGGAAGGAATTGCTTTTCCTTTTACAAGAACGGGCAAGTGGGACACAATGAAACTTATTTGGCTCAATGGACTTCTCGTGTGCTAACAAAATTTCAAAATAGAACTTCATCATTGCAAGAGGCAAAGCCTTCAAAGTGCACTTGTGATATTAATCTTTTTAGAGTTTGAATTTAAGAGATATATTTCTCAATTTTTTTTTTTAATATGAACCTTTAATGGGAAATATCTTTAGGATAGCCGACTTTTCTTTCATATTCAGGTTATTTAATGTATTATGAGTGGAAGTTATTTTTAAATAAATAATGCTATAATAGAATAGACATAAAATTATGTGCACGAAATCATGCAGAATATTTAGGACATAATACAATGTTACAACAAAATTACTCAAATGTTATTGCAGCTTAGGTGCCATTTTCACCTCAAGATTGTTACAATATTATATACACCATACCAAAATTGGTGTTTTAAGTTATCTTTGATATAATTACCACTTAACTATGATTGTCGAGCCAATATACTACAAAGACTTTTCGAATTTTCATATTATGATGAGTGTTTTTGTCTCAATTGTTATGATACATAGGGTATTATAACATCACATGTTTCTCATCTTCTAGTTCTCAAGTTTTTACAAATAGGGAATTGCAACATCACACATTCCACATCTTCCACTTATCCTTGCTTCCAGAGAAAGCATCGATTTTCTTTCTAGTTTGTATTTTCTTCATCTCCCTATTTATATAGCTAGGTTATGAGAGTAGTCTAAGCTCTTAAATTATATGTATTCTATGAATGGTAATTTTCCATTGAAAGTCATGGTAGTCGACGTAGGTGTTCATTCAATTGATCTCACATTGGTATAATCTCATTTTCTCAACAAGATCCCTGCAAAATACTCTTCATTAAACCTTATTTTGTACAAAGTGTTATGGAGCTTTCAATTGTTTAGCAAATTCCACCTCTTGAATCTCCCATTTTAAAAACCATTTTACTCCATCATAATATGATCCCTTTTCTTTAGTTTCAAGCAATGTTTCGTGTAGTGTGCTAAAGTTAATATACATGTTAACAATTAATACACCGCACTAACCACACTATAATTTGTAATTCCTAATTCAATAAGATTTATCCAATATGTAGACCAAATTATATGGAAATAAAATAATCTTGATAATTTGGAATAATTAAAAATATTAAGATACTTAAAACTACAATACAAATAAAGGATAATTAGGCAATAAAGGATAATTAGGGTTTGAAAGGAGATTGCATTATTTTAGTTGATTTTGTATATGAATGTGATACATGAACTAAAAAAGCACACGTGTCAACTTGATCTCCGCAAACAAGCACCAAAAGAATTAGAGTGTGATTGTTTTTACACCACTTTGTTAGAAAGTGTGTTTGTGAGGTTGATTTAATCTAAATTGAACCAAACCTTTATTGAGTAACTAATGTAACTAATGATATTCTGATGATAAAATACAATAAGGCACAAACAATAAGCATGTAATAATACGAAACCCTAAGAAAATGAGAGAGGGAAGATAACTTATCTTATTTTGTGTAACTTGGAGATGATCTGGGCCGAATAACTGTTGGAACATATTGTAAAGAGTGTCGTGAAGGCTCACAGGGGGTTCGAAACTCGAACTTCATAGGACAGAAGCGTCCATGAGAGGACATGAGTGCATGGGAGCTAGTGACTGATATGGGTGGTAGTGTGCACTTAGATGCTCGGGTTTTGATCTTTTATGGGATGAGAGAGATTTTTGTTGTTCTTCTTTTATCTCTCTCGGTTTTTCTCTAATGTCATCTGGTCGTACCTATAACCTGCAAAATAGATAAATAGTTGCACATTCCCACAAACCACATCAAACCTAATAAAGAAGATACAGAATGGGAGTCGACTGACCACGAGCGGTCACTTCAAGAGTGATCTTACGATCGAGCGCTACACTACAACTCAAAATTCATGTAGTTTTTGTGTATGTGTGTGTAATGATGCCCTAGGTTGCCCTTGTGCAAGTTGCATTATGATAGTGGGCTAGATCTATATTTCTCCAAGTATGTAAATGTGTGTAATGGAATAGAATGAACTTCCCCTCCTATGTTGTGTATGTAGAGTGATGCATCCATTATCCCTTGTATGAGTGTACTAGATGTATGCCTTGTAATGCTCTTGTGCCTTTGATGCAAGCTTAGGTGATAGTAGATAATGCTTAGTGCTTGGCCCTTTATTTGAGAATAATAACTAAGTATATATATGATTTCCTTGTTTGAAATTTGTAATTGACAACTGAAAGGATGACCCAAAGTACTAAAAGGTGACCAAAAAGTAAAAGAGACCCAAAATGGTGAGAAAAGGATAAAGAAGATCAGGAGTGCCCAAGAGGGACAGGAGCACCTGGGCACTTCTATCCTAACTAAGTGCTAGTATCTGAGGCCATAAAAGATAAATACGTCAAATGTCGGAAGGGATGTAGGATATGTAAGGACACAAAAATCGCAAGAGATTGATTATGCTAAAATGTAAATATCCTAGCCTAATCTAATGTTATAGGAGTAGTAAATAAATAAATAAATGTAATACTGAAAATACCCAAGCAACTAAACAAGTAAAATATGAAACCCTAATGTACAAAGAGGGTTAGAGAAGCCTTAGCTGATTTGCGAGATGTTGCGGGGACTGTGTCACAGTGGAGATCGAGTTGACAAGGAGGAGGAAACTATAGCACATGAGCTTGAGAAAATGTATATCTGAGCTATCTCGGGTATATTGAGGCACCTAGAAAAGGATAGGGGTTCTTGGGGCGCCCAGTGCGGAAATGATAAGAGAACCTCCTATGAGGTGTCAATGAATACTAGCTTATGTTTTCCTTTAGTCGCATGTATGTCGTTATAAGCCTCCAATAAATAAATCACCTACAAAACCCCAAGAAAAGCATCAAAACCCTAAAAAAGAAAGATGCATATGAAGGGGTCATACTGTCCTTAGTGGCCACAATGGTGGACTTACTAACTGAGCGTTGCACTACATCTCAGACCCAATGTAGTTCTAGGTGTGTGTGTGTGTGTGTAAAATTTGTGCCCTAGGTGATCTTGTGCGTGTTACACTTTGTGAGTTGTGAGTAATAAATAGATGTAGAATGTAAATAATGTGTGCATGAAATAGAATAAACTCCCCTCCTATGAAGTGTGATGCAGATAACCATCCTTTATCCCTTGTGATGCAGCTAGATGGATGTTAATGGAGCTCTAGATATTTTTGATGGATGCAACCTTAGGTGGAGATAGTAATTCTTAGTGCTTGTTCCCTTATTATGATCATATAACTTTATCTTTATATGATTCCTTCGCTTGAATTTTCATAAATAACCCCAAAAAGGCCGACTACTAGAAATATATAATGCTCAAATGGCTAGAAAGGACCCAAAAAGTGTGAGCAAAGTACAAATAGGATCAGGGCACCCATAGGGGATGAGGCTTCCTGGAGTTGGTTTCTTAGCTGGGTGCTCTAGTCTAGAAGAGGTAAAACTGAAGTATGAAAATATAGACTGGGTCGATAAAGGTATAAGACCAAAAGTAGCAATAGAAAGAAACAAAAGATGGCCAAAGACATGGGTTAATTATTAATTTTTGTACTTAGGAATCAAATGAATAGTATTATGTGATTGAGACTAGATAATTACCCAAAGTGCATGATTTTTTGTCTACAAAGATGAATCAAAAGGCCCAAAAGAAGTTGTTAACTGCTAGTTTTCTTGCCTAGGAATCATGTATACATTAGTATGCTTTAGGACCTAGAAATGTACCCAAGTGTATAGATTTTGTCTATACATTTCCCCCACTTTATGTTGTTGAGTGAATACTCGATAGTATAAAGTAGATAGAAGATGCATACCTTGTAATCATGTAGATAAGAGTGTAGTTGATAGTGTTTCGAGTGGACAAGTGAAGCGTGAAGTGATTGCAATGTGAAGCGTGGAAACTAGGAGAAGGAAGTAGACCCTAGGGGTGAAGTGTATGTGTAGTTACGTGATGTTGGAGCTTGGGCTTGCTGATGTGAGATGCTTCTTATTTCATATAAGGATAGACTTACAAAAGAAGAGAAAGAAAGTAGTCAAAGTCCCATATATGAAAAACCAACATAATGTATATATAAGTACTACGAAAAGTGTGTAAAAGTAAAAGGAATGTGTGCACTTGATGTATAAGGGAGTATGAGATCAAAAATTTTCCTATTTTCTTTAGAGATGTTAGTGGGTTTGGATTCCTTATTGTTGATGGTAAGGTTTTAGGAGATCTCACGCTAAGAGCGAGTTTTTGGGTGATCTCATGTTGAGAACTAGTTTTTAGGTGATCTCACGTTGATTAAGCTAAAATGTAAATAAGAGCCTAATCTGATTGCTATTGTAACAATAAATAGATGAAAAATTAAATACAAAAATGATACAAAATAACTAAGCAATAAATTATGAAACTCTGGTTGTAAAGAGAGGGTAAGAAGCCTTAGCTGATTCGTAGATATCTAGAAGATGCACAGAGCTAGAAAAATGGAAAATATGAAGCATTGACTGTCACACTGGAGCTCAGAAAAATGTATGTATAGAGGATCATGATGGATTGGGTTACTTGGAGAGGGACAAGGGAGCCCGTGGGAGCCCTAGACTTGTTTTACGTGTGCCTAGGTTTGCGGAAAGTATAAGAAAAATTCCTCAAAGGTGTCATAAGTTGCTCATTGTTGCTTACCTTTGTTTTCTCCGAGGTCGCATCAATATCGCTGAGGTCGCTGAAACCTACAATGAAGTATGGACTTGAAAAACCCTCAAATAAACATCAAATCCTAAAAATAAAGATGCAAAATGAGGGGTCGACTATCCTCAACTGTCACAATGATGAACTTATTATCGAGCATTGCACTACATCTCGGACCCAATGTAGTTCTATGGGTGTGTGCAAAACTTGTACCTTATGTGGCTCTTGTTCATGTCACACTTATTAGCGAGAAAAGTATCTAGATGCAAAAAAATGTAATATATGTGTGAATGGAATAGAATGAACTTCCCTCCTATGAAGTGTATGCGAGAATAACCAACCTTTGATGTCCCTTAATAGGTTCTACATGGATGCAATGGAACTCTTAGATTCTTGATGGATGTAACTTTAGGTGGTGATAGATAATGCTTAGCGTTTGGTCCTTTATCATGATCACACAACTATATATTTATATGATTCCATTTGGTTGAATTTTGTAATTAACCCTTAAAAGGAAGACTACCAAAAAGATAATATGCTCAAATATCTAAAAAGGAACCAAAAAGTGTGAACAAAGTACAAAGGGGACAAGGGCGCCCAAAGGGGATGAGGGTGCTTGTGGCTGGCGTCCAAGATGATAAATTCCAAAGAGTAAAATGGAAGACTAAGAAAGTAAGAGTGGAAGACCTGAAAGTAAAAATAGAAAGCAAAGAAAAGTGACCAAATTCATGGGTTGATTAGTAATTTTCTTACTTAGGAATCATATGAATAGTAGTATGTAATTAGGACTAACTAATTACCCAAAGTGCATGATTTTGTGTCTAAATTTTCCCCACTTTATGTTGGTGAGCGGAAATCTCGGTAACATAAAGTAAATAGAGATGCATACTTGATACCCATGTAGATCGATGACAAAATTGTCTTTGAGGACTCGATAAAGTGTGTAATGATAAAAATGTGAAGTTTGGTTTCAAGGAGGAGAAAGTGTAAAAAGTGACAATGAAAATGAACCTAGGGTGGAAACACATGTTTAGATGTTGTAATGTACCTATTTTCAATGTCGATGTTGTTTTTGTTGTTGTGAATGATCGATGATGATATTGACTACTTGCTTCTCATACAAATGAACCTGCAAAATAGAATAATGAAAAAGTAGTCAAATACTCATGTATATGTGTAAGAAGTATGTAAAAATTATGAAAATTTTAAAAAGGAACATGTGTACCTAATCCATGATGAGGAAAGAGTGTAGAAAGGATCCTGCAAATATCGATGAAGTACGAGTTTTTTGGGTGTTCTCATGCCATGACGAGAAGAAGTACATGGAGGAAAGTCTAGTTTTATCCTCCAACCTTTAACCGCTTCCCAAATTTGTAAAGTGCTTTGAAATATTAGTTTTTTAGGTGATCCTATGCCACGCGAAGTATTGTAGAGAGAAAATTCCAGTGTCATTCTCTAACCTTTAACTTCTCCCCGAAATGAAAACAACACTGTAGATGGTGTGTACTTACCTCCAATGTAAATTCCTAGTGCTAAAGGACTGTCTACCCTTTCAAAATCCTCTGCGACATGCCAAAGAACTGTGTAATTTCCCACAGTTACGAGACATCCGGGAAGGACATCACTATACTAAGGACCCAAGTCTAATTCTAAGCCCTATCTGAACCGACAAGCTGTGTTGTACCAGGAACTATGATGTGTTGTGTATAATGATGTATGGGGTGAATGATTCACCTAGATGATTCCCCCTCATTTGGTGTGCATGTTACGTCCTTTGAAGGAGTGTATGGCCAAAAGAAGACCAATAGTTGTGATGAAATTGTGCCCTGTAGGGGAAAGGGAATGTTCTTGGTAGAAACCAAGGCACATGCAATCAAAGTGGCTAGGAGACAAGTGTTATTACAATAAAAGAAAACACGCATGTATAAGATAAAATGTAAGCTAAGCAGACAATGTGTAAGCTAATACGTAAGTAAACACATAAGAAGACAAAGCAGACCGTGAAAATCAGGTTGTAAACATGGGACATCACTCACAATGTCACAAGACAATCAAGGAAAAGATGACCATAAATGAGAAAATTATGCACACAAGACAAAGGAAAATCCCACAAAAAGAGCAAGCAATGACAAATAATGTAATAGACAACCATGGAAACAAGTAGTCATGCATAAAAAAATTTGCACATGAAGCACCTATTAGCATGTTAGAAAGATAAAAATTATGTCAAGGCATATATAATATGATAAAGTAGTGTGCTATGAAATAAAATGAAACAATAACACCTCTAATGTATGAAATTGGATTCCCCGGGAGTCTCTTTGGGGTGGTAATAGGTATTGTACCAAGCATACGTGTATGCCGTGTGTATAGATCTGTATAATCTTCTATCACAACTAGAAAAGCAAGTGAACACACATGTGTGTATGATAAATATAATGACATACAAGATATCTATCTAGCATGCGTAATAATATGTACATGTAAAAGCATAAGTAAGAAAGAGTAAATGCAACCAAGATATGCAGTATGTTGTGGATGAGATGGAATGGAATGCAGTGTGAGTGATAGGAGTAGTGTGATCCCGAGTAGATGTGTATGTATGCAATATATTTCATTTTTTTATGCCCCCTCATCAGTCAAGAATGAACCGTAAACAAGAGTGTGTCATCGGGAAATGGTTCAAGTGGTGTGTTGATATGTTAGAAAAATTTGATGAATATAGCATAGCGTGCCAATTGTAGAAGATTGAATAGGATGTCGAGAAAGGTGTTTATTTCTTGATTGTAAGATGATGTCATGTGTAGGTTTGGAATGCAATATTAAATGAATTGATCTCAAAGTTGTAGAGTGAGGTTTTAGGATGTGATGATTTATCCTAAAGTGTATATCATAAATTGGTTGAGTATGATAGAAGAAAGCATGATGATTTAGTCTCGAGGTGTATATCACGACATCTGTTAATAAGATGCCAAAAAATATGATGATTTATCATAAAGTGTATATCATAGAATGTATGGATAAGATGCTAACATGGATCAATTGTGAAGTATGGAAAATAGTGTTGAATAAGGTGATAGAAGGATTAGCGATTGATTTTGTGAAGATCGAGTGGAGAAAATGATGCAAGTGTGGTGAGAAGGTAAGGTTAAATTCAAAGTTAGACCCTAAGAAATTGAGTATGAACCATGAGATTAGAGTGCGTCATCGGAGTGCTTGTGTTGTGTTTAGTGTGTAAGGAGAGAGATGTGTCATGTAAGTGCCAAATGCACTAGGTGTTGTGTATATCTCGGTTGTATATGATGTGTGTGTTTATTATGTGCGAGGAAGATATGCCATGTGATGTGAGATAGAACAGTATATCACAAGTGTGTTAATTGTGTTGTTTATTGATAGATACATGCAAAGATTGAGTATGTCTAGTGTGTGTAGTGTGTGATCAATAGTCAAGTGTGAGCCAAAGCACAAGAGTGCGTCATCGGGAATGATGATACAAGCATGTGTGAAGATGTATATGCTAAAATCTAGAGATGAAATCTTTGTGAATACAAGACATGTGTCAATGCGAGGGGGAATAAGCATAATGCCCTCGACGTGTGTATGGAAATGAATGAGCTATTTGATAAAAGTGAAGGATGAAGGCCCTCTACCTGATGTCTGTGGTAATTAAGGTGTGTGACCATGCTCTAAGAGTGGTGGTATATGAGATAGATACTATGTAGGTGAATGAAGTCTATATGCATGTGACCAATGAGTGTATGGTGGGCACCTATATGTAAAAATGTGGAGGTGATGGAGACCTATGTGAAGCGAGAATGCGAGAGGTGATAGGAACCCACGTGAAGCAAAACATAGAGGTGATGAACACCTATGTAGAGTAAATTGAAGTGGTGAAACAAGTCTAGATGTAGGATTTGTCCTAGCGATGGACCTAGATTGATGTGTTGGACTTGCAGAGTGATGAGAGCGTGTAGGTCATGTGTAAAAAGGTGAGCTAGGAGTAGATTGTGCTTTAGGTTCTATAGGTCGTGGTGAACTAGGCGGTCTAGGTGATGCAATGGCAACCTTAAGAGGAGGTTGCGACCATGGAGTAGATGGAGGGACACCGTTGATAGAGATAACTTGATTTTCATGAATGAAATTAAGCCTCAAGTGATTCATGGAGAAAATAGACTAAGATATGTGAATATAATTAATACCTAAGAGCATGTCACACCCTTCGATAGTTTTTGCTACAAGGAAGGGTACAAGCATGGTGAGAGGACCGACAATAACGTGAAGTTGGATGACCCCATATGAGTTATCCAATGGATATGAAATTTGTGAGAGTGGATAACGAATAGTAACAAGAAGTGGAATAGAGTACGCGCTGAAATGCCATTATGAATCAAATTTGGTGTTATTCATAGGGATGTATCCAATAGATGGACAAATGTGCAAGTGATTAGAAGAGAATGCAGCGTGACAATCATGATCAAAGAAAGAAATGAGTAGCAGAGAAACTCAGAAATCAAGAGCCCCAATGCGGGAGGCACTTGTGCAATATGCATGGTTAGATGAGGAATCAACCACTTTTTTTGTCATGTTTTGGAAGAATATTATTGAATATTTTGAGATTATGATTTTCATTAAGCGGTGCGGAAGAGGTGTAGGCTCGGGAAGCTTGAGTTTTTTTTTTTTGTCATCGATAAGATCTTGGATGATATTACCAAGTTTGAAACAACAATTTATAGAATTTCCAACACATTGATGATAGTCACATTGAAATTTCTCATTGTGATTTCAACCTTTTGGATGAGAGGGATCTAAGTCGAGTGGAGGAGAAGCGTAATAATATGGCTCTCAAGAATTTGTTTTAATATAAGTTGTAGAGAAATAGTCAACTTTGTAAATGAACACTTAGGATGTTTCTATTGGAGTTCTTTAGTGTTGGAGATGATGTTAATAGTGACCTTAGTGTAATGAGTTTCATGGTTGGTTTAAAATATGACTTACTTTGAAAGCATGTAGAGGAGGAAGCTTGTTCTTGATATTTAATTTTTCCTATAGATAAGAGTTTAGTTTCACGTAGCTTGAGAGTGTGACATAGTTGATCAAATGACGGAGATGTCTCAAAGAGAACACTCTCTTGGAGAGGCGGTAATAAAACTTTAATGAACAAATCTTGGATTTACGAGTCCATAAGCACGTTAGACATAGATAACTAGGTTGTTCTTGTATTGCAAGACATAATCCACTAATTTTTCATTAGATCCTTATTTAAGTTTTGCAAGTTACACGTATGAGATCTTAGAGACAATATTTATAGAAAAATGAGTAATAAAAGCATCGGCTAGATGCATGAAATATGTTACCAAGTAGATAGGTAGGTCATAAAACCAACACATCACATAATCATGAAGATTGCAAGGAAAAATATTAAACACTTATTTCGCTAAATCTCGACTTACTCAATCTAAGGTGCTAAAAATATAGCCAATATTGGAATCCAATATTACTATTTTTAGATTCCAAAATGTTAAATATTGGAATTATCTACACTCCAAAATCACACATATTGGATTCCAAAATCGCACATATTGGATTCTAAAATCACATATATTGGAATCTAGAATCACATATATTGGAATCCAAAATCACCTATATTGGAATTAATTATACTCTAAAATCACATATATTGGAATCCAAAAATAAAAATATTGGAATCCGTTAATTCTCCTTCCGGAGTCCAATATATCTAGTCACAAATTAAATTTATGAATATATGAAAAAATGTTTAATGATTTCAGGGAATCCAACATTGATATGAGAAATAATGCCTAATGGCGCTAGCCCATATAAAATAGATACATGTTCTATTTTATATGGGCTAGTGGTTACTAGGCTTAATGATTTCTTTGGAATAATGATCTTATCAATTTTAAGATGTTTTTAAGATTAAACTATGCAAATTTGAATATTTCAAACATCATTGGCCAAGTGGCTGCTAGGCTAATGACATTCACGAGATGTGAGACACTTCCAGATTCAATTACTATGGTTCGATTGAACCTTGGGGAAACTAGAGAATTACCGAAGATGTTATGAAGAAACTTAAAGAGGGCAACGATTCAATTTAGGAGAATGAAATTAACTGTAAAACCATTCCAGATATATTTTCATATTTAAATTTAGATATCTAGTTCGGAGAATGTAATTAATTGCAATACCATACGGGTATATTTTCATATTTAAATTTAGATATAAAATCAATTGTAAGAGACATGGCATAAAATTTATCATATTCAAATATGGATATAAACTTATTTAAAATTAATTGTAAAACTATCCCATATATATTTTAGTATTTAAATATAGCTATGAAATAAATTGAAATTCCTTTACTAAAGGTATAATTATAGTAAAAAATTTGAAGAATAATTTGAATTTATAATGTAACACTATTCCTGAAGATGGGCTTCCAAATCAACAATACAAAACATAGTAAAGCTCCAATAAAAAAGCTCCCTATAATTGTTTTTGTGATCTAATATAATCCCGAACATATTCAACATCCTTCAATGGTTGCAAAAAAGGCCACAACACATCTAACAAATATTTGTCTTGACTTAGAATTTATGTTAAATGTTTCAGAAATTATGTAGTTTGCAACATCATTGAACTTGTTTTTCTCTAAAGAGTCATCTACAAGCATTGTATTTTTACAATTGTATGATGCATTAAACCACGACCAAACGAAGTTAATATGCTTGAGATATAATTTGGGATTTCCAGAACCTTCATAATCAGAGCATTTGGTCTCGATGCAATCTTCTGTGTAAATATGAACTCTAATCTTGCAACCTCTAAGCCAATGTTTTGAAGGAATGAAGGCATCATGTCATCCACAATCGACTTTCTCGCCAATGTCCATATAGCTATTTTGAAATGTTTTTTTCACCGTTGTAATAATTATTTCACATTAGGTCTGAAATTTTTTTTATAGCTAAATGCCACCAATTTTTTTTAACTGTTTAAATGTTGAATCAGCCTTGTGGAGGGTGTGTGCCAAAACAACGTTTATATCAAATATGACTAGTCTCATGTTGCATGTGTTTGTATATGTAAATGAAGTAAAAATAAAATGGTTGAGGGTGGTGAATCAATTGAAAAATAAAAAAAAGACCCTTTTGATATTGTTATATCAAAAATCAAATGGTTGTAGGTGGTGATGAAGGTAAAAAATCTAAGGGCGTTCCTCATTTCCTACTATTATACTAGGAATATTTTTTGTGCAATATTTATTTGAATAGAATGTAATGTTTCGGTCAACGAGTCTTTACATACCGTATTGTAGCTACTTTATTGCATTGGAAAGTGGTATACATTTTCTATTATCGAAGCAAAAACTAGTTTTTAATCATGCTCAAAATTAATTTAGGAATACATATTTCATTAATAAAAACTGATCAAAGATTTGTTACAATAAATATTTTCTGTTAATTCACATTCACAACTTATACACTCACTCTTTGAACTTATAATCAGGGAAAATTTAAATTCTCCCAACTTATAATCGTACAATCTCAGCATACAAAATAGTTATGCAAAACCATCACAAAAACATATGAATGTATTTTATTTACAATGTTAAGTTATATCATCACAATAACATTTTGAAATGCTAACTTTTATTTAGCATTTACTCGCTCCAAATATTTTATGCCCTCTACCACATTCAATCCCTTTGACACTATTAGTGATAAGTCTTTGTACAAATTGGTCATCAACCACATATCTTTTGAACAATGTTCTCCTCTGCTTGTCATCCCAACCATAAAATTTTCTAGAGGGTTTCCCTTTGCACCTAATGTAATACACATTGTGTCTTTAGAACTGTAGGGAACATATTTTATACTCCAAACCTTTTCTAGATACTTTTTGCAATTCCATCGACTATATCACAATGTTCTTTTCCCTAGGTGACTACTGGATTCAAGTTAGTCGATATTTTTTATTGAAGGCCTTTATCAAATTTTTAACATCAGAATAAGTGATTTTATTTGATCGAATCCCATTTCAATTTTTTTCGATAATGAATTTATAAACTCTTTCAGGCCACCTTGCATGTTGATAGTCTCCTTGTGGAACTTGAATGACATGCCCCTAGAGGGTGTTTGGTTTTTCTCATACAAAAATCCCTCCAAATCTAAAATAAACAAGTAATTCTTGTGACTAATTACGGGAAGTAACTAATTTTTTTAATCGATCTCATATCAGTTCTAACCAATGGAAAAAATCAACATTTTAGCTTGCGTTTACCACTTACCGGTGGGCCTTGCGTGTAGGATTGCATCTTATTTATCCACAATTGGATCCTTTGATGCAAGATATGTTTCAAACAAACATCAATCTATTCATAATATAGCTATTGCTATGGAAAATGAAAGCATATTTAAAAAAACATAGTGATCTACGTGGTAAAATGGTAAATTCAATATTAGCACTTTAGGTAGCTACCACTTACCGATTGAGCTTCGGCTTGGCTTGCATAGACCTTACTAGCTGCTGGTTTTTTTATGTAAGATGTATTGCAAACAACAATAATCAATTCATAAATGATTTCATGTTATGGAAAATGAAAGCATAATTGAAATGCATATTGGTCTCTCGTGGTAATATGGTAAGTATAAATCAAAATGTTCTATGTCTTTTGAATGAATTATAACTACTGTTAGGGTTTGTTTATATCCGTTGAACCACCCATTGGTAGACAAATTTTTGAGATATTGATGTGGATTAATGACCGCTAGGCTATGCCATCATTAGCTGGAATAAGAATCGATTATAATGTATGTATCATTATATCGATACTAATTATTTATGTAGACAACCAACAACATGTTAACTATAAACTATGTAAAATTGGATGCCACCATGAACTTTTGAAATAGGTTATTTGGTAATTCCTTCTTTGAAAATGGTTCCGCTTCTAGAATTAGTTGATATCATTTTCTTTAACTTGTGAGCCTTAGAAATGGTTATGTTTAAAAATACGCATGGCTAACATACCTAGTTTTGACTACATATTCATGTTGGTTACCACCGTGCACTCCACTATTACTTTCTCTGGTTGTTGTTCGTATGTATAAACCATTAATTGTCTTATAAATTTTTGGGGCTTAGTAGTGGTTCTTATTTATAAATGCACACGACTAATATAATAGGATTTTCTTGCATATTCATGGATGATGTGGTTTAGTTCTCCTCATCACGTCATCGAGTGGTGAGCATAGAGTATTATAAAAAAATGAAAACAATGGCAATTGAAAATAGATCTCATTAAACATATTTATAAAGTGATTGAAGGTCAATCACCATGATGAGTTGGTTGTGTAGTGTCAATTTAAGAGGTTTTACATCAATTCCTATTGTTATTTGGTTGTCTACATAAATAAGAAATGTGTAAGTAGATTTTTTTAGTTGAAAGAATTTTAACATAATCACATGTTTGATTTGTATTTTGGTATGAACCTTTCTTCATATGAGAATAATATTGTTTCAAAAACATTTCATGACTATGTGTCTCAACAATAAAAATATGCACTTGATTGATTGGATTTAATTAATGCACCTTGAGTGCGACAAACGCCATTGTAAAGTACTAAAACTATAGAATCGGGGAAAAACATTGAGAGAACATCTTAAACCAGAACTCATATGATCTCTCACAAGGAAAAATATGTTTGTTTCCTTTTGGGCTAATTTCACTTACGATTATCAATTGTTGTGGCAGTTTTCCTCCAATCCCAGTGAATTCTTCTCTTTCATCATTGTTATCATCGCGGTTGTGCACTCCGGTTGAGCCTCGATGGTAAGAACTTCTTCTTCCACCTAGTCCTTTTTCGTTTAGATTTTTTCCCCTATGTGTGAATCATATTTTCTCTTTCCTTTCCTCTCTTCACCCAATAGTACGAGATAAGCTGGAGGTAGTGTGATTCATGTAATTTAAATTTTTCAATTACATTGGATTCACTTCAGGATGTCAATAGATCAATAGCTAAATGTTTATCTTTTAAATATTGTAGAATTTTTTTTTCGGTTTTCTGTCTCCTTTTATTCTCCAGTAGTAAGAATCAAATGTCTCAGTAATTATGCTTTCCTGAACCGAGCTAGTTAACAAGACATCCCCTGATTATACTTTATCTTCTATTACTAATAGTTCTTCTTTGTTCATTCCTCTAGTAACCCTGAATGAATTGGTTATGAATCTTTCCAATGAATTAGGCTAAAATTTATCCTGATTATCTTTAATGGGGGAACAAGAAAGGCCACCGAATCTAAACAACTCAAATTTTGTAGTCCATTTAGTTCATATATCATCTGACAATAATAGAAAAATCCATTTTTCATATAGATTGTTGGTTGTGTCCGTTTTGAAAATCAAAAGGCATTGACTCTCAAAGTTCTACATTCAAAGGAAAATCATATGTTTTATATTTTTATATAAGGAAGTTAAATTTTAATAAACAATGCTATAAAATTAAAATACATTACCCTCCACTCCTATGATTTGTTTTTTCCAATCTGGGACGTTGAGGACATCAAGCAATTTCCAAACTGATCTAGCTTTGTAAAAATAAAAAATAAACTTGGTTTCTATCCAAGTTCTGTTCACTTCATTCTATTGTTTGAAAATATTAGTAATGGCTTCGTTAGTTGCATTTTCAAAAAGAATGTGAGCCCTTCGAAACCATAGCCTCTTATGTAAAGACTTGTAAGTATCTGAGCCCAAAATATTTTTGTGCACATATTGTATGATGGCCATCAAGTATATAAAATTTAACGTCATCCCTTTCCAAGTCTTTTGGATCTTGGAGCTCCACAACCTTATTCATAGACTCTAAGAAGGGAAGAAGAATTGCGTCCCTTTGTGTAGGAATAACATTTATCAACATGGAGTGCACAAGAAGGTCAAAATTATCATCATCTATAGGATGATACTGATACTTTGGAGGTGCTACATGGCACCTCAAAACATCAATTGAAAATACTTCACCATTGAAAAAAAAGTAATCAAATTATTGAATAGTTGAAGGTTCTATTTTCTTGAATATAGTGGTTACTTTCTTCAGCAATGCAGCTGATTTAGTATTCTTTTCAACCCCTGCAAATTTTATCTTGATGGATCAACCTCCAACTTAAACAAATGTGTTCACCTCATCATAGTAAATGACTTAGCATGTTTAGGCGGTGAAAGTGAACCTTTTCTATTCAGAAAATGACGAATGGAAGAGGTTGTATCAACTCTATACAATTTTCTAAGTACTGTAAAGCATGCCCTTTGTGAATGTCTTGTGCATTTGAATAGCTAGTTTTTTCATTATCTACTAACAACCCCAAATCCCAACCATATATTGAAAAAAAAACATTTTGTTTTGTCTTCTGAGGCTTTCATCTCCCATTTCTTGAATAAAGAAACATCCAACTCCATATCCAGAATAAGACACTTATTATTTTCATAGTCAATGTGTTCCACTTGAACATGCAATGTACTTAAATCAACAACTGTAGAGGATATAACCATACTAATTTCCTCATGTTCGTCATCTACAAAAAAAAAACAACCACATGTCATTGTAGTAGTTTTCGGGGCCATGGATTTCAAAAAACCATTCCTCATCTCTTTTCTTCCAGCACTCAGTACCTTAATGAATGGAATTGCCAAGAATGGATTGTGACCAATGGAAGACATTGTACCTATAATTGGAGTAGAATATATTAATAATTACTTCACATATGGAGTAAATTTTTTTCCCATTGTATGATAATGAATGTAAGTATTATCCCTTGCAATCACCAATCTCTATAGTACATTAATTTTTATCATTAGAGAGTAATCAATGTAATGGTTAACCACTAGGCTTTGACCGGACATGATATCTAACCTTCAACTAGTTACTGTAAATCATATTTTGTGGATCACATCATTAATAACATAAACTAGGAAAAAATATTCTTGATAAAAATTGAATGGACTAGTGTAAAGGACATTAAGATTTAATTTTTTGAATGGTGAGCAGAGTGTGTGAGAAACAAATCACAATAATGGGTTCAGTGGTTGCTAAGCAGAATTTTTTAAACATAAAAATGATTAGTTTTCCCATAACACATTTTTCAAAGAATAACATAGTACCCACTTAGGCCTAACAAGTTTTATTTGAAATCGAGCATTGGAGTATGTCGTAATTCACATCCATTTGTAGCAAAGAAAATGCTTCATGGACATGAAGCTCCATTACTAATTGAAAGTAATGACATAAAGACCATTAGGATTTTCCGATTCTTGATTTAAAAAGAGAGATAAAATAACAAATCATTGTCTAGCCTATCGGCCTCAAGGTTCCCGACATTACCTCTTGTGGTTGTAACCACTATCTCTACACTTTTGAATAGATATTATTTTTCAATGACTATAACTTTTTCATATTGGCTTGACTATTCCTGACAGAGCCAAGTGTTACACTACATACCCAAGGAGGGATGAAGCCTTATATTGTTCTCATAAGATATATTATTTATGTCATATAATTCAGTTAGGTTCTTATATTATAGAATGTGTAGATACTGCTAAGCTACATTACTAATTATAAGGAATAACATAATGGTGGCTAGGCTCAACAATCTCTCAATTTGAAAAAGGGACCTCTAAGCTCCATTACTAGTCAAAAAGAATAATGTAGTGGCCATTAGGATCAACATTTTATTCATTTGAAAATAGCCATGTAATAACAAACAATGATCTAGCTTAGTGGCCACTAGGATCCTATGATTACCGACTTCCATTATAAGCAATATCTATTGATTTAGACTGATATTATTTTTAGTGATAACAATTTTATTCTATCAATTTGGACTTTGCATGGTGGACCCAATTGTAACACTACATTCCAACAAGATGGATGAAGACTTATATATTTCACCAAAAATATATCTTGTTAGGCCTAAGAAAAATGATTAGTTGTCCCATAACACATTTTTCAAAGAATAACGTAGGTCTAGCTTAGCGGTTGCTACAATCCTTTCATTACCTCTTGTCATAGCAATCACTAATTGTTCAAATTTAGATCGAGATTGTAATTGTCAATGATTATAATTGTATCAAATTAGTTGCACGTTACCTGGTGGAGGAAATTTTGTACTAATTTCCATCGAGAGGGATCAATACTTTCTCTTCGTATCAAAGAAAATGCTTAGCATTCGCTAAGATCCATTACTAGTTGAAAGGAATAACGTTGCGGCTGATAGGCACAATAGTTTAAAAATTTGAGAATAAATATATAATAACAAACAATGGTCTAGCTTAGTGGCCACTAGGCTCCTATCATTACCATTTTCCATTGTAATCACTATATGTTCAACTTTGGATTGTTAGTTCCTTTCATTGATTGTAATTATA